>CM052542.1:51912057-51980894 GCA_028533065.1 Trachops cirrhosus
AATAGAGTTGTCAGTGACCAGAGGGGAGAGGGGAGGGAATTTCAGGGGAGAAGGGAAGGGTTTACAGGAACAAATATAGAGGACACATAGACAAAACTAGGGGTGTTGGAAAGGGGAGGGAGGAGGGGAGGAATGGGTGGGTGGGCTGGAATGGGAATAAAGGATAGAAACTGTACTGAATAAACTAAAATAAAAAATTAAAAAAAAATTTTTAATGGACACATAGCTCTAACAGTAATTTTGTGAGCAGCTTGTCTTAATGAAAGAGATCAGTAAGGTTACACTGTATCATCATTATGTACAATGTGCAGGGGTGTGTTAAAAAAGATGCTGCAATCTACTAATTGTAAAAATTATTAAAGGATTTGCAAGGAGCCTTATAACTGAAATAGGGGGATCCAGAGAAAGTCTGGAATACTGATGAGAACAGTGGAAAAAAAGTGGACAGTATGCCTCTGTGAAGGAGTAAGATGAAAGTAAAGCGTACAAGGGTTTCGCCCCCCCAGGTTTATTGAGATATTAGAGTCTTTACCCTTTAAGCTGCTACACAGCTGTCACCCCAAGACTTCCCTTCACCATCAGTCTGGGAACTTCACTAGCATCTCACCTTGATGGATCTCTTGTATCCTGGATGATATACTTTCATGTTTTTGGTTTTTCATTCAATAAACCATACCTCCAGAAATTTCTTAAGAAAGGATGAACAGGAAAAAATATTTGAGACTTCACTCTCCCCTGCATCGTGATATTTTAAGGATAATCTAGCAGTGAATAAAATCCTAAATTGGAAATTATTTTCGCACATAATTTTGAAGATATCACTTCACTGTTTTATTAAGTGTTGCTGTTGAGAAGTGTGATAACATTCTTGTTCTTTTTATTTTTATTAAACTTATAGGGGTAACATTCATTAATAAAATTATATAAGGCTCAACTGTGCAATACTACAATACATGATGTGTATTCTGCATTCTGCATCATGTCACATCACCCAAAGTTTGGTCTCCTTCTATCACTATATATTTGATTCCCTTCACCCTCTGCAACCTCACTGCACCCTCCTTTCCTCTGTTCACCACCATGCTATTGTCTGGGACAAAACGTTTTTTGCTTATTTGTTTTGTTCATCCATGTTGCTTTGTTTTATATCTAATATATGAATGAAATCATATGATTCTTGTCCATTTCCATCTAAATTGTTTCATTTAGCATGATACACACACTCTCAAGATCAATCTATGTCATTGCCAATGGCAGTATGCCATTAAAAAATGTTTTAAAAATTTTCAGGTAGATAGACCCAGAAGCTGGATTGCTGGGTCACATGGTAACGCTATTCTTAATTTTTTGAGGAACCTCCATACTGTTTTCTAAAGTAGCTGCAGAAGTTTACATTCCCAGCAGCAGTGAATGAGCGTTCTCTTTTCTCCACAACCTCTCCAACACTTGTTATTACTTGTCTTGTTGATAGTAGCCATTCTAACAGGTATGAGGTGGTATCTTATAGTTTTGATTTACTTTTCCCTTATAGCTAGACAAGTTGAGTGTCTTTTCATGTATTTGTTGGCCATTTTTATGTCTTCTTGGAAAAGTATTTATTCAAGTCCTCTGCCCATTTTTACACTGGATTTTTTTTGTTGCTGTTGAGTTATAAAAGTTCTTTATGTATACTGGATATAGCCCCTTATCAGAAATATTTTATGTTTAAGTATCTTCTCCCATTTGCTAAGTTGTCTCTTTGTTCTGTTGATGGTTTCTTTTGCTGTGCAGGAGCTTTGAAGTTTGATATAGTCCCATTTAATTATTTTTGGTTTTATTCCCCTTGCCTATGGGGTTCAATTTATAAAGTCCTCTTAGAGACCAAGGTCCCTAAGTTTAGACCTATGTTTTCTCCTGTGTATTTAATTGCTTCAGGTCTTATATTTACATCTTTGCCGCTCCATTTTGAGTTAATTTTTGTGTATGGTGTTAAATAGCAGTTTAGTTTTATTCTTTTATGTGTGGCTTTCCAATTTTCCCAGCACCATTTATTGAAGAGGCTTTCTTTTCTCCATTGTGTTATTGGCTCCTTATTCAAAAATTAGTTACCCACATACTTGTGGGTTTATTTCTGGGCTCTCAATTCTGTTCCAAAAGTCTGTGTAACTATTCTTCTGCCAATACCATACTGTTTTGATTACTGTAGCTTTGTTGTATGATTATTTTTTTGACTGTGGCTTTTTTCACTCTGGGATGTTTTAGGTTCTTTGTATTTTTTACTGCTCTAAAATTTCAAAATCATGTTCCTCGGCATGGACTCTATTTGTTTCAAAGTATTGAGCACTTAGTAAGCCAACCACTGGGTTTGGAAAATTTTTACTGCATTATTTAATATACCCTCCCTCCATTTTTTTGTGTTCCATTTTTCAGTACTTTTATTAGTCAGATATTGGACCTCATCAATTACTGTCTAAAACTGTAAAGAGTCTGAAACGTTACCCTGCTTCCAGGTAACAAGCTGGCCTGGAACCGTCCCATATCAACTGGCAGAAAACATGAGACTCCTGGGCCAGAGACAAGGAACTCATGGCAGCCTGAGCTTCATGTTGGTGCCAGTTCTCCTTGCCCCCCAAGTCCCACAGGGATGATACAGTGGCAGGCCTAAATACATGCTCTCCACACGGTAGGTTCATGTAACAGACAAGGAACTCCCAGATTAGGAAATCCAAAATCTCCTATAAGAGGATGCAAAAAATCTGTCCCATGTTTGCCTTGGAGAAATACATTAACTTTATTACACTAGACAGCAAGCAAATCTGCCCTTGGATCCTACGGGAGTCACTATTTCCATCCTCTAAGACTGTTCAGTACACAAACATCTTGGACAAGATAATTCAGAACAAAAAACTGTCAGTGCCTCTGCTCAAAAGATGTGACTCTAGAATTATGAGAGACTCTAGCAACAGTTATTCCTTCAATTTTCCTTCTTTTTGTCCCACCTTTAAAACATATATTTTTTATTGATTATGCCATTTCAGTTGTCCCATTTTTCTCCCCTTTATTCCCCTCCGCCCTGCACCTCCCCTTCCAACTGCATTCCCCTCCCTTAGTTCATGTCCATGGGTCATACATTTAAGTTCTTTGGCTTCTCCATTTCCCATACTATTCTTAACCTCCCCCTGTCTATTTGGTACTTACCATTCATGATACTTATTCCCTGTACCTTTTCCCCCATCCCTTTCTTCTCCCTCCCGGCTGATAACCCTCCAAGTGATCTCCATTTCTGTGATTCTGTTCTGCTCTAGTTGTTTGCATTTTTTATTTAAACATTTTTAAAAGATTTTATTTATTTATTTTTAGAGAGAGGGGAAAGGAAAGAGAAAGAGAGGGTGAGAAACATTCATTGGTTGCCTCTTGCATGCCCCCAACTGGGCACCTGGCCCTCAACACAAGGATGAGCCCTGACCAGGAATCAAACCAGCAACCTTTCAGTTTGTGGGATGACATCTAACACACTGAGCCACATCAGTCAGGGCTATTTTAACTTTTAAGGCATGTCTGTGTAAGTTCTTTGTTCCTTTTCCTTGAAATATTAGATTTTATCCTTATCCTTTTGTGAAATCTCTTTATACATAAAGATGTTAATTCTGTGAGGAAAATATTATTCCACTTTGATATATGTCTTATCATTGTGATACACAGTTTTACATTTTTATAAAGTCAAATATATCAATTTTCCTTTGTAGTTTCTGCTATTATTTTCATGCTTAAAAATCCTTACATATAAATATTTACCAATATAGTTTTCTAATTGTTTTAGTATTTTCCATTTTTTGCATTGATCTATAATCATTTAGAATTCACATTTTCCATGTTATAAAGCAAGAATCTAATCTTTTACCCCCAAATACTTAATCAATCTCTCCAATATAATTTATTAAATAATCCTTTCACTTCTCACTGATTTGTGGTGTGATCTTTATAACTGATATAATCCATATACATACTGGAATTTCTAGGCTAGTTAAGTGATCTAGTCTATCTGTTCTGCTCAATCTGTTCTGCACTGAAGACTTACCTACATTTTTTATCAGTGCCACTCTGTATATCTAAATAGTACTGGTCGAAATATCTTAATGTCTGCCAGGGCTAACTAAAATTGATTCTTCACACAAATTTTAAAAAAACAACACATTCCTAACTAGATGAGACTAAACAATGTGTTACATTAATAACAGCTAAATTATACATATTCATTAATTATTAACCTTTTCATTTTTAAGTACATTTCTAAAATATTTTACTTGAAAGGAAGTTTAAGAAATATCTGTACTTGAAACTACTAATATATATTCCAAACTACATACAAATTTCTCTTTTGAAAAAACTTCTGTTTCTGATTCTTTTTTTAATTCACTAGCTGCATTATTTTATAATTCAATAAATTCTACATGGTGCTAATCAACTTTTTATGTTTATAAATAAAAGTGAAATGAATCTAAGTCTTAAAAAATTATCAAACACACACACATGCAATTTTTTATACATAGAAAAAATACCAGGGTTCTATAAAAGTACCGTAATTTACTCATACATTTCAAATCTTAATCCTAAATTTAAGCTATTTTTAAAAAGTAGTTTAATTTTAAAATTAACATCCTCAACATAAACATAGTTACTTATAAGGAATAATTACCAACTTCTCTCCATATGTCTCATGAGACAATTCTGTACCTGCCTTCTTAGTAAACAGATTAAAAGAAAAAATAGTCACCTTTAAAGAAAAATTATCAACATAAACATGCTAGGTTAACCAAACTACTTTTTTGTTTGTATTTTTTTATTCCTTCATAACATTCTAAGTCCTAACAAACTTCATAAATCTTTAAAAGGATTAGCTGTACTTTCATATTTAGTACTGTTCCTTGCATTAGTAATTGCACATTATGCTTTCCTATGATTTGTACTTTATTTCATTGTAAGACCAGTACTTACAATTTGCATACCTACTTATAAATGTTTAATAAATACTAGTATTGTTAGCTATGAAGGAACCTGAGTATCATAAATAGGTTTGTCAACAAATTACCTTCGTCAAGCTTTCTGTAACCTTTAGAGATGTCTTAACTCTCTTTGCTTCTTAGCATGTCAAAGACCCCTAAATTTAACAGTCCATGATCATCATACTTAACTAGTATGCAGCAGATACTGCATTTAATTCACTTTCCAATGAAAATACTAAGTTCACCAACATCTGGGAAGAATTCACATAACTTCAGCTTACAGAAATGAAAGAGAAGGAAATATGGAGGAATGGGGCAAAAAGAAAAGAAAGAAGTGGGGGAAAATAGAGAAGGAAATGACAACAAATAAGGAACTGGTCTTTCCCATTTCCTACTCTGTTCTCTTCCTCTAACATTTCTAGTGCCATGCAACTGTACGGAGAGATTGTTAACAGTGGTGCTCTGTGCACCAGTTATCTCAGTGATTAACAGAAGACATAGATGCTGATCCAAAACCATAAATATAACAGTACATCTAAGTAGAGAAACACACTGAATGCCTCAATGCCATGAGGCTGTATCAACTACCTAAGCAGCAATTCCACAATCCCAAGAAGGAAGAGGGAGAAAATCCTAGGTGTAAGTGACTTGATTAAATTTCCTACCATTAGGCAAAAACAGGAGGAGAAAGATGTTGGTTGATAAGAAATAAATCCAATTACAAGAAATTATAGAAAAACATTTGCTCTACTGAATTGCAGCTTCTGAAAATCATACACACCTATATTAACTATGTTGAGGGGCATTCACATTGTTTCCAATTTGTTCCAGCCACAAGTAAGGCTAATATATATCATTTTACTAAGATTCTCATATATTAATTTTATTTATATATTAGTAGTACATGCTAGATACTCATAAATGGGACCACTGGCTTGAAGGATATGTATATATTAAATAATGAAGAGATGTTGCAAGATGGCTTCTAACACAGTAAAAGTAATTCAGGTATCTACCAATCAGGTACACAAGTACCTTCTTCCTAGCACCTCTGCCAGAAATGGATGATTTTAACTTTAAAAAAAATCTTTATGGAGATATATCAATAATTCATATACTATAAAATTCACCCTTTAAATGTACAACTGAATGGTTGGAATACATTCTGAGAGCTATGCAATGATCACCATTGTCTAGTTTTAGAACATTTTCATCACTCCAAAAGATAGACACCCTGTGCCCACTTAGAAGTCAGTTGCATTCCCCCATTCATCTAAGTCCCAGGCAACCACTAATCTATTTTTGTCTCTACAGTTTTGTCTACTTTGGACATTTCATATAACTGGAACCATATGATATGTGGTCTTTTGTGACTGGCTTCTTTAACATACTGTTTTCAGGGTTCATCCATGTTGTAGCAAGTATCAGTACTTCATTTTATTACCAAATAAGAGTCCACTATATGGATATACTATATTTTATCTATCCATTCATTAGTTGAGAGACTGCTGGGTTGTTTCCAACTACTGGCTATTGTGAATAATGTTGCTATGATCATTCATGTACACGTTTCTATGTGGATGCATGTTTTTTATATATCTAATTGGAATCATTGGGTCATACGGAAACTAGGTTGTACCTTTTGAGGAAATGCCAAACTATTTTACAAATATAATTTTAACTTTTGCCAATTCAATGGACATAAAATAACATCAGTGAATTTGTAATGTCTACTTCCTTACTGAGATTGAGGCTCTCTTCTTTCATTCACTGGTCATTTAGTTTGTTTTTTCTAAACTGCTTTTTTCATCTTTTATTTCTACTTAGTTGTCTTGTTGAGCTTTATAAACTTCCAGGGGTTCTCTATATATCTTAGATAGCCACCAATTTATTGTTGTCTTCTCTGTAAACATTTGTCTTAATTCTAATGTTGTACCTTATGTCAGATAAAATATTACATTTTTATAGAGCTAAACGTATTTTCTTGGTTTTTGTGTTCATTAAGGTCTTTTATACTTACAGATTATAAATGCAGTTACCTAAATTTTCTTCTAAAATTTTTATTTTAAGTCTTTAATCTATACAAAATTTACTTCATATATAGTACAAATTGGGTTTAACCCTTTTCCTACTGAAATACTATCTTAATCATACTTTAAATGATCAAATATAATGATTTTTGTCCTCTAGATTCTCTATTCTAATGTCCTATAAGCCACCTATAAGGATTATTTGTTGCTTTTTGACATCAATTTTGTAGGCTTTTCTAAAAATAGAAAATAGAAAAATAATAGTGTATATCATATGTAATGAGGATATATATTTCACAAAACATTCCTATTTTAAAATACACACATACAAATATATATATCAAGTGTTTTTATGTGTGTAAAATGTACTTACAGTGAATTACAACAGAGAAAATTTGAAATCCTCTTCTTCACTGTGTTACCTTACAGTGTTTGTGTTCTGACATCTGGTAAGGCAGGTGCGTCTCTCTTTTATATTCTTTCTTTGGCTATTTTTGGATATTAGTTCTTCCACATAAACTATGTGGTCATTTTTTCCCCTAACATTAAAAAGAAACATTGCTTCCATTCCAATTAGAATTGCTAATTTAGGAAAATCATACTTTTATCATAATAAGTTCCCAATACCATCAAATAATTTGGCATATCTTTCTGTTTATGAAACATGGTATGCTTGCATGGTTATCACACGAAGGGGGAATCCAATTACTTATAAAAATTGTGTATTTATTCTTACATGTTTAAACTTCAGTCGCCCTCAAAGTACTCTCCATTTGATGCAATTCACCTATTGAGACTTTTTTCCCACTGCACAAAACAGTTTCTGAACTCCTCCATTGTGATGTCTTTTTTAGTTTAGTGCTTCTGCTCTTTTTTGTTTTTTTGTTTCACCTTTTCCACATCGGCAAAATGTTTGCCCTTTGAGGACTTTTTTCATCCAGGGAAATAAAAAAGAAGCTACTGGGGTGAGATCAGGAAATAGGAAGGGTGGCATGGGGGTCATGGTTGTTTATAATCAAAAACCACTGAACACTCAGCAAGGTGTGGGCAGGTGCACTATCAATTACCTGACATGAAATGGCAAATGCCTTGTAAGAGTCTTCAAAAAAATGTCACTGAAGCCAAACACAGCCTCTCACAACACCACCAGCTGGTACACTGATACAGATGGGTTCCTAAATCACTCACCTAGCAGAGGAAGCCTGTACTACAAAGGGCCCACCCTCCAAGAAGATAATTCCAGGGTTCTTTTAGGTCCCCTTCTTGTATAAGTCCTATGGAATACTTGTCAAATTTACACCTAAGTATTTTATAGTTCTATTATTGTGAAAGAAAATTTTTCTCATTTTCCATTCTGTACGCTTATTGCAAATACAGAAAAGCTATCAATTTTACTTATATATAGCTATCTCACAGATTCTCTTATTAATTCTATTGTTTATAACTTGAGTCTCATAGGTTTCCTAGATGTAAAATCATATTTGCTAGGATACCTAAAAAATGGTAAATAATTTGGCAGTGTAAAAAAAAAAAGCAATGAAAAGAATCTTGTCTAACTCCTGATAATAAAATGGAGTTTGAATAACATACACAAGAAATAACTCAACTGACTGAGACCCATTCCTCTCTCTCCTGTCTCTCCAGTTGATCCTCATGTTACAGCTCCTGTCCCTGCTCCTCCTTTCCTGCAGCTTCTAAACTGCGACCAGTGAAAGGCCCTCACTTCTGATATCTGGGGTAGTACCAGAAAGTGCTCTTGATTCTCAGTGTACCATTAAAAACATATATCTAGCCACTCAGATACACACACACAAGGCAAGATGCTGAAGAATATCAAGAAAACAAGAATGTCCAGAAAGACAATCAAATATGATATAAGATATAAATAAATATCATTTCAAATAGAAATCATACATGCTCCAAAATAGGCACAGATAAAGCATGTGTCAGGAATAGAGGAAAAATAGTTACTTACGGTATAAAAGTAATTACAGGTAGAGCTTACATATATACTATAACAATACTATAATTTAGATATATCACACATTAAAAAGGTTTTGTGGGATTGGCTGAACCTAATTATCACATGTGTTTATGGGGAAAAATTGCTGTCAAATAACCCACTTATTAGTGAATTTCCAGCAACATAACCCATGTTTCTTAAAGACCACTCGGACAGACAGCGCTGCACCGGTCCCGGAGTCGCGGTGCTGTCAGTGAGGGGGAGCCACAAGAGGGATAGGTAAGTCTGGTTAGCAATGACCTTTCCTGTTACCCCTTGAGAACAGAATTTTAGTCAATAAAAATAAAAGAAAATGAATCTGTATCATATAACTTTCTTAAAAAATTAAAATTTTATAAATCCAAGTACTACAGTATGATAATTATCATGTTCATAGTTCAGTGCTTAAATTAATACAGCTTTTTATACTGCCAAAAATATAATAAAATTGTTTACAAGGGTCAAAAATTTTCATCTTTGAATTCATATGGTATATAATAGCAAAATGCAGTTGTTACATAATCCAAAATATATTGGATCATTCTTGCTACAAAAATATGACTGACATTTCCTCTGGTCAACCATCTTAAAGGTTAATTCTTATTTTCTGTTTCAGATTTTATTCTAGGTGAACTGTTCTGGGCAGAATCTATTTACCTGCTCTGAACAAACCACAGACTGTTTCATTGCTCACTCTTACTGTTAACATATTGACTTGCTGCCTGCTCTGCTGTTTAATTCATTTACGGCGAGAGTCAGGCATGAACACAGAATTTAAAATGTGACATTTGCAGGCTGTTAGGTCATTTAGGCTCTGACAACACTGGGGAATTCCTGACATATAAGAGGGACCAGATTAACAGGTATAGATAGGCTTCCCAAAGGGGCAAATTTCTGACCATTTTTTTTATAATTTCTCACAGAATTTCAAAATTGAATTTTAACGTCACTGAAAAGATAAACATGGCCAACATTTTAAAGTAAAAGCCTGTGTCTTTTAGAAAGTTCAAATGGGCACATCTACTCTACTCATATCAGCTAAATAAAAATTCTTGTGATTAACAAAGACATATAGGAGGACTCATAATAACTTTCATTAAAATTCTGAAAAATTCTGACCTCCAAGGACTTTTAATATTTACTATAATCTATAGATTCTGAAAATTCTCATATGTCTAAAGGCCAGACTCTTGTCAACAACCCATTTAAATTTCTTAGATTCTAGCCCAGCAGGGCAGACTTTATGTGCTGTCAAAATCACAGTACAAAATATGTTTAAATACCACACTGCCTTCCCTCTAAGATTACAGTTATGTAGAAGGGACGTAGAGTCATTATAATTGGAAATGAAAAAACTGCCCATGTGACATTCAAAATTACACTTCACAAGAGATGATAATGGGGTAGGGGGGAAGAAGTAGGGAAATACTGTTTTCTCATTTTAGCTAGTCAAAAAAATCACTCTAAATTATATTTTTTCAGCTCTTTTTCCTTGTCAGTAACATTATATAAAATGGTTCAAATGAAAGTTTTCTGAAATTAAGTCTTGTTATTAAGTAATGCACAAAAGATCATTCTGACTTTACCCTGTGTTTTATATAAGTAAAAATCCTACTGATACACAGCAAGTAGCCTTTTAATATTGTGCTTGAATGAGACTTCCAGTGTAACAGGTGGAGCCTAAACAGGGATAGATGGCCTGGAATGCCTTTCAGTTATAGCACAATGATTCTGAAAAACCTAACAAAAGCAATTATTTTTCAGGGATTAAAAATCTTGTTTCTTTCAAAAGAATAAACTGGAAAGCAAACCTGGTGTATTATCTGAGCTACAGGAAGTTGTTCAGCATATTTCAGGGGTTCCATTAGTTTCTCATCATCCATCCAGTCTTCCTTAGAACTGGAAAAAAGGAATTAAAAACACAAAGCATTTGGGTAAATACTATTTAAAATATGGCAAATATTTAAATATGGCAGATATAAAATATATACTAGATGTTTCTGAAATAATCAGTTTTTATTAATAATCTATGAAGAAGCACCTAATGGGAATTGTAAAAGGATAGAGTTAAAAATGCATTCAGATTGCATTTAATAACCATGTAAATAAATTAACTAACATTACCTAATATTCTCAGGTCCTTCTCTTTCACTCAAAGACTTAAAAATGTCTAAGAACTCTCTTTTCATATGGTGTGCTTTTTATCATAGTGAAGGTCTTCAAAACCTGTGTTCCAACCATGTTCCAGCCTCATCACTAGCACCTCCTTCTCTAGGTACCATTCTATTGTTTCACCCACTTCCAACTACTGCCGGCTCTCCCACCACCGAGCCTTGCAGCTCCTCGACTCTGATTTTCTCCATTCTGTTTCCTGTCTGAACCAACCATCAATTCCTTCTGTATTTACCCATCTTTCAAATATGATAATTTATTTAGACCCATCTAGGTACATTTTTTACCTGCTTAAAGACAAAAATCATGTCTTATTCTTCTTTGTATATCCAATGTTTACCATATAATAAAAACTCAATAAATGTTTGCAGAATAAATATATGAATAAAATAAACAACAATAATTTTCTGAGAGGTTATTTGATATGGAAATATTTTCTTTAATATCTACATTTACAATAAGATGCAGAGTTGGCATAATACATATAAAACTGCAAAGTACAGAGTTGGCTAATACAGTATACAATAGTAAAGTGCAGAATAGGAATAAAAGCAAAATCTCCCCAAATGAAGAGAATTAGAAATTTTTTTAAATTATTGATCCTTTTCAAAATAGCACATAAACATCACATTTCAAAACAATATAACCTAAACATATTTAAAGTTCCTTTTACCTTTTTTCTCTGTAAATTACACATCAACTTAGCAACTTAATAAAAATTGAAACCTTGAGCCCTGGCCAGGCGGCTCCATTGGCTGGAGCATTATCCTGTACACAAAAGGTTGCAGGTTCAATCCCCAGTCAGAGTACACGTGTGTGTGTGTGTGTGTGTGTGTGTGTGTGTGTGTGTGTAACTGACATACTTGTGTTTCTTTTTCACTGCGTGTCTATCTTGGGGAGGAATACGATGAATGGCTAGTCAGTACAGTTTGGTGCCAGTGTCTTAATCCCTGTTAAAGCACCAGCAGCTTCAATATGTATCTGCTAAAACATCAAGACTGAATCACTGAAGTAATTCTATCAGTATACAGAAGTATGAAAAAGACACTCTTTGTTGTTTATTACAAAAATCTAAAGTAACATGTATTAAGATGGAAAACTTTTTAATCACAAAATGTCTCTCAGTCAATAAATACAAAGGATTAAAAAAATGGAAATCTAGCAATTTGAGTGACATTTTTTAAATGCCAAGTAGCTGTTAGGAAAAATTCCAAACATGTTTCTATATTTTCTTTATTTTGTTGTTGTTGCAGATATGACAATTCACATCTAAATACTTCAGCATGCATCAGACAAAAATAGGCTTGAAAATTTAATAACCGCAGCACAGTTTTAAAAAGTCATACAAAGTGCAATTCACAAATAATCTTGGGTATCTCTACAAATGTAGGAGTTTTCTTTTTACTTACTCTATGTTTCACAATAAATTAAAATTATTACTCGTTTTTAATTTCTTGAAAATGTTTACCTATCATTTTCTTGCTTTATGTGTTACTAGACATGTGATGTCAAGCTAATTTTCTTTCCATTTTAATTATTTTCATTTTTAATTTATTTAAAAATTTTAAGTTATTTATTTTTGGCTTGAAGACTCAAGTGGTCTTTTTTTTTCCTTGTATTATAAGGTCTAGTACTAAGATACAGCTAAATGTTAGTTGTTCTAGATCAGTTCTCCCAGACACATAAGAGTCCTTTCAATATGGAAATTCAGATCTCCTTTTATTTCTGAAAAGTTTTTTCATTATAATTTGAAATACTGTTTCTGTTCATTTTTCATTTATTCTAATTCAAGTTCTTGAACTGAATATATTGGATTTTCTCTATCATTTCCCCTAATCCTTTTATCTCTCTTATTTCAAGTTTCATTTTCTTCACTCTTTTTCATTTCTGTTCTTCATGTCTTTTACTAAACTTTTGGTAACATCTATCATCCCTTAGGTACCTTATAATTTAGATTTCATTTCTGTAATGATTTTTGGTACTTTTTCATTAATTTCTTTCTAGAGTTCAGTCAGCTCCTGTTTCATACATCTTCCTGTTTGTCCATTTCAATTGTGAGTACTGAAGTGTCTCACTTCACTGTACATGGGGTCATTTCATAATGTAATTATGTGTTTAATATAGGTTATTCATGTTCGAGTGCTGTGTTTCTGTTTTCCTGTTTCGTGGTGTTTCTTTTCTTTCTTTTTATTTTTCCTTTCATGTTCTCTCTCTCTAGTAACTTTGTACAGATACTTCCTTCTTTTTCTATTAAAGATAATTTATAATTTTTTTCCAGGGCCAGCAATATCTCTTGTTATGGGAAAAAGAAGGGAGATAAGGTGACTTACTAGGTTTCCCAGTTCAAGAGTGCCCTCCTCCGTGACTACACTGGAGTGTAGTTTCTTCAATAAGTGGTACTTTTTGTTATGGTGGTGGGAACAGAATTTGTCTTTTTTTTTTTTTCCATTTACCTTATTTCCTTTGAACACAACTTCAGCTGCTTCTTTCTTTCTCTTTACCACTGAGCCTCCAAGATACACCCCCTGCCTGGAAAGGTACCTTCCAGTCTCTCGAAATTAGTGCTTTCCCAAGACTGTCTGTTACCTAAGGTCACTCACTTTCTGAGTCCCAGCTCTCAGGTCCTCAGTAGCTAGGGCTCTGGTCCATGCTTATAGTGTAATTGAGAAACTGAGAAAACTATAAATGTTAATTCCAATTTATATGTGGTGGCCATTCTGAGGGAGCCTGAATTTCTTCTCACAAAATAATAAAGTTTTCTTTCTTAAACCCACATCCAATAGTGCTTTCATTTAACAATCTGAATCCCTCCTAAAAGGAAAGACTATTATATACTATCTCTTTTCAAGATCCTTCAATAAAAAGATATACTTATATAATTTAATAAGGGAGGAATTTTCTGCATGGAAAAAGCTGTGCATTCTTGTTTGTACTTTATTATTTTTAACTGTGTTTTTGTAGAAAATAAAGATAAATGCAATTTGTTTATACCATGAAAGGATTTTGGATCTAATGCAGTGATGCTACCATCTCAAATCAAAATGCAACTGAAATATTGCCCAAATCCTCTACATAAGTAAGTAAAATACTGCTGGCAAAATTCTGAAACCTAGGAAGTTAGTCTTTACAGACCCCCATCTCTTTTGTTTTCTTTTCCTTTCACAGATGCCTCATGTCCTCACAACTCTCTTCTCTGTGCTGTTTAAGCACTCCTAAAATTACACTGTAAAATTACTTACTGTGTCCACATGTAAGGCCATCTCTGATTCAGAAACAGATGAACTTTTTATTCTCTATTGTAACACTGAGATTAGATTATCATGTATAAAATTACATAGATTATTGTGTGCAGAAGGCCAAAGAATCTTTTCAATCACTAGAAATGTGTGTGGGGGGGTGGGTATATACCGTATTTTTCAGACCATAAGATGCTCCTAGGTTTTAGAGGAAAATAGGAAAAAAATGTTTGAAGCAAAAAATGTGGTAAAATATTTAATAACATAAATAACACAATATTTCACCAATATAAACAGAACTCAACAGCAGCATTAACAACTATTATTCCTCCCAAATGGGGGGTTCTTAGAGTCTGAAAATACGGTGTATATATATCAGGGATGTCAAACTCATTTTCACCAGCAGCCACATCAGTCTTGCAGTTGCCTTCAAAGTGCCAAATGTAATTTCAACTTAGCAGTTAGGGAGTGGTTACATTTATGCAGCCCTAAAATTATTTCAGCCCTTTGAAGGCAACCATGAGACTGATGTGGCCCCTGGTGAAAATGATTTTGACACCCCGATTATATTTTCAACAAAAAGAAGGAGAAAGTAGAGATATTGTGCTGTGCCAAATACAAACTAAAAATTAATATCAATAAATAATTCAAGACACATCATCCAGGGTAATCCAAAATCATCAAGAAGAAACTACTTAAATATATCAAAAACAAACACAGAAAGCTAGCCAAAGTTAGTGTAACCTCTTAAACATGAAAGCGCAAATGAATTATTTGAAACTAAAAGTATATAGAGAAATCAAATTAATTTAATTTGATATTGTTGGGGAACAAAAAGAAAAAAGGATAGAACAATTCCCACTCCTAAACGGTATTTTAAAAAATGCCCAACATTCATGCAAGTGACAGCACACACTGCTGCACAAGATAAACTTGGCAAACCTGAGACCCTACGACACTCCTGAAAGTTTAAAGACACTCTAAGGAAGAAGAGAAGCCAATTTTATTGGTCAATAGAGACAAACACAAAATGCTATTACAATTCCAGACAGGTCCCAAGAGTTACTGAAGATTATTTTTGTGAAGATAGGTTTTATAACAATGAGACCACAATCTAATGCATCCTCTTCCTTGAAATGAGAACCCCTCCTAAATTCACAGCATAGCCATTCTCACAACTGTCAAACTAAAAAATTGGTGAGAGAAGACATTAAAACATAACTTTCAAGAAGCCTAAGGAAGATGATGAGCCAGGAGTCAGAGACTTAATTTTATGCAGAAAACAGAAAGTTGAATCCTAAGGGAAAGTTTGCCTGTTCCTGATTCTTACTCCTCCCATTCTTTCCCTGTTTTCTTGTATTAGCTGCTATTTCTCGTGCAACAATGAATAGATGGAATTACAGCATGTATGCTTATGTTGTCTGACTTTCATTGAGATGCTTCTACAGATTCACCCTAAACTATAATGTTTGCTACTGGCTTTGGACACGTGGCCTTTACACACATGGCCTTTATTATTAGTAAAGCAGCTCCCTTTTATTTCAAGTTTGTGAAGGCATGTTGCTTTTCTTAACCATTAATGATTGATGGGTTTTAATCAAATGCTGTCTCTGCCTCTACAGAAACAATTACAAAACATGTAATGATATGATGAAATACATTAATTTATTTTCTAATCCTAAAACATCCTTGCAGTTTTCAGATAACTACTACTTGGTCTTTTTTGTTTTTTTGAAGTATTTTCATTTATATATTACTAGATTTGAATTTTATTTCACACACCTGTTATCATAAGTGAATGTGGCTCTATATTTTTTTATACTCTCATTGTCTAGTATGGGTTTCAAAGTTAACTAGTTCCATCAGATAAGTTAGGTAACATGCTTTCTTTCTTAATGATGTGTGTGTGTGTCATACCCACATAAGTTTGATAAATGTCACAGGTAAAACCATCTAACCTAATATTTGTTTCCAGTTAGTTGGGAGAAGGGAAATATTTTTACAATTAAAAATAACAATTTTTTTTTTACTTGATGGCTTAACATTTGTTTAATTACTTTTTCCCCTAAATACCCTCTAGGTATTACTTCAGCCACATTTCAAGTAGTATCTGTGCTGAAGATGTCACATGTAAACAGCACATTTTGGTGCTTTGTTGGGATTTTGTTTTTTATTTAGTATACAGGTCTTTAGAAAGACCACGTTCAAACAGGATATTTGATTTAACTACATCCAATTTAATGACTGATATAGTGGATTTATAACTACTATCTATTTTTTCTTTCCCATCTATTTGATATTCCTTTTTATTTCTTTTGAATTAACCAACATTTTATTAATCTTTTTTTCCTGTATCAACTAGATAGCTACTAGACATACTGATACCATTATTATGGTGGTTATCTTGGACTGCAGAACATCCATTTTTGACATGTTGATCTAATCATATGGATCACATTTACCATTTCTCCAATAAGAATAGTATTTTACACTTTATTTCCATTTATCACTGTCTTTTGCACTATTTTTGTAATATACTTTAATTTTACAAATATTTTAACCCAACAAAAGATTTTAATTTTTTTTATCAAATCAATATTTAAGCTTCAGGTTAGGCATTCCAGGCCCATTAAAGTGTCAAAAGCTGTATTTTAAAAGTTCATTCTGTCCCCAGGAGTCATGCCCAGATTCTTCTAGCATATAGGTGAACAACTTTTCTTTTCTGTAAAGGGCCAGAAAGCAACTATTTTAGGCTTTCTAGCCATACATTCTCTGTCACAACTACCCAACTCTGTCACCATAGCATGAAAGCAGCCATAGATAATATATAAACAAAGAAATGAACATGGCTGTTTTCCCAATAAAACTTTATTTACAAAAACAGGCAGCAGGCCAGATTTGGCCCAAGGACCATAGTTTGCTGATCTCTGCTCCTGCTGCACCCGAAATCAGTAACTATACCCAAGGGGAAAGCAGCTGGCAACTGTCAGGTCAGTTTACCACCACTGCCGGGACTGTCAGCTACTCTCAGCTGCTATGTACTTTGGTGTGAACTTGGCAAATATTTTGAAAGGGAAACTGGTTTTGTAATTGAGTAACAACTGTGTCACTCAAGAGTTACATAATCACCAAGCATTTTGCTTGTTTTTCTATCGACAAGAAATGACCTACGCCTTGACTAAACCCAGATTCTAACCTACTCCCAGAATCAGTATAACCCCATGGAAAAGTGTCTACAGGTTTCAGCGCAACTCTGAGATTTCCCCAAATATGGAGTTTTAGCTTCTCCTTATTGCTTCTGCACTTCTCTGATATCTTTAAAAATATAGTTGATCTTGCTTTTCTAGTTGTTCTTGGTGAGAACATGAGCCTATTGCAAATTATTGCATCTTATCCAGAATCAGAAACTGTATCCTATTACTTTTAATACTTAATACTTTCATTATCATTCAGTTATAAGTATTTTGAAAATTTCCATTGATGTTTTTATTGCAAGAATAACTCAAAAATGTTTTTAAATTTCCACACATACATATTTTAAACAATTCTTTTTGCTATTGGTTGTAACAAATATAATCAGAAAAAATGTTCCATAACATTCCAATGTTTTAAATTGTGAAGATGTGCTTTTTTTTGGCCAACTATGTGCCATTCTTAAAAATAATTATGTTTTTTTAAGAGAATGCTTGTTTTTCTAGGCATTGAATCTATCAGAGCAAGCTTATTAATCATGTTGCTCCTATCTTCAATTTCAAAGCATTTGGGGGGATTTTTTCTTATCAATTCCTGATAATGTGATACTGCAATCTTCCATTACAATGGTGAATTTATCAACCTCTTTTTAGTTTGTAAATTTTAAAAAAATACATTATGGGTATGTTATTAGGTAACTAAAAGTTTAACATGCTTTACCTTCCTGGTGAGTCAAACCTTTTACCATAAGATGCCTTATGTACGCTTTCTAATGCCCTTTCCTGAACTGTTTTCTCTAACATTAATATATCTATATAAGCTTTCTTTTGGTTAGCAGTTGCCTAGTAACCTTTTATTTTTAGCTATTTAATGTCAGTATGTTTTCTGTCTGTAACTAGATTTCTTTTTATCCTAATATGATGATCTCTGTTTTAAACTAAGATTAATTTATTTAAAGTTACTGTTATAAGCAACATAACTATTTCTGTCTTCATACTTTGTAACTTGTTTTCTCCTGTTATTTTCTATTTTTCACCTTCACTCCTTTGCTGCCTCATTGATTGTTTACCTCCATTTTTTTTTTCCTGTACTGTCTTTTATCTTACATCCTCTATTTCTATTCATTTAGTGGGCATTCTCAAGCCGTAAATGCACACTTACCTTTCTATCTACAGCTACTAAAACTTACTACTCTTCTTCCTCCCAAAAAAGAAACCCTCAGAACATTTAAAAACCAATTATTTCCTCTCCTTATGTAATATTGTTATTAGATATACTAATAGTTAGTCCTACTCCCCAAATAATTATCATCATTATAATTATAAAACAGACTCAGTTTTTGCTTACATTTACCTTTGTACTAATTTATGAACACAGTATCCATCCTTCTACTCACACCTCTCTTCCAGCTCTGCCTTCTTCAAAAAGTTTATTCTTTGAGGTGTTATTTAAGGATGTATTGGTTCAAAATACTCCCAACTTTTGTACGTTTGCAAATGTCCTTGCCCTGTCCAGGTGGCTCTGGTGGTTGGAGTGTTGTCCTACACACCAAAAGGTTGTGGGTTCGATTCCTGGTCAGGACACACGCCTAGGTTGTGGACTTCAGTCTCCCATTGGGGCACGTATGGGAGGCAACCGATCAGTGTTTCTCTCTCACACTGAAGTTTTTCTCTCCTTTTCTCTCTCTAAAATTAATAGGCATATCCTCAGGTAGGGGGGGAGACAGAAAATGTCCCTTTTTTATTTATTCTTTAATGACAGTTTAGCTGGATAACCAATTTTAAGCTGACAGGAATTTTTTAGTTGTTTTTTCTTTAAAAGGTCTTATTTATTTTTAGGGAGGGAAAGGGAGAAAGAGAGAGCGAGAAACATCAATGTGTGGTTGCCTTTCAAGTGTCCCCTACTGGGGACCTGGCCAACCACTCAGGCATGTGCCCTGCCTGGGAACCAAACCAGTGACTCTTTGGTTTGCAGTCCAGCACTCAATCCACTGAGCCACACTAGCCAGGGCTGACAGGAATTCTCTTAACTCCAGCTACCCACAAATGGACCCCACAGCCTTGTGTCCTGACCTTCACACAAGACCATTCTAACTCAAAACTCTACATTTCTATATCATTAATTATCCTTTAGGGAGCGTTACTTGCCATGTTTACTTACCACTTGGGTTTTAGCCCCTTACATGTTTTTCTCCAAGAGATTTCCCTGTTACTGAGGAAAATAGGGCTAACTCTTGAGAGCCACTGTTCAGCATTGGGCTCTTGCAAATAGTTTCTGCCTCACACAAGGGCCTGCAGCAGGATAAAACCTATGATCCCTGGTAAAAGTATGCTGGGATTAAGGTTCTGCTGGGCACATCATGAGTTAGCTCTATCAGAGGGACCCCACCCACAGATATTCTTTTTACAGTCAGTCTATGCGGGTGCTGCAAAGAGGCAGAGTGTCTAAGCTCCCTGCCCACTGCTGAGGGAAGCCGTGTGTTTGGAACACCAGCTGCAACTGCCTAGAAACGTGGCAGGAAGTTAGACCCCTACGGCCCCTTCTACTGAGTGAGAGGGTGCCGCATTCCATTTCAGCCTGGAAACACCACTCATCAAACATATTTTTTGTCTCCATACAACTACTTTCTTGGTAGCTCAACTATGCATTTAAAAATGTATTTTTGGTAATTTATAGAGTATCTAGATATTTTATAACAGAACAATTTTTCA
This sequence comes from Trachops cirrhosus, assembly GCA_028533065.1. NCBI lineage: Eukaryota > Metazoa > Chordata > Mammalia > Chiroptera > Phyllostomidae > Trachops > Trachops cirrhosus. The sequence continues at coordinate 51,932,383 of CM052542.1, forward strand.
GAAAAATCTAGTCAGCAACGATTCCAAAAGTGAAGTCAATTGACTGTTCTTTATTATTACAAACCACTTCTCTAACTCATATATTTCTTGTTCTGGAAAAAGTGAAATGTTACACCTAAAACATTGTAGGGTGTCCTTTCATTGAGAAATGTTTCCTTCTAATGAAAGTTCAACCTATGAATGCCAAAGGCCATTAAAATCAAGTTATGTTTTTATATCTAAGGTAAAAATGGGATTTCTCATATTCAGAGTGAACTCACTGACAACTATCAGGTACTCTTTATTACTAGGAGTTACCTAAATTCTAAATACCCAAGATTTCACTGTGCCTAATTTGCAAAGAATTAGAAAGAAAAACTACCCTTAACACTAAAATTCTACAAGATATATTTTAATCATCTTCTATGATTTAGAAGATATATATTATATTAAAGAGAAACCATTATGAACATCAATTATTTTTAAAGCCTACAATAAAGCTTTCCCTATTGTTAGATAAAAATTTTTAAATGTATACATCATGTTTATGCAAAGTACTAAGAGCAGTTACAACTTCTATTACAAGAAGCAAAAATTGAGGGTGGCATCTCTAAGCCAGAGATTGCCTATACTCACAATTTACTTCTCACCATATAGCTCATTAGTACCCACCACAATACGTTAAATCAAAGCACAAACTGATTGTCCGAAAACATGCAATCTTTAAATCACCCAATAGAAACCTAACATAATGTGTTCCTACCCATCTTTCTCTCCCTCTCTATCTACCTACCTATATATAGAGAGAGGTAGAGAGAGAGAGAATATATATACTCTTAACATACACATCTTTGGTATAAAGAAATAAATATTAGATACACTAATTTTAACACAACCCAGTTTAAACTGCCTACCTAGTGTCTGAACCTCTGACTGGCAATGTCATTTAGATCAATTAAACTAGGTCAACCGAAGTAATTCTCAGCTGGCATCCACACTTAGCTTTCATGTGAAAAATTCAGGTAGTCTGAATTTCAGGTAGTCAGAATTTTTCACTCTGAAAAACTCAGAAAAATTCTGACATCATATACTTTGTATTATTATATTTCATTAATTTTAGTTTTTCACTTTTGAGGACTCATACTAAAAATATTAACATTAGAATCTAATCCCATCAGATAAAAAAACAAAGAAAGGCACTTAATATAGAAGTTAAAATGAGGTTACTCAATCTCACTGAAAAGACATTCCATAACAATGTTAGCTGCATGCTTCCCTCAGTGAAAGTACTTTCAGAATAATGTGTGACAATTTCATCAAAGAGAGAAATTTAGAATATCACCGAGTATGACCAGAACGTTGTATACATAAATTTCAAAGCTGAAGAATAGAATTAGTTATTAATATTTGTCTCATGAAGAAACATGTTCCCTTTCTCACATAAATATTTAATTACTATTTATATCGACAAGACATGGCCAAAAACTAACATGCTTTTTTTCAGTCTCCTGATTTTTCTTTATTTTTATGAGAAAATTAATTTTAAAATAAGCACTTTTAATTATGTGTCCCTCTCACAGAAATTTATCAACTGCATTTGTAGAAAAATATATTTTAATTAATATTTACTATATTAGTTTAATGAAAACTCACATAAATGATTTTACATGCAGTTTTAGATACAGTTTGACTTTATTAAAAATAATTTGCCATGAAATTTCAAATTATTGATTATCCCTGAGAAAATCATAGCATTCCAAGTCACTTAATAGGTGTGCCCCCAAAAAGATGATCAATCATGAAGGACAATGCTAGCAAAGGCCTCATGGCCCTGTCATTTTTCCAGGTTCATGTTTGTGCCCCCAAAATAAAACCTATGATCAGTTTTAATGCTAATATTATGATATCGGAATGAGCATTATAAAAGACTAATAGTTACAATAATGAATTAAAACTTCTAAGATAATTATTGGTAAGAACAGAAACACAATAAAATAGGCATAAAGTCCTGAAATAAAAGTTTTGGTTTTTTTATATCAACTACATAGCTAAGTATGGGAAGGCCAGAATGGGCAATATGCAGCATGGATGATAAAAATGCAAATCAAGCTACATAAATAGAGCTACAGCACACCAGACAAAGATGGTGACACTCTTGCTGTAACCTCTTGCATTGGGAGAGAGATATGAGCATGGCTGCAATGACTTTTACGTGGCATGCTCTTAAAAATACATTGACAAAGTATGCTCATTTTAGATACATTATCCCCAATCCTCACAATAACTCTGAAGGTAGAGAGTAACCCTTTCCCACATAAAATATCTGAGTTTCAGAGACATTAACTACTATGTCTGAAAACATAAAGCAAGAAACTAAACTAAATTTGAACACAAGTCCATTCACCTCCATATTCTCGCTTGTATAACACATTGCCTGAGAGATAATTTGGCAGCACCTTACCTACAAAATACTTGAAAATCAGGTAAAAAAGCATACCATGATTTCAACAGAAAATGGCAATTTCTGGAATGGGATTACAGATTTATATTATTAATGTAAATATCTTCTGCCTCTTACTTCCCCTAACAGCCTAAACAGCAGAAAACTAAAGTGTTATATATAAATCAATTTTTAAAGACTTCAACTGATTTTTCCCCACTAACAAATATGAGTAGCAATTCAAAAAGATCCTGTAGATTTACCTATTTTATAACCTAAATTCTATATTATTACGCTTATTAAATTAAGACAATTTACACATAGAGAAATTTTTACCATTCCTTTTTAAATTGATAATTCAATATCAAAAGTCTTTTTTTTCTGTCAGTGATCTGAAGAAGCAAATATCATGATTTATTTGGTGGTTCAATCTACTTTCAATCTTCATCATTAAAAAAAAAAAGTGTTCCGTATGTACAAATATGTACTGCTGCTGCCATCTTCTGGTAAGACACAACTTCCCAATTCTGCACAGTACTCCGAAAGAGAAACCTCCGGGTATGAAATAAGTACTTTCTAACAAACACTAGAATAATTTCTGTATATGGCTAAAAATACACTAAAAATAGGATTCTAGCAATAATTTTTACTAGTACATGTACTATGTTCTCTCGATAATGTTGAACACTTATTGAACATGTTACTACAGTTGAGGCACAGAACTAAGAACTTTGAAACAGAATGAAAATTAATTTCCCTGAAGTGGAGTTATATTCCCATTTTACAAATGAGGAGACAGAATTAAAGTCAAGTGGCTTGCCCAAGGTTACATACACAGCTAGCTAGTAACGAGCAGAGGCTCTGAATTCAGGAGCTAATTCCAATGGCACTGACTTTGATTATTATGCTGTAATATCATCTATAATGGTGTATGATAAGCACAAAGTTGATTTAACTCATTTAGGACATTGAAACTTAATTTACAGTAGATCAATAATGTTATAATCAGTAAGTAGACCAAGAGAGTCACAAAATATAGAATTAAAAGGAATCTTAAAAGGCTCATAATCTTACTTTTCCATATAATTCAGACCCTTATTCACTAAACATCCCAATGGACTAAGTTCCAATGTTCTATCTTATAAATAATGCCATATCATTTTGAGATTTTTCAAAATAAAAAAAATTTAAGATTCTGTATGTTTAGTGTTTAAATTAAAATTAACTTTGCTTTAAATACAGTTTAAATTTTAATAAACACTCATTAGAAACTACTATCCCTGGTAAACATATTTACTAATTTATATTCAGAGAGGTTTTACTTATACAAAGGAATATAATACCATGTTCTGCTCTACTAATTATACACACTCATTCTTTAAAGTCATAAATCAAATCAATGGATATTTTTGTTAACCATAGACAGTAAAATAAATTACTTTTAAAAATCTTCCCATGAAATGATCAACACATTATTTTGAAACTACAATAATAAGAACTTTATGTGTATGTAAAATGAAAAAATTGGATAATTATCAGTTTTGATTTATGGATCAAATAATCACATTTAATTATGCTCTGAAAGTCTACTTTAATGAAATCCTGCATAATTGAAGTGACTAATAGTTGTAAAAAACAATGTAAAATAAATGGCCCAAAAAGATACTTTATTTTTTCAAGATTTTATTTATTAATTTTTAAAGAGAGGGGAAGAGAGGAAGAAAGAAAGGGAGAGACTAGACGATGAGTGAGAAAAACATCAATAATTTGCTCCTCATACGACCCCAACCAGGGGACCTGGCTGGCAACCTAGGCAAGTGCCCTGACCAGGATTAGAACTGGCAAGCTTGTTTGTGGGATGATGCCCAAACCGCTGAGCCACACTAGTCAAGGCCCAATAAGATACTTTAGATAATACAGAATTGTACTAATGAGTAAATTTATCACTTTGAAAAATACAGTAGAATGTAGAATAGTAGGGGAGAAATCCTGTCCTCTATTGTTTGAGCCATTTTGGTGCACCTTTGGTTCACAAGGTTTCATAATCATATCAATTTACTGTGAGCCATTTTCAGTGAATAGTTTGATCACAAAGTTTCGTATTTCTCATAATCTGTTTTGCCCAACTCCAAAACAGATGTTTCCACTGATTATGTACATTTAAATTTTCATTTCCTAGTGAACATAAATAGTGACTAGAATTCATATGTTCAATGATATAATAAAGACTGCAGGTCCTTTACATTTTCATATAAATTTTACTAAAATTTATTTGGAACACAAAGGATCTAGAATACTCAAAACAACCTTGAAAAAGAGAAACTGGTTTAGGACCTAACGCATTCTGATTTCAAGACTTACTATAAAACTAAAGTAATCAAGACAGTGTAAGAGTGATGTGAACAGACCTATAGATCAATGAAACAGGAAAGTCCAAAAACAGACTCACACATATGGGGTCACATGATTTTTAAAACAAAGGTGTTAACATAATTCAATAAGGAATTAAATCTTTTCAACACATAGTGCTGGAATAACTAGATATCCATATGGAATAAAAGGACTTCAACCCCTACCTAATACTATACTCAAAAATTAACTCAAAGTAAATCATAGACCTAAACACAAAAGCTGAAAACTTCAAGAGAAAATGAGTTACTAGCTAGTGTAACTCAGTTGGTTGGAGCATCATCCTGTACACCAAAAGTTTGTGAGTTCAGTCCCCAGTCAGAGCACATACCCAGGCTACAGGTTCAGTCCCTGGTCAGGGCATGTATGGGAGGCAACCAATCAATGTTTCTTTCTCTTTCCCACTCTCTCCCTTCCTCTCTCTCTAAAAAAAAAAAAAAAATCAATGAACATTCCTCAGGTAAGGATTAAATAAGGAAAAGAAACAAAAGTCTTCATGACCTTGAGTTAAGGTTAAGAATCCTCGCACAAAGAGACTGGCATGGTGATTGTCCGAGTGTATGCAACTGTCAAAACTCAGAAATGTATACTAAAAGGGTGATTTTCTGTATGTAAATTATATGTCAATATTTAAAAACTCAAGAAAATGAATATACTACAGTTGCACACAACAATATAAATACATTCCAAAAACATAATATTGGCAAGAAAATGAAAACATAATCTTTAAGTGATATAACTAAAATGAAGAACAAGAAAGTAAAGGCCATAAGAGTTAGCATAGTGGTTAACTTTGAGGCAGTGTAAGAGGGTACAGATCTGGAAGGGACCTAAGGGATACTGGCATTTTTCTTTCTTTTTTTTCTGGGAGTTACATGAGTAGTTACTTTGTGACACTTCATTGAGCTATCATTTATATTTTACATCCTCTTAAAAGAAAACAAGCCGAGTAACTCAGGGTAAATTATAAAAGAAATGATATAAGCATATATATATTTTCAGAGGTATGAGGCATTCATATCTGGGCTATACCATTTATTAGATGTGTGACTTTAGACAAGTTTCTTAACCTTCCTCAGGCTCAGTTTACTAATGTATAAAAAAAAGTATTGTCTTTTCTTGAGCAATGACTAAAAAATTTAGACTTCTATATTTTATAACACTACAATGTACAAATATTTTTACATCCATAAGCTGGACGCTATTTTCCCTAGAGAGTAAGGACACAAAACTGGTAATCTGGGTAATTCTGACATGGACTTATGACTAGATTCTTGAAAGCTCAACTCTTTCAGGAGGGTAGGCTGTTTATTTGTCTATATACTAATCGAAAGTCAACCTATGTACACTCAAATGAAGAAGTTAGAATCAAATTATATAAGCCAAGATTATTAGAATCAGTCCTTCTTTACCCCATTTGTTCTTACAAATAATAACACAATTAGTAAAACATGCAGAAACAGTGTTGTTACTAACTACACAACTATACCTCACTCAATACCTAAGTTTCAGAAGACATATAAAAACAATTATTTCATATAGATACTTCACTCAATTTTATGTACTAACTTAGTCATCATATCAGGCTTTACTCTACTGTACTCTAGTACACAAAATATGAAATACAGACAGTATGAACAAATCGGATCTGTTGGTTCTCTAATAAATGTAGAAGGGAGTATTTTTAAGAGTGTAACTGCCAACTACCAATTTTAATAGCAGTGATTGTACTGATATTTTTAAATTAAGATCTGAAAATATATATACATTCTAGCCCATAATTTTCTTAATAAAATAGTTTTTATAATATCTGATCTCTCATGAATATACTTTTCTCAAAACACTGTCATTCACATTTGCATATAAATAGCACCCATAAACAAGATAATACTTGTAGATCCATGTAGAAATTCCTGAAGCATGTTGGGAACTTAATTTTTCTAAACTAGCTGGATAACCTAAGCCAGTGATTGTGAAACCACATCTGTAAGTAATATTCTAAATAAAATTTATTTATAAACACTAGAGGGTGCTCTAATTCAATAGTTCCTCCTATGTGGCTTTGATCCCTAAAATGATTTTCTTGATTAAAGATATTCTTCAGCAGCAAGTATTTTTGCATCTGAAATCATACATGGAGATAATTTATGAGACAAAATTCTTCCAGAATATATATAACAAAACAGAATTCCACTGAAATCATTTTTACAGTACAATTACTATATATTTAATGTTTTGTTAGGTGGAAAGAACAGAAAATAAGTACAGAACAAGTATAAAATGGTCCTTCACTATTATGGAAAGTAACACTGAGTTCATACGGTTAAGAGAAGATACACCATACCTCACAGACTGAAGGTAAAGGAAATTACAAAATGAACTTGGTAAAAGACATAGTAGGCTCAATTTCAATTTTAGTTGCTAAGTATTAAGACAGAGTTCAGCTACTTTACAAAGGTATTTTGAAAGTCATCATTTAAACAGCAAATAAAAGTGATTCTGCTATAGGATATTGTCTCCTGTCTTAAAATACTTTTTAAGTCAATAGCTCCAGAAAATTAAAAAAGAAAATAATCCAAGACCTTGCATATCCAGAATAAAAAATAATTAAAACATCAATATAAATTTTCACAGAAGATGCACAGGTGCTAGTTTTTTAATTTATTCCTAAAATGTTCATAAGTTCAATTACAAGTCTTTAAATATTTCCAAACTGACAGTAAAGTATGCTCTTGCCTACTGGCAATCCAGAAAAGTTCCCTGGAGTATGAGTTTTCAACAGACAGCGTTAGACAGTCACGAATAACAAAGATGAATACCTAGGAAAACCTATCACCTATGTACTTCAAGAAAGTGACTATTAACTGAGGTACTATTTAATCCTAACAAAGTATTTTGCCTTTAAAAATATTTACAGAGATAAAAATAGAACATTATAAATATTTCTAAAAATTACATACCCAAAGTCAACCAATTTATCTCAACCCCTCTCTCTCAAACACATACACACACACCCCTACACACGTTTATGAATGTACACTCACTGCTCACTCACACGCAATCCACTCCGCACGAAGGGAGTTCCTGGTTTATGCCTGTCTCTCACTTCTTTCCGTAATGAATTACCAAGAGCCTTCAAAACAATCTTAAACAGTAGCACCTGTTGGTGGAGGGTCACTTCAAATTTACAGTAGTCCCAGATAAACTGTTCCAGGTTAACAGAATACAGCACCAGGGAATAGCCAGAGATATAACTGAACCAGGCTCACAAACCACCTACACTCAAGAAACCAAAATACATGGCATTCAAAGAACTAATCAGATTGCTGGAGCCCAAAGAAATTCTGAACATAGAATTTCAAAACGTTGTGTTATGGTCTGAAGTATGTATTTGGCACCTATATTCTTTTGGCACTCGCTTCTCCTTTTCATGTTTATCTGCCTTGCATTTGTCAGATTCCTAGGGCCCCAATTACACTCTAAATGCCCAGCTGCCAACTTCCCTATTCCATGTCACATCAATTAATACGTTCTATTCAATAGGCGACAGCACACACATTCATTAAGGTTAATATCTGAAATGTTCACATATCTGTCCTTTCAAGAAGGTCTTCTGCACCATTACCTACACCTCCATCGACAGAAAAACATGGCTCTGAGACAGCCAGTTACAGGGAACATCTTAGTGCTTTTTAACAAGTCTCAAGTCACACCATTACAAACATTGTATTTTGGAGTTACAACATAATCCTAATCATGATCATAGCTTCTCACTGATATTTGTAGCTTTTGTCCACAAGTCTGAAAAGTATAGGGCAGTATAGGGCCTACATAAAGTGAAAATTGGGTAGAAATATGTAATTTTATTTATAAACACCAACTTTCATCTCTTACTCTTATGTTACATAAAAATTTACAAATTGTAAGACTACAAGATTCTATTCAAATCATAAGGTAAGAGGGATACCTGCTTTCCATGATTCCTAAATCCGGCTGCAAACTAATAGTCTCTGTTGTAATTTCCACTTTCCGTACACTTCCAAAGAAATCCGTTATTAGGACATTTTTAGGATCCCTCTGAAAAAGATCAGTGCGATGTCCAGGAGTAGACACACATAGACTCTTTGGACATACTTGAAACTGGAAAAAATATATAAGAACAATAAATACACATGTGCCTACACATACATACAACTTTTATTAAATCCAGTAACATAACACAGTAGATTGCAGGGTATTTTGATAGCTCCCCCAACCTGAAGAAGCTACTGTTTCTAAAGATAAAAGTTTCACTGCTATCATAGTGCTTGACATTTTAAGAAAGCTACATAGACATAAAAACAGGTGATAAAATGGAAAGCTATCAGGGTGAGGGGAAAACATCCACCTTTCTGAATCATATGGTACGCAGTATATTTTGAACCCTTCAATCTATGAGAACTCACATGCAACATTATGACAAGAGAATAGCTTTTTTCCTGCATCTACATCCACCTTAGGGGGGGCAGTGCTCTACCCAGGTGGCTTTTTAAAACATTTTGTAGTCATAAGCCTTCATTCAAATTTTTAATTCAAATAAAAAGTTACATGGTAGTCCAATATGTAAAAAAAAAAAAAAAGATGAAAGCAGAGGTGCAATGGCTCTCAGCATGTTCAAGCATAGCCTCCCCACTACAGATCCCCCTTGCCCTCCTGCTGTGAACCTATGGAGACCAGTCCATAAATCAAGTAACTTTCTTAATTTATTCATGATGAAAATAAACCCACAGTACCTTCAGACACGAGTGCTCTACAGAATACAGTCAAAAAACATGACTTCATTGCTACACAGCTCTAATAATAATTTTTAAGTTAATCTTATTCCCAATATTCCCCATCAGTGAATTACCAAAGACAGACATATATTTACTCAGCAAAGCATAAAAAGTACCTATCATTAGGTACTTCCCACTGTTACCTTCCACAAACAAAAATTGATTAAGACATGGTTCTGTCCTCAAGGCTTCTAGTCAGAGATGAATAAACATAGCAAGATAAAAAAAAGTGATGGGTTCTAATTCAGAATTGAATAAACTTTTTATGGTTAAGAAAAAAAGAGGGAGTGGGATTCAAGCTATTTTCTGAAGAAAAGGGACTATTGCAGATAAGGTATAAGAGCATTCCTAGTAAAGGCACAGCCACAGGGATGTATAAGGCAAACAACCTAGTTTGGCAGAAGCATGGGATATATGAGGAATATTCTAATGGCCTTCTAGTAAGTGCCCAGGGCCACAGCACTTGCCCATCTGTGCAGACAAGACCATCTAAACAGATCATCATAAACATGACAGGAGAGGGGTGTGGCAGAGCAGCTGTAATTTATGAAACGGTGCTCCAAACACTGTGTACGTAACTTGTAGACATTCTCATTTAAGCTCACCAATAAGTTTGAGCCACATAAAAATTATTCTCTCCACTTCAGACTAAGACTCAATGAGATTAAGTCATCTGCCTAATATCACACTGCCCTCCTGGTTCAGGAAAGCAATAAAAGCAAATACAAAGAAGAGATCAGAATATAAATTAAGAAGCAAAGAAGGAACAAAGGTTGGGGGAAACTCAAGAAAATAAAATAAGGAAGGATAAAACAGATGAAAGTCTGAAGAAACAAAGTAAAAGATAAAATAAACAGAGATAGAAGTCCTAGGTACACTGTGAAGTCATTCCTATATGAGCAACTTGGTGAGCTTCATTAGTTACCAGAAGAAGAAAGGTATAATTGAATGAGCTTGGGAAACACTATATAAATATTATCTTCTTCTCTGTTGATAAAATAATCGTACTTTGAAGTCATTCCTCCCTTCAAGAATGTTTATTTTATTGATCTGATTTTCTTATCCTCAACAACACAATGACCCACAGGTCCTGTTAATTATTCAGCTTAAATTTCAATAATCTTTCACTTACAGAATCTCCACACTCTAGCCATCTTCTATGTTTATTACCAAAGATAAGGATCATCTAGTATTCCAACTTCTGTGCCTCTACAGCTATTCCATCTTCCTAGAGTATGCTAGACTTCTTTTCTTCTTTCAAACCTGAAGATCTACCACTTCTAAGACAAATTTTAATCACTAATCCCAGTGTATTCAAGACCCATATAAATATGCATTGTTGTCATGTACTCCACTCATTCAGTAAACATCCACCGAGCATCAACAATTACTATATACACACATAGTAACAGTATAGTAAAACCAGTTACTATATGTAATTAATATCCATGGGGTATAAGATGTATAAAGCATGATGATACTTATACCTCTTATTTAAGAAACTCAGTCTCAAGGGAACATTACAATGACAAACAATTACAGAGCAATATTAAAAGCATAATAAAGGTACACAGCAAGAGTTACATGTTCAGAGACAGAAGAATTGCCTAGAGAATCCATACACTTCATATAACAGGTGATATTTTATAAATGTGCTCTTCAACTGTTACCAATGACACTATATATTTTTAAGGGACTAAATAAGTCTAGCTTTTCTGCCCCTGAAGCCCTTAATATAGTTCTCTGAATACAACTGATACTCAACAAATTTTACTATGTACACATAATCCAACAGAACATAGAAATTATTACATAATATCTAGAGATATGTCAAATCACTATGTGAGTACTATTTAACTTCAAGGAAACAGATCTTTCTTACTGAACAAGAGTAAAATAATCATTCAACTAAAATTCAATTAATAAATTGAGGTGGAGGGGCTGGATGAAATTAGTGAGGAATGTTTATTTAAAATTAAATATTACAGCCCCCGCTGGCATGGCTCAGTGGATTGAGCACAGGCCTGCGAACCAAAGGGTTGCCAGTTCAATTCCCAGTCAGGGCACATGCCTCGGTTGTGGGCCAGTAGAGAGTGTGCATGAGAGGCTACCACACATTGATGTTTCTCTCCCTCTCTTTCTCCCTCCCTTCCCCTCTGTTTAAAAATAAATAAATAAAATCCTTTAAAAAATCAAACATTACAGAGCAATAAAAAATAATGAAATCTTGCCATTTATGATAACATGGATGGACCCAGCGGGTTTTATGCTAAGTGCAGTAAGTTAGACATACAAGGAAAAATACCATATGGTTTTACTTATATGTGGAATCTGAAAAAGAAAACAAAAAAGAACAAACAAAAGAAAAGAAAAACTGACTCACAGAAACAGAGACCAAAGGCATAGCTGCCAGAGGGGAGGGTGATGGGGTGAAGGATAAAAAACGGTGAAAGGAATGTAGTCAATAATACTGTGGTAAGTTTGCACTGTAACAGATGATATTCAGATAATTAGTGTGGTGATAACATTGTAAGGTATAAAAATATTGACTCACTATATTGTACACCTGAACTAATACAACTAATATAATTCTGTATATAGACTATATTTAAATTTAAAAAACTAAACAGCAATTCTGAGCAATAAAAAATTAGCTTCCTCAGTGTTTCAAGTACACTTTCAATGGAAGAAGTATTTTTTAAATTCATTAAACATTTAAAATGTGAGGTGGATTTATTGTGAACTTTTGAGACAGAATGTCATGCATTACATAAAACCTACAATATATAATCCAAAAGAGTGAATAAGCTCTAAAATTAAGGTAAATGGAATTTAGGTGACTATAATTTTCTTACAGATAAAGTAGCATTATCAAAAGTTTTAATATTCAAATTCATATCCACTGTAACAGGCATAAAAAACATATAATCTTACTAATTAAAAATGTAATTAGTAAGTATAATAGTCCTCTATTATCAAATTGATAGCTTTTATAGCAGTGGTTTTCAGAATTTGCAGTAGAACCCCTTTAATAAATAAAAATCTACCCTAAAGGTTTCTATGTAATAAAAGAGATCAGTGCAAAGCTACTTGGCTAAAGTGCAAATCCGGAGTCCCATCTACTCAGCCCCCTTCATCCTGAAGCCATATGAAGGCAGGAACAGTGTCTGCCTCTTTCACTAGGGTACAGGCAGTGCCTGGCACTTGGCAGTTACTCAAGTAATATTTGAATGAATAAAAAAGATATAAATTAACTGGGAAAAAGTGAATGTCACTGATGCACAGTTTTCTAATCTAGAACTATTGTTTCAAGCTTTTTGTTATACCCACTTTCAACGGCAACCTCAAAGTAGATTTATTTAAAAAAATACAGCCATTACAAAGAAGTCACGGGAAAAAGTGAGCTAAATTCAACAGGCCATGTCAAAACACTATATTAGAAGTTGTAAATAAAAATGCATAAAAATATGTAAGAAAAGGTCCTTCTCTTCCAAGAACGTCATCCCATTAAGAAAGAACTCACACTCAATTATGAAGACAAAAAATAGATAAGACTATGATAAATGGTATAAAAGAGGAATAAAGCCCTGAAAACAGGGAAGAATTGGGAAGACCTCCAGGATCTGATTTAACTCCTGAAAAATGGTGGAATTTTTATGTGAATCTAAAAAAAATACATTTCTGGTAGGGAAAGGAATAGAACAAATGAATGAAAATAGAAAAGTACCTCAAGGAATAGCAAGTTAACTGGGCTAAATTTTTCGACCTCTTATAGTAATAAAGAAGCAGATACTACTGTAAAGGGAGATTCAAAAGTTTTCAAAGGCCACCATTCAGCATACGACATAGTACCCTAGAAGTACGGGACTAACAGACTTCACTGATCATGTTCAGATTAGCATATGTACGAGCTATAATCAAATCAAGTAAATACTTACCAGATCATTCATATTAGTTTGGCTAGCTGGATTAATTTCTTCCAAAAATTCCAAGACATAAAATGTATATCTATCCATAAGGTGAACTCCAATTGCAGGATCAGGTTGATGCTACAAAAAAGCAAAGCATATACAATAGCATATTATTCAGCCATAATAAAGAATGAAATGGATGAATCTTCAGGGTATTATGCTAAGTAAAATAAGGCAAATGGAAAGACAGACACTGTACAATCTCACTTATATGTGGAATAAAAAAATAGCAATAATAAAATAAGCTCATAGATGACAAGAACAGATGGGTGGTTGCCAGAAGCCTTGGAGATGGGGAATGGGTAGGATGGCTGAAGAGAGTCAAAAGGTACAAATCTACAGTTATAAAATAAAGAAGTCATGGGTATGTAACTTATAGCATGGCAACTATCAATAATACTGAGTTGCATATTTGAAAGTTGCTAAGATAGTACATCTTAAAAAGTCTCATCACATGAAAAAAAATTCTGTGACTATGTATGGTGACAGATGTTAATTACCTGGTGATCATTTCACAAAATATATAATATCAAATCATGTTATACACCTGAAGATGATATGTTATACTTCGATACAAAATTTTTTAAAAAGCAAAGCAAAAAAAGTATATGCCTAATAGCATCATTATAACAAATGTTTTAAATATAATCAACATTTCCTTCTAAGGTGTTAAAAAGTCTAAAAAATAGCAGATGTACTGATTAAGCATATAAGCAATTTGAGAAATAGCTACACATTCCAAAGAGAATGCAGTTTACAAATCAGAAAAATGTACCTACCGAGAGTGAATCTTCTCCCACTTGGCTACTAGCTAAAGCCATTATGTTAGGAGAATAAAATCGCTCATACATGGATGCTCCTTGACAAGTATCAATAATAAACAGTAGCTCATTATAGCTGAAAGAAAAGTGGTAATATCTTTGACATGAATCATGCTGTTAATGATATACAGACTAATATTTTTACAATACTTCCATAACATAACATGTTCGAGTTATCTCTTAGTCATTTCATTATTGAGACTTTTCAGTAGTTCCCAATATAAATTTGATATTAGAAATATTAAAGGTATAACCCTGTCCGGGAAAACCACCTCAACAGGGAGTGGTTTTTGTGCCTAAACCCTTTCCCCCTCCCTTATCTATGCTCCATAATTCAGAATCTAAATGAATACTGAATATTGAATTCAATGAACACATATCTGGTATTCATGCTGCCCTAGAAACTGATCTACCTTCAGCCAAAAAAACCCCAAAATACTCAAAGAGCTTAAAATCTAACTGAAAGATAGACTCTTAAACTGAGTAGTGTTAAAAATATTTACCGAGAGCCTGCGACCTGCCTGACACTAAGCTGGGAATAGTAAGCCCTCACAGCGCTTAGCACCTGACAAAGTCAAAGTGCTCCAAGAGCTCTGAGAAAGGAACAGAGAGAAGTCTAAAGAACGACATGTCAGGAAAAGGTTACGGCTAACGTGGGTAGTGAGGACAGAGTGCCGTTTGATCTAACAAAGAAAGGAAAAATACATTCCAGCAAAGAAAAAGCTTGTACTAAGGCACCTAAATGTGAATAAGTATAAATGTCTGGGGAAAGGGGAACAGATCTGTGTAGCTAGGATTTAAAATAATTTGGGGAAATGAAGGGCAATTCCTGTCAGAAAGGTAGGTAAGGTCAATGTGTAAGTAAGGAATCCCATATAAAATTTGGGTCTTATATCCTGTAAGTTTGAAAAAAGCCACGGAAGGCTTTTTTAAGTGAAAAAATAACATAAGTTCTATGTTTTAGAATGAACTGCCTAACTAGTGAAAGTAGGGAGTAGATAAATTTTCTCTGAGGTTTCTCTCAGACACTGGATATAATCAAATAGCTAACACTGCACCTAGAAAATAAAGTATGTAACCGTGAATGACAGTATCTGAGCAAGTGACAGAAGGCACAGTTAATATGACATATCTTCTGAGACAGCAACAGTGGAGGCCCCTAAGGATCAGAAACATCTAAGGTTAAGTGAAGCAGTACAACACTGGACCACGTGGGCACAAAACCTAGTGCTGGCACTTCCTAGCTATGTAAAATTTGGCAAGTTACTTAATCTGTTTACCTCAATTTATTCATTTGTGAAAAACAGTAATAATAAAAGCATTTTACCTCATGGAGTTGTTATTAAAACTAAACCAGACAATACATGTAAAACACAGTGCCCAGTACCTACCATATATTCAATAAATGTTAAGTTTTGAATAAGATAAAACCAGTAATCAGCAAAATCTTCCTTGTCAATATTTTCATATATTTTGCATATGCTTTTAATTCAATACTTCTAATTTTGGGGGGGTGAGAATGTGAGCTAAACAGGAAAAGTCAAAACATCATCCATTCTACCCTGAACTCCCAGAGCAAATGAGAACCATAAAATGGAATTTCTCTTCTCTGCTAAAACTGATGAACTTTTGCCCATCCTGGCCCCTCCCTCCTGTCATAATAGAGGAGCTGCCCTTCATCTTAAGGTTCAAATAGCTCTTCTTGCATTGGTCCTCTTCTACCTTCTTGGGAATCTCATACATTCTGCTTGGGCTTATAATTCAATATTTATAATACTGAATTTGTAGCATAGTTGGATACATATACCTCTCTGTTCTACTATATTTTAAACTCTTTCAAGGCAAAATAAGCATCATATTCCCCTCTGTACCATATGTTTAGAAGGTAACCCACAGGTGTTCATTGAAGGTACTCAAGTTGAAAGCAGTTCTATTGCTATTTTAAATTCACTCAGTAAGTTCATATGACAACTTTTAACAAAAGGGATGCTTACCATTAAACCACTAACAATGTATCATCCCCAATGTGAATCAAGTTACAAATTTTATACTAATCATAATTTCAACATTTTTGTCAAAGAAGAAATAATGTATTGTTACCACACTGTGGGCCAGAGAATGTGCAAAAAGTGAGAATAAGTACAAGCTGGAAAATAAATCTATGTTCATAATCCCCCTAATTAATAAGGCACTTGATTAATAGGAATCTTATTTCATCCAAGAAGGATGCTAAATAACAAGGTTAACTTCTTTCAAGCTCTTCAATAACCCTGTTTCTCTTTTAAAAATAACTCCATTCAGTTGAAATAACAAATACAAATCTAAAAGAAATGATTCAAATAAATTAAAGTCTCATAAAATAAGACCTACAAATCTACTAACCATGGAAAAATTAGGTGCTAATTTATCTTTTGAAAAGTAGCTATTTGCTAATTACCGTCTTTTCTGCCACATTTGTTCAAAAGCGTCTGCAAGCTCTATGTTGGTAATTTCTTCAGAATCTTGAAACTTCAAGAAACCATTTCCACCATGTCCTTATAGGAAGAGTTAAAAAACATAAAATAGATACATTTTTAATGCAAACTGCATACATCCAAATATAAATATTTATTTCAGTCATAACAATTTTTAAAAACATTTGCTATTTTATATTCTAAAGTAAAAAATACTGTGAAAACAAACTTTATTTTATACAAATTGGAAAGAAAATAATGATAGACTATATAAAAATAGTAGATACAATATCTTTAAGAGTTTTTCTATTTATTCAATTATACAAAAGCATGTTTATATTTTCTCACTGGCTCCATTATTATGTCAGAAATGTGTTTCCATAAGTAAAAAGTCCTCAAACACCAGGTGAACCTTTTTTGGTGAGGAAGGAGTGGAAGACACTAGCTAGTCCCATGGTATGGCAGTACTATTCACAGTATTATACTTGCACGTGGAATGCTGTTCTACTAGGAAATGCGGTTATCACTTAAAAATTAATGCTTTTACTACTATCAAACATCATCCCAGAAAGAGTTGACCAGAAGATTGCGAAATTTAGAATGTATTATAGAGCAAATCTGCCTGGATTCTAATACTAGCTTATCCACTTAATGACTCAGTTATTTTGAACAAATTACTTCTATGCCTCAGTTTCCTCAGCTGCAAAGTGAAAAATATGTCAGTGAGACCATCATTTGCACACCTACATAGCTCCTTTGTACTGATTTTATAGAGGCACCTGCCAAAAGGCAGCAAAGTAGAAAAAACTGTCTATTATCGTGTCCCCCTGAATACATATAGTTCTGTGAGCTCAAACGTGGTTAGTGGCTATGTCTCTGTGGGGGTAAAAACAGTTCTCCCTCTCATTAGACAACTCTATGCAGGGTATACAGCTTAGTAAGTGTAAACATATACTGGGTTTCAGCTCCCACTCACCTCTCTACTCAGACACTTACATGCAATGCACAACCCACTGGGTATCAGCTCTGAACATCAGTACCTAAAAATCTCTGGGTTGTTGTGAGGATGAAATGAATTATACACAATGGTTTAGAATATTGCCTTATGTATAGTGCCTCAATAAACACTAGCTATTATCACTTTTATTATCATATTATAATTATCAACCCTCCTATTCTTTTCCTTACGTTGGCAAACTTTTTCCATACATGGCCAAGTGATAAATGTTTCAGGCTCATGGGTCCCCTGGTCTCTGTTGTAACTACGGGACTCTGCTGTTGCAGTGTAAAATCAGTCACAGACTGTGTGCAACACAGATGAATGTGACTATGTTTTAATAAAACTTGATTAACAAAACAGGGAGCCCTTCCATGGCCCATAGTTTACAAAATCCTATTTTAGACTACTGGAATTTCTTCCATACAAATCAACTCAGAGAAAAAAAAATGTAAAATCTCTAGTTTAGTACATCAAATAAAGCTAAGCGACCAGACTATACTTCATCCTAACTGCCAAAAAAACCTTAAAAATTTCTTTTAACTGTTAAACTAAAATAAATTTTTTCTGATTTCACTTACTCTGCTGAGTTAATTTATAAAGTTTATAAAGTGATTGAATTTGAAAAGCTATAAATAATTGCAGTGTGATAGATAAATAAAAGTAAACCACGAAGTAGGAGACAGTATCCGCCCTGTTGTGACATCTATGAATCATTCTGCACCTGTCTGATCCTGTTTTACCATCAGTTGAATGGAATGCCCCCTGAAAAAAATTTTAAATACCATTTGATCAACATTCATGTTTACTGAATACTACTTTAAGACAGGGCACTGGTGATAGAATAATGAAAAACACATTACCATTGACACCTTGGAGCTCAAAAGCTAAGAAAGTCAATAAATATCCAGACAAAAAGTAACAGTAAGTTAAATGCTAAAATGGAAACTACAGATTAATATGGCAGTGCAAAGAGAAGAGCATGCACCAGCCATGGAGATGAAAATCATCTTAGGGCAATTATAAAATATATTATACATACCAGGAAACTTCTGAGAAAGAAAGGAGGCACTAGTAATAATTACACCGGGACAACAGGTGTAAACTAGAACTGTCCCAGGCAATTGGAAATATAGTCACCCTAGACTTAGAAAGGAAAATTGCTTAAACTAACAGAATAAGAAATAATCAAGCAGGCAAAGTGAACTGAGAACACATCAATAAGCAAAGGCAATAGCTTAGGCAAACAGTATGAGGATAGAAACAGTCCAATGCTTGGAAGGGAATTATAAAAAGTTTAAGAACTAAAATTAAATAAATAATATATGTATGAATATATATTATATATTGCATATAGCATAAATCAATAAATAATATAACTATATTATGGAGGACTTTATCCACAATGGTCTTCAAAGCAGAGACAAAAGACCACAGGAGTTTATATCAAGGGAGTATATTTAAAACGTATTTTCATGAGCCCCACTCCAGACCAAAACTAAACCAGAATTTACATGCAGATAATCCTTATGCACACTAAAAATTGAACTTCATCACTGGAAACCAGAGTTTTAAGAAGAAGAGGGACATATTTGCAATTTCTATTAAACACTTTGGTATGATGATTAACAGGAGACAAAACTGAAGGCAAAGAGGCTACAGTAGGACACTAAGTAAAAGGTAATGAGTTTTACCAGGGTAATAGTAAAAAGAATAAAAATAAGAAACTAAAGGACAGAACAAAATGTTATAATGTTTTCAAATATTATTTCACAGTGTTATATATTATGAGAAAAAGAAACTATTTAACAAATAAACTATTTTAACTGAAAATCATTTAAGGTGTTGAAATTTCTTTCCATGCAAATTCCTTGTTGAAAAGAGTAGCAATATATTCTATTATTAAATATATAAATCCTGAAATTACCTGTCATATATATAAGAATATTGCTTCTATCATCAGAAAGAAGACGTTTCGACCGAGGAGTACTAGGTGGGATCCTCCCAGTTAATACCCGTAAAAAATTCTCCACAGTTACCTGAAAAAAAAACAGAGAGAGAGAAATCAGATTAAAAAAAAACTCAGGAAAACCTGATAATCTGTCTGTACTTTGGAAAACATTCTTTCTCCTTTCTCTATGTATTACTTACTATTAAACTGAAAATAAAAGACAAAGAGAAATAAACTCAAAACATATTTATTTCAATATATATCTTAAAGTAACTGCCTCTACTTAATAAACTACAAACTAACAAATAAAAACCACTTAGAGGAAAATGAAAGTTAATTCTAAATTTAAAACTTTAAATGATATGCAAAGTGTTGCCAAAACCTTAAATTTATAAATCTATCTTCATAAGCAATTATTTAGGAAGATTTAAAAAAACAGAAACTTGTAAATAAATTCAGGTATATAACTATTGCAATTAATCTGTGCAACTACTTAGTCAATTCAAGATTAGCCAGAAAGATAGGTCCAGAATAAATCACAGAAATAAAACCCTGAGGAGGGATCCATAAATAATCCCAAAGTTATTATGTACCTTTGATTTTTTAGGGCATTTTGTTACTTAAATTTCATAAAGGCTATCTTTAACAATGTGGTGAAGGCAGTGGGGGCAGAGGCGTGGAGGCTGGATGAAGGGGAGGAAAGGGGGGAAGGGGGGAAAGCGGGGATATCTATAATTGTGTCAACAATAAATAAAGAAAAATATGGTACTTGGTAACCATAACAAATTCTCTCTTGGTGAAATACCCAACCCCCCAAAAAAATCATACCACTTTAAACTAGATTTCCCAACCTAGAATTTCTGGACCTCTGGGATTTTTTGAAAGCATAATTAAAGTCATGGAGAATGTAATGCTAATTTAAAGATATATTATACAGATACAAATTTAAAAAGCAGAAAATATCTCTAGCTTTGTTGTTTGACTTTTCTCTAGATCATGGATATGTAAGTGTGTCTAAATGTATGTGTGTCTGTGTTAGATGTTTGGTTTACCTTTTTCCCAGAAGACAGCAAATGTTAAGTGGTTTAATAGGACTTCTTATTGGCTAACAAGGAAGGAAATTTTTTGGTCTACATTTTATAATGACTAAACAAACAAGTAAATATTCCAACATTTATACACATTTAATCACTGAACAACATTTTTCAATGTCTGCAAAGGGCTACAGCTACTTGCTAGATATAAGACATAAAATATAGGCCATTTCCTCAAGGAGCGTATAGCCTCGGAGGAGACAGATATGCTTTTAAAATTCCTTCAGAACAAGCCTAGGGACACAGGAAATTGTGTCATACTTTTGGTAGGCTTGGTAAAAGAAGGATTATCCAGGAAGATTTCATCAAAGAACACCTCAAATTTTAAATGTATTCACAATCTACCAAACTTAAAATGAAGTTTCAAGGGAGAAAACACAGTACAATGCATTATTCAAATTTACATTTTTATTTTTAATCATATGTGCAAAAAACACTAGAAGCATATTAAAAGTGGTTACCTCTAAGCAATGAAAATATGGGTTTTTGGTTAGTCATTTTAATTTTGTCACAATGAATATATTTACTAAAAATATAAAACTTAAAATTTTAGATCAAATTTAAAAAACATAATACATTTACTATAAAAGAAACTCAACACAGGAAACCTCTCTAAAATACTCTCATAAAAACCAAGATAAAATTGTTTTATCCTAAATACATATTTAAGATATTCATGTTGTGACAGTTTTATTTATATATTGTTTCCTTAGCATGAACTCCAGAGACAGAATTATATCAAGGCTTTAGTGATAATTGTGTACAAAGTTTAAAAACAAAAAATAAGACTATTTTATTCAACCAGTGTTTTAGAGCTTAAAAATAACAACTACATTTCAAAAATGTTGCTAAGTCAAACAATTTACCTCATAACTTCTATAATCTACTTCTACATCATCTCCATACACATTTAGCTCCATATTCTTGTGACTAAATACTGTAGCTGGTTTGGGGTTCCTGGGGTTGCAGGCCATATCATCTGCAAGCATCAGAACAATGTGACTAGAAAAAAAATTCAGAGAATATATTATTTAAATAAAATGAAAAAGTTAAAAACAGCCACATTTTGTTTATATCATGTAGCAATTATGTGCATTCTTTTCGTCATTAAAAATAACATAATTATTGAGTACATATTTAACAGAACTATTTTTTCATATTTTTATGTAGTACAGTTTTAAAGTAGAGAAATTGGTGCAATCTGGCATCAATTTATATGTAGAATTTGAGTCACTAATTTAACTTTTTTCACAACAGTGTATACATTATGCCATATAGAAAGGGGAAGCTGGAGGAGCTACACTGTCCTCCCCAAACATTTAAAAACAAATTAGTAATGTCTGACATTCTCAGAACTTATGCAGTCCGCATTAAACTATGATATCCCAAAGAATTTGACTTTCAGAAGCACAAATGCTTAACAATAGGAGACATGCAATCCGTCAGCAAGTACAATCAGCGTATCACAGGAACACAACTCCAATCCAATCACTCTTCACTGGCTCCACTCCATCTCCCTAATACCAGCCAGCCACCATCATCTCTTCACTAGGTGCTATTAAAGTAGCTCCCCACCTGGCTTCCTGCTCCCATTCGCACCTTTTTACAGTTCATTCTCCTTACAACCACCAGGGTAATCTTTCTTAAATAAGTCAGATCATCCAACTTTCTTACTTTAAAACTCCCCAAGGACTCCCCACTGTAATTAGAGAAAAATCATAACTCCTTACACTACAAGGGGTGTCAAACTCATTTTCACGGTGGGCCACATCAGCCTCTCAGTTGCTTTCGAAGGCCCAAATGTAATTTTAGGGCTGTATAAATGTAACAACTCCGTAACAGTTACATGAGAGCTTGGCGCTGCCGCCGCCGGATAGAAACAAGGTCCTGGGCCAGATAAAACAAGGTGGAGGGCTGGATTCGGCCCTCGGGCCTTGTGTTTGCTACCTGTGTATTACATGATCTAAAAAGCTCAATTAACGTGGTGTATATCTCTCTAACTTCAGCCCCTACCACCCAATATGTTCCTCTACAGCAGGGGTGTCCGACCTGCGGCTCATACGGGCACTGAAAACAGTCCAACACAAAATTGTAAATTTACTTAAACATTATGAGATTTTTTTTATTACATGTCACAATGTATTTAATATGTGGCCCAAGATGACAATTCTTCTTCCAGCATGGCCCAGAGAATCCAAAGGCTGGACACCCCTGGCACTGACCTTTCTGTTCTATGAATATGACAAGTCTTTCCCACTTCAGGGGCTACTGACCAAATTTGACTTGTCTCCTCCCAAATCTTTCTATCATTCTAATCTCAGCTAAGGTGTTCTAGTTTCATTATGCATTTTATTTTCTACAGGTCACTTAACCTGAAACCCCATTATCTCCCAGCACAGCACCCTCACTGCAATACAAACTTTGTGAGGGCAAGGCTTTATCTCTCCCGTTCACCACTGTGACACGCAGGCTTCGTAACAGAGCCTGACGTACAGCAGGTATTCAATCAATATTCACTGGGTGAGTGAAATATTTTCATTTTTGCATATATTTTCTTTGAGAGAAAATTACATAATTCCTCTAAACTACTTATCATGATCTTACCATTAAACCTGCTGAACAGGAATCAGGCAATTCTTTACCATATACCTGACCTTCGCAAACATACAGGAAAAATTAATGTGGCATATGAAAGTAGTCTGGCAGGAGATAACAAGAAGGAAATGTTCTGCTGCATATGTTCCAAATACACTGAACTTCAGAACTGAATCATTGTGCTTTTTCTTAGAAACTGGATAGATTTGTATTTTGAAAGGGTTCCAACTCTGTCACATTCAAAGATCAGTTATTCAGCTGTTACTGACTCATATTCACATAATTATGAAAGTTATTCCTCTTAAAATGGAAAATATCTTTTTTAGTGATTTGAGATAATTAACATTGTTATGATTAATCATATCTTTTTGTTATAAGCCATTATTAAACCAAACTGAACTGACCTCCCAATGTCAATATAAATATGAGTGTTCCATTAGGCCGTATTTTTGGTTTAAGATTCACTACCTACCCAATGTCAATACCATGAAACAGCAGTATTTTCAGCTTCAAATCATAAATTCAATAAGTATTTTTCCCACAGATCATTTTATTGGAATCTATTTTCAATTACAATTGACATAAAATATTAGTTTCAGGTTTTCCTACAGATAATTTTGAGCCTCAATATAAGTACTGTAACCCTCTGTTAACATAATCAATATATCATTTAAAAATCACTGTATTTGTGGACAATAAATGAAAACCACGACAGGAAACAGATTGGATTTCAAAGGTTTAGAAGTCCAACCACACATTCTGCTCCTGTTTGTAAAACTTAAGGAATGTTCAGAACTGTTTGACGAAGGAAAAAAAATTCTCACTTGGTCCAAGTGTTAAATTATTTGTATGATGATACTTAAATATATATACGAGAGTAAATTCCTTAGGGTTATAGTTCTTACAAAACTGTAAGTATAAAATTATAAATTAACACAACTACCAAACTAATAATATTCTAAAAACATTAATTGCATTTGAAGGATATGTTATTTTGCTAAAACTAAATGACTACTGTTACCTTTAACAAGAGAAAGAGGTATAACATCAGGCCTGGCTCTACAGTTCATTTTTTTCTACATTTTGACATCCACACTACAAAATAATTTGATGATACTGGAAGTCTGTTCACAAAAATATGTTGTACAAAATGCAACTCATAACTTACAGACTCCGTCTACTATTCAGGAGAATCAGATCTTATATTTAACTATACTTTGCCAATAAATACTCTTTGTACACCAGTTATCATGAGATGTAACTTGACTCCTTAAAGTCTCTTTTTCGCTTGAATATCAGGTTAGTCACACATCAAATCACTGCTGGAATTAATACCAAAACAATCTACACTGAAGAAAAACTGCTACCTCCCAATAAATAATATTAGGAAGTTGTATCTTATTAAAATAAGATCCCTCAAATAATCCAATCGATATAAGAAGATGATATTTTTACAGTTTGGCAGTCTTATACTACCAGGTGTGCTGACTCAATTTTCACACTTCATTTGCACCCCTGCAAAACCTACATCACACGGCAAAGCACAAGATAATATGGCCTTCTCTCAACAAAACCAAAAGAAAAAGTGAGCACTGAAATTGTATGAAGTTCAAAGTGAGTCTGAATCCCAACAATATAGTGTTATTTATATAAGCAGTTTTCACATTTTTTAAATCATGTGCTCCAGTAAAGTTTTAAAAAACTGTGAGGGCAAACCGATATGTATCTACTAATTTCTAAGTCATATGTATTTGCTACTTTAAATATCTAAAATAAATATTAATGAAGCATAATTTCTTTCTTTTTTTAGATTAAAAAAAGAAGCTGCTAATACTTTCTTCCCTTACCACTCTTTGGATATAATCTAAATAGAATATCTTGATCGTGCTTATATAGATTTTAAAGATCATAAATAAAAAAATGAAAATTTAAAACCAAAAAGAAACATATGTGGGGGGAAAGTGATCTAAAATACTTTCCCATTATCATGTTTGCCCAACACTGAAGGAACAGGTAAGCCCTGCATCAGGACTGCTAGGTCTGTTGACCCACCTCCCTGAAATTCTTCCTGGGCCCATTCAGAAACCAATAACCAATGGGTAAATATGTACATATACATTTTAAATAGGTGAATAATCTGTTACCATCATAGACCATTAGAGTGTAAAATTTCAAAAACCATAATTTTTCATTTATGATAGACCACTATTACCTTAAAATAAAAAAATTTCACCAATTGAAATTTACATAAATTACTGTATGGGTTAAGACATCTTTAAAATGTTCACTTAAAATTGCTATGCAGCCCTGACTGGTGTGGCTCAGTGGGTTGGGCATCATTCCCACAAATCAAAAGGTCTACAGCTGGATTCCCAGTCAGGCCACATGCAAGGGTTGAAGTACAGGTCCCCCTTGGGGGAGGTGCAGGAGGCAATCACACATTGATGTTTCTCTCCCTCTCTTTCACCCTCCCATCCCCTCTCTCTAAAAATAAATAAGTTTAACTTTAAAAAACACTGCTATCCATTCTATAGCCATACTACTTGATCAGGTACCACTACCGTATAGCATCTTTAGCTACCAGAGCTAGGCCCACCAGGCTTCTTTTCAATAACATCACCATTCCAACCTAGAACAGTGGCTGCAAGTAAAGCAGCAGATTGAGGATCACAGGGATCTTTGACGCTCTCTTAAATCTCTGGTTTCTGCTCATAAGTGTCACTTCTATTTTCCTGACATAAATTATTCAGGATACTCTGTATACTATTGCTTCTTCAGGATTTTAATGGCTGTGGGATGAAGCAAATGCAACAAATTTTGTTATATTTTCATTAGCTAGATGCCAAAGTAATTCACTTTTAGACTTTTCTTTCTCCTCTTCCACATCTTGGGGAATCTCCAAGTTAATAAATCTCACCACCAATGTACTATGAAGCTAATCATAGCAAATCTATTAGCTGCAGGTGCTAGACCATTAAGATTTAACATATTACTTTTAATTCATCAAATGTCACACAACTGGCATTATTAGACTACAAGATGCCAGGTACTCTGAACTTACATTACTAGAAATAAAACTAAAACAAAACTACATTGCAGATATAGGAAGTCAACAGCAGCACACTCACACATTCAAAGTCACATGTGTTTTGGTATAATATGATGGCATTTATTGAGAACCTGATATATCTCAAGCACTGCACTAACAAAATAAGCACATTACAAACACTATCTCATAAATTAATTTTAAAATACACAGGGTGGAGCAAAAGTAGGTTTACAGTTCTGAGTATGTGAAAGTTTATTCTTGTATTATTATTTATTAATTATTGTATTATTTCCCATACAAACAACTATAAACCTACTTTTGCCCCACCCTGTATATTATCCTCCCTATTTTACCGGATATAAAACTTAGGCACACTAAGGTTAAGTAGCATGTCACAGGTTGCACAGCTAGTGAGGAGTGGAGTTTGGATTCAAACCCAGTTTCTTTAACATGAACGTCTGGGGTTTTTTTTAATTGCATTTTTTCCATCACTACTTACTCTCCTTATACACCCCTCCCCCACCCCACAATCATCACTGATGTCCACGTCCACGAGTCCTTTTTCCTTTTTAACTGCTCTGCGTTACCCTGAGACTATGTGAACTGCCATCTGAAAAGATTTAATGATGTGCTGTTGTTTGATATTGACAGTGTAAACAACTCTGGTGATTAAGTTAAATGCATGAACTCATTATTGCTATTTAATATTTATGGCATATAATATGACAAAAAATAGGCCCTTGAAATTCTAATTATAACCATCCAGAGACCTTAGCGAACTGTCAAATTATAGGTAGCACTAAAGCATATAATTTTCTCCTTTAAACATAATAAAGTATAACTGAAAAATTTAAGTGCCCACTTAACTGCAAAAATTAAGAGAACAGAACTTCAAAGAAATACAGAGGCTAAGGTTCTATACAGTCTCCAATCAACTTCCCAAAGCCCCCAAATCTTTCCTACAGAAAGGCCTTGGGATTACATCCTACAGTTGGCCCTTCTCTCACCAGGTCTTTTCAGCCACCAAGCCTGCCATCCTCCCTCTCAATCACCTGCACCTGTAACCTACACCCAAGTCCTCACTGCTTCCAAACACTCGCCAATACTAACCAGTCTTCCTATAACAGGGGTGGGGCGACCAGCAGGAGTGTGAGCCACCCACTTTCTTCCCCTTTCCTTTCAAAGCTAAAGTCAGTACTGTGAACAAGTGTTTTATCCCTTTCTCCTGTTTTCTATTGCTAAGCTTCCCACTAACCAGTTCACCGACTTACTCAAGCACACCAACCTCAAGGCTTGGAATTCAAATCTGTGCAGTCTATTACCAAGATTAAAAATTACTATGCTTCTCAAACATTTTGATGGCTCACAGAAACAATCAAAATAAAAAATGCTGCATTAATGAATGCCACTGATTTAGTTTAACCTATTTTTACGATAATAAAATTTTTAAAATCTTGATATATCACATATAGTTCATCATAGTAAAAATCACTATATGCAATCTTTCACATATTCTCATATTTGACAGAAATTTGGCTTTTGCTGATTTTTCCAGTAAAGATCTGTACTAATTTAGTCAGTCTCCCTAACTCAACTACTTTTATGACAAGTGTCTTGGAATTTTGTTAGCACTAGTAGATTTTAACAATCCATGTGTAATCTCTTTAGCATGCTATAAGTAGTTTCTTGGGACTTTACCACAATGCCTGAATTACGTATTTTGCCAGAAAAATACATGCAAACATCATTTATATGCCTTCTCTGGTATATTTCCATTCTCAAGTGACAAGAAAATCAAAAGTTTCTTTTATTTTTCACTGGGTATTAAGCAACATAATCTAGATATTTTCATTAAGAGGACCTGGGTGGCTATGCTTATTCTGAAGTTATCACTTTTATCATATTTTTTTAAAAATCTATTTGGCAAAGGAAGTAATATAGTGGTAGTAAAAAGATTTTGCCACCACTGCTGCTCTTCATTTTGATTATAAAAGTCAAGGGCAATATATAAGCTGGAGACTATCACAGACAAAATAAAAAGTAATTAACTGGACAATAATACATCTCAACTGAAACGCAACAATTTATTTTTAAAAGCAATATAATGGCTTTCACTGATATTAATTTTATTTAACCATTCCATATTAAATTGTGCAGGCATTTACTATAATATTTTATTCAAATTATCAAATTTGGATTCCACATTTCAATAAGATTATGAAAAAACAGATTAAAGTTATGGGAAAATGGAAACAAAATAAAATTATAAAATTAACCACTGTACATCATTTCTGGAGAGTAAAAGAGAAAACAGCTTTAAATTCAGAAAAGACAGGTTAAACAACATGGTAGAACTTCCAAAAGTATATTTGAACACAGAATCTTAGTAGACGAGCAAATTAAAAATAAAAGGGGAGGCAGAATTCTGGGTAATAAACTCCTGAAATTTCCTCCAGTTCTAACATAGGTGATCACTAATATTCAAAATGCACCTATAATAAGCTAGAGGTAACAGGGTGAGGTACAAGGCAATGGAAACAAGTATTTGAGTTTACTGTGGGACAAGCACTGTGGTATATAGTCCCTTCAGATATTTAATTCTCGCTAAATCAAAACAATCCTGTGAAGAGTATTGCTGTCTCCATTCCAAAGATTCAGTGAGGCCCACACACTTTCCATCCACTACTACATTCTTTGGCACAAAGGAATACATTGCCTTTCACACCACTCTCAGACAGAGAGCAGAGTCAAAAGATAACCTTTCATAATCTCTGTACTCATATCAACGAATATTAAAGGGACATCACTTTTCCTCATAAGAACATCATCTTAGTATTTCCATTTTCCATGGTTCAATATTACTGGGGTGAGCAAAGTAGGTTTACAGTAATTAATAAGTTAATAATACCAGAATAAACTTTCGCATCCTCACAGCTGTCAACGTACTTTTGCCTACCCCTGTATTTATGCTTTAAACTTCATTACAGATATTTCTTAAATTTTAAATAAACAAATCACTTAATGTTATAGCTATCAACTTTAAGTCTATTTTTTACTTTAAGAAAATGAAAAATCTTCCTAAAATCTTTTTTGAATTATAATAAAATCTGACTAAGAAGGCTTGAGGAATGGAATTCAGTCTTTTTCAAAACTCAGTATCAGCCTGGTGCCTCTGCCAACACCTGCACTGCTGCCTCCACCCTGCAACTGACCACCATGGGCCCCTGCCCTGCACCACAGGCACTGTGCCTGTGTCACCGCCACCTCAGTACCAGTGGGTGATTAAACCACAATTTTCAATGAGTAAACATATTCCTTTTGTCATCACACATTCAGGGAGTTTGTGAAGAACAATGAAGATTACTGTCAAGCATAGCATAACCTTTATGAGCACAAAAGAACTGTAAAAATTCATTATTATTTTACCAAGAAGCTGCATAAGAGCAGTTAACCTGTACACAGAAGTGTCGAACTGAAATACGCACAGCCTTTTCCAGTTCTGATGTAGGCGGAGTAAGCCTCAGCACACTTCCTTTTTATTGCTCACTACTACAGAATGAAAATTAGCTTGTTAGGAGGTTCATTTCATTTCCCATTACTCCCAACTTCATTCGAAGCACTGAGAATTTCAAGTGGCGCATGCTGAAATTTCTTTACATCATTTCTGTATTCAATTTTTTTAATTCTTTAATAACCCTAGTATTTTGTAACTAAATTAACATGGCTTGAATGAACTGCCTCCCATGAAGTCACATACAAACACATATTTTTTTATATGCAACACAAACGAGACCTTAAACAAAGTTACTGAGAAACTTAAAAAGTGTGGAGTTAGTTACCACACTTCTTTACTCTTTAAATAATAAGAGTATTTAAAGCAATGTATGGCACTGTCATGTGGAAAAAGAAGACATCCGTGTTCTTGACTGACTTTTGATGAGGGTACACCAGCATCCAACCAGATTGGTGATGACCGGCTAAGTCTTGTAAAAAAAAATCAAGTTTTGTGAAGAATATGGTTGTTGTACTGCTATTCATTATGTTGCAGCTTGGGAGAGCTCCATGCTTATTGGCCAAGCATTAGCAGAAGGAAGAAAGAAACAGGAAGATACAGTAAAAATAATAAGACAAAAGCAGCTTGGAGCTTTTAACATAAAGCAACTTGTATGTTTAGAGAAGTGCCACTCAAAAATGGTCTGTGCTACAAACACTTCGATGGCCAATAACACTGGGGTGCCACCCAGTACAGTCTTGGAAGTGAAACTTCAGACATGATTACATATTAGCCAAGAAATTAACTTGGTGAAAAAGTCTAAATAAGCTTCTACAGCAGCACAGAAAAGCAATTGTACCAGGTTAAATGCTTGAAAGAACCTCTATTTGTGTTACGATCAACCCATTTAGACACTTAGCGCAAGATTCTTGCTGTTCTGTATTTAAAATGTGCCTACAATTTGTACCACTTAACATTTACTGAAATCATGCAATACTGAGTTAGAAAGTCTTCTTTAACTCTATTCCTATATCAGAACCTTACCAATACATAAGAAATTTAGACAGATTAGGTACCAAAATATCCAGTATAAAATTTATGTTTAGTATCATAGAACTAAAACCCTAGGAACAATGAACTCTTTAGATCTTATATGGTTTATTCCTTCAGTCATTTCAAACATTGAAGCAGAATCTATATGGTTATTTGCTTACTCACTTTATGTTTATATCTGCCACATTCATACCAAGTATACATCAGGTTTTCACAACCATTAATTTTTGTTGTATTTTTTACTAAGTCGTACAGTATACTTAATGTCTCTCTATAAATCTCATTTTAAGCTGTCATGGAAACCTCCATTTTGAAAATCTGCATTGTAGAGAAGTACATGTTTAATGTCTCCAGATGGAAAAAAAGGAGGAGGGGGAGGGGAAGGAGGAGAAGAAGCTTTAGACTTAATCTAATATTTACATTTTGGGGTGCAACTTGACAACAGGTAGGGCTATTAACTATTTCTAGTAAGATACTGCAATTGTCTTGTAAAGAATATGTAGAATATGTTCTTTAATTTAGTAAATATTTTTAAAGGTAGATGCTTTCTTATTATAGCTAGAAACAATGCTTAATAAATTTTTGAAATTCTTATTCTTTTCCCATACCTATTAGATGTTGTTTACCAGCTACTATTTGTTTGAAGCATTGTTTTTTCCCTTCTCTTCTCAACTTTACATGCAAAAAAGAAGTGGGTTTCTGCTAGTACACTGAGCAGATATGTAATTTTCATGTGCCTCTTCAGCTGTGTAACTCATTATTTGGATACCTGACAATTTATTTTATTATATAACTGATCAAATGGTGATGTGTTCTAATGTTAGTTATTTATACAATCTTGTAATGTGTGGTTACAGTTCCGTGGCAGAAATAATTTGTCAGTGTTCACCAACTTGTAAAAACATTGTGTAAGAGCTAAACATTTAAATAATTAATGAAATGCAAAAAAAAGACAACATAAAATACTTTCTTGAATAAGTATAACCTGCTAAACAACAACCCTTATCTGTATATTAAAGCTAACATTTGAATATCTATTTTTTATTAAATGTAACAATATGGATAGATAAATGAAGTACAGGAAACTAAATTAGATTTTATTTGCCCAGAATAAACCCTAAATTATAGTTGTAGAATAACCTTCCTAATAAGATATTTGGTTGTCCTTTGCTTCCAGTATGGTTGAGATAAATTGACAGTTTAGGTAAATTAAATTCTGCTTAACAGAGGTTTTATTTTCTAAAATAACATATCTGAATTTCATGATTTGAAGCCTTGGAGATAGATGTAATCTTAAATATAAGTTAATGGGTGGGTGTCAAGATTTAATGTCAGGGTACATTTTTACTGAATTGAGTAATGTCCTATTCATACTCTGGTCAAATTCTTGAAAGCCATTAATATAAAACTCTGAAATATCTTTCCTCCAAAGAAATAAAATTAGATTCACAAATGTTAATTTTACTTATCCTTTTAACACCCCTGAACGAGTCAGACATAACATGACAGGATTATGACATCGTTTCTATCAATTCTCCATTAGAAGTCTTCAGAATTTTTTAAGAAATACTACTCTCACCGCTTCTCACGGTAAAATGTGAAGCTGAGTCTGACTTATTTTGAGGTTGCCACCACTCAAGCAGTTAGGTGTTTTTTCCTTGGCGGCTATTTCTCCCCTGCCCTTTTCTCTTCCCTGTGTCTCCACTGCATTTGAAATTGTAAAAGTTGGCAAGTATATTCTAGCACCTAAGTCATGTGACCTTAAATGCATAAGGATCCTTTTATTGGTTCCCCAACAGTTTTCAACCTAGTTTAGAAAAAATAAAAACCATAAATGGATGAGCCAATGCAGATACTAAGAACTCCTAAATTACTTTTAGTCCCTGTCTTCCTGTGCTTACTCTTCCTCTCTTTTGATATCTTCCCCCAACCTATAAATTCCTTCTATCTCAAAATGAAAATTCTGTCTTAGTTCCAAGTCCCCTCAGTCTATGCTCCCTTTTCTTTCTCAGTCAACATCTTTCGGTCACTCTTCCTACCTCTTTACTTTCTGTTAACTCTTCAAACTATTGTAATAATATTTCTACTCACTAGTTTCAAAAGAAACCGTGTGAACGTCTTATACAACATTTCTACATTAACACTGTTAGCTATTCCCTTGTCAAATTCCTCTTGGGTTTCAGGACTGCTCACTTTTCCAGTATTCCAAATACACCTTCTCTGCCCCACCTACCAGACGTCTTCTTGACAGGATCCATTAAACACTCAAACTTAAAAGATGACCACTCTTGGTATCAAATTCAGTTAGATTATAGAACAGCAAATGATGTTTGCCAGTAAAACAGCATGGTAAGCTTAAAGACAGCCCCCAAAGAGCTCCATGTCCTAAACCCCAGAACCTATGAATCTGTTACTTTTAAAGGTCAAAAGGGACTTTGCAGAAGACTAAATTAAAAATCATGAAGTGGGGAGATTATCCAGGATTACCTGGGTAGGCCCAATGTAATCATGAGGGTCCTTCTAAGAGAAAGGCAAGAGGCCAGAGTCAGAGAAGGCAGTGTGACAGCAGAAGCAGACGGGAGGGAGGAAATGTGGCAACAGAATCCCTGAAGATGCTATGCTGCTGGCTTTCAAAATGAGGAACAGGGCTTGGCCAAGGAAAGCTGGCAGCTTCTAGAAGCCAGAAAAGGCAATGAAATGGATTTACCTGACAACCACTTTGGATTTCTGATCTCCAGAGGTACTCTATTATTTTAAGCTGCAAAATTCACGGCAACTTGTTATAGCAGCAACTGGAAACTAATACAGGGTGGGGCAAAAGTAGGTTTACAGTTGTTCAGCAGCACAAGGTATTCCTTGTTCTGTGGGAGTACGCTCACAACAATCTACACAGCAACTGCCCAGGACTTTCTTTCAAGAGGCTGTAGTTGACAGCACGGCTTAAGTTTATATGTGTGTGATCCTCCCAAGCTGTTCTCTTTGATTGTTCATGTGACAACCTAGGTATGAGAGAATGAGATTTATGTCCACTTTGGCTTAGAATCCTCATACCCCACTGGACTTAATACCTTAGCAATAGCTCCAGAGACACAGTTTTCAGGGTCCTAAATGGGACAAGCCCAATTACAAGAATCATCACATTCAGAGACACCCAAATGTATGGTTTTCTCCTCAAGTACTTATGATTTATTTATCCCAGTCCATTTGCACTTATCTAATCAATAAGAGAAGATTTTTACCATAAGCAATGTTGCCTACCATTATCAGATATCCAAGTGAACAGAGTTACAAAGTGAACAAAAGTCAAATTCATTTGTAAAAGGAGTTCTGTTAACCCTTTACACACACCTTATTATTTATTCTAGTCAGGCAGGCTCTCTTAATTTCAAGAAATCACTAAAGCTAGTTCAAATAAGAAGAATGGATATTAGAATGGCACACAATTTTACAGAAATTCAAGAATTAAAGCCTTACAGAGAACAGAACTCAAAAGTAGTTTTAGATATATCGACACTAAAAATTTGTGGACTTATGGATTCCACGGTTTTCTCACTAACATAACTTCACTATTCTACAAGCATCTGCCTCTTTCTCCTTCTCCTACTAACAGACACACTGTTCCAGTCTGGTCTGTACACAGGCAACTCATGACTGAAAACGGCTCAACTTATAAGCCTCTACCTATGTATGACCTTCCTTAGGATAATTCAGACTGTTACAGTAATAATAAAACTAGTATAAGTCACTTGATGTTAGACCACTGCAAAGAAAGTAATCAGGCTGAACTTGACAGGCTGATTCAAGAGATTATGGGATGATGCAAGAAAAAAAGGTTGCTGGGAATTACTCCCAACCAGAATGATGAACCAAGAAGATTCCCCTCATGCAGGTATTGTTTCCCCATCTTACATACAAGAGCACTAAATGTGAGGGGATTCAATAATTTGTCCAAGATCAAAAAACTAGCAGGATCTTTCTCAGGCCATATTCAGGTTTACTGAAGGCCTGATGATACAATAGGAAGTAAAACATGTAAGTATGAACCATAGGCACAATAAGGAACTGCCTTACATAATAGCGAGCAGAACTTTGAGTGACACCTCCCCTAGTGACTGTTCTGATTCCTCTGCCCTGGATGGTTTCTTACTCTCTGTAGGCTCAGGATCACCAAGGTGAGGAACTAGGGAAATAGAGGGGAGCTGCAGCTACTTACTCATATCCTTATCTCATCTATCTTTTTCATTGCTTCTTTGATTTCGTAACAATAAGGAGCAAAAGCAACATAAGTCAAGCCATCATCCCTGCCCATTTCTAAAATTCGACTAGACTTTATGGTCTGGTCTAACTCAGTAAGAGAACCAGGATTTAAACTAACGCAATCTGACTCTACAGCCTGTACTTTTCTTTTTAGACACCACGCTGTGCATTACCTCCCTAGGACTTACTAATCTTACAACTGAAGTTTATCCCTTTTAAACACCTTCACCCGCTTTACCCATTCCCACCTCTGGCAACCACCAATATCTGTTGTCCTAATCTTTTGGTTTAGCTTTTTTCAGATTCCACATAAAAGTGGAATCCTACAGAATTTGTCTCTCTCTAATTTTCCTTAATATAACACTGTCAATGTCTATCCATGTTGTTGCAAATGGCAGGATTCCTTCTTTTTTATGGCTGAATAATTTTCCATTGTTTATATATTCCACATTTCCTTTACCCATTCAACCATGTCGACACTTAAGTTGTTTCCATGTCTTGGTTACTGTAAATAATATGCAATAAACATGAGGGTACACATATCTTTTTGAGTTAGTGTTTTCAGTTTTTTCAAATAAATATCCAAATAAAACTGCTGGATCATTGTAGTTGAAGAACCTCCATACTGTTTTCCCATGGTGGCTGCACCAATTTACATTCCCACCAACCGTGCACAAGGGTTTTCCTTTTGCCCACATCCTCGCTAACACTTGCTATCACATCTTTTTGATAACAGCTATTCTAACAGGCAGGAAGTGATATCTCCTTGTGGTTCTGATTTGCGTTTCCCTGACGATTCCCAGCATTGAGCACCTATTTACGGACCTGTCGGCCTTCTGTATGTCCTCTTTGAAAAACGTCTGTTCTGATCCTCTGCCCATTTTTAAATTGGATTTTCTTTTTGCTACTATGGTGTGTCAGTTCTTTACATATTTTGAATATTAAGCCCTTATCAGATATATGATGTGCAAAAAAATTTTATAGTCAAATTATTAAAATTAATAAGAGTTCAGCAAGGTGCTAAAACAATACACAAAACTTCACATACAACAGAAGAAAAATATAGCATATATTTTTAAAAGGTACCATTTACCATATCAACAAAAATATGAGAACTAAAAATTCTACCAAAAATGTTTACGGAGAAAAATTAAAAATTATAAAACTTGGTTGCAAGATGTTGAACACATAATTAAATGAAAGTACCTATTATTCATAAACTGAAAGATTTAATAGCGCAAAAAAATCCATTCTGAGTTAATCTAAAAGACACAGCAGTACAAATCAGAAGTGAAATGTGCTCTAAAGATGAGCATAATGACAAAGGAGAAAGAAGCATGGTTTTAAGTACTTGACAAGCCAACATGAAAGAACAAAACCCAAGAACAGTAAAGATGATTCTAAAAAACAATAAAGTCAAGAAAATCAGGTTACCAGATATGAGGAAAGTGTCAATAATGGAGACATTGTGATATTGATGAATGAATAAGCATCTCACGTATTCAACATCCCAAAACCTTACTGTCTTCTTGCAAATCAATAAAGATATTTCCCCGTTGCACCATAAAACCCTTCACAATCTTCTTAGTCCTGCAAATGGGTTCTACTTATTATCTAAACGTAAGAGCATGATGGCCCTGGCAGAAATGCTCCTTTTACCTTTGTCATTATTCTCCCCCTTGGAGCACATTTCAACCTTTCAACTATTTTAAGTATCCATATTCAAACATTATTACTTATATTTTTATGGAGTGTATGAGAAAAAAACTGTTAAGAAGTGACAGGAAACAAGAACCAGAACACTCAAAAGCATGAGTTAATGTTATCTTGACAGTAACTACAAAAATATATTGCAAATTATTTACAAAGCACATTTACTATGGTTCCAGTCCTTCTGTTCATAAAAAATAAGGCAAAATCATAATAAAAATATGATAAAATAACATTTTAAATATATATTTAATTTAGAAAATTTTATAAACTGTAATGATCTTTAAAAATCACTCAATTAACCCTGGCTGGTATAGCTCAGTAGATTGAGCGTGGGCTGCAAACCAAAGGGTTGCTGGTCCAATTTCCAGGCAGGGCACATGCCTGGGTTGCAGGCCAGGACCCCAGTAGGGAGCATGTAAAAGGCAACCAGACAGTGATGTTTCTCTCTCTCTCCTTCTCCTTTCCCTCCCCTCTCTCTAAAAATAATAAATAAATAAAACCTTTAAAAATAAAACAAAAATCACTCAACTAGCTCAACTAGCTCACAGAGTACTCTACAAAGATCTACACAGTGACACAAAGGAAAGAAAGATATACAGGTAGGAAAGGAGAGCACAGTGGATATTCTAAGTGTTCTAGGTGGGATAAATAGTAAAAAAAAGAAAAAGCAAATAGAAACCGGAATGACTAAATATCATGTAGCAGATGTCATCACAAAAAAATGAACAGAGTATATTAGAATTAACAAAGCAGCAGTTAAAGACTAAAGGCTGGTTGAAAAATTTGGATTTTACAGAGAAGCAACAGAGTCACTGCAGGTTCTTGATGGTGGGAGTAAAGAGACAAAAGCAGTGTCTGAGAAAGATAATTCTAACAGCTGTGTGTAGGATGAATTGAGGGGAAGGATTAGAGACAGGCAACAAACAGCTACAAAGCTGCTGAAATACAGAAACACGTATTATAGTTACAAACGTGATGAAGTAAAGAAGCATGAAGTACATGAAACATGAAATAATAAAGACTTAGGTAATAATAAAAACTATGGAAAAAATAAGAAAATGGGAACATAGCAGAGGCATTCTTTATATTTATTAAATTAATATTAATTATTTTTATAATACTTCAGTACTATATTCATCATGTGGATATATCTTTTAACTTAATAGGGTATTCAATAATTGGTGTGTGTAATTATGCCAACCTCTACAGGAATAACACAAGACTAAAACGAGGAAATATTTTTTAAAAATTTCTAATTATAAATACCACATAAATATTAACTCTTGTAATTCCTCAGGGAGGAAATAGTTATGATATAATAGAAATGCTCCAGTCATAAAGTCAAAAGACCTAAATTCAAGTTCTGTTTCTATTACTTAATGCTAGCTTTATGGACCTTAATTCATTTAACCATACTAAGTAACCATTTTTAATATGTAAAATGGGAAAAAATACAATCTCACTAAGACCTCAAAGAATAAATGAAATAATTCATTATAAAATCCCTAATACAGTGCCTGAATTATGATAGACAATGAATGTTTGGTACAGAGCAGGTGGGGGGGAGGCCAGAAGCAGGGTTCCCTTTTGGCTGACCTCATTAGAGAAAATGCACAATTATTTTCAAGGAACCACAATAGTCATGCCCTCCTCCATATTACTTTAATACATACAAAAAAGCTTCTGAAAGATATTATTAATGCTCTACTTCAGAAAATACCCTCTTATGTATATGATCTAATCCACATTGGCATAAAAAGCACTAGTCAAAACCTATATTTCTGACATAATTTTAAAAACAACAATAGGCAATTAGTAATGTGGATTTTTTAATTTACAAAAAAAATTTCCAGAGTTTACATTTATAATTCCAACGGTTATTACTTAAGAAAGAAGTTAAAACAGACAACAGACCAAAACTAAAAAGTGTAGCCCAAGGGAACTTAAATAGTAGAAAGGTGGAGAATAAGTAAAGCTGAAGTTAACTTGCCTTAGGCAAGACTCCCATCAATTTGTACCTGACAGAAGAATGAATTTAAAGTTCCTTGATGAGATCATCCCACTCATGGATCCCTCAAGTAGGAATTGGGAAATAGTTTATAAAATCAACTACACAGCACATTTAGCTCAGTACAGTTTGAGAAACAGGATTTAAAGGGAATATAAATTTGCAGTATTTATAAATATTTCCTGTCTAGTCTAGAGCCACCAGGTTTCACTTAACTAGGGGTCTTTGGCGTATTTTCACATCTAACTGTGCACAATATACAAAAAAATACATTGTAAGGAATTAGAACCAGCCTGAAGAAATAAGACCAATGCATACAAAAAGATTCCATGGTGCAAGTATAAATAAAATATTATTTGTGCAAGAAGAACCAAGAAAGCTTTAGAAAATACATGGATTGAATTTGGTGGAGGGACCAGTGTAAGACAATGACAGAGGCTGGCTAATGGACTTATAAGAAGAAACTGGATTGAAATTAAATGATCAGAAAATTGTATTTGGAACGAGAATGCAAAAACCCTGCATACCACCATAAGGGATTTGAGCTTTATTTTGCATACACTACAGTTTATGAATAAAGGGAGATAAAGAATGAAAGGTTTAAATTAGGAATATTAATCTCACATAATAATTAAAATGTAGAGCAAGGGAAAAATAGCCCCAAAATTTGCTGGATTTAATTCAGGGATCATTATAAAAACTTATGTCCACCCAACCTGTAGTAGAGGTAAATCGTATTTTTTTTAAAAAAAAGGAGAGCCAGATCTCACCTACCATAATACTCCAAGTATACTCCCCAAAGTAAACATGAGATAGGAACAATGACTCCACATTCCCTCAGTCAATTTCTACAGCCTCTCACAGCTTGAGCATCACAAGTCTAGTATTAAACATATGTATGCTTTTCTAGTCGTAAACGCAACCTCTTCATCGAGTACTCCACCAAAGAAAACAGTAATCTGCTCTAACACTGGAGGAAAAACTGGCTGTGTTAGACTGGATGAAAGACAATACTATACTGAACTTTATGTGCTATTTAAGAAACTGTATAGAATAATTTTGGCTCAATTTTTGCTTCACATACTGACTTTGAAACTAATCCCTACTTAATAATGCCTTTTCTCTTCCTCATTTTAAGCATATCAAACATATTGGAGGCAGTGCAACAGGGGGTTAGTTCAAAACAATTATTTGAGGGCAAAAAGTTTCCTAAAAATAGTGAAATGTTTCAGGAGGCTAAAACCACGCAAATAACAACAAAATCTCTGCGGTTGGGTAAGGTTATAGAAAGCACGAGCATGAAGTGCAGGACACCTGTCATCCACAGAGCTTTTTGGTATAAAAACAATAGTCAGGCTGGAAGGCAGCCATAAAGATCTTATGAGCCTGTCTTTTTATTTTCCCACATAGCCAATAAAATCCTTTCTCCCTGAGCCAATATTTTGAAACAGTACTATAAAATTATGCAAAACTTTTATTAAAATGTCTTTTATATCAGATTAACACTTGCTAAAAATCAGACTAACATAATTATTGCAATAGAAATATTTTTACTTTTAAAATACAAACTTGTGTCTGCTTTGCCTAAGTGGTGAAGTATTTCCCAGCCATGTGTTTATTTATCCAATACCTACAGAGGACCACTATGCGGCAGGCACTGTGCTTGATGCTGCAAGTACAAAAGTGAAATAAAATATAATCCTCATTCCCTTCAAAGAGTTTATAATCTAATAAGGGAAACATACTGAATTAGTATAATCATGTTACAATCAAAGAATACACAGCACACCACAGAAGCAAAAAAGGGGGTCAGGCAATGCTTTTTCAACTATTAAAGTTAATTTGGAAGTCAGGTAAAACTTAAAAGCTGTGCTTCCTAAATTTGACATTGTAGCAGAACCACCTTTAGAGCTGATGTCTGGACCTCGATGCATATTTAACAAATTGGAATCTTCAGAGGTGGAGCTGAGAAATCAGTATTTCCGATGTGCACCACAAGTGATTCAGAATCACAGCCAGGTTTGAGTAGCACTGAGCCAGAAGTATAAACAACCATTCCAGGCAGAGAGAATAGCTCAGTGTGGTCAGAGAATGTGAAACACAGACAAAAGTTCAGAGAGAAATCAGAACAAAAGTAGCGACATGACTAATGCGACATTTCAAACAGGATCTATGGAACTATCACACTGATGTGGATTTGCACAACATGAATCACAGGTGACATGCATTTTAGTAAGTGATTTCTGACATGAACTAATTTCTCACTGAAACATGTGGGAAAACTAAATGCAAATCCTTCACATTTTAAAACAAAGGTAAAATGCTCCTTTAAAAAAGCAAACCAAGTTTTTTAAAACCCAGACTTCTACTCATAATTGTCATTAAATATAATGACCATCATTTTTCTCAGGATATATACTACAATGACAGAAGTTATAATTGTGTTGTTTTAACTTGAAAAGATTCCATAATACATAACATAAATTCAAACCATATTTTGAAATTCACTATTCTTAATGATTTTAAGTTTCTAAGCTGCTATTTCATAATAATTTCTTATTTTCTGAATAAAAATTTACTTATATTTTTATATTTAATTCTGGGTAAAAGTAAAGTAGGACAAGTTGTCAGTAAGGAATATTCACCAAAGTACATGAAAAGCCAAACAGACTTTTTTCTTTGATTTCTGTTTGTTAAATAATAAACTGTTTAAATCCCCAATTCATTTCCCAACAAAAACTTTATAAACAGAAATATAGACAGGCAATCATTTGAAACAAGAATAAGCTTTTAAAGAATATCTTCAGAAACCTAGGGACAACTCTACTAATTATAAT
The DNA here is from genome assembly GCA_028533065.1 of Trachops cirrhosus. Taxonomy (NCBI): domain Eukaryota; kingdom Metazoa; phylum Chordata; class Mammalia; order Chiroptera; family Phyllostomidae; genus Trachops; species Trachops cirrhosus. The sequence goes on from CM052542.1 coordinate 51,974,317, forward strand.
ATATAAAATACATCCTATAGTTATATTCTACTCCTAAAAAGTTCATCTAAAACTTCCTTCCACCACTTAAACATTTCCTAATGACTTACAGAGCAAGCAAAGATTCATTTACCACAGCGAAAACTATTGCCAAACCATACACAGTAGCACCCTGGAGGCGTGCATATGGTATAGAAGCATCAACAGTTAAAAACCAAAGGATTAACCATATAACCTACTAAGGAGAACCAACTGGCAAATCATAACTGGCTAATTACAAGAATAATACCTGTGTACTTGATATAACAAATCATCCTTTTTCAGACTTAATTTAATGTACTTTTCTTTAAAAAAATGGTAATATTATAGAGCTGCCTTATCTTCTACTTAAAATACAAGAAATAAATTATAGTTCTTGTCAGCTTCTCAGGCTAAAATGATATATTTACATGGAACAGAACTTTGTTTCCTGAGTCATTCACTGCTGTTCTGCTCCTGCTGCACTTTCCGCACAGCTCTATTTGCTTTCATTACGAGTACCTGAACTCTGCAAAAAGGTACCATTATTACCACATAATAGCTGAGGAAACAGGCTTAGCACGACCAAGTGACTTAACCAAAATCACCACTAAACCCAGACTTCAAGTTTAGATTTGTCTGACTGCTAAGTTCTTTACACACTGCCTCACAGGTAGAGAGGAACATAGGACTAAATAAATCAAAGTTAACTGAACTGACTGCACTTTCTTCTATAACTGCTTTGGTAGTAGCAAAAACAGATCTATCATATCTGAAAACCAAATGCAGAGGACATGTATCTGAGGGTGGAGGTGTGGGGGTTCTGCCTAGGACCTCAACTCCCTCATAGAATTAGGAAATATCCTACTTCATGAGTCCTCACAGAAGGCAGAGCCACTTCCCTACAAAGAAGCTGGCAATGCCACACAGTTGTTCTTCCCATTACTCCCTCCTATCACTGCCTCCCCAACCCCTGACATGAGCACTTATGCTGTGGTCTGCCAATGACATCCCTCCAAGAGCTCTAAATTAAGAGCTCCCAGACTGTAAGAAGCTGGGACAGGAAAGGTTGGATTTTGATAGTAGGCCACAGGACCAACATTAAGTTTCCAAAGTCAATGGCAGGAGCTAAGCAGTAGCTAAGTGTGGATTTCAGCAGTTTGCACTGCATTACTGTCACTGGGCTGGTTTTATGTCAGGATTTTTAGATATCTTCTCTGCTACCTAGTCTTCCTTGTTCCTGACTACTTAAAGCTACACCTTCCCATCAATTTGGTGTACTAATCAATATGCTTTCAGTAAATTCCTTTTCCCCCTGAATTAGTCAGAATTGCCCTCTGTTGTCTGCAATTAAAAGCACACACTGAGGCACTTAATGATTAAACAAATGATACTAAACAATCATACTTTATCAAATCATTTTACCTTATACTCAATATCAGTATTGACTGATATTTTATATAATTTGCCTTTCATAAGCAAGTTACCTTGCATATGATGGCACGTTCTAACAACAATAAAAAAACTTCAAGTTTCCTTATCTTTTTCAGAAGTAACACAAAAATACAAATATAATAATAATCATCTAAGGGTGATTTTCACTGAGGTTCAGAGTTAAGCTTTATTAAGAATTCTTACCTGTCAGGAATACCTAGCCGCTTCACACTTCTATAAACAGAAAGAGTATTTGCAACATGTCGATAATTAAACCAGAATCGGGATGTACACACCTAAAGTATTAAAACAAATGTATTATTTTTATGAATCAAAAAAAGTCATGAAGTTACACAATTATTGCTCTTTACATAGGACACTGATATGCCTAAAGAAAGAGTATATAATAATTCAGGCTTAGAAAGAGTAAAGGATATAAAGAATTGCCAACAAAACCAATCTCTCTAGAAAGAGGTCTTTCATAACTAGTATTAAATAAAAAGACCACTCAGCTTAGAGAAAACAAATCTTTGGGAAATTCAATCAAACAGTGAACCAACTCAGTTAGCCTCAATTTATGTGATTTTATAATGTACCTGTTTCTGAAAGATTAAGTTCTTTAAAATCAAAGACAGCATATATAAAATCTCTTCACACAGTAAGAAAAAATTAGCTACCTTGAGTTATATAATGTTTCTTTCACTCTGGAATTCTTCCTAATTTTAGTTGTAAAAAATGTAAAATAGAGACTAAAACATGACATACAAAACAGTTTTTATGTACATAAAAGAATGCATTATAAAGCTGTTGCACTGAACAGAAAACTAGAAACAATTTACACTTAAAAAAACCTCACTAGTAGATGTTTTGCAATTCTTTTTATATTGATATAGTAACTTCAAGCTCTAAAGTGACACAAAATGGCATTTCAAAAAACTAAACAAAAAAAATCCCTAAAAATGATATCAAAGGTACTAGAAAAATCTAATACCATGCCTTAAACGTCAGCCCTCTTGAGAATCCATTCCAAAGGAGGCAACAGAGATTGGGGTCAGTTGCTTAAATTCCTGTACCTACCTCCTTCACACTCCCACTGTATTCTTAGTTCCTCATTTTCCTCCCTTTCCAACAACAGTTACTGGCTTGGAAACACTACACATTCCTTGCTCCCTTCCTTTTTCACAAAAATCAGCTTCCTTTCTTGCCTCTCTGTATTTCCTTATCCTTTCTTCCAGTGGACCCTTTCATACATTTTTTTCCTTAAGTCAAATTTATTGTACCTTCTAATCATGTAAATATCATTAAATGAATCTCCAGTAACAAAACTCTTATCCAAATACTTTCCAAGCCCAAGAAACAAAACATTTACATGTATACTATTTGGGAAATTAAAAATACAAATTTATGAATCCACATAAGTGAAAGATAATTCACACAACCAACAACAACAAAAAAAATGGCAAAAGAAAAAAAATAAGCCAATAAGCAAAACTTACTAAGAATCAAAATAATGCAGATTAAAACAAAATTTAATTTGTTGCCCAGTGATCAAAAGAGATAAAAATTAGTAATACACAGTTGACCTGAGATTATAAAAAGAGGTACAGCATTTTCAGAGGGCAATTGTGCTCCATGACTTCTCAGCCTTATGCCTATGAGTTTATCCTAAATAGAAAATCAGGCAAGGTCACAAAGATGTATGCATACATAAGGATGTCCAACACAGCCCTGTTTAAAATAATGAAAAATTTAGAATCTAAATGCCCATGTACTAGAAATTACAATACATTCATAAAAAAGAAAGCAATATAGGCTTTGGAAGGAATAATGTATCTACATGTCTACTAGCAGGGAAAGATTCCCCAAGAATCTTATGGGGTTGTAAAACAGCAGGTATAGTAATCTGATCCCAGTTATATAAAATAATCTATCTTTATGTTGATATATGAAGAGAGAACAATATTCACCAAAATGTTGATCCTGGCATGTAGGACTTAAAGATATTTTTCCTGCCTTTTTTCAACTCAGGTGAAATTCACATAAAATAAAATTAATCTTGTCTTCTAAACTTTTCTGTATAATTTGAATTTTCTACAATGATCATATACTTTTGTAAAGAGAAAAAAATCTTTAATAAAAAAAAATTGCCTAAGTAGAGAGTATCTATAAACTAATATTATAAATAAGAAATACAACTACTAATTTCTATCATTAAAATAACTTCATTTTACATAATGCTTCCTTTAAAAACAGCACCCCTAGTTTATTGTTACAGTTATTAACACGTTACCACTTGACAGATATATGAAGGCAAAGAATATTACTAGCTGATATGGTCAATTTAAAGTATAGCAAATCAAACTAAAGAATTTTTAGTAAAAAATATAATAAATTTTATTTTCAAAAAATTGATCCACACAAAAATTTCTCAGACACATATCTAAGGTGAACAGCACAATATACCTTTACAGAATATACTTACCAAAACAGCCCAGTTGTTTGTGTGGCCACTTCTGAAGAACTGTTCTGCTTGATCCTATCAGTCAAATAATAACGAAAGATTAGAAGACAGCCACATGTCCCAGAATAAAGACTGGTAAAGAACAGGTGAGATTCATGGAGTTTTTACAGTCGTAATAACTTAAGTCATCATTATGCAGGGTTATAAAGATTCTAGTTTTTGACCTCATGAAGGACCAATAAAGAGCTTTATTTTTTGTTAGGGGAGATTTCTTGGGGGAGGGTCTGTTTGCTTTTAAACAATTTGTCCCAGTCATCTCTTCCCTACATGCTTCTAATTTTCCATTCAGTCTTCAAATTATAAATGACTTATTATCTTGATTATATACATACCACCCCAGCTGAAATTTCATTCAATATTTATTCATACTCTGTGGGGTGCTTCCAATTTCTTTATTTAAACTCACCAATATATTTGATTGAGTACATTATCTAGCATACTGCCATGTACCATTCCACTAATATGCTAACGTGAGTCTGAATTATATTTGCTGGCATGGAACATTAAAAACCTCAGCATCCAGATACCTAATTAACATGATTTTTTATTATATACTACAATAATAATGAATATAAACCATACTGACCTCAGAGCTGTTCCTTAGCAGTATTAATTTACTAGACCAGTCAAACTGCCTGGATTCAAATCTGGACTCGATTACTCACTACCTGTATAAACTTAGGAAAGCTGCTTCACTTCTCTGTGCCTCCACTTCCCCATCTATAAAACAGTAATGTTACCTGACTCACAGAACGTAGAAATGGTGACTGGAACCTAGTCATTGCATAACAAATGTTAGCTCTTTTCTTTTCAGCTGGCAATAAAATTTCAGGGAGAATGAAATTAAAAATTCACTCAAATGTGTGTGTCATACATTATAGACATACACTCACTGTTGGGAGCCGACCAACAGCCGACCCTTGACACAGTCGGGACGGATGAGACGCATCTGCACAGCAGAGGCGACTATGGCCGGATCTCCTGTCTATCTCTTCCTGTATGCCTGCCCCTGCTAGCAACAGGCGGTGATATTTTTGGATACCTGTGTGTTTTAACAAAAATTCTGCACAACGCCTCTGATTCTGCATGAAATGACTTGTTGACCACAGAATAGAGACCCCTAGCAACCCTAATGCTGCCTGCTTCCCCCCACCTGGGAAGTTAAGGACAAAATTAAACAATGGGCAGACCAACTGCCAGAACATTGAAGGAAGCAGTTGCTAGGAATGTTTCTTAAGGAGTCACCACTCAAAAGCTTAAGATTTATTAGAGCCACTACCCCTCCCATACCCTGGACAGGAGTGTAAAGAAGCAAGGAGTTCTAGTTGGAAATAATCATCTCAAACACATAGAAATGAATACAAAACATGGGCCCCCTTTAAGATGTATAAATCAAAAAACCTAGGCAAAAAACCAGTTACCTAACCGAGACAAATCTAACCTCAACGGACAATAGCTAAATTCTATATAACCTATAAATCTCCCCTTGCACCCCTCTAATTTAGACCAATTCCTAGAATTTTAATAGACACCTAGTTACTAATTGGCACCTGAAAGTTTGTGCTCGTGTAGCTTCATTGGCTATCTGATTAATGACCCTCTTGGTCAAAACAACCTTTGTTTAACATGGTTGATTTGTGGGACCTCCTGTACTTTTCGGTTATTTCTTTGTTTAAAATAATTGATCTGTAAAACCTTCTGTACTTTTTGGTTATTTCTTTGTTTAACACGATGGATCTGTAAAACCTTCTGTACTTTTCGAAATTATTTCTATAGTAATCATTTCTGTTTTAATAATCACACTATGTATTGAATGTTGTATAACCAGGGTAATCGTTTCTGTTTTAATCACTATGCATTGAATGTTGTATAACCTCCCCTATAAAAATAAAGATTGATTCTTCTCAGTGAGTCAGTCAGGTCCAAAAAGCCCGGCTGTCCTCCGGCACCTTACTTGGTGTCTGTCTCTTGGCCTGAGCCATGCATCCTTTGGGAACCCTGAGACCCCACCGAGGCTGGACCCCGGCAACGCACTTTTTTTAAACCTTTTTCAACAGCTACCTAGATGCTTAAAAAAAAAAGCAATATAAGATAGTGAGTAAAGTACTGGTTTAGAAATTTGAAGATTTGGGTTTTAGCCCAGGTTATACCCCTCAGGTGGCTGCAAGACTCTGGTAAGTCATTTAGCTCTTTAAACTTGACTTTTCTCATGTGGAAAATGAGAGCTGAATGTCCCTTCCAGTTCCAAAATTCTTACATCATTAAGACTTTATTGAAAAATGTGAGATGGAAAAACTCTTTTGTGACTGATTACACAATATAGGCAAAGTTACTCATTCATTCTACATATAGTTGGTATCTGGTACCTCTTATGTGCCAGATACATGATACAAAAGTCATTGAAAAGCTTGCTGCTTTCTCTCAAACCCAGAGTGCAATAAAGAACAAGCCTGCCCTTTGATCCAGCAATTCCACTGCTGGGTCTATATCCTAAGAATCCTGAAACACCAATCCAAAAGAACCTATGCACCCCAATGTTCATAGCAGCACAATTTACAATAGCTAAGTGCTGGAAACAACCTTGGTGCCCATCAGTAAATGAATGGATCAAAAAACTATGGTAGAT
>CM052542.1:51981394-52020240 GCA_028533065.1 Trachops cirrhosus
GGGGAGAAGGGAAGGGTTTACAGGAACAAATATAGAGGACACATGGACTAAACTAGGGGGGTTGGAAAGGGGAGGGAGGAGGGGAGGAATGGGTGGGCGGGCTGGAATGGGAATAAAGGGTAGAAGCTGTACCGAATAAACTAAAATAAAAAAGTTTTTTAAAAAAAAGAACACAAGCATGCAAATACATTACACTACAATGTAGCATTCATTCATTCATTCATTCATCACTTCATGAGCCATATGTGCCAGTCACTGTCCTGAGTACTCAGAATAGAATGACGGGCCAAAACAATCCCAGTACTTGTCTCCAAGAGGTTACTATCCAACTTGCTAGACACATTAAGCAGATAACAACAACCTATAACTTTTGTAAAGGTAACTAAGATACACAGTATTATAAAAGAATATAACAGGAGAAAATGACCTGATGCGGGGCGGCCCGGGGCAGGTGGTGGGCAGGTGGAGTGTTAGGGAAGGTTTCCATAAAGGAATGACAACTGGGTTAGGATCCAAAAGATGAAGAGAAGAGGAAAGATAGTTCCAGACAGAGGAAACTTGGGTCCTAATGGCAGATGGGGCTTAAAGGTTTTGAGAAACTGGAAGAAGATTAGCACAAGTAAAAGTCTGAGAGACAGACAACTGGAGGTGTAGGCAGGGGCCAAAGTATGCAGGGCCTTGTTTATGGGTCATAGTAGAGATTGTGTTCTTTATTCTTAAAGCAATAATAAGATGTACATGAGTGACATGATCAGATTCGCATTTTTAAGTTACCATAGCTTTGGCTTGGAGAACAAACTGGAAGGAAGAAGAATGACTTGACATGGACTAATTAGGGAGCTATTGCACTCCAAGTGAAAAATGATGGAATAATAGATAATAAAAACCACACATGGGTTTTAATCAATGAGTGCTATACTACTAGCTTATGTACAAATTACAACAGTGAAATCAAAGGAAAAGGGATAAGGAAAGGTTCTACAGAGGTTATGCTTTTACTACATCATAATAAATGGGCAAAAGAAACAAGAGGTATAAAACATGGTAACGTGAAAAAACAGTAACAATCAATAAAGGGAGGTCAGGGAGGTAATGGTATCCAAAATGAAGTATACAAGATAATCCACTAGACTAAAGGAGAAAAAGAGACTTCCATTCATGTTTATATTATCTCAAAAATATGCTTCAACATTGAATATATAAATTAGCAGCAATTCATGAATATAGACAGTGTGTATGCTCAGTATCCTTTAAACTGGTGGAGACTGCATTTAAAGTTTGGAGTCCACTGATCTGTGGGCAGGGTGGGCTCCATCCAATATGAAGACTGGAAAAGCAGATCATTGTGTTAACTTTTTCTGTATGCAATGTGAAAGAACTAAAAAGATTCAATCAGAAGAATAACGTGATCACGTTTGCATTTTATGAAGACTAACCTAGCATCTAAGTGAAGGAGTTTAGAAGCCTGGGGGAAACAAGATAAAATAATTGCAGTAGCCCAGGCAAAAAATGGCCAGGCCTCCATTAAGCCAGTGGGATTAAATAGGTAAAAGCAATTTTAAAAGCTCAGAACACAGAATTTAGTTTTGATTAGAAAGGGGGCAAAGAGAGGAGTTTATTTTTAAAACCGCAGGTTTCTAGCCTCAGAGCAACCCCATAGGAAATGGGGTAGGCAGAAGATAAAACTTTGGACACAGATTTTCAAATGGACTACACAGGCCCCTTAACCAGCTTGAAATGCAGGCCTGAAAATGATCCTCGAGATGCAGACTGTAGAACAAGACTGAGGTCTTATCAAAGCGCAGGGGACAGTCAAAGCTTTACGAAAGGCCAGAACGCCCTGTGAGCAAAAAAAATAAAACACCGCACCCACCTGACGCCTACCAAAGGGGAGAGCTGCAGTTTAACAGCAGCAAGTAAGCACTGCCCTCTGTGCTCACGTTTCACCTGCTAGAGGGCACGCACTTGTCGGCACCAAGGCTCAGGTCCTCCCCGTCCCCAGAATTGGGTTCTTTTAATTCACCGTTTTAAAAGGCTGAGACAGACCGACAGAGTCCTATCCCGTCCCCTGTGACACCCTCCCCACAGTCCAATGGGCCTCGGAAAAGGCCAACGACTCCGGGAGGTGTATCGGACAACTGCTGGGTGCTCACAGCCACGAGAAAGCTGTCCTCCCAGGGCCGGGTCGCACAGAGGGCCTCACTCCTACCTCGGTCTGCTTAGTGGCCAAGCTGCCGAAGGACAAGAGCAGCAACCCTGCCAGGGCAGTCACACCCCTCCCGAAACAGCAGGAGGCGACCATGTTGGCCGGCTTGAGCCTCCCGCACCTGAAGGGGGCGGAGCGAGTGCCATAAAGCAGCGCCGCGGTTTTACGGAGTTGTTTTTTCGCTTTGCGACATCAGTCCCACCTCCTAGAGACCCGAGAGTCCCCTGCGTTTACAAAGTTAGCGGGTCCCCAAATCTGGAGTTTCCCAGACTGCTGGGGGAGGATAGAGGGCATTGGTCCTTCATCTTTACTGCATTTTCAATTTTTGCATTATAAAATAGTTACTTTGAAAAAATTTTTGAAAGGTGAGGGAGAAAAACCTGTGATCCCATAAACTTATGAAGCTAATTCCTCTTTTGAGTAGGGCTGCCGATTCTTTGAATATATGAAGCAGGAATGCACGAAGAGCAAGCCTCTGGGCACAAAAAGATGACTGCATCAGTTGCAAATGGAAAGATATGTGGGTGCTGCAACAGGGTCTATTTATTGAAAGTAAGAACATGTAGAACTTAGTTATATGCTGCAACAGTTTTGGGGTTTTACTTATTGAAAGTATGAACATGTAGAAATTAGTTATATATTTTTTCTTCCATAATTGTGGTGCTAAACCTCTTGTCAAAGACAGCCTGAGGATTTAATAAGGCCATGTATGTTTGTTCAATTATGTCTATTATATGCATTCAATTTTAAATTCTGTTTTTTCAAATAGCATGGCATAAACATATGTTTATGTTATGTCGAGGCAACAAACCTGTAAGAATTTTTTAGTTTATTTGAGCCAAACTGATGACAATTGCCAGGATGCAAAATCTCGACGGATTGAGAAAATGCTCCGGAGAATGGCAGTTTTGCCCCTTCGACATTGGAACAGTGGCGAAGGCAATGGCAGGGTGAGGCGGTGTAGAGAGGCGTGAAGGCAGTCAGAAGGTACAAACTATAAACCTCCATTCATAAGATAAATAAATCCTGGGAATGTAATGTACGCCATGGTGTCGATAGTTAACAGCACTGTATTGTCTGCAGTAGGCTCCCTTTATGCACGGTTTTGCTTTTCCCAGCTTCAGTTACCCACCGTCAATCACAATCCAAAGATAGTAAATGAAAAATTCCAGAAATAAGCAACTCATAAGTTTTAATTTGCATACCATTCTAAAGGACGAAATGTCATGGTGTTCCACTTCATCCCACAAAGAATGGGAATCATCGTCTGTCTAGGGTAACCACAGTGTAAATGCTCCCTACCTGTTAGTGGCTTAGTAGCTGCCTTGATGATCAAATCCACTGTTGCAGCATGGCAGTGCTTGTGTTCAAGTAACCTTAGAGTAGCTTAATGCTACGTCACCATGCCTGCCTCATTCATCTCACTTCATCTCATCGCAAGAGCACTGTATCATCTCACATCATCACAAGAAGGGTGAGTACAGCACAATAGGGTGCTTTGAGAGAGAGAGGGACCACATTCACAAAACTGTTACTACAATATACTGTTAGAATTATTCTATTTCATTAGTTATTGTTGTTCATCTCTTACTGTGCCTAATTTATAAATGAGACTTTATCATGGTTTTGAATGTATAGGAAAAGTAGTATGCTTAGGGTTAATACTATCTGTGGTTTCTGGCATCCACTGGAGGCGTCATGTAAGAGGAGACAACTACACAGTAAGTCCTCACATAATGTCATCAGTATGTTCTTCGACACTGACTTTAAGCAAAATGGTGTAAAACAAGACTAATAATATCATAAGTCAATGATTTTCAACCTTTTTCATCTCATGGCAGACATAAACTAATTACTAAAAATCTGGCACACCAAAAAGTATATTTTTTGCCGATTTGACAAAAATAGGTATAATTCTGATTGATTTACAAAAAGATAATAATCATAACTATCTACCCCTTTTGCTTCAAAGTTACTTTCTATCAGGTTCCTAAACATATACAAGGATTTCTGCTACCAAAAATTAACCAATCAGACCGAACCTTATGATGCAACAGGACCAATAAGATGCATCTCCATTATATGGCTGATACATTTATGGTTGAAGACAGAGCATTCACACTGGAAAGCTATTGTTGTGTTGGTTGTTGTCATTCTTTTAATTTGACAAAGGAAAAGAGATCAATGCCTTTGACTAAATAGTCTGGTATTACATGTTTTACAAATTCTTGCAGCACACCAGTTGAAAATCTCTACCATAGGCTAATCCATATAAACAAGAGCTAAGTTCCTATGGCATACTTCTGGTGACAAATAACATCACCAAACTTAATTGGAAGACCCAAAACACTTCAAAATTAAACATTGATACAATGCAAACTATACATTCATTTAAGAAAGGTTACTAAAAACAAGTAGGATCATTACTTTCCCATCTGCTTATTCCAGTTCAGTTTGCAGGTGGCTGGAGACCATTGGGTGACCCAGGGTGCAAGGCAGGAACCCACCCTGGCCAGGATGCCATTCCATTGCTGAGTGCATGCTCACCCACAACCACACTCAGATGGGGACAATATAGATATACCAGTTAACCCCACAGGCACATCTTCGGGATGTGGGAGGAAACCAGAGTTCCCAGAGAACCCAAGCAGACATGAGGAGAATGTGCAAACTTCACACAGACAGTAGCCCAAGCCAGGAAATGATATTTTTCCCCTAATCAATGTTATAATGAACTGATGTTGAATGAAGCAACTTTATTCAAAGACCTGCTGTATTTGAAAGTTGCTAAGAGAATAGATCTTAAATGTCCTCATCACAAGAAAAAAATTGTAACTATGTGGTAATGGATATTAACTAAACTTGTTGTAATCATTTTGCTATATATACATATATCAAATTATTACCTTGTACACCTAAAACTAACACAATGTTATATATCAATTTTATATATATATTTCAATTTAAAAAAAGAATTGTTAACCAGAGTCAGCATTTAAACTATAATTCAATTTAATAAGTCATTAAATGAACAATTGACTTTACTTAGCAACTAAAAGAGAAAACAAGCGTTTGATTATCAGATCAAAATCACACATCCCTACACAATCATGGCTTCTCTATTACAAGTTTTTATACCTGACTCTCACCATAAATACACCATGAAGTCTATCCATGCTGTTTTTTACTATCATTCAAGTAATTACTCACAGTGGTTGTATTGACTCTAGTGTTAGATCACTGTTGAGTTTTGCTCTTTGCTCTTACCTGTACCCCTGCTATGTGTTCTTTTTCATTCTTTTATCTCTCTCCTCCTTTCTGCACCAAGGGCACCATTGTGTTATTTACTAACTCAGTGGATATTTATTCAGCATTAATCATGTACCATATATTGTGCTAGTCACAGGCAATAGAAAAGAGAGCAAACCCTGAGCAAGTCCCTGCCCGCAAGGAACTTAGTGTCTAAGAGAGGCAGACATGAACAATAGAAGCATCTAAGCAAATGTAAAAGTCTAACAGGAAAATTCCTCGTTGGGGACACACCCTTGTAAGAAAAACCAAAGTAGGTTTCCCTAAAAAAACAGATGGAGTGGAAATAAAGATGGCAGGGAGGGAAGAGCTTTCAAGGCAGAGGAAACAGCTCTTGCAAAGTCCCTATGGCACAAGGGAGGTTGGCTTATCAGAAAAATACTTTCAAATGACTTCGTACTTTCAGTTCAAAGAACAGAAGAGAGTGCTGCAAGAAGAAACTGCATTGCCAAGCAGGTGCCACCTCCTTCCAAGTCTCCAGGGTCAAGTCATGGAAAGCCTCAGGATGGTGAAGATCATGCTGGCTGGGATAAGCAGAATGGCTGCAGAGCATTTGGGAGGTCATCGCTGCAGTCCAGACAACGGTGGCCTGGACCAGACTGGTAAGAGTGGAAACAACGAAAAATGGAGAGAACCAAAAAGGACTTTAGGATTACAACCTAGAGAACATAATGATGGATTATATTTGGGAAGTAGAAGAGGGGACAATTTCAAGGATGACTTTTGGATATCTGACTTGTACAACTGAATATATGTATGTTAATGCCATTTTTTTTTAATCTAAGAATCACAGAAAGTAGACCAGGTTTAAGTTTCAAATACAAGTGAGATCAGGTTTCAATATTTACCCAAAGTAATTTGAAAAACAAACTTCCATAAATTTATTATAAATACGTTGGTGACTACTATGTAAATCCTGACACACAATAAAATGAGTGGAAAAGGTAAGTTTAATCAGGATCAGAACGTGCCGCCAAAGAGAGATTTTACAGCGTGCTTCATACTATAGGGTCATTGCTGCAGGCAAGTCTGTTTGCTACAAGAATCAGCACCACGGGTTTTGATGGAAACATTTCATATCTAACAGTCAAAATGTTTCTTTGAGCAAAATAAAAGGAAATTAGATGTATAATAAAATACAAATAGAAAAAAAAACAATTAAAGCAAAAGGGCTTTCTTTCCAGTGTATTTGTATCATTTCCTAGTACTGATTTTAATATTGAACCGCCTTGAACCCCATGTCAGTTTGGCCTCAAATATTTTTCTTCCCTCCTTCCAGTAAGCCACTTAATAATAGTTCTGTGTTCTGCTGTGATCAATTTCCATCTCAGGACCTCCTCATTAGCTTCAGAACTAACTCATAATAACATTGCTACAATGCTGGGGTAGAGCAGCTGCCCTTCAAAGTCTGATTTTTTGAAATCCTGTGTTGTCATTAAGATGCCACCATGACCCAGACAGAAAGTCATGTTGCGTGCTTTAGTGATGAAAAATTTAGTATCTCATTAGCAGTGTAATCCTCCCTCATCAGTCAAGAAGCCACTGCTTCCATTGGTATAAAGCTAACTGATAGAGTTCAGTGTTCCATAAGTTGAGAATTTCCTACAAGCACAATTGATTTTATTGAATTGATTTTTATTCATCAGTATATTGCTTTTATTCATCAAGCATTTTATGAGATTCTCTGAAGTCCCAAGGACATTTAATAAATGTCTTAATTATCACGTGTTTTGTAAAGGGTGGGGCATCCTGAAAGGCCTCTCTTAGGAAGATGATGGAGTGGTGCAGAGGAGATGGAGTTGTATGTTTTATAGGAAATTGCTAGAATGGTATTGTAGTAGGCAGAATAATGGCTCCCAAATTATGGAAATGTCTTAGTCTCTAGGACCTGTGAATACGTTACCTAACATGACAAAAGGGACTTTGCAGATGAGATTAAGGATCTTGAGTTGAGCAATTATATTGAATTATCCAGGTTGCTCCAGTATAATCACAGGGATCTTTATAAAAGGAGAACAGGCAGGCCAGTGAAGACAAGGAGATGTGATGGCAGAAGCAGTGGTCAGAGTGGCAAAGGACCCCCAGCCAAGGAATGTGAATAGCTTTTAGAAGCTGGCAAAGGCAAGGAGGTGGAGTCTCCCCCAGAACCTCCAGAGAAACTCAGCTCTACCAATGCATTTTGGACTTCTGACCTCCAGGACTGTAAGGTAATAAAGGTGTTTTGTTTGAAGCCACTGAGTTTGTGGTGCTTTGTTACAGCAGCAACAGAAAACCACTACAGGCACTTAAACTTGTAGCAGTGGTTATCCCCTGAGATTTGAGAATGAGGACTGGGGTCTCAGAGGCCTTATTCTCCACTCTTCATTATCATTTCAGTTTTCTGTTCTAATGACTTTATGTATCATTTTAAGTAAAAAAATCATTAAAAGGAAAACTAGATAATACTAAGTGAATATACAGTATAGAAAATTGTATATAGAATAATTTTTCAACCTTGTAAAAAATAGACAAAAATAAGAAGGCCACCAACTACAATACCAGTATATTTAAAACCAAAAACAAAACATTTCTTTGGCTTAATGCCAAAATGTATTATGAGGAAAATAAATAGGGGACTCTATCAACATCCAGAGAACTCCAATTCATTTTTCAAAGCATAAAATAATACACTATCATGAAAAGAGTGAAATAATTCTGTATGGTATAAAATGAAAGCTATAGCTCTCCTCAGTACTTATCTGTAGTCCCTCTTTCCAAAAGTCACATCTTCACTGGTTTATTGGGTAACCATCCATCCAGGAAAAATATTTATACCGGCATATAGGATCACTTTTTGAAAAGCACATATCACACATATTTAACACAGATTTCCCTCATTTCAGTCCATGGCTGTACCATCATGGACCTAACCTTTTTGATGGACATTAAGATTATTTCAAATGTTTTTTTAATGTTATCAGTATTATTCCTGAGTATTGAGATTGTGAACATTCTAAGTATATTTATCCATTCATCTCTCAAAAGTTATTTTTGAGATTCTACTCTGTGCCAGAAAATGTGTTAGGAACTGAGAATACAGCTGGAAATAATCCCTGAGGGCATGGAACTTAAACATAGTAGAAAAGGTGGGTATTGCATAGATAATTACACAAATTATTAATTAATTGTGATAACTTCAACAAAGTACAGTGACATCATCGTGTACTAGGGCAGCCTAACTAGTCAGAGAATGGTTTCCTGAGAAATTTCACCTAAGAACTAAAGGATAAATGAGAATTTACCAGATATGGGAAATAAATTTTTCTTAATTTCCTGAAAAAAAGCAAATATCACATTTATTATCATAACTAATGAATACTTTTAGTGTTTTTTAGAGGAGTAACTAACATTCTTCCTTCTCTTTATATCTGGTGATAGCAGCTGCTCAGTGATGGAAATGGTCTGCTCACTAGCTGATTTAGGCGAATTTAATGATCAGGTGTTCTCTCTCCCTCTCACATACTTCAATCAAATGAAATATTTAAGTTAATAAATTGAAGCCACTGGACAAAAACATAAAATAAAATAATGGTTAAATAGTCTTCTTGTCCAGTTTGCATTAAGAAACTATTACCATTTTGGTAATATATCTATCAAGAAGAGGTGTGAGCCCTGGCCAGGTAGCTCAGTTGGTTAGAGGGTCATTCCACTATGCCAGGGTTGTAGGTTTGAGTCCCAGTCAGGGCACATACAAGAAGCAACCAATGAACATGTAAATAAGTGGAACAACAAAGCAATCAATCAATCTCTCTCTCTCTCTTTCCCCCTCTCTCCGAAATCAATAAATAATTTTTTTTTAAAAAAGGAGAGCTTGTAAAATGCACTTAATATTGGGCTTGAGGGAAATAAGACACAGCTTCTTTGCCATTTGAAGTTGTATTTTTATCATATTAAAATTAAGAAACACACATAAGGAAACAAAAGTCAAAAACTATTTTGAAATCAACACAAAATGTATCACTAAAGGAATTTTTCTCAAAGGAATTCACAAATGAAATAACTGAATATTAAAAAATAAAATTCTAAATTTTCAACATTAGAATCTTCTGTTATAATTTTCAGACGAGTGCTAATTTTCCACACTATAATTTGATATTACCTTCTGAAGGGGAGAGAGGAGAATAACATCTTTATAATAAATGTGCCTTAAGGTTGTTTGTAGTTAAGGATTAACATCTCTATTTTTCTTCCTTTTGGTTTTCCTAGAGTCTATTAATAAATATCTACTACCAAAATTGTTAATTAAGTAAAATATTATCAATTTTGAGTGATTCTTTTCTATCAGTTTGTTTTCTTGCTTACTTAGTACACTTAGGTGTCTGTAACATTTTGAGTGGTGGTGTTCTTTAAAGACAACATAAATGTGTCTATACTTGACAAATAATATATCACAGTATAGAAATGACTTATAATAATGATGACAGAATAAGTTACTTTTTGCAATAGATTTATATCAGCTGAAGTGCAAATAAGAGAAACTATATTTAAAGTTATCAATGAGAATGTCATAAAAATGGAAGACTTAGAGTTCAGATATTCCTCAACATGAAATAAATAAAATATTTGAACCTATAGTGTATTAAATAGTGTCCTTTCAAAATTTATGAACACCTAAAATTTCAGAATGTGACCTTTTTGAAAAGAGGGTCTTTGCAGATGTAATCAAGAAAAGGATCAAGATGAGATCATAGTGAGTTAGGGTGCACCCCCAAAATCCAATAACTTATGTTCTTATAAGAGGAAAGCACACAGAGAGACACACCCAGAGAAGAATGACATGTAAGATGCAAGTACAAGCCAAGAAATATCAAAGATTCCTCTCAACCACCAGAAGCTACAAAGAGACAAGGAAGGATTCTTCCCTACAAGTAGCCCTGCCAACACTTTGATTTCAAATTTCTAGTCTCCAGAACTGTCAGAGTAAATTTCTGCCATTTTAAGCTGCCTAGTTTGGGGTGATTTGTTATGACAGCCATAGGAAGTAATACAGGATCTAACATAGCTATTTTCATAACCAACCAATATTTTTGATATTATGCTATCTGCATTCATTACTTCCTCCACTTCTTTAACTTCTTATATTATAGAAATAGAAACTAGCACAGAACAGTTCGTTTTATGATGATTATAGCATTCAGTATTTATTCATTCAATAAACACTTGAGTACAACATAAGTGAGAATAATTCTGCCCTAAAGCAACAGTAACTCCCACTAAAAGTGATTTAAGCCAAAAGGATATTTAATTATCTGGTAAGATCAGCAGTCCACTGAAAGGTGGTTTCAAGGTTGGTTTGCAAACTCAATGATTTCTTGAAAGACTAAGGGTCTTCCTGTTGTACCATCTCAGCCTATTGGCTGCAGGACTATGATTTCTTTCTTGTAGTAGAAACTGGTTGTTGAAGCTCCAAATATCATATCCTTAACTATCAAGAAGGACAATCTTAGTAGCCCCCTAGCAGACTTGCCCCTGTGTCCAGGGCTTGAGCACATGCCTACATCCAGACCTAATAAAGGAACACAGAATTGGTAGGACTAGCCAAGATCCATCACTGTCCCGCAGCTGGTAACATTACATTCAGAAAAAAAGCTAGAGTTCTGTGAGTAAAGAAGCAGCAAGGTCACTGGGCAAAAGACACACATTTTTAATTTCATGAGGCACAGCCAGGTTTCTCTCCAAAATAGACACTCCATCCAAGCTATGACAGCAGTGGATGAGGATTCCTAGCCTGTCCCTTTTACCCCAATTCTAATTAATAGTGTTAAACCGAAAGCTGAATTTCTCTTAGTATAAATACTTTTGAACATGTCCTCATATTCATGTTAACCTTTTGGATGTCCTCTTTTGTGAATTGCTGTTCATATTCTTTGTCCATTTTAAAGTTGAGTTTTCTATCTTTTCCTTGTTTATTTTCAGGAGTTCTTTACAAAGTACAGATATTTAATCCTTTATTGGTTTTAGATATTTCAGATACGCTCTTTCCTGTCATTGGTTTTTCAACTTTGTCCATGTTGTCTGTTGCACAGATATCTTTAATTTAATGAGATTAAAGTATTCATACCTGACATTTAAATATGATAATGTATATAAAACTCTTAGCTATGATACCAAGTACAAAGTAAGGACTTAATAAATAAATCTTCGATATTATTATTGCTATTGTTATTGTTATTTGTTTGACACTATCTTTCCCAGAAGAGTCACAACTATTTTTTGCTGCCATACTAACCTACAGGTATTGTTACTGTAGCGATTGTTATACTGTCTCTCATTCTGGAAAGATTGTACTCTGAAGCCAAGGACCATCCATGCCTTATTCATCTTGTATTCTCATGACATAGGGCTTGCTAAATATACTCAATAAATGCATTTTGAATAAATATATAAACAAAGGATGGGATTAAAAATTTAAATAATGACGAATACTAACTGAGGAAAAGACTAACTCTAGAAATCATGGGAAAGTTTTATGTTTCAAAAAAATAAAACAGGAAAAAATATTTGCAAAAGACCCATTTCATAGAAGATTATTATCCAAAATATACAAGAACTCCTTAAACCACAACAATAAGAAAATTAACCAACAGGGTCACGATGGCAGTGTACGTAAACATGGTTCACCTTCTCACACACCACATCAAAATTATAACTAAACTGTAGAACAACCATCACTCACAACCATCAGAAATCGAGTTGAATGGAAGTCTGACAACTGCAGAATTAAAGAAACCACGCCCATCCAGACTAGTAAGAGGGGCAGAGATGTGGAACAAGCAGGTCCCCCATCTACATGTGGTAGATAAAAATTCAGGAGGGATATCTTGGGAGCAAAGAGTCCCAGCCCCACACCAGACCCCCAGCCAAGGTTCCAGTGCCAGGAGGACAAGTCTACACAACTTCTGGCTGCAAAAACCAGTGGGGAATTGAGTCAATGGAAGAAACTTCTGGAGTCCCAAGTAGTTCCTCCTAAAAAACCCACACATGGACTTACTGGGACTCACTCCCTCTGACTCCAGCACCAGGGTACCAGCTTGAAAGGCATCAGTGGCACACAAGGAGGAACTGAAGTAGCTGGAATCAAGGTGAGAGCTGGGGGACAGCTTTCTTCCCAACAGAAGGGTGAGCAAAGGCCATTATCTCTTTTTTTCTGAACCCTACCCACATGGAGCCACAGAGCCAGCAGGCTGGTGCCATATCTGATAATCCACCAACCTGGCTAACATAGTTTATCCTGCCCTGGAGATCCCCAGAGACTCTGTCCCACCAAACTTATGGGCCCACCCAAGCTGCTTTTCCATATGAATGGCTGGTCTTGGCTCATGCTTCACAACTTCCTAAATCCTCTCAAACAAGCAACAGCCAGACTCAGTAAGCCCCAAGCCCCCATACCTCTTGCTAAGGTCCAGCACAGGTAGCAGCCAAATCTGATTGCTTTATAGCTCAGGCAGGATGATCCTCAGCAGAACACAGGTGGGAACTGATGTTGGCCTACACCACCCAGCAAAGCCCAGAGCCTATGCACCCAGTAGACAGCTATAGACCACATCAGAACACCACCACCCTGACCCTGAACAGCTGGTCCTCCAGAGAGGGTAGAGGTTGATGATCAGTGGTCACAGCTAGTCCTTGCAGCTGACTGGCTGGGTAAATCCCTTCCACTGGCCTGCCATCAGCAATCAAGGCTCAACTACAAGAGGAAGATGTACTAAGCCCGCATGAAGGGTACAACTTGGATACCCAGTTTGAGTGATAGGGGAGGCAGTGACACTAGACCCTACAGACATCTACTACCTTAGGCCACACTACCAAGACAGGGAGTCATAGCAACTCTACCTAATACATAAAAACAAACACAGGGAGGCTGCCCAAAAGAGGAGACACAGGAACATGACCCAAATGAAAGAACAGATCAAAACTCCAGAAAACAAACTAACAAAATGGAGATAAGCAACCTATCAGATGCAGAGTTCAAAACACTGTTTAAAAGGGTGTTTAAGGAACTTAATGAGGATCTCAACAACATAAAAAAGATCCAGTTAGAAATGAAGGATACACTAAATGAAACAAAGAACAATTTACAGGGAAACAACAGCTGAGTGGATGATGCTGAGAATCAAATCAATGATTTGGAACATAAGGAAGCAAAAATATAAGGAAGCAAAAAACAACCAACCAGCATAACAGGAAGAAAAAAGAATCCAAAAGAATGAGGATAGTGTAAGCAGCCTGTGGGACAACTTCAAGAGGCCCAACACTTGCATCATAAGGCTACCAGAAGGGAAAGAGAAGAGCAAGAAATTGGAAATCTATTTGAAAAACTAATGACAGAAAACTTCCCTTAATTTGGTGAAGGAAATAGACATGCAAGTCTGGAAGCACAGAGAATCCCAAACAAGATGAATGCAAAGAGGCCCACACCAAGACACATAATCATTAAAATGCCAAAGGTTAAAGGTAAAGAGAGAATCTTTAACAAGAGAAAAGAAGTTAGTTACCTACAGGGGAGTTCCCATTTAAAAAATGATATTTCCATGTATGATATGTAGGTATTTTAACTGAGAGTTGTTTTAACTACTGACATATTTTTAACCACATCAGCTAACAAATAGCAAGATGTATAGATTTTAACTGCAAATAAGCAGAGCAATTATATGGGACAGTCAGCCAAAGGAAGAGGAGAAAAGTTAAAGGGCATGGATAATTCATTAGTGCTTAATATTTACCTAAACCTTTTGTTTTAGCTATATATCAGCACTGGACAGATTCACCAACAATGGTGAAATTCTTTGAAACATAAAATTTTTCACCCACTTAAAAATTCTTCCCAGTAATGACCCTGAACTTACTCAAATGTCACTACGTCCCTGCAGAGTTATACTCAGCATTTTGTATAGTTTCTTTGAATCTATATCGATGAGGAAATGTTCATCATTTACATTTAAGAAAATTAGAGGTTTTGATTTCAGTTTGATAGATTTCAATTATACATCAGAAAGAAATTGATGACCATAATTTTAAAGAAGCTGTGAACTCCCTCCTCTGGAGAATGTTGAGAAAATTGTAAAGACTGGGTCTTTACAATGGCTTTGGCAGTGAGACCTCTTCAGTTGCCACCAAAAATTTAATGATTCTACATGTACACCTTAATGTTTCTATTTGGGCATTTAATTTTCTTATTGTCTAAGGAGCATACCTAAAACATGGAGCCTCTTCCAAGGCCCCCTAGACTACACTGATCAGTCTTGACTAGAAATGCTTTTCTCAACTTACTATTTGGTGAACTTCTTAGTAGAACCTGACAATCTTGTATACAATGTAAGCACCGTGAAATACTACTTATGGAGGCTAAAACTGAACATAGAACCTCCAGACCCCGCCTTTTAGCCTCTTGAGTCTGTTACAGCATAGTGGTTAAAGGTGCAGCCAACGGAATCAGAACTACCTGGGTTTTGGTCTCAGCTAGACATTACTATCTATGTCTCCTTAAACAACTTATGCAATTCTACTAAGCTTTGGTTTTCTCACATATAAGTGGAAATGATAATAATGCTTACTTCTTGAGATATTGCATATACAAGTATATGTATACTAAACACTTAGCATAGTGTCTGATGTATAACAAGTAGTTAATGTCTGTTATTAATATTTCCTTCCCTGCCTCCAGCAAGTTCTCTACTTTATTCTCTTCCTGCATCAATAGAACATCAAATTGAAGATCTACAGAGGCAAAAATGACTGGCAGTCTGATGTGTAACTGCACTGCAAAATTTACTTCCACTGTCTTCCTGAGCTTTTCCCATAACTTCAGTGAAATGTTTGCAAAATTCAAATTAGTACTTCTAATGTTTATATCCATGGGAATAGTAAAATAAATAGAGTTAAGTTGTAATTCACATTGCCAGACATTTCTCTCTGAAGTGGCATATACTGGCAAAAACTAACTAAATTTTTCACATATGAGGGGGACCCAAAAAACCTAGAATTTATTTATAAAAAATAAATAAATTATTAAAATAAATTATTTAAAATAAAAAATTTATTCTTACATGTTTAAACTCAGTCACGTTCAAACCACTCTCCATTTGATGCAATATGCCTACTGAGACATTTTTTCCACTGCTCAAAATAGTTTTTGAACTCATTAATTTTTATGCTTTTTAGTGCTTCTGCCATTTTTTTTTTGTTTCACCTCTTCTACGTCGGCAAAACATTTTCCCTTCAGGATTTTTTTCATCTGGGGAAACAAACAAACAAAAAGTTGCTTGGGGCAAGATCTGGTGAATAGGGAGGGTGGGGTATGGTGGTCATGTTGTTTTTTGTCAAAAAATGTTGAATACTCAGTGCAGTGTGGACAGGTGTGCTTGTAAAGCACCCATCATGAAATGGGTGAACACGTTGAAAGAGTCTTCAAAAAATTTCACTGAAGCTGAACACAGCCTCTCACGACAAGGCCAGCTGGTACACTGATACAGATGAGTTCCTAGAGCACTCACCTAGCAGTGGAAGCTTGTAATACAAAGGGCCCATCCTCCAAAAGATAATTCAGGATTTTTGGGGGGTCCCCTTCATAAAGTAGACATTTTGTAGAATTTCTAATTTTATCTGTCAGTTCTGTTGAAAAAGCCCAATCTTTCCGTGTATGGTTTCAAAAGCTTCTTTTCCAATAAGACAGACACTTTTTGAATAGAGAAGTACCCATCAGTGAAAGATATGTAGGGTTAGTACATCAATAAATTTCTACAGCCATATCCTATTGTTCCTAGAAAAAAAAACAAAAATTACTTTAGTTCTTTGCACCATTAGGTATAGACATATCAGGACAAATTTAATCACAATAAAATGCATTTTTACTCTTTTTGTGTCAGTACCACAAAATGTAGATAAATGCTTTGCTTGCATTTTATTTCTTTTACCATTAAAGCCCTTTACTATTTGAAAGCTAAGATCATTTTCAAATAAGTAAAACAAATTTTAATGTCCCCATGTGTCTCCCTCTTTTTCTCATTTCTTCTTACATATTATTTATTTCAAAAAAAGAGTTATTGAGGCAATTTTGAAGTCAGGTACAAGGATTAACAGAAACTTTTAAACATTAGAGAAAGTTGTCTAAAGCTGATTATGGACACTTTAGAGAAGACACAATTCAAGCAAGAAAAGTGCTTTCTGATAACTACTGTGTCATGAACATCAGTGAGTCCCCCAGATAAAAAGTTGAATACCACAGTTCTTAGCTGCAAGGGGCTCATTTGGTAGGAAGGAAGGCAGAGAGCAATCACTCGAATAAATAATAGTGTAACAGAGACCTAGCACTCTAAGAGAGGTGTACCTAAAATCCTAGTGGAGTACAAAAAATTATTTGCCAATTAACTTCTCTAACCTCGATTTCTCCACGTGTGTAAGGGAAACTAACATTATTTCTACCTCATAGGGTTGTTAAAAGAATAAATGAGACAATAAATATGAAGTGTTGAGCACTGTGGCCAGCATATTAAGTCTTCACCAAATTTAATGGCTGACATTATTTTTGGTATTGCTGTAGTTATTATTAAGTAGAGTCAGGGAAGTTTTCACTGAGCAGGCAACATTAGAACTGAGTGTTCAGAGCTGGGGAGAAAAAATAAGAATTTGCCTCTTTGGAAGTGGTGACCGGCATTTCAGGCAGAGGTAGGGACATGAGCGAAGATACAGAACCAGGGAAAGCCGTGCTGTGAACTTTTGAGAAAGTACGAGCAACCTAAGTGACTGGAAAGCAGGAGCATGGGTCTGAGTATGGAAAATGGTGCTAGACCGTGAAGAAGGTTGTCCTGAATGCCGAGTGCTGAACTCCACACTATGAACAGCACACAGCCATTAAAAATGTTCACGTAGCAAAGTACTATGACTTAATGTATATTTTAGGAAGACAGCAGTAAAGACACTGCAGATAGTTGTGAGGCTACAATAATAGTTTCTATGGGAAAAGTAACAATAGCTAAGATGTAACACTTACTTTGGGCATATGTTGTTTCCCTAATTTATGTGACTTAATCCTTCTAACAGCCTTGTAAGGCAGATGCTATTATTATCTCCATTTTACAGATTAGAAACTTAGGTATACAGTTGTTAGATAATGTGTTTAAGGTGCCATAGCTAGCGCTGAGGCTAGGATTCAAACCCCAAAAGTCTTATTCTTGAATCTGCATATTCAACTACTACCCTTCATGATTCTCCAGTAATAGAGTTAATCTAGAGAAAAAGCAGTAAGAATGGAGAGGGAAATTTTCTTCAGAAGACATTCTGGATGTAGAATCAACAGAATTCGATGACTGATTTTTAGTTCAATGAAGATTTATTAAGTTCCTACTACAAGGTAATCACCTGCAGCTACAACAACAAAAAAAGGCGGCATCTGTTTTCATGATGCCTACTTGCCAGTGGAAGAGCGACCCTATGCAGTTCAGAGTTACAACAAAGACAGAAAGAAATAGAATGATGGATGGGTGATAGAAAATTTAAAAAAGGCAGCTACTTCAGTTAGGTCAGTGGTGACTCTGAGAAAGTGGCCTTTGAACTAAGATATGAAGAATCCCAATGAGCCAGACACAGGTTAAAAAAAGAAAGAATGAATGAATGAGTTAGAATTTGGCAAAAGGAGACCAGCGGCATGAGAAAAGTTTGGAGAATTACGAAGAGACCAGCTTGCAAAGGACATTTAAGGCCATGATGAAAGTTTTGATATGAACTGGAGTGTAACCAGATGGTCGGAAGGTCTTCACAGAGAGGAGTTGGTGTTGAGGGAAGAGAAGCAGCAGTCGAGGATCCCTTCAGAGTGCATGACTAAGAAGATGATGCTCTTTTCATCACAGATGGCAAAAACAGGGGAGAAGCAAACTGGGGTTGTGGGGCCTAATAGTGAGTTTGGTTTGGGACATTTAGAGTTTGAATTACTTCCAGGACCTCCAGACTAGCAACATTGATCCGGATTGACCTTACTATTAGAAGAGCCAAAGGTAGGTGCCAGTATGTGTGAGTCATAAGCTGGTGTGAAGTCAAAGGTTGTATCACTCGGGGAGCAGCTGCAGATCAGGGTTTGGGCAAGGAAAGACAGGAAAACAGCCTGAAAAGAGGCAGTCATTGAGGAAGGAGGAGGACCAATAAGGAGAGAGGGAATTGCGGGGAGGGGGGATTTCAGGAGGATGTGTGCAATAAACATCAAGAAAGAAGAGGCCCAGAAAGAAAGACTAAATTTGGGAATTTAGTTCATTATGACCTTTGCTAGAAAAATTAAAAATCATCCCTCATTTTCTACAGAAACCCATCTGGAGCCTGGCCAATCCAATTACTGTAACAACCAGTAACATTACTTAAGTGCAGCTATTATATATAGATATCTTTATATTTTATGTTTCTGTTTATATGATTATAATTGTTCATTATTTCAGTGCCTGGTATTGTTTTGTGTTTCTAGTAGGAGGCATAGAGTAAGCTGGCAAAAAGCTTCAGGAAGGAATTTAAGCTATAATTTGAAACAAAGTATGTTTTCCCTATGTGGAATTGGGGCAGGGATTTCAGATATATGAAAGACAAAAAACTGCAGATGTCCAAAAGCAAAAGTGCAGGAGAGATGGTAATTAGACCAATTTAGTGGGGCTGACTAAGCGTTCTTTTATGACAGTCAGTAGTAGTAAAACTAAAGAGCTAGTTGGTGACATAATGTGGAGGAACTTAAATGCAAGATTTAACATGTTTGAATCTTCTCTTGTAGGTAATGAAGAATCCCTGGGAACTAGAAAGGAAGGAAGAGACAGGATAAGACTACCATTAATCTGA
The DNA here is from genome assembly GCA_028533065.1 of Trachops cirrhosus. Classification (NCBI taxonomy): domain Eukaryota; kingdom Metazoa; phylum Chordata; class Mammalia; order Chiroptera; family Phyllostomidae; genus Trachops; species Trachops cirrhosus. Next base: position 52,000,758 of record CM052542.1, read on the forward strand.
GGATGGTGTTTGGCACACTGCAGGCAGCAAGGTGAGTTCTTTGGCAGCTCTTTCCTAGTTAGTTAGGGCACGTGAGATAGGCTCTGTCAAACGGAATCCTCGTCAGTCAAGTATAGGCACACGAAACTGAAAAACAAATACCCTAAAAGACACTCAGAAACAGAGTCAGGTTAGAACATCCAAAATCTGTCCACTCATCTAAGAAGCAAGATAGAATGTGAGAGCCAAAGTACAGAATCAAGGCAGGGGAAGACTAACCAGGAGATCTGAAAGGAAGGACAGAGCAGCAGGAGGCCAGGCGAAGTCAGAGAGCAGGGACTGAGATTACAAACTGCCGCCATCCAGTGGTCAGAGCCAGAATGGGATGGGGTTGCAAATGTAAGAGGTGTTTCAGAGTAAGAATACATGAGATTTGTTGACTGCTTAACGCCAAGAAGAGGAGTTTTAAATATAGTGACTATGAGAATGATGATGCCACTAATAGAAATGGGGAGAAAAGCAGGGGCTAGGTTGGAAAGGTGACAGCAGGATAAATAATTTGTGTCCGGCACGTTATTTTGAGGTGAGGAGAGATCCAAGCAGAAATGTGAGATCAAGGGTCAGGAGTGGAGGTAGGCACTCTGTGTAGCTATACCAGATGAAGGTGTTGAAATGCATGAAGTCTCATGAGAACAGAGGCTAATAAAAAAGAAAAATCAAAAGCGTCAACCAGAACCTCTGTTTGAGACAGGAGTAGGAAGGGAGAAAAAGGAACTAATTGAAGAGGTGGGAAGAAAACTAAAATAGACTGATGTCACACAGCCTAGACAGGAATCCCATATAAACGGAGACAGTCACTGGGTCAGAGCAGATGCTGTGGGATAATAGCTCTAGGTGCTCACCAGTGGGTCTTCTATTCCTCTCTACATCCTCCTCCTCTGCCCACTTCCCAGCACTTCTGCACATCAGTAGCTCCCTCCACTTGGTCAGGGAATCTGCTGCCTCCAGAAGATAGCAGGGATGTAAAAAGAAATAGTCAGCACTTATGTTTTGAATTCCAAAGGAGGCTCTTAAAACTACTAAGTTTTTGAGTTTTAAAAGGCTGAGCTCTAGAAGAATTGAGACCTAAAATAAGAGAGGCAATGTAACGTACACCAACCATCCCCCAAGAAGTTTCAGGAGTGACAGGAGAAAGCTTAGATTCTGGGAGGTCCTTACAAGAGGCCTTATCCCTTTCCCCCCAAGAGCTGGTTTTGAGTCAGGCTGCTGGACTGTAACAGGGCCACCATATGAACAGGCCTCCCCAATGGGGAGGGGTCCTATAGAGGAGACTTGTGTCTGTTTCACATCTGGAGCTCTCAAGGTGAAGCTTGAAAAATCCAAAGAAGTGTCTTGAACCACAGTGGGTGAAAACAGTGGGACAGAGAAGCCCAGTGACAGCTCTGAGTTTCTCACAAACTTAGAGAAGTGGGGGTGGAGCGGGGTGGGGCGGGGGGCAATGGCCAAACCTTCTCCTTGCTTCAGAGAATAAAATACATAAAGCAGAAAGCCCAAGGCCCAAAGGGTCTGACAGTCCCTCTGCAGACACCAGTGGGGACTGTGCAGACAGGGAAGCATGTGCAGATCTAGCGTGTGCCAGCTTGAGTGATGACCAGCCACCTCAGAGCATTCCAGGGCAGAATTCTCTGCTTATTCAATGCCATAATGCCTGTGTCCTCCCCCCAACTTCTGATGCCTCTCTTTCCCCCTTTAAATAAGATGCCAAATAAAAAAGAAGAAGAGGGACAGTGCTCTGAACTGGACTACATTTAAACCTAAATGACTGAAAAATTACTGTGTTTGCCAGATTTTACAAGATAGTGCTTTCTTCCATCCATCAAAAACAAAAGCTAAATATAGAAATTTAATTTATTTATGGGAAAATAAAGTGAGTCATCTCTCACACACATTAGTTTGTCTCTGAAATTTGCACCTGCTGCACATACAAACATGGCAACTATTTTGTCCCTTGAGTAATTACCATCTTCTACTTTTGACGCAGATAAAAAGGGCACAAAACTGCTGAGAATTGGGGATAATATTGTACCTAAGCAATATATGTAATGGGGCCACAAGGGTTATATGAGGTTATGAGTATCAGAGGAAAAATATGTTTTTATTCTGTTGTATATAATTAAATGATACATCCATGCAATTTTCAATACTTCTAACAATAGCTTTTAAAAAAGTCAAATACCATTCAATTTCTACTCTAAGAATATAGAAATGGAGTGTTTCAGAAACAAGTCTATTAAATGCTTTTGAAATTACTTGGACATGGGATGAATTTTTACCCCAAAATGATGTATCAAGGGAGAAAATGCTTCTAAAAATCCATTACATTGTTCCAGCTGATGGTTGTGAGTGAAGTGTAGTGAAGATGCATTTTAATAACAAAACAAAGCTTTGCAAAGAAAATCTAACTTAAGAGGGGAGAGAAGAGCAATATGCTGCTTTAGTACTGTGCATTTTCAGATTTGATCGGTTTAAGCTGTATGGAGTTCCGGCTTTCTCAGCGCCCCAACCAGCTTTCAGAGGTCAAGGGGGGAGCCTACCAAAAACTAGGTGATGAATACAGTCTTTGGCTCTGAATTTATATCTCATGGAATTGCTGAAATCTATCGGTGCTGTACCACAAAACGCTCCAGGACCTTCAATTCTCTTCTACCTTAGTGTTAATTTTTTTTTTTTTACCAAACAGGGGACTTACTGAGAGGTGAAGGAAGTATCTGATCCTTGATATTTGCTGAATAGTCTTAGTCCTAGGGGGCCATCACCCATCCAAATGTGTCTTTTCTCTGTTTTTGATAAATCCCTCCAGATGCCCATTACAGAACACCTATAGTGGGTATGTGGAATGGTTCTACATCTAGATCCTTAGTAGAGTAGATAATGTGCATTAATTCTAAAATGCAAAAGACATTTCCATTTAAAAAATCCCAAAGAAACATATTCTGCTAACAAAGATTCGTGATTTACCAAAGCTTGGAAAGTTTATGTCTGCCGAGAGGGTTCTTGGAATAAGACCAGCAGGCTCCCAGCCTCTGCTTTCCAGTGTCAGCAATGAGAGAGGGAGCCCTATGCCTTCTGGAATTCATGGATCATCATCATCAAACTCTTCTTTTCTCAGTCTCTTCTCGCAACATTTCCTTCACGTCTTGCTATTGTAAACCTGACTTTCCCCTGGGATCCTCTCATGTGGTGTTCATTTTTCCTCCATATTCCTGGACATACTGGGCCTGCAGGTAAAATAAGATGTGGGACAGGTGTCCTCCTTGCTTCATCTCCAAGCCATTCTCCTTTCCTCCTCCCTGAAATTCTCTGACTTTGAATCTCATGCCATCTGACTATACCACCTACTACCTCTTCTTCTGGTGAACATCCAGATTTTAATTCCTGGCTCACAGTTACTGTCTTCTCAGTCACTTCAAAATCCAGATGGATGATTCTTTCAGTACTGTAGCCTCTAAATTTCTTTACCTACTTGACTCCATGATCTTGTCCATCACCTTACATCAGCCACTCATTCTTGCAGTATGTATTTATCTATGTTATTAACAAAAATTGCAACTGTTTCATAATATGAATTTCCAGCATCCAGCTTCCCACCACCATCTGTTTTTCTGGCTCACTGTCTGAGAACCCTATCTCCAAATATCTCTGACCATATCAAAACCAACAATTCATTGACTCTACCAGCTTTTTCCTTTCCCTCATCTCATCTCAGGTGCCTGCATCCCACTCTATCCAAATTCCATGTTCAATCATTACAATCAGTTCTCTTGTAGTCGTGCTCACTTCATCATATTCCAGCATATGCTATATATGTGCCTAATTACCACCGTAAAATCCAACTCTCCATCAACAACATACTCAAACCCCACATCTAATCCAACATATCTTCAAAATATATCCTAATTACAATAGATTTTTATCACCTCTACCATCAACACCCTGGTCCAAGCCACTTTCTCTCTCTCTCTCTCTCTCTCTCTATTATTGTAATGGCTTAATAACCTTTTAACTGGTTTCCCTTGCCCTCTAGACTGTGTTCTCCATACAGTAGCCATAGTAAACCTGTTAACATGTAAATCAAATCACCTCACTCTTCTGTTCAAAAAACTCTAATCCCTTCCATCCCACCCAGAGTAAAAGCCAAAGTCCTTACAATGACCTACCATAGCCTATGGACCAAATATTTGTACTAAGTAAATATATGTTGAAAAAATGAATAAAGAACTATTCTAAAAGTTATCCATGGTGTGTTGCAACTGATCAAGGCCGGACAGATCCACTCTTGCCTCTGGGAGAAGGAAGAAAATGCGCAGAGCTGTGGGGATGCTTGGCAGGCCTTTATTCACGGATGGGTTAGCCATGCACACTGCAAGCTGCGTGTCTGTCTAGTAAGAAGCTCCTATTTGTTTAAGTTCTAAAGGGAAACAAAGTCAGAAAACTGCCAGAACATAACATAACATAACATAACATAACATAACATAACATAACATAACATAACATAATTCTGCTCATGCAAGCCCACTTCATGTTATGGGAACAGTTTATCAGACCCAGTCTCAAGGTTGTGAGAACACTAGTTATCAGGCCCCTCCAAGGCTATAGGAACACTGCTCCCCTTAGTTACCCAGACACCTGGGCAAGGAAGCGAGACTGCCTCCATTTACCCTACACATGGTATCTAATGGTGCCCTCTCCATGCTTTCCTCCCTACAAAGTGAGGAGCTTCATGTTCAAAGTGGGTTACACCTGACTAACCCTCCAGATCATTAGCAGAAAATTTTTCTTAATTTGACTTGAACTCTGTGAGATCAAGAACAAAGGGATGGGCCCTGGCCTGGTAGATCATTTGGTTAGAGTATCATCCTCATATGCCAAGGTTGTGGGTTTGATCCCTGGTCAGGGCACATACAATAATGAATGAATGAATGAATGAATGTTCTCTCTTGCTCCTTTCCTCTTTCTCTAAAATCAATGAATAAAAAAATTTTAAGAAAAGGTTGGTTATAACCGACCCTTTATTTACTATAATGCCTTGCACAAAGTAGACAGACATTCATACACGTATATTTGTTGTATGCACCATAAGTTACAATATGTGAGGGAGGAAAGGATCTACATAGGATTAGTGAACCTGCCCAGGGTAGCCTGAGAAATTCAGTAACCAATATAAATAAATAAATCCCTGCTGCTACTCATGCTAAAGGATTCTGCCAAAACATCTTATGTGACAAAGAGCTCCATCAGAAATCACCTGCCACTTGGAGTGCCTACTGCGTGTGAACTTTCACTTGGGAAGCATGTCTAAAATCTTGGTTTGGTCTCTCTGTTTTTGATCTTTTAATCTGTGTAGCACTTCTTTCCAAGTCGGTGGCACACAAGCTTCCTGCACCTCAGTGTCGCTGCTTTAGAGGACAACTGCCTGTGTCTTTGGAATGACCCAAAAGAGTGCCACTCTCCAAAGTGACTTTCATCTCAGTCATGCACTTTGTATTTTAAGTCAAACCATCTTCAATGAATTCTTCTCAAACATGGTGGAATCTTCCAGTTACTGTTGTATGATACAGTAAAACTGAGACAGACACTTGTTTTTATATATATAAAATTAAAATAACTGTGCTTCCATATTTATAGTTTCTGTGGAAAAATAAGACCATTAACAGCAGTAACCCTTGGCAATGACATAGCATGTTGCCATAGATGGTGAAAAAGCAATATTTTGCTTTTCACTTCTATAACTTTTGAAGGTTTTAAATCCCTGACTCCATGAGTTTATGAGCTCAAAATCGGGCCTCCCAGCCAGGCTTATTAGTCACTTCTGCTTCTCAGCTTGCTTGTCCTTGCAGCCTGGACTTCTCTCCTTCTCCTTCCAGAGTGCGTGCCTAGAGCTCTCCTCGGTTTGTGGGGGAAAGAGTTCTATTTTATATATATTTGAAAATAGCTTAAATTAAGGGGGAAACAGTATAAATCTTTACAGAAAGTCTCCAAATGTACTCTGTTTCTGTGTTGGCATGGCCGATGGTTTCATGCAACCATTTCACAATGCTAATAACAGCCAGCATTTATTGAGCCTGACCCAAGGGCTTTAGGTGTATTAACTTACTAAATACAACAACTCTCCAAGGTACTACTAATTCAATCTGCAGTGTTTAATGAGGAAATTAAGATACTGAGAGCCTGAGTAATTTGCCAAAGAGCTTAAGTAACTTGCTGGAAAGAGCAAAATCAGGATTCAAACCCTGGTAGTCAGACTCTAGTGTCTCCGTCTTAACCAGTAAGCTACACTGTCTCTTTTCAAGCAAAAAATTATATTTTTTTGTAAATTAAAAATGAAGAAATAAATGGATGGCTTTAATCTAGAAATAATTTTATCTAGCTAGTTTCTACCCCACGTGTTATTTTATTGTGAACTTTTTTCTTTTTTCTGCTTTATATGGCACTTAGGAAAGTATTTTTACATTGGGAGAGTGTGTACACAAGTTACAGTAGAAGACTGCTGGCTAGGGCAATAGTTCCCAGTCTTTTTGATTTCAAAAGGATGGTTGTAGCTACAGTACAATGAAGATACTATGTCTAGCAGTGCTTCTTTAAGTGGGCATTTCCTCTGACATTTGAAAATTAGAGTAAAATTTTTGTAACTTTTGAGGCTTTCTCTTTACCCTGAACGAGTTATGACAATTTGGCTTGATGCCTCAATTTCAAGGCTTATGTGATACAGGGCCCTCTCTGTATCTGTCCTTGGCTTCATCAGGTGTCTCCCCACAGGCACAAAGTGCAAGCTGACCACTGGTTTCCATGAAATAAAAATAAAATAAAACAAATGAACAGTAATTTGACTGAAGAGTTGGTGTTGATCAAGCAGCATCTGTTACCTATTGTCAGGAGTAGAGGTCAAGGCACTTCTGCCCACCGCATTTTGGCATCGAAATCACCACAGAAAACACGGTGCAGTCAAGCACTAGATGAATGACGACGCTGTTCTGATGTGGAAAAGAGATCAGCTCCAGTGTGAGCATCGGTCTCCCACAGCTAGCGGATCCCTCTCAGCAGCCAACACAGAGCAACTGGCCTGCACAAATCCCTCCTGTACTGCCACAGGAAGCTCTCGTCCCTTTCCCACAGAGGACAGATGTATTGGGGGCCTGGCCAGACGCCGTACAACACATTCACTTTAGCGAAACAAAAAGTGCACACTGAGTCTGACACAGGGAAGGACATTCCCCCACAAGGTGATAAGTCTAGAACCGGCTGTGAGTGTTTTTTATATCTTGATAAAGATATAGTTCCAGACTCAAGGCCCATTCTTACTCAGCCAAGAGGGAATTGAAAGACTGCCTTGTGTGCATAAGAAGCCTTTCCCAACATTCAGAAACATCACAGGGAATGATCTCTAAATTCCACACAGTGCGATCCAGTTCCAGGAGGCCTAGAACAGGTTTGGGGTGGTGGTTAAAGCAGGAAGGCAAGGGTGGGAGGAAAAGGACAAGGGAATGTGGTGAGAAAATGGGGTTTTTAGGTTAGAAATGTTTGATCTTTTTCCTAATGTGAAATGGAATATGCCATTACTCATCACATCTGAAAACGCTGAGTTAGTAGCAAAATAGGGAAGAAAATAATCATTCTGAGAAAATGTCTAAATCAAATTGTGAAGATATTAACAGATAACATTAGTTTAAAAATAATGATTATGTTTACTATATTAAGCAAGAAATTCAACCATAATTTGTAGTTAAATAAATAACTTGCTAGTAGTTTTGGTCAAGACTTCAGCTTTTTCTTCTAACTTTATTGAGATATAATTGAGATATAATATATAAATTCAAGGTATAAAACATAATGACTTCATATATGTCTATATTGCAAAAGGATTATTACTACAATCAGGTTAGCTAACACATCCATCCTTCACGTTATTATTTTTTGATTTTGTGGTGAGAACATTTAATATCCACTCTCTTAGCAACTTTCAAGTATACAATGTAGTGTTGCCAACCATAGTCACCATGTTGTACATTACATCCCCAGAACTTACCCATCTTGTAACTGGAAGGTTGTATCATTTGAGCACCTTCACCCATTTCCACGATTCCCCAGCCCCTCCCCCTGCCAACCACCACCCGTCTACCCTCTGTTTTTATGAGTTCAGCATTTTTGGATTACATGTATAAATGAGGTAATACAATATTTGTCTTTTTCTGTCTGACAAAGACATTTCATTTAGCATAATGCCCTTAAGCTTCATCTGTTTTCTCATAAAGCAGGATTTCCTTATGTTTTATAACTGAATAATATTCCATTATAATATACATTTCCTTTATCCATTTCCTTATCGATGGATAATTAGGTTGTTTCCATGTATTGTCTATTATGAAGAATGCTACAATGAACTTGGGGGTGCAGGTTCCTCTTTGAGATAATGATTTCATTTCCTTCAAATATATACCTAGCAGTGGGATTTCTGAATCATATAGTAGTTCTATTTTTTATTTTTTGAGGAACCTCCATAATGTTTGGCACAGTGGCCATACCCATTTACATTCCTCCAATGGTACACAAAGGTTCCCTTCTCTCCACATCCTTGCCAACACTTGTTATCTCTTCTCGCCTTTTGATAATAGCCATTCCAACAGGCATGGCAGGATAGCTCATTGAGGTTTCCATTTTGTGTTCCCCAGCTGACTGGGCCGCACAGTCTAAGTACCATCATTTCTCACCTGCTATATTGCAGTAGGCTCCTGACCGTTCTCCCTGCTTCCAGGCTCTGCTGCCCACCTCTGTTCTCAACACAGCAGTCAAAGTGATCCTAGATGAAGACGTGCAGGGAAAGAGTTATAGTCGTCAGGCTTCAGGTGCTCTGCTTCTGCTGGTCTCTAGGTTAGGTTACCTGTTCAGCTGCTGCTTCACTTTGGCCTCTGGAACCCGAAGACTGCTGGTATAATTCATGATCTGGAACTTATTGGCATGGCCAGGGGTCAGTCCTTCTCTCTGACTAACTAAGCCTCATCTCAGGCAGGAGAGACAAATGTTTCCTTCCTTGACTGCCCAGGTGTACATGATTGATTTCATCTTTCTTGGATGCAATCATTATTCCCTTTTATGAACATATTCACCCTTGGTGGTGGTGAAATTGTTGTCCTCTTTCTGTGGTTATCACCACTGCTCGGGCTGCCAATCCCTTGTCCCAGGATGGAGTGAGTGAGGCTACTTAGCAGACCCCACTGGTAAAGTGCTCAGATCCCTAAAACTCTCCTTGGTCACAGGTGATACCTTACAAGACTGGTCCTGCCCAGTGGGAGGATCTCTGTTTGGCCTCATAGCCCTGATGTGTGTGTGCTCTTTGCCTCATGCTGCCGCAGTCCCCAGCCAGTGAGCCTCTTCCCCACCCCCATCGCATGGACACCCTGGGGTGCAGTTCAGTCCCATCTGTTCACGAGTGTGTCCTGTACGTCTTGGAGGTCGTGAACTTGCAAAGAAAGTGCCTGCTCCCAGGTTCCCTGGCTTACCACAGTCACGTCTTCTCTTCCCAGTGTGCTGCCCCTCACTCTAACAGCCCAAGGGCAGCTCAACAAGCCACAAGTCAGCAGAAAACCGCCAGGCTTTGAGATGTTAGTCTGTTCTTCTGCCAGCTACCCCACAAATTTTACAAGGGAATTTCTTGGGCTGTCTTCCCTCAGCCTCAACTAAGAAAAACATGTGAGCTCCTCCCCTTCTTCTTCCATGGGGAAAAGGGGATAAGCTCTAAACACTCTACTCTCCCAATCTTCCACATCCTCTGTGTATCTCACTGGTAAAGGTCATCAATTCAGTTTTCCCCTTTCACAGGGGAACAAACCAGGAGTTTCTTGCCAAGAACTGGTCCCTTTAAAACACAGCATTGGCAAATTTAGTAATTTTATTCTCAGAAAAATGTTATCCCTCTTGTAATCCCCGCACTGTTTGAAATGATCCAGAGCTAGAAAAGATTTCAGTTAATACCTCACACTGCCCCATTCCTCACCCACAATGACACCAAGGTAGTTAAGGTTCAAAACATTTCATTCATTTTACTCTAATTCTTAATGTCACTATGCTTTGCTTTTGTTTTTTTATTTAGTGGGTTCTGTACTTTATTTCTTTCTGTGTGGTGAAGTTTCCATTATAGTTATGAAGAGTTTGAAAATTTATAAAATGAAATTTTCTGATCATTATTACTGGTATTATTATTTAATGAATTATTTTAATCAACTACTCTTTATACAAAACATATATTTCACTAAGCCAGCACAGAACCATAAAGTTCAGGCCTAAAAAAAGACTGTAGACATCAACTCATACATCTCTTATTTTATAAATGAGAAAATTGAAACTTGGAGAGGTTAAGTAATTTGGCCAGTGTTATATTGCTAATTAATTAGCAGGGTTTGGTCAGGACTTTCTAGGCCTTTAGAGCACTTATGAATATTGAGGCTGGAATTATTTGTGTAATTTTTCATGCATAATCCAACTTCTCCTACCCTTGACACACCAGAGCATCTGTCTGTTTTGATCTCTGCTGCATCCCCAACACCTAGCACAGGTGTATTATGTATTTTGTACATAATAGGTACTTAATAAATATCTGTTAAGTAAAGGAATGAATGCTTGGATGGATGGTTTCAACAAATATGTATGCATGTTCTACCATGAATAAGACAGGGTCCAGAAAAGAGGTAGTCCAGAAACCAAGGGCTCCAGGAGCCCCAAGGATTGATTCACTCTGGGAGTTGTGTTTATCCTGGGTTGGGAAGGCAGCCCCTCAACAGCTCCTGAAAAATCCAGGACATGGTTCTGCACTCGAGACCTTGTACACCATTTCTCCCTTGGCAATTGCACATTGCGTTTCTGCTCTGTTTTATTCTAGAAGAGTGGCTCATAGTAAGTTAAAAATACACCAGTGTGTCCACAATTTCAGAGGAACAGATGACTCATGGTTCAAAACACATAAAGGGAAATGATGATAAGTCAGCTGTGAACTTAGCAGTTCCAGAATATTTTAAGGTACTAGCCTGCTTGGTTCCATGAAGACACTGGTGGAATCTTTTCTATACTTGGTTCAAAATCAAGTGTAGAATTGATTTCCTGGTCTCCTTAGGATTCTTTGACGTTGCCATGTGGTGCTGGAACAGTGGAGAGGTTATGTAATTGTCAAGTCGAATTCTGTTTCCCACCAAGGAGGGTAGCACAGGAGAGAAGTGAGACTCCTTCTCCCTGTGTTCATACCCGAACTTCCAGTCATGAGAAGCCAGAGGCCATGAAGAGATAAAGGGCTCTTAGCTCATATTAAGCACTCAACAAATTATTGCCAGAGTCTGTTCTCCTAACCACTAGTGAGAAAGTGTAAGTGCCACTTAAGAAGAAGAAAACACCCTCCCCAGTAGCATCGGTTGACCCACCCATTATATGGACCTCTTCGCTTCCAGGAGGGTGCCAAGGCGGGGAACTGCACAGTACAGCTGAGGTGAGGGTGAAGATGGCGTTTCTGGATGTGAATAGAGCTGAAATAGAACGCAAGTTTGTACGATGATATCGCCAGTACCTGGCATTACCATGGATCAACTATTTCAAACTGAAATTTCTCTTGTGGACAGTCAGCAGGCCGTCATCCACGGGTCAGTTGAAAAATACAGGCCCTTCGTATAGACCGAAATAAGTCAGAATTCTGGTTAAATAAGGAGATCAGATAAAGAAGAAAAATAGTATGTTCAAGAATGTGAAAAACGTAGCAGAGATATTCAATACCAAAATCTTTTGCTATCAACAGATATAAAAAATTCCAAAGAACTTGGCAAGTAAAGAACTTAAGAGTCTGTGACAGTCTCAAGGAAAAAAGAAGAGGAAGTATGCATGCTGTGCAGTCTGCAGCTTGGCTGATGGAGACCGATAAAATGACCAAGACTTTGGAATTTAATGAATAGAGAGGCTAAATGAACAGCGCTTTTGAATTTCTAGCAATGAATGAGGCAGAAACTGTAAGCAGAAGGAAACAGAAAAAGCCCAATTGCTTCACCGCACGGAGTGTGAAAGTGCATCTGTGAATTAGGATTAATAAAGTAGAGTTGCTCACAGAGCTCATGGAAACCGTGCTTACCTATTCATATCCATATGTGCATTCATACTGTACATCATACTCCATACACATTCAAATTAGTGAAAACGTGGAGCTGGCGGCCACGCCTGCAAAGGGAGACGGATGGGCAGCATCACCGGACATGTGAAGTGGCAGAGCGCCACCCACCGGTTTGGGGCCAGCAACCGCCGCTGGCTGCCCGGCTGTGATGACTGCCACAGGGGTGGGGATAATTCACCACCAAACCGTATCTACTTGTCAGAGAGCCTAGGCATTTAACAGAGATCCGTAAACTTCACTAATATTTGCACAAACCGAGAAAGTGAGGTTACTTTGGCAATGAATAATTTAATTTGTTATGTATTATCAAACTTTATAATAGGTACCAAATTGCTGCTATGGAAAATATTTCTTATTTGCGAAGTTTTAAAATATTTACTGGTTGGGGGTCTAAAGGCATGTGAGGAATTGAGATTACCTGTGAAATCTGTTATTTAATTATTAAAACAGTTTGAAGCTTTAAAGATTCATATCTTTTCAAGCATTCAAGAATTTTGACAGCTGGTTCAAGGAAAAGTAAGCCAACAAACTCAGATTTACCATGAACCAGGGTAACAGCTAAAGCTTTAAAATGCCTATTTCAAAAGGACTCACAGAGATGCAGAGGACATTTTGACAGTTGCCAGATCGGGGTGAGTGGGGTGAGAGGATGGGTGAAAAAGGTGAAGGAATTAAGAAGTGCAAATTGGTAGTTATAGAACAGGGAAAATAGTCAATAATAGTGTAATAAGTGTATATGGTGTCAGATGAGTACTGGCTTTATAGGGGTGATCACTTTATAAGTCACGTAAATGTCTAACCATGAGATTGTACACCTAAAACTAATATAAATTTTATGTGAATTGTAGTTTAAAAATAAAAAATGAAATGCCCACTTCGAAGTTGTTGACAAAGACTTACATCAGCCAGTTTTTATGCCTGTTCATTACCACCATTTTTAATTTACTTTAAAATATACAAGCAGCTTTCTGAAGGCAATGAGAACAAAGTAAAAGTGGTGAAGCGGGAGTAGTGTGTAAACTAGGGTTGGATATGGGGAAAGGTGAGCAAACCGATCCACACGCCTTTAGTTTCTTTTCATTTCACAGGTAAGATTATGCCACTGTGTTTTCCTCAAGCTCAAAAACAAACTTGCTGAAGTTATAATATTTCAAGGCATTCTAGCCCTCTATGAAACTTGTCTGATAAAAACATAATTTATAATTTAAGAGTTTGAACAAAATGCTACAGGATTTTATAGGAAGTGGTTATTTCGTGCTGCAGAAACCAAAGAAAGCTCTATAAAGAAGATTATATTTCATCAGGAGCCTTGAAGCAGGAAGAATTTAGACATGCTGAACTGGGGAGCCATTCCAGGCAGAAGGAAGAGCCTGAGCAAAGGCAAGGAGGCACCAGACAAATGTCTCCAAGGAACAGTAAGCAAACCAGTTTAATCTGAGCTTACAGTGTGAGAGAAGGAGCAGTTGATAATTAGGATCAGAGTCTTAAATGATAAAGAAATTCAATAAACAACAAGCTGGAATTTGAAGGCAGAGAATTAGGTTAAGTTTCAACTCTGCATTTACCAGCTCAATTAATGCTCACAGTAACTCAATGGTTTAGAGAATAATATTCCCATTATTATAGAAGAGAAAACAGGAGTTCAGACTGGTGAAGAACTGGTGGGCATCACAAGTCTCTCTGGGTAAGAGAGAGACAAGCCTGAAAACGGACCCCACAGCTTATGCTCTTTCCACTCTGTAATGTCCCTTGTAGCATTGTCGTCTCAGGTTTCGGAGCCTTTTCCTTTGTGGAGATGACTAGCATTTTGCCACACTGGCTTTGTCTTTGTTTACTAAAGAACTGGCACAGTGCTTAGCATATAATGTGTGACCAATAAATGTTAGCTGAATAGAAGAATGAGTATCTAGCAAACCAGTTTCATGGCAGAACTGGAGCACAGGAGAGAGGCCAAGGCTGGAGATAAACAAACGCAGAAGCCACCTGGGAAAACAAGAGAAATAATTTTGAAATTTCCTTGGAACGAATATGCTATGCTCTTGTGCTGTATTTTCTGCAGATGAGAGGAGCAATGACCTCTGGAAATCCATTTGGAGTTTAAAATTTGAGAGTATAATAGATTAACTAATGAGGGACATTGTTTTGGTTTAAACAATGAAAGTGTAGCAAAGGCCAACAGTTTTTTCAGAAAGACCTGAGCAAGGTCACAACAACCTTTTTCTGTCCTGATGATTATGATTCCGTGAAACCAGGGACCACAGACAGCTGACTGGAAAGGTATCTATCACCTTGCACCAATTATCAGAGAATAGCAGATACTATGTGTGTTTGTTTGATTTAAATTTCATTCTGTTTTCTGGTGACAGGCATGAAGGATAATGGCTAAGGCAACTGCAATGCTCGGGCACTGAATCACAGTCATGAAGAGAGAAATGTGTGCCTACAACTTGATGCATTTGGTGCCCTCCACACCTCACTCCCCATCTAAGCTAGTCAACGCAGATGGGATCTGCAAATGATAATCCTAAAGAACGATGGTGCAAATAAATTTACAGATTCAAAACACATCAAACAATGGGGCTGCACGTGTTCACAAAACAGAATACTTAAATCTATAAATTACTCAAATCACCATTTTAGAATACTTATTGTGTACACGACACTGGTGATTGTACAAGGGTACAATCATGAAGGCACACTTTGGAGGATGGAGCACATAGTTGAAACAAACAGACGTAAATAAGGTACAAGGTATGACGGAGATACAAGAACATGCCAGAGAGCACAAAGAAGAAAAATACTTAAATCCTATAGGGCTGAATAAAGGTGGCCTTTTTTGAGGAAGGCGCACTTAAGTGGATCCTATAGACATGGAACTATTTCACTAAGTGTAAAACAGAGGAAACTAATTTTAAGCTGAGGGAATCAAATAAGTGAGGGCTCAGAAATTTAAAAAACAGTGTAAGATGCATGGGTTCCATGTGCTTAGTACAGTGTAAGATACACTGAGTAATGGAAACGGGAATGAAATTATGAAGGGCTTGAAGAGCTATGCTAAAAAAATTTGCAATTTACTCTCTAGACCAACACTTTTCAATAGATTTTTATGTGATGATAGAATTATTTATATCTGCACTATTGAACACTGTGGCCACTGACCACAGATGGCTATTTAGTATTTGGAATGTGACTAATTTAACTGAGAAACTGAAGTCTTAATTTTATTGTATCAAAGTTATTATTAAATAATTAGTGTGTACAATTTAAATAATCACATTGAATAGTGGGTACCATACTAGACAATGCACAAAATGCTAACTACTACCATTTTTTCACAAAAGAGTGATGCAATTGGTGAAATGCTTTAATATTAGTTTCGCTTTGCACAATCTCACATGTTAATTTGAGGGAAGAGACCTCTTTAAATTAATCACTGCTCATGTACTCTCCTCTAGATTTTTAGTCTTATGATTTAATCTAATTAGAAAAATAGTGTGGCTGTTAATTGATTGTATCCCAGAAAAACAATTAATAGAGAAAACATAGCTAAATGGAACAGATTTAAAAAAATAACAGTAGCAGATGGTGAGTTCTTATAAGTTTTTAAAATTTCTAGCCCACGAACAAAAATGCCTTCTGACTGTGAAGAAACAACACGTTTCATTCCTTGGGTGGAGAGATTACATTTCACTCATCCTAAACTGATTAATGCATGTATTACTAATAGTTCATGAGACACAGTAAAAACACAAAAATAAATAATGTAGACGCTCAAAAGGCCATAATGTTTATGATGCATATGTGTGATTTAGAAATATTAGGCCTTTAGGCTCACAGAATTGCCATTTGCCAATAATGATAAAAAAGAATAATAAAAACTCAAATATGTTATTTTCTACAAAAACAAATTTTAAAAAATAAATTGATGTCATATGCTTGTTTTTCTCTGGGGCTTATAATGGACTAAAAAATCTTTTATTTCAAAGCATATTTCAAAACATTTATTGAAATCAAGATAAAAATGCTTCTGTATGTATTTTAGCTGCAGCCCTTAAATGCAGAGGCTTCTTGGATTTCATGCTGTTTCCTCACTTATATTTATTATAGCCAAGTTATGCTGATGTGATAAAGACTAGATTTGATGGAATCACAGATTTTCCTTTGGTAGGTAAAATGTTTATTCAGATAAATGGACATAAATTCTAAAACATTAAATTCTAAGAATATTCTTGAAAGAAGTGGAAATTCCCCTCTCCTACTTGTACAAGAGGTTAGCTAGTGCCACATGAGCTCAGAAGGTTGCCGTGAGCCAAAGGCTGTGGATGAAAAGGGAAATGTGGTCAGGAAGTATTAGGGAGAACCCACCCGGTGCCAGACCCCCTCAGAGTAAGCAAGAGTTGTTTTCTGTATATCTGCCTTTGTCAGTTAGGAGGCTACTTGTGGCCAATTAGTTAATAGTTTCCTAGTATGCTACGGCCAAAAAACATGAAGTCATCCTTGATGTTTTCTATTCCTCTCATATAGCACATTCCACTCTGTCCAGAAATTCTGTTTGTTTTATCTTCCAAGTACACTTAACAAATTTAGTTCTCATTGCCCCTACTGACTTCACCACTCTGAATCACATGACCTCCCAATTGCTTTCCCTGCAGCTGCCTTTGTCCTCTCACTTCTTCCTAAATCATCAGGTAGATGTTCTTTACAACATAAGTCAGATCCATTAGTGTTGGCTCAAAACCTTTCACTAATTTCCTGTTGGGTTCAGAGTAAAAGCCCAAGAATGTGCCACAATTTACAAGGTCCCAGGTGATTTGGCCTCATTCCTCCTGCCCTCCTCCTCTTTCACCCTGCTCCAGCCAGCTGGGCCTTCTTGCTGTTGCCAGAACGTGTCAGGCATTCTCCCTGGGACATATGAACTGGCTACTCCCCAAGTATCGGCTAACTCCCCACCTCCTCAAAACTTTGCTGGAATGTAATCTCTGTGACCCCTTCCCTCACCACTGTATTCAAAACTGTAACCAGCTTCTGCCCCTCCTTCCTCTCCTCTATTTTTTCACAGCATTTATCACTTTCTAATATATAATATACTTAATTGTGATATATTGTTTATTTTTCCCTGTCATATATATACAGGGTGGGTCAAAAGTAGGTTTAGTTGTGAGTATGCAAAACACAGTTTATTCTTGTATTATCATTTATTATTTTATTTTCCAAATGAACAACTGTAAACCTACTTTTGCCCCTCCCTGTATGTTCCATGCAAGTGTTTTATTTACCTATGTGCCTTACAGCCCAGCTGTGCTTTACAGCAGTGGCACATAGTTAATACTCAAGAAATAACTGACTAAATGAATCGTCATACAATACTATTTTCATTGTAATCCTTTTTATTCTCACTGAGGGCGTGCTTATTGATTTCAGATTTTATTTATTTATTTTTAGAGAGAGGGGAAGGTAGAGAGAAAGAGGAAGAGACACATCGATGTGAGATAGAAACATCAATTGGTTGCCTCTCATACGCACCCTGACAAGGAACCAAACCTGCAACCCAGGCACATGTCCTGACCAGGAATAGAATCAGCACCTTCCCAACCAACTGAGTCACACAAGTCAGGGCTGCTTATTGATTTTAGAGACAAGGGAAGGGAGGGAAAAAAAGGAGAGAAACATCAAATGTGAGAAAGAAACATTGATCGGTTGCCTCTCTTATGTGCCCTAACCTGGGGGCTGAACCTGCAACCTAGGCATGTGCCCTGAGCAGGAATCAAACCCACAACCTTTCGGTTTATGGGCTGATGCTCCAGTCAACTGAGCCACACATGCCAGGGCTCACTGTAATTTGTGTAGTCTAATCATGTATTTATAAACCATTATATTTCTAGACATCACAAGACATTGCTTAAACTAGATTCTCTTAGCACCTAAAGGTACTCCCACATGGTAAATCAGAAATCCTTATATATGGCATTAACTCTTTCAAGTCATCATGGTATAATTTTTAAAACACCTAAATGTGTTTGTTTTTTAAAATATTAGAAAGTTTACTTTTTCCTTCAGGTTATCTTTTCAAACTTCTTTAGCTGAGTCCTAAGGACTCTATAGATACCATTATAGATAGTTCATTCCTGCATTCATGTGTATCTATATCAGGCCAAGATTTGTCCAAAGCACTGGGAAAATAAAGACATAGTCCCTGCTTATGAGGAGCTCACAACCTCACAGTGAGAGAGACCAAGCTGTAAATAAATTATTACATAAAAGCAAGCAACACAGCAAATTGCTTCAAGCAGCAATTTGATTCTAAGTGCAATAATAAAGGCACAAGCAGAGGATCACTGATTGCAAATTCACTTCTGATCTTCTTATTAAATGATAAAGTAGCAAGAAAGAGGACATGGAATTTATTTATTTTTTTATTTTTCAATTTTTTCATTGTATTTTTTCCCATTAAAACATGGAATTTAAGAATGAGATAGTTTTGGGTTTAGATCCTATATTTCACCAACTTTTACTGTTTAATATATCTCTTTATTGAAGTATAACATACAGAAATTGCACATCCTATTTGCACACCTGAATGAGTTTTCACAAGATGGGATTACCCATGTAACTTGTACTCAAATCAAGGAACAGAACATGAGCATTATCTCCAAAACCCTCCTTGAGCTCTCTCCCTGCCAATTCACTCCCCTGTGGGTAAACCACTTTCTCGATTTCTAGAAATTTGTCCATTTCACCTAGGTTTTCAAATTCCTTGGCATACAATTCTTCATAGTAATTTCTTACAATCCTTTGTATTTCTGTGGTATCAGTTGTAATGTCTCCTTTCATTTCTGATTGTGTTTATTTGTGTCTTCTCTCTTTTTTTCTTGATGAGTCTGCTTAAAAGCTTGTCAATTATGCTTATCTTTTCAAAGAACCAGCTCCTGGATACATTGATCCTTAGAACTGTGCTTTTAGTTTCTATGTCATTTAATTCTGCTTTGATCTTGGTTATTTCCTTTCTTCTACTTGCTCTGGGCTGTCTTTGTTGTTGTTCCTCGAGTTCTTGTAGACGTAGGGTTAGGTTGTCTGTTTGAAATGTTTCTCTCTTTTTTTAGGTAGGCCTGTATCACTATGAAGTTCCCTCTCAGGACTGCCTTCGCTTGTGTCCCATAAGTTTTGGGTTATATTTTGGGTTCAATGCCACAATATCTTTGTTGATATTTTGTTTGGAAGATCTGTCCATTTTTGACAGTGGGGTGTTAAAATCCCCCACTATAATTGTGTTGCTGTCAATATCTTTCTTGAAGTCTTCTAAGATTTTCT
>CM052542.1:52020740-52111772 GCA_028533065.1 Trachops cirrhosus
AGAAATTGTATTCTTCATTTCCTCTTGGCCCTTGTTGATAGTTTCTATTTCCTTTTTCATGTTGACATAGTTTGCAGTGAGTTCATTGTAGCTTCCCTGTAGTTTCTGGTAGCTCATTGTGAGCTCATTGAGCTTCCTGATAATCATTGCTTTGAACTCAGTATCTGATAGTTGAGTTGCCTCTATTTCATTGAGCATTCTTTCTGAGGCTTCCTCCTTTCTCTTTATTTGGGGATTGTTTCTTTGTCTTCTCATTGTTCGTGAGACTCTTCTTGTTAGCCTCTGTTTCTTAAATTGGTCTGTTCTGGCTCCTTGTGTTTATGATGTGAACTTTTGTGGTAGCATACCTGTGAGATTCAGTGGTGCAGTCTCCTTCGGGTATCCTGGTGTTTACAGCTTCTCCCTACTCTTTTTTGTGATCAGTTGGAAGGGTAAGGCAAAATGGTTTAAGACAGCAAGAGAGTATTCTATGATATTTACAGTAGCAGCCAGTAGAGAAGAGACAGGAGATCCTTTGGCTATGTAGAGTGTTAACCATGATCTTCCACCCCACTAGCCACTTTTTAGAAAGGATGGAAAGAAGATAAGACTCTTGTTGGGAAGGAAAGGATTTTAAGTCAGATCTAGAAAGAAGAGAAGTTGTGGGAGGTCAGATTCTGAGGTAGAGTGAGAGTAAAGAATAGTAAATAGGTGTAGTGTGTGAGACAATAGAGTTAACCACTACAGTAATAGAGTTTGGAAAACTGTGAAGTGGGCTAAGATCTGGGAGGGGTGTTGTGTAGTATTTACAATTGTATGGAATAGCGATTATTTACAGTAATATTAGAGCAACAATCATATGACAGAATCTATAAGATCTAGATAACAAGAATAGGGAGTATTGAGCCTTGAGTAGTGTACTAATGGAACACAAATGAAGAACAGTAAATTAGCAATACACTATGAATGAGATAACAGGGGAAATCAATCAAATGATACAATATAACCAGCCAAGCAAAGAAGACTATACAGAAAGAAGAGGAATACCAAAATACTATTAAAATAAAAAATGTAAGAATAATGAAAAAATGATAATACAAATATGCACTAACTTGCCGGTTCAAAAAAAAATGGAAGATGGAAGGAAGAAGAGATAAGTTTGGAAAGAAAGGAAGAAGGAATAACACTGGAAAGAAAGAAAGAGAAGCATAAGGAATTGAGAGGTATAAAAATAATAAGAATTAAAAAATAAAACGTTACTTAAAAAAAAAGACAAAATCAAACATTCAAACCAAAAAAACCTCTTGTTGGTTTCAAACTGGCCAAACCGGTTTTTCTGGTCTTGCTGGCTTCAGCAGGCTGAGGGGCGATTGGTATGGCTTTTCTCCCTTCCCATTCAGCACTCAGACAGCCTCTGGAGTACTCTCCCCAGAGCCAGTCTGGTGCCTCTCCGCAGGGCCCTGGGTGTGGGATCTGGGCCCTCCTAAGCATGCTTTCCAGAACTCATGGCTGTGGGGTCCCAGGATCCTGCGGAGTATGCGCACCTTCCCTGTGTTCACAGCCATGGGCAGTGGGGATCCTGCGGAGTACCTGCACCTTTTTTGTGTTCACGGCTGTAGGGTCTGGGTCCCCCACAAAACCACACTCTCTCAGGGTAGTGGGTGCAGGTACATGGCCAGACCACCTTTTGTCACACAGGCTTTGGTGCACACTCTTCCCAGGGCTGTGTGTGGGTGTTCACAGGCCCTGTGTGATTGCCACTCAGTCCTCACTCCCCTCTCTGTGCCTTGAAGCAACCAAGCCTCCCCTGGTGCTGCTGAATCCTTGTTTGGCCAGGGAGGGAGCAGTTGACCCAGCTCTCTTCCGAGTTCCCTGAGGCAGACCCGGAAGTGCCAGGCCTGGGGCTGCAACCTCACTGGACCCTGCACCGATCCCTGGGCCCTTATTATCCTGAAGCACTCTCCTTACCGTCTTGTTTTTTCAATGTCCGCTACAATTTGTGATCTCCTATTTTCATATATGTTGTGATATTGTTGGCTGTTTGCTCTGTTCCTCCGTAGATCAGCTAGGTTTTTCTCCTGTGTGTAGGGGGAAGTGGAATCTGCTCCCTCCTACCAAGCCGCCATCTTCTCTCATTCCACTTTCTCAATTTCTAATAGCATAGGTCTGTTTTGCCTGTTTTTGTGCTTTATGTAAATGAAGTCATATAGTTTATATCTTATGTCTGGTGCTTCTTCAATATTGAGTTTGTGAGACCCTTCCGTATTGTTAGAGGTAGCTGAAGACTGTTAATTCTCCTTGCTTACAGATTTTCATTTTATGAATATCACACAATTCATGTGTTCTACTGTTGGTGAATATTGAAATTTTTAGATTGGGGCCATTTAGAATAGAATAGTGTTTTTATAAAGATTCTAATACATGTCTTTTGGTGAATATAAAAATATACATGTTCATCTTTAATAGTGATTTTCAGTTTTTCAAAGTGGTTATGCAAATTTAATTTCCCCAGCAGTATACGTGAGTTCTCATTATTCCAAAGCTTCATTAACATTGGTATTTACTGTTTTTTGTTTTCAGATTAATTAATCATTTTGGTATTGTATCACATTGCTTATTTTACATTTTCATGATAACTAGTGATATTATTACCTTTTATGTATTTATTGGCCATTTGAGTCTGTGAAATGTTTGCTTAAATCCTTGTCAGTTTTTCTATTAGGTTATCTTTTTCTTATTGATTTGTGGGAGTTGTTTATATATTCAACTCCTTCATTGGATATATGGATGGCAAATACTTCCCACTACTCACTCAATAGAGTGCCTTTTCATTTTCTTTATGGTATACCTTTTGAGGAACAGAAGCTCTTACTCTTAATGTAGTCTGATTTTTGTGTATATATTTCAGTCAATTATTGCTGGTGTGATCTGTGACTAAGTTTCATTTTCTCCTTATCTAAAAGTGGAAAATAATGCCTAGTTCAAGTTATTGTGTGAATTAAATGAGACAATGTGGCAAAGTGCTTCATACAGTAAGCCTTGCAATGTGTAAGTCACTGCACTGGGCACTGTGGCAGACAGAGATAAAACCCTACTAAAACGTGCTGATGACTGTTCTATAAGGACAATATGACAAATGCTATAATAGACTCATAAACAAAGGCATGATCATGAGAGAGCACCATAAGAATATATAATGGAAGAAAAAAGATAGAGAAAATGACTCCAGTTAGAAGGGAAATGACAGAAGATAGGACTTAGCGAGGCAGATAAAAATTAAGATATGATGGAATTTTTAATATGTAATTTTAACTTAGTAAGATAAAAATAAGAATAAAGAATGTAATTCCTTATTAGTAAGAGCACAGTAAAACTGAAACTCTCAACCACTCAGAATTTTACTTATGGCATTATTAATGGATTAGACCCTTCTGGAATATTGATAAATAAATCAAGAACCATAAGATGAATTTTCCATTTTATCCAGTAACCTACTTTTGGAAATTTTTCTGAATAATAATGCAAAATATAAAAAAAATGCAGAGTTCTTCATACCAGATTTGCTTACAGTGGCATAATAGTGGAAGCAATGAAAAAGTGCAGCCATAGGAGAAAATGGTTAAGTTGCTACATCAAAGCTTCTCAGTGAATTCTCACAAAGCCATTTTAAAAAGTGGCTACATAGAGCAGTGGTCCCTAACCTTTTGGAACCAGGGACTGGAAGACAATTTTTCCATGGACCAGGGTGAGGGGTGGTGGTTTCAGGATGACTCAAGCATGTTATACAACTCAACATAACGCAGAATTAGTGGGAGCCAGCAATGTTTGTTTTTCACTCATTTTGGCTAGGGTTAGCATGTGGGCTTACCAAAACTGTACTGAGAAAAGTGCGCAGTGTGGTAAAGAGGTGCATATATAAGTGGTAAATAAAATAATGAGCAGGCCACATGCGGACTAAAGTAGTGTTGGATTCTGACTTAAAGCCTAAATATATTGAACTAACTGTACAATTGAAGTACATCACTCACTTGCCACTATAAAGTCTGCCACCAGATGCAGCTTAATTGTCACTTGCCACTCTCACTGATAGCATTTTTAAATGAGACTGCAAGCAGTTGTTTTATTATGGTCTCTGGGCAGTCGAACCTCTCTGCTAATGATGATCTATCTGTATTTGCAGCCGCTCCCCAGTGCTGGCACCACTGCCTCAGCTCCGCCTCAGGTCATCAGGCATTAGATTCCCAAAAGGAGGGCACAACCTAGATTCCACACAAGCGCAGTTCACAGTAGGGTCTGCACTCCTATGAGAATCTAATGCCACCACTGGTCTGACAGGAGGCGGAGCTCAGGCAGTAATGCAAGTGATGGGGAGTGGCTGTAAATACAGATGAAGCTTTGCTCATCTCCTGCCACTCACCTCCTGCTGTACAGCACAGTTCAGCACAGCAGGAGGCTGGGGTTGGGGACACCTAATGTAGAGCATGGAAATGTGTGTGACTATGTGTGACACTGTTTCTCAAAAGTCAGGTATCTGAGGCGTGAGGGTGGGGACTGGAAGGGAGAACAGCTAACAACTGAATAATTTTTTGGAGGGTAGTGAAGAAACATTGAAAGAAAATCTATTTTTAAAACTTTCTAAATGGTTTTTAGCATATATGTATTTATATGATTCATGTACCTCTGTGTCCCCCCATAACAAACTTCCTCCACATTATGTTTCTATCATATTATTAAAACTTTATTATATTTATCTGTACTTAGTTATTACAAGTCTATCTCTTCCTACTAGACAGTGAACCCCTTGAATCTTGTTGCTTGTATTCCCGACTCCAGACACAGGCCCGAGACCTAAAAGGTTATTTTGTAATTGTTTGATTAATGAATGCACTAATTAATAAATAGATAAATAAATAAATGGTATTTTCCAAATCTTAGCTATTCTTAGTATATATTATTACATACTTGGAAATTTTCCTAATGCTTTCAGACATTAGGAGAGAGTTTAAAATCTTTATCTCTAACTCCATCTAACTTAAGAATTCCTAGAGGTCTTTGATATCCAGAATCCAAGTGTCTGGCTCAGCCACTCAGCCAGCTCGGGGCAATGGAGCGTAGGGGAACTCTGCTCTGGCTAAAGAGCTGTGCTACACACCATTATTTCAGCTTGCATTTCCCCCTGATTTCACAGACCAGTATGTGCACTCTACACTAACAGAAAATTAAAGGCCTCAGAAAGACCTTCTAAAAAGAATACATGTGAATAAGGGACATATTTATCAGGACAATACATACACCTATGGAAGGTCTTATATGTTTACTTTTCTTTTGGGTAAACAAAATATTTACAAATTGCCCAGGATATGCAGAATATGTAGGTTGTCAATTAGTGAGGGAAATAGAATAATTAGGAGGGCGATGCTGGGGTTTTGTGCTGAATGAGAAAAAGTCAACTCTCAAGAATTCAATAAATAGGAATATTGTGTTGTCTATTCATCCTCTGAACCAAGTGAAAACTTTTAAACAGAAGACCTTGAATAGTTAGAAAATCTACTGAGATAAACTTGTTCTTATGCATGGTTTGTTGTACTTGCATTTTAAATAACACACACAACCCAAACACAAAATGACATCTGTTGAAAAAAAGAAGGAAATAGAAAAGGAAGAATAGAAGGACCCTTAGAAAACACTGAAGGGTACACAGATAATATTCTTACAGGACTTTGTGAACTTGAAACACATACGATGATTATGTCCTAGAGAGGAGCATGAATAGGGTTTTGCAGGTGGGCTGACACTATTAGTATGACCTTGGAATTAGACTCTCTGAGTCTGAGTTATTTCATTTATATAATAAGAATGATACATATCGTACAGTCTGATTAAGAATTAAATACAACATGAATATATAAATATGTAATGTACTTTATAAAGTGTTTATCACAGTGCTTGACTCATAACAAACACTCAATATATTTTTACCTTGTATAATAACCAAACCTGTCATCACGTCATTACCATCAACTGTACCAGTACCTACACCTGATCCCATTGGGCTCCTCTCCTGGGGGAAAGAATTGCAACATGAGAAACATTTTTACTCTTGCTAAAAGTTCCTATAGCTAAACCGGCCCCAGTTAAATTATAGATAGAATACATATCTGTTAGGAGTAGATGAGGGTCTAAGCACAGGCTCCAGCCATCTGTAGGGTTGGGGAAGTGCTGTCCTGAGTATAGAGCCCTTGAGCCTTTTTTGTGTGGATGGAGCATGATCCTTACCCATAGACACTTGATTAATTGGGACAGAGCAAGTCAGGCCCTTTGCTGAGACACACATAGCTTGTATGTCAGCAGTGAGTCCTCTTTAGGAGTCATCAAGAGAAACATTCCCACCAAGAGCCTCCTCCTCAAGGATGTCTTCAGAAAGTGCTAGTTATCGTCCCAATGGTTATCCCCATTCCCACTTCCTCTGCCACTTTCAGCAAACAAATCTGAACCCTGCCTCTCTGCTTCACATCAACAATTAAGTCTGTTTGATTTTCATCATTAGATTAATCACTATCTGATATGTTCTTATCCTTTGGGGGGTATTTTTAATTGTTTATTTGCCTTTCACTTATCTCTATCTGGTGTTGTTTATGCATTTTGTTTGCTCATTGTCCATCTGCACTTGTCACGTGCACTCTCCAATAGAACAGAAGTTCCTTGACAGAAGGGATCATGTCTGTCTTGCTCACTGCTGTATCTCAGAACCCACATACTCTCCCAACACAGGAGCAGAAGAGATTCAATGTGGACCCCCCAGACATGGAGCAATCATCGTGATTGGTTGGCACTTGCAGGAATGCATCCCCAAGTAAACAAAGGCCAAAGGACCATGAGCCCTCTACACACGCATCCTTAGAAATTCATATCAGGGAGTAATGGGCCAGCTTTCCCGTAGCAAGGGTATATTTGTTGTTCCTTGTCCTTTCTCTTTCCTCTCTTGTGAGTATCATGTATCCTTTCTCTACCAGACTACCACTCCCTTTGCAAAAGTAATTAGGAACATCTAGCTTCTTCCATACATCTGAAACACACCAAAAAGTACTGATTGTCAGTACATAAGGCTACCTGAAAACCTGCCATGTCTCCAGCCACTATGTTTTTCAGGCTATCTGGAATATTTAGTGCAATGCAGTCTTTCTTATCTACTTTCTTTGTACAAGGAAGTTGCCATTCTTGCTTGACTACACTGACGTGCTTTTAGAATCACATATCCACTCAGGATACATTCCTCCCCAGCAGGCAGGAGGTGAACTGAGCTCTACCAGGTTCTTTTATGTAAAGGATGACCTTGAAAGGTCCTGCAGAAAGTGGCCTCTTCAGTCTTAAGTGCTGCACGTCAACTGTGCCTGTTCACAAAGTAAGCCTCCATGCCATGGACACTGGTACTTTTCAAGTACAGTTGCAGAGGGAAGAGACAATGCTTTCACTACTTACCATAAACAAAGAAATGGAAGTTGGGACTGTAAGTGCTGTGGCATATTCTGAGGGCAGGGACCCATTTCCCTGGAACTGGAGCACCTGCCCCATTTAAGACTATCACATGCCACATGGTTTCACAAGTGCTCAGAAATACTTCATTTCCTTTACAAAACTCAATTAATTCTTGATTTTCCTCCCTTGGGTAAAACAGAACCACAGCTACAGTGGAGGCTTGAGAAGCAGATGTTTGCACGAGGAGAAACAGAACCAAGAAAAGATCTGCAAAGTGAACTTGAAATGGGCATCCACTGATTTTTGGAAAGGTTGCAGTGTTGCTTCTCCCTCTGGCCAGACCCCAGACGTCCGTTCCTATCAGAGCCTCCTCTTCTCTCACCCGCCCTTCCGCAGAGTCAGACACTGCTCACAGATAAAGAACATATTCTCAGGGCGGCATGGACCATCTTTCAAATGGTCACTGAAAAGGTACCTTAATGGAGGGAAGAAGCCATCTTGGGAGGTAGGGGGAGATGGCTACACCCTGATAGTGGTGTGCAATAAGAAGTTCCTTTACCTACATTACTGCCCTAATGCGCCCACCGGTACTCACCCTGGGGTGCTCTGATGGCCCACTGCTCAGATCTAATTAATGATGCCACCCACCCCACCTACTAGTCACAGTTCCAACCTCAGCAGTCTCCGGCTCTCCACCATCAATCCACTTTTATCCTCTACCTTCTCTAGGGAGATAATTTACTACTTGGCTCCTTACAAATCCTTCTGTTAACGAAGATTTCAGGCTACTCTAAGGCCTTATACTGGACTCTGTAAGGATTTGTGACACCAATGGGTAAAAAAAGTTCGAAACCAGCTAGCAAAACTTTCCTGAAGGATAGAAATACTCAAGATTTAAAACTTATCTTAAGGATATGGATTCCACACCTCGATTTCCTCCTTATTCTCACTTCCTATTATGAAAGATCGTGATCTTAAGAATAAATAGTAAATTATGCGACAATTGGGTCTCTTCCTGGGAGTTCCTTAGGGGCCCAAGAGTAACTGGGGGGGGGGGGCGGTGAGTGGGATGTTCGGAGGTGTGTGTGGAGACAAAGGTACGGAGAAAAGGTCGCAGGTGCCTAGAGCCCCCGACGCTGTTCCTTTGGTCACCTGGTTCCAGGCTGCGGTGTCCCCAGGACCGCCTGGAGGGGTGTGACTGGGAGCCCATAGCGTGCGCGGGTGCCCACCCCCGCACCCGCGCAGCCTGGCTGACCGCAGCGGCAGACTGGGCTCCGGAAGGCGCAAAGCGCCGCGTACTGAGCGGGAGACGCGGGCGGGCTGCTGCCGTGCGTCCGCCACTCTGTCCTCCCTCCTCCACTCCTTCCGCCCCTCCCCTGGCAGCCACGCTGCTTGCGAGTCCGGGAAACCGCTACTCCAAACCCGCAGCCGGGGTGCGGGGCCAGAACCGAGGCGGGGGCGGAGGGAGCGTGGAGACCACAGCCCCAACGCAGAGGCGGAGGGGGCCTGGGCCTGGAAGGGCAGGGCTGCGCCTGTGTTTGCGCGTGAGAACGTCGGCTGCACCTTGCTCGGCGCAAACCCCCGCCAGCCCCAGCCCAGGTAGCCGCAGCCGGGAAGCCTCCCCGCCGGCGCCCAAGGCACGCGCGGCACAGCCATGAACACCAACGATGCCAAGGAATATCTGGCCCGTAGGGAAATCCCTCTGCTTTTCGAGGTAAGGGGCTAAGACTGGCAGAGGGACAGAGGATGGGGAGGATCGGAGAGTACATCTCGGAGGTTCGGCGTGAGGAAGCCGCACCCCGTCCCACCTTTCGGACGCGGGGCATGGAAGTGAAGGGACTGGCAGAAGCGCGCCCTCCCGCTCGCCCCTAGGGTAGCCGCCCTTCCTGGGAGTTGCCGGGGTCCTTCCAGTCCTTTGGCTGGGCTCAGAAGCGCACATCTCCCAGATCAAGTTTCAGTCTTCCAGTGGGTTTGGAAGCAGTCTGCGCCGCTCGGAAGTGGACAACCCTGGGTGGGCTACAGGCGGCGGCCCGTAGTGCTCTCTGGAGGTGAGGGCCAGGCCAGGTGGGGACGCTGGCACCCAGCAGCGAGCCAGGTCTCGGGGAACTGAGGGGTACCGAGCCCTAGCCCCAGCCCCTCCACGCACCGAGGGTCGGGGTCCCCACGGTGAAGGGGAGGAGTGGACGAGAGCAGCTCTCGCCAGGGACAGCTTGGAGGAGAGGGATGAAGATGCAAAAACAAATCCAAACCCATCTAGTGTCGCGCTACCTCCAGGGTGGCAGGCAGCCAGCGCTGCTCTGCGCTTTCGGTGAATGAACTCCTGAGCACGTTTTTCCGTCTCCTTGGAAGGGAGGGTTCTCTTCCTCGCCTCTGCGGCCACAGCTTTTGCCAGCCCTCTCCAACCCCTCCGAGAACGGAGGTCAAAGAGGGACGGCGAGGCGGGCGTGTCTCCTGTTGCTGTGTCTTCAGACCGCATCACAGCAGCATCTGCACCAGGGGCCGGGAGGCGGCGGGGGCGGGGACACTTGGAGAATGTGGAAGGGGAGGCTGGAGGAACTAGAG
This sequence comes from Trachops cirrhosus, assembly GCA_028533065.1. Classification (NCBI taxonomy): domain Eukaryota; kingdom Metazoa; phylum Chordata; class Mammalia; order Chiroptera; family Phyllostomidae; genus Trachops; species Trachops cirrhosus. The sequence goes on from CM052542.1 coordinate 52,030,758, forward strand.
GAACCTTGGTTACTTCTAAACCACCGTCTCTGTTATGGATCGTTTTGCTTCCTTTTCCTTCTCTCCGTATTTGAATTTTAAAAATTTGCTTGGGTGAAAAAAAAAAGGAAGAAAAAGAATGGAACTGAGCCAAGCTTCATAGCGCGAGTCCTGAAAGGAGAAATCCATTCACTGCAAACCTTGCCCCGCCCCACCCCCATTTCTGAATGATGATAACTGTAGACTGATACAGTTAACTAAAGGTTAGGTAACTGAGTTGCCCTTTTTACTGTTTGGAGGGGTTTCTTCTGTTAAAAGAAATTTTAAAAACACCACTTGGGAAAATAATTTTGCTTCTGTTCTCCAAATTATTTTTAAAGTAGGCCGCCATAATTACAGATCTTCATTTTTTTGTTCACCTCTGTAAGCCACCGTTTTTAGGTCCATCTGAAGCCACGATTTTCAGGTGAGCCACCCTCTTAACACAAGTCTGGTATAGGAAGCTCAAAACCTAGCGAGTGTGTTGCTCGTGCTTGAAAATAATCCTTAAGTGTTGCGGAAGGACAGGTGTTGGGGATATGTAGATTTCTGGTTAAGAATTTTACTTTTCCTTTTATTTTCAAAAAGTAAATATAGAAAATATATTTGTTGTAAATACTACTACTGAGATCAATTTCATTCCAACACTTCTAAAAGAATAAATAGAAATATCTGCAAGAGACTCACCTGATTGTAAAATGCTCTTTATAAGTAAATGTGGGTATTGTTTTTCCTCCTTGGTGGGAGGTAACCACAGAGAATTTTGATAGTTTGTTCATGTAAATCTACATTTTGTATGCAAATAAGTAATGGCAGGGTTTTGTTGTTGTTCAGGTGCTACGCCTTCCTTTCCTTGTCTTTTCTGCATATGAATGAGACATTCTAAAGTAGTTCACACTGAGAAAAGGAAGTAAGCTCACTTAGGAGAAATGCAGCAATACTGTGTACTTAAATGCAGCCCTGGACAATGGAAGACGAAAGAAGACTGCTGGTGACCTCCAAAGGCCTCCAGCAAAAAGAATCTGTGCTGTGCACAGCAGTGACAGAAGTAAAACCTGGCCTTTCAACATGTGATGAGTGTGGACAGCAAAACCACATGCTTAAGTTTCCAAAAATGAATTTTCTGTCTTGAAAACTACAGTATAGCCCCGGCTGGTGTGGCTCATGAGCTCTGGCCTGGGAAACAAAGGGTTACAGGTTCAATCGCCAGTCAGGGCATATGCCTGGGTCGTAGGCCAGGTCCCCAGTTAAGGGGGTGTTCTAGAGGTAACCACACATTGATGTTTCTCTCCCTTTCTTTCTCCTTCCCTTACCCTCTCTCTAAAACTAAATAAATAAAATGTTTAAAAAAACCTACAGTATATTTATACAGAATTTTCAGGTATCAAGTTTAATAATTAGGTATCTATCAAACAATTAACTCAAAGAGACTGAACAATAATATTTGCTGGTTATCTTGGACCTGTGATGGTAGCTGGCTACTAAAAGAAAGGATTTAAATTATCCATGAAAGAGTAGAACTCATCCTCCCCATTCTAAAACCAATAGCTGTGGGGAATCAGTTTTGTTTAAAGAGGCTGGAAATGTATATTTCCCAGTAAAAACAACAACAATAAAACTTCATTGAGTAAGTTTACCCACTTTAGGCCATAATAAGAATAAAAAAATAATAGACCAAATCTCAAATGATTCATATTGTAGTTGGATTATGCATGGGCCACAGATAATCTGGCATTTTCTTTTCATCCCATATCATATTTTTGTAAGTTATAGAGAAAGGAGTATATGGGTTTTTGAATCATAAACATTAAGTTGGAATCCTGGGCCTGGGAGTTTCTAGGTGAGGAACCTTGATCACTTACTAACCTCTCTGAATCATGATTTCCTAATCTATAAAATGGGGACAATAATGCTGCATCAGGTAGAGAGTGCTTTGGGTAATCTAATGCATGCAGAAACACAGAGTAAGCACTGTCTGAGAATTCACTGTGTTAACATAGAGGAATGTGAGAATTTAAATACCGTGTGTATGGGTGTATGTGTGTAGAGCGGATTTTAACGCACAGACTGGAGGTGGATGCCCAAGTTAGTTTTTTCCCTCCATCTGCCATTGAACTTTTTTGATTGAACACTATAGCCCACACTATTTAGGATTTCGGAGAACAAATGTATCTAGTAAGAATTGCCTACCATTTTGAGCAAATTGCACAAGAATAATTTGAAAGTAAAACACTGTGCTTGGGAAAGGTGTCAGCTTTTCAAAGTGTGTATGTTTTGTGTCATTAATAATGTACCTTGGTGATAATAATCTCAAGTTCTTTTTCCATGAAGTACTCTAAAGGAAAATATTTTGCACCAGTCCAGTTCCCAGGAGTCAGCATTTCCCAATTTGTAGCATTTTTAGAAACTAGTACATGTGATACATCAGACACCAGGAACAGAAAAAGCAATACAGGACCGTGCTTTTTCTCCCCACTCTGTAACCTCAGCGGATCTTACAGTGACATTATATGTCAAATAACATTTTTTTTAGTCTCAGACTTTATGTTTTGAATGAAATGTTTTTCCTAATTTGAAAACTATTCAATATATACTTACCATGTGCCAGGGAAAGAGTCAGGGGTTGGAGACTGAAAAATAAATAAGAGCCACACTGTGTTGTGAAAAGTTTATCATTTAAATGAGGAGACTGACACGTAAGCCAATGATTTCAGTATAAATGACAGGTAAGATTTTTTTCTGAGTGTCATGGGAACACAGAAGAATAATTCCACAAGCCAACCTGAGGACTCGGGATATTTCCTTATAATGATAATAATATTAACTAAAACAGCATTTACTGAGCACTTTGTATGGGCCAAGCACTTAATATGCATTTTACAAATATTAAATTTTCAGTCCTTAAAAACCCTCTGAGATAGATATTACTTCCATTTGACACAGGAAGAAACTGAGGCTTAGAGACTTTAAGGATGGGTAAGAATGAGATCAATAATGACCGGACCATTTTTACACACTGCACTTTACCTCACTTTGATGGAACTGGTCTGTTTTAAATGATTCACTTACCCAAATTGTTCACAAAGCAAAAATGCTGAGCTGAGAACTAATTGGTTAAAAATGTAAGGGGTTATCTTAATAAATCAGATCATAATTTCAACTCTGATTGTTAAAAGACAAATGCAAAGAACAAAAACAATCGAGAATTTAGAGATGGGACATAGAATATTTTAACAGAGGTGGTTTTAAAACCTATGTGGGCACATTTTGTTGTGTTTCAGAGCCTTTTGAATGGACTGATGTGTTCTAAGCCTGAAGACCCAGTAGAGTACTTGGAAAGTTGTTTACAGAAAGTAAAGGAACTAGGCGGCTGTGACAAGGTGAAATGGGATACATTTGTCAGCCCTGAAAAGAAGACCTTACCTCCGCTCAACGGAGGACAGTCACGGAGATCCTTTCTAAGAAGTGGTAATGTATATGCGGAATAATAGTTTATAGTTGTAGCAGTTCTCCTTAAAACATACCAGACTGTAGGCAATGATTTAATTCATTAGGTTTCTAAACTCCTGGAAGGAGATTTGGCCAAGGGACATGATTCTTCTCTCTCTGCTACTAATTCTAATCACCTCTATGGTTAGACAAACAAAATTACATACTATTGTCCAGCAATTCACAATAAATTAAATTTTATATTACTGACTTCATTATTTTGTGAATTGAATTGCACTTGCAAACTATGAATAGTTCTTAAAATTGCAAATAAGACATTTGCAAATAAATGAGTAGATGACAGACAAAATTGATAGTTACTGCTAGCTAGGAAGAGATTTCATTATTAATACGGTTCCACATTCAGAGTTGATAGTAATGCATCAGCATAAATGAATGTAAAGTTTATACTGGTTAATTGAACAAGGATTTATTAAGCAGCTACTGAATGCAATACATTAGATTAGACACTTGGGTGCTGTAAAAGAAGCAGAAGACATGAACACGTTTAACAATTTTAGGAATAGTGTAAAACTAAGAACTATAATTTCTTAGAGGAGATTCATGATATTGTGATAGCTTTCTGAAATATGTGCTTATTAAAATTAGTGGTTCAGCATCAGCCAACCAGTCTTTAAGCTCCGGATAAAATTGTGAAGTATAATATTATGTGCAAAATGGAATCAGTTCTACTTAGGGGAAACTAAATTAATTCTTTTCCACTAGCCAAGGTCATTATATTTTCCAAATTTAGAGCATTCTCAAAAATTGTACCATGAAAAGTTTCAGCTATAAACAGAATTTGAAGTGGAGATCATTCTATGTGCTGTAAGTACAAGGAGAAATAAATCTTAGTTTATTTTATTTAGTCATGACCCACTTAGATTTTATCTGAATGCTGTGTGGGAAAAAGTCAAATAAATGTGTTAATTTTTAAGAAACACAAGCAGAGAGGGAAAGCAGAAACAACATGTGCTTGGAAACATCTCCAAGGAGGAGAAGGTTCCTTCCCTGTCCATGCAGGAGTCATCACTAGGTGATTTGGGATTGGACGCTCAAGAGAGCACCTTTAGCCAACCATTGCTGCGGCATACCACCGAGTACGTTACTGCTTCAGTGAACAGGATATTTTCTTGGGTCTAAAGAGTTCATACACATTTCCAGAATGGCTAACTTACTTCCCTGGGAGTTGTCATACTGTTAGAATCTCTCAGTGTTAAATACATGCCCCATGCCCTAGCTAAATCAAGTGAGACAAATATGGTTCTGCTTTCTAAACCTTAAGCACTAACAAACCTCAGGTATTACTGGATTTAGTCTAGGAAATTTTTATGTTTTCAATCTGAAAGGATATGACATTCTCTTAGTTGAAAAGCCACTCTCAGACGGATTATATAAAGTGACAGTTTTGCAACACAATGAAATCTATCTCCATTTTATACTGTTACTTGGCTTGATTATACATAGAAGCCAGGCAGGCCAGTGTGTGATAGAGAATGGTGTGAACTGTGGTCAAACCAGATGGCAGAACTGGAGAGAACAATCATTACCTAAAGGCAAGAACAAATTTGGGGACAACGTTAAGCTGAACAAAACACATCTAGGGGGCTCTGTTGGGCCCATAGATGATCAGCTTTTAACTCCTGATCTGGCAGGAGAAGCTAAAACATGAATGGAAAATGTAGGTTTAACTTTCATTAGAGTTAAAATTGCTTATAAATTTTAGTCTCCATACCTGTTAATAAGTCACCAGAATTCCCACTAGAGACCTTTAATTAATCATCATATAGAACCTTCCTATGTACTATGGTGCCAAGAATGTTGTATCACACTGTCCTTTTTTTAGAATGTATGCTAAAAGACAGACAATGATTTGTCCTGTAATAATAAAATTTTATTTAATGAAATGCTTTACACATTTGTGCTTTGAAACTTTGAGTTATAATTTAGGGAATAGGTTTAAACTCAACAAAATTGCTAACTTCACAATAATTTAAAGCATTATGGTTATTTCTAGGAATAAAAAAGTTATTCGTGCATTCTTGGTAAAACATTGACATAGCTATGCTGATATGTAGTTATAATGAACAAATATTCAAAGAAATAAACATTTTAATCATTTAAGGCCCAGGGTTGTCCAACCTACTACCCACAGGCCACATGTGGCCTAGCATGGCTGTGAATGTGGCCCAACACAAAATCATAAATTGACTTAAAACCTTTTTTTGCTCATCAGTTTCCATTAGTTTTATGTATTTAATGTGGGACTCAAGACAACTGTTCTTATTCCACTGTGGCCCAGAAGCACCAAAAGGTTGGACACCCCTGAAAACTAATTACTTTTCTAAGTAAAAATATGATAAGCAAGGATAAATTTGGCTGACAGTTCTTTAAAACACTTTACTATAAATGTGAGATGAGTGTCTATTTTTTTGCTATATGTGTACAGTTGAACAAATAATTGCTTGTGAATAAGAGTTCTAGTCCCCTAACTTCAAACATACATAGAGCTTCTCTTCTGGACTCGTCATCTTGTGCTCAACATGTCCAAAATCAAACATGCAAATTACCATGTTTGCTTCAAAACCAACACTCCGTTTTCCTTTTCTTATTTCCATGAAGTCAGTGAGTCAGTTGAGGAATAAAATAACCATTTATTGAGTGCTTTGTGTCAGACACTCTTTTAGGACTGTGCATGTGGTCACCTTTCCCTATGGAGTTTACAGTCTAGCAATGAAGTCAGGCATTAAAAATATAATTAGAAGCACAATAGGTGCTACAGGAAATGTCATACATTATAGAACTAACCATATTAACAGGAGAATGATTCCAGTCTAGGCTGGGGTTCAGGACAGACTTCCTGGAAGAAGTGACATGCTGATAGAGACAGTAAGCCAAGTGGGTGTTAGCTAGACAAGGATGGATGAGATTGAAGTATACTAGGGAGCAGACAGAGAAGTTCCTGATGCAGAGAAGAGGCTATGATACAGACCAGAATGAGATAAGCTCAGATTTCTGGAACAGGGAAGAGAGGGCAGAAAGATACTATATGAAGTACAATGTGTTCCTTACTCTTTTAGACTTCAAACCTGGCAATTGTTTTTGAACTGTCACCTCCTTTCATTTCTCTTGTCCCAGTTCTAACTGCACCCTTCACACCCAGCCATTCACTTCCATTTCCTGTACTACCCCTCTAATCTAATCCCTAACTTCTTACCTGTGGATTATTTTAACAGCCTCTTAGCTGCTATTATTTCTTCGACTAGTCTCTCCCCACTCAAATCCATTTTAACTACCACCAGAGTAATTTTCCTAAAAGTTTTTCATATTTCATCATGTCACTTTTCTACACCCTCTCCCCAATCCCTCACTGCTTTCTAAGCAGGGCTGCTTTCAAAGCCCTCCACATTTTAGCAACACTCTATCTACCCATCCTCTGGTTTTTTCCCCACGGGAAACCATCTGTTTCAACAAGGCTGTTCTCTTTGTAATTAATTCAACAAATATTGGACACTGACGTTATGCTAAACACAGTTCTAGATCCAAGGGATACAGAGCTCCAGCTAGGTAAGGTGCCTGCTGTCTTGGAACATACATTCCAGTGGGAGAAGACAAACCATGAATGAGTAAGAGACCTCTCAGATGGAGAAGTGGTAGGTGCTGTGTGGAGCATTATTAGTAACGTCCTTGAAATTAACTGGGTGGCCTGCCTAGATTAAAATGTCAGTAAAGTCATCTTTATAGGAGGTGACATTTAAGCTGAGATTTGAATGGCAAGAATAAATCAGCCATGGGACCAACAGAGAAAGAACATTTTAGGCAGTGACTTGTGGGGACAAGTGTGAGAGCAGACAGACATGCAAGTCTATTATTGTAGTTCAGGTAAATGATGGTGGCTTAGAGAAGAGTAGTGGTAGTGGATATGGATTTGGAGTGTGTTTTGGAGCTAAAATCAATGGGAGTATTCTTTGGGTAGGATTGGATCCTAGATAGCAGAGGAATAGGTGGAAGCTACACTAACCTCTTCCCAAGACCAATCTGGAATTACAACTAAATTGTAGAAAAATCTTCCAGAATAAACAACTTAACACCAGCTGGAGAGAAGCCTTCTAACCATGGACAGACAGAAGAAACCACTTCACCACAGCATGACTGGTAGGGAGTGCAGAGGAGGTGGGAGAGACTGACTGGGCTTCCATGAGTAGCAGCTGAAGTGCTGGGGGGATATTTAAGTGGCCACGAGGTTCCCCCTGAGAAATGTGGGGTCCAAAAGGTGCAGAAATTAAGAAGCATAATTGGTAGGTACAAAATAGGGAGATGTGAAGAATAGTATAGGAAATGGAGAAGTCAAAGAACTTATATGTACAACCCATTGACATGAATTAAGGGGTGGATTGCTGAAGGGAAGAGGGTACTGGGCAGAGGGAGGCAAAGGGGAAAAAATTGGGACAGCTGTAACAGCATAATCAATAAAATATACTTTAAAAAAGAAGAAACTCAAATAAATTATCTAACTTCACTCTTAAAGGAACTTGAAACAGAAAAACAAGCCCAAAATGAGTAGAAGGAAGGAAATAATAAAGATTAGAGCAGAAATAAATGAAATAGAGTCTAAACAATACAAAAAATCAATGAACCCAAGAGCTGGTTCTTTGTAAGATAAACAAGATTGACACACATTTAACCACACCCATCAAGAAAAAAAGAGAAAGGACCCAAATAAATAAAATCAGAAATGAAACAGAAGATGTAACAACTAACACCAAAGGAATACAAAGTATTGTAAGAAAATATTACAAACAACTATATGCCAGCAAACGACACAACCTGGACAAACTGGATAAATTCCTAGAAACATACAGTCTTCCAAATTAATCAGAAGAATCAGAGAGTCTGAATAGACAGATTACACCTAATGAAATTCAGTAATCAACAAACTCCCAACAAACAAAAGCCCAGCACCAGATAGCTTCACAGATGAATTTTACCAAATATTCTGAGAAGTAACACCTCTCCTTCTCAAACTATTTCGTAAAATTCAAGAAGAGGGAAAGCTCCCAAACTCATTTTATGAGGCCAGTATTATCCTAACTGCAAAACCAGATAAAGACACTACAATGAAAGAAAATTATAGGCCAATATCACTGATGAACATAGATACTAAAATCCTCAACAAATATTAGCTAACCAAATACAGTAATGCATCAAAAAGATCATACACCATGATCAAGTGGGATTTTTTCTGGGAGTGCAAGTTTGGTACAATATTCATAAATCAGTAAATATGATTCACCACATAAACAAAATAAAGTGTAAAAATCATATGATCATATCAGTGGATGTAGAAAAACTTTTGATAAAATCCAGCACCCATTTATGATCAAATGCTCTCAGCAGAGTGGGAATAGAGAGAACATACTTAAGCATAATAAAGGCCATGTATGACAAAGCTACTGCCAGGATCATACTCAATGGGCAAAAACTACAAGCATTCCCTTTAAGATTGGAAACAAGACAGGGATGTCTGCTTTCACCTTTCTTATTCAACATAGTACTGGAAGTCCTAGCGATAGCAATCAGGGAAAAAGAAGAAATAAAAGGCATCAGAATTGGAAAAAAAGAAGTAAAACTGTCTTTGTTTGCAGATGACATGATGCTGTACAGAGAGAACCCCAAAGAAACTACTAGATTCAATAAATGAATTCAGCAAAGTAGCAGAATGCAGAATTAATATCCAGAATCTGTTGCATATTTATGCCAATAATGAGCTAAGAGAAAGGGATATTAAGTAAACAATCCCATTCACAATTGCTTCAAAACGAATAAAATACCTAGGAATAAGCCTAACCAAGGATGTAAAAGACCTGTACTCAGAAAATTATAAGACACTGAAAAAAGAAACTAAAGAAGATACAAATAAGTGGAAGCACATACCATGTTCATGGATAGGAAGAATTAATGTCAATAAAATGTTCATACAACCCAAAGCAATCTATAGATTAAATGCAATTTTTATCAAGATTCCGATGACATATCTCACAGAACTAGAAGAAAATTTCAAAAATTTATATGGAACCACAAAAGGCCCCGCAAAGCTTCAGCGATCCAGAGAAAGAAGAACAAAGTTGGAGGAATCATGCTACCTAATATCAAACTATGCGACAAGGCCATAATCAAAACAGAATGGTACTGGCATAAAAACAGACACATAGATCAATGGAACAGAATAGAGAGCCCAGAAATAAACCCATACCTTTATAGTCAATTAATATTCCACAGAGGAATCAAGCACATACAATGGGCTGAAGATAGTTTATTCAATAAACAGTGTTGGGAAAATTGGACAGATACGTACAGAAAAATGAAAGTAGACCACCTTCTTACACCACGTACAAGAACAAATTAAAAATGGATCAAAGACTTAAATGTTAGACCCCAAACCATAAAAATCCTAAAATAAAACATAGGCAGCAAAATTTCAAACATTGCTCATAGAAATTTATCAGATATATCTCCCCAGGAAAAGGAAACAAAAGAAAAAATAAACAAATGGAACTTCATCAAACTAAAAGGTTTTTGCAAAATGAAGGAAATCATCAAAAAGTAAGAAGACAACCCACAGAATGGGAGAACATATTTGCCGATACACCTAAGGGGTTAATATCCAAAATTTACATAGTACTTACAAAATATAACACCAAAAAATCAAACAATTCCATTAAAATTGGGCAAAGGACCTGAACTGACACATCTCCAAAGAGGACATACAGATGACCAACAGACATATGAAAAGATGCTCAATGTCACTAATCATCAGAGAAATGCAAATTAAAACTACAATGAGATGCCATCTCACATCTGTCAAAATGGCTGTCATCAACAAATCAACAAGTGCTGTCAAGGATGTAGAGAAAGGGGAACCGTTTTGCACTGTTGGTGGGAATGCAGATTGGTGCAGCCACTGTGGAAAGCAGTATGGAGATATCTCAAAAAATTCAAAATGGGTCTGCCTTTTGACCCAGCTATTCCACTTCTAGGAATATATCCAAAGGAACCCAAAACACTAATTTGAAAGAACGTAAGCACCCCTATGTTCATTGCAGTGTTATTTACAATCACCAACATATGGAAGCAGCCCAAGTGTCCATCAATAGATGTGCTTGTAAAACAACTGTGGGACATTTACACAATGGAATACTACTCAGACATAAAAAAAGAGGAAGAAGAAAATTGTACCCTTTGTAACAGCATGGATGGACCTGGGAACATTGTGTTAAGTGAAATAAGCCAGTCAGAGAAATACAAATGCCATAGGATTCCACTTATATGTGGAATCTAACAAACAAACTGGACTAAAAAGGAAAATGGAGACAGACTCATAGATGGAAAGCAGGATGACAGCTAGTGAGGGGGGCGGTTAAGGGGTGGAGGGATTGAGCAAAAACATAAAGGACTCATGGACATGGACAACAGTGTGGGGATTGCTGGGGGAGAGAGGGAGACTAAATAGTAATGGAAATAACATACAATAAAGATTAAATTTTTTAAAAAAGTCAGTGGGAGTAGATGTGAAGAATGAGGGAAAAAGTAATCAAAGATAATGCCTAGTATTGCCCTGTGTTGGGTGAAATAATTCAGTTCCAAGGCAGAACAGGATACTGTCCTGTCATCAGTGCCTTCCCTAACAGTCCTTCCCAGAATTTCCCCAGAAGGAATATCCACTGTTATCTGCAGACTACTCCATTCTTTTTGTGGAACTTAAGGGAGTCCAGTGGGACAGTAGTCAGTGACCTCGTTTGTCGTATAAAAAAAGAATGGGAATTTCTACCTGGTCAATACCCTGGAAGGAGGTACAAATCATGCCACAGTAAAATCCAGTAGTCCCCTCACGGAAGGCCAGGTGTCCTTCTGTCTCCTTTGTGCAGGTGTCTTTGGGTAATTAGGGCTTCTCTGTGCCCTCTAGAATACTGACACATGGGGTGAGAAAGGAAGGAGCCAAAATTATATATATAAACAATTGGTTAAGACCCTCTGCCTGACTTGGACTTGTCGGCTCTGTCCCGTGGTCCTTTGGAATATTTTTTTTAATTTGAATCATTATTCAAGTGCAGTTTCTATCCTTTACTCCCATTCCAGCCCACCCACCCATGGAATATTTCATTTGTATTTCTGACTCTGAGTCTTTGTGTTTTGTTTCTACCAACTGAGATATACTTGTCTTTCAAAGTTCAGGCCATGCCTCTTTCGCCAGTTCTTTCCTACCACTACAACCCAAATGGATCTACCCATTCATTGAACTTCTGCCATTGTAGATATAATCTTAAATCTTCAGTTACATTTATAAATCAAGGAAGTTAATGATAATATCAGGAAAGTAAAATTCTCTGATATTGAAAGTATTCTAAATCAGAGAAAACATCTGAGAAATTTCTTTCAATAACTTTCAATATCAGAGAAATTCAGTATCAGTGGCAATTGTTTGCTACCATTTTACCTGTCTTATAACAGTGCCCTAAGTTTTTGTGCACTATGCCACCAAGACATTACACTGGACTACATTAGAGTGCCTGGATCATAGTGATTGTGTGTCTACATTTATTAAATAAATGAAACATATTATGCATAAGCATTGACTCCTTGGGGAGCTATATGTGGTTGTGAAAGTTGTGATGGTTGTGCATTATACAAGTCCAGGGAGTATCATTTGCAGAGACCAGGATGTATGAAAATGACTGAGCAAGACTAGGCAGTACTTAAAAGAAGGTTCCTTCAGGCCAAGGGTGGCAAACCATGACCCATGAGCCAACTCTGGCTCACTGCCTGTTTTTATAAATAAGGTTTTATTGGAACACAAGTACATCCATTTGTTTATACAGGATGTGACAAAAGTAGGTTTACAGCTGTAAGTATGTGCAAGACAAAGTTTGTTCTTATATTATTAATTATGCGTTATTTTTCATACGAACAATGTCAACCTACTTTTGCCCTACCCTGTATATTGTCTATGACTGTGTTCCTACTACTGTGGCCAAGTTGAATCTGAGACTGCGTGTCCCTCAAATCCCAAATTATGGACTATCTGACCCTTTAACAAAAGGTTACTTATGAGATGGGGTCTTCCTCAAGTTGAAAAAAATCAAACTCATTTAGTTTTTAAATGTTTTCTACTAATTGAGTAAGTGCAAGAAAGTTTTGTTCTGCTATTATTTTTTTCTGTTTCAAAGTTATCTTACTTTTTTGCAGTAATGCCTGAAAATTCAAATTTTCCATATCGGCGGTATGATCGGCTCCCTCCAATCCATCAATTCTCCATAGAGAGTGACACGGACCTCTCCGAGACCGCAGAGTTAATTGAGGAATATGAGGTTTTCGATCCTACTAGACCTCGACCAAAAATCATTCTTGTCATAGGTATGAGGACAGAAAGCAAAATTCTCATACTCTTTCTAACTTTATTTATATATTTACATTTCAAAAACTTGTATCAATTACGTATCACATTTGCAAATACTTAGTGGATAAAAAATGACAAACAATAGAAACAAAAGCTCAAGAAATAAGTAGATGGAAATATTTTAGCATAATTTTCAATGAAACAGAAATTGTTATAATTATACAATCTAATGCTATTGTACTTTTATAGAATCCATTAGAGTGTCATGTTTCTATATAGTGAATTGAAAGTAAGTGCTGACCCCTTCAAAAATTTTTGTCCTGTAGTTTTGTGTAATTTTTAACATAGATAACTGAATTTATTAGAAGTTTTCTAAACATGATGTGTTTTTTCCCTTTAACTCAACAAACTTAATATTTATTCACTATTAACTTTAGAGGGAACAATAATAACAATCATAATAAGTTGGTAAAGACTCATAAATGAATCTTCCTTATGACAAGCTGGCAACTACAATAAAATGTAAGTTTTGATGTTATTAGAAAAGCATATCTCAAAGAGTAGTGTTTTACACAGCACATAACATTTGAGAATTAATAAAAATTAATGATAATACTTCATTTTTAACTGCCACTATGAATCTTATGTTGAATATAGAAATATAAATCTGATCATGAGGAATAGATACTGAAAACATTTTAAGTATTTTTTCCAGAATGCATTTCTTGACCACTCTTGCAAATTCTAATTTTCTCAAAATCTATAGAAAAAATGAAGAGACCTGTGAACATAAAATATATGTAGCTATTGTCTCACTTTCCAGTGACTTGTCTAGAGACAAGTTTGACTAGGCCTACACAGAGATTACCGAAAGCAAAAATCAAATGTGAAATAGTCAAAGCTATTCTAGCCAGAAAGTGTTAAGAGAGGGCAAAATGTATACAGCCTTCATGCAAAGAACTGCTCCTAGAAACTATAGCGATCATGACAACTAGGAAAAAAGCATGCAAATAAACAGCAAGTTATAACAAGAATTTAAGTTCCCCAGAGTTGGAAGAGTGACATTTGCATATCTCTAAGTGTAATTAAAATGGAATTGCAAACATATTTAACCCTGAATTGTTTAAAATAATGTAATAGAAAGGAAATAGAGAAATCAATTTTCCAAAAGTCAAAATATTCATATAGTGTATGGAGTCACTCATGTCATAACCTTCTCTCTATTCTTAAAAGTGGAATTTTTGTGAGTGTGTTTAAAATTTTGAGATCCTTAACTGTAAGACAAATAAATGCTTTATTAAAAGAACTACAGAATAATTGGAAATTATTTTATCATTTATAATGAAATGATTATTAATGGAATGAACAAAGGAGGCTTGATTGACCATAAAAAAGTGTAATACCACGACTTGGTAATTGCTCTTGTGTAAAACAGTCCATAGGCAAATGTTTTGTGAGTGGGAATCTTATATAAAAGTGATTAAAATATTTCAGTAAACCAAGATCAATGCTCAAATCTCCTCCACTTAAGAGTTCTTTTTTGACTCAGTAAAATCAACTTGCATTCCAAGGGTGTGATTTTTGGTTTTAGACCGACATGCTATATTGTAACATTTTATGTATTACAAGAATGATATAAAACCAATGATTATAAATAACTTTTAAAGGATTGAGATAAAGGAATAAAGGAAAACGCAAAACTTAGGTCATTTTTTAAAAATGGAGTCATTTTATGACTTTTGAGGAATTATGAAATAATTGTGCCTGAACTTTATAACAGATATTAATCTCTCTTATGTTAATGTAGTCATAAAATCTAGCAGTTAGATGGATCCTAGTATTTATAAGTATTAGAGATAAATAAATAGAACAAAATTTAAGCTCACTCTGAGTTCAGAGAGAAGAAGCTAAAATTAATTTTTAAGAATAAATAAGTAGTGCTGGCTGGTGTGGCTCAGTGGTTGAGTGGTGGCCTGCAAATAAAAGGGTTGCTGGTTCGATTCCCAGTCAGGGCACATGCCTGGGTTGTAGGCCATGTCCCCAGTAGGGGCTGCGCAAGAAGCAATCATACACTGATGTTCCTCTCCCTCTCTTTCTCCCTCCCTTCCCCTCTCTAAAAAATAAATAAATAAAATATTTTTTAAAAAGAATAAATAAGTAGCCAAACTCATCCAGTACATTAATGCTATTCTCTGTCAATGATACCAATTTTGTTATTGTTGTCTGCTATTGCTTCCATTAGTTGACAAAAAACAATTTTTTTCTGTGAAGTGGCATAACTTTCTTAGTGTTTAATTTTTTTAATTCGGTGGACTTTATAATATACTAGTTTGATGGTTTGTGAGATTAAGGGTGAAAATACAGTTTACAAAAAATAACTTATTTTTCAGGGATTAAATCCGTTTAAATTTTTTGATGGAGTGGTCATATAATTTTTTTCTTCAAGCCAATCCATAATTTGCCCATAGGTTAATAGGCTAAAAGCAGATATTTAGAACCAAAACTAACTTCTGACTTACAAAGTTATTAATTTAATCTGGTAGTAGTACATAACATTAAATTACTAGGATAGAATTTAGAGATTCTTAGAAAGAATGATTGAAAATGTAAACAAATCCCTATCCTAAGTTGAATAAAGAAATAAAAAAGGTAAAAGACAGATATTGTTAGGTACATTATCTGGGATTGAGGTTAAGAAATGGATCTCATTATATTAGTTGATTTTAGATGCCTGCACATTAAATTTTTAATGAGGAAATAAGCCCTGGCTGACTAATTCTGCCCAGTTGGAACCCTTCTTGTAAAAAACAAAACAAAACACTTGTTTTTTACTTACATTATTTGCAACAAGAATAAAAATTTCCTAAATAATTATATATAAAATGACTTACAGGAAAAAAAACTTAATATTTTGAATTAGTAGGTAGAACATCAACTCAATTTTCTATTGAATTTTTATTTTCAACATTGCTTAATAAATTACAATTATATTTCAGTGAGTATTACCAAAGCATTTTATTAGACATTGACGTTTAATGAGATTTAGTCTACAGTCAGTAATTTATGCTCAGGTATTTGAAAACATTTCATTTTGATAATTGTCAGCAAGTAAATCAGACTAAGCTAGTTGCTCTGTGCTTTATTTTGAAATTAGTTCACACTTCAGATTGCTATTCATCTAGGTTATTTACAAATATAAATTAACTAAAATAATATAATATGATTTGGATGTAAAATCTGAGCCCTATATTTATAGTTATTTTAGTACTTTTAAAAAATAAATGACAACTACCGATGACCAGTATTGAGTTACACTGCAAAGTATTGATTATTTCACACTAATGTATCACAAAATCAAAATTATCATGAATTTTGTAAAATTGTTCTACCTTAAGGATCTATTTTATTCAGTTTGCATATTTACTGCATAAAACTTCTTTTGAACTTCAAGGAGATAAGGCAAGGATATGCATGAACAGAAAAAGTTCAAAAAATTTAGATAAGTCATGCCAATATTGGTTTGCTTTGCCATAAATAATTGTTATATTTTACTATATTGCATGTTAACTCTCTGCTGACATGAAACGTGTCTGTTACTTCATTGTCCTTTGTATGACATCATTGTTTATGAGGAAAATGTGAGTGTTTACATAGAAAAATAGTGAAGGTTTCTTTCAACTGCAAGGAAAAACTGTCTCTTTCATCTAATGCAGTTGATCACAACAGTTCTCTGCTCTGCTTGGTTAATCTACACTTGCTCTGCATTCAGAAGTGGGGTTGGGAATATCACAAGTGGGACAGTTACCCGCCCTAGTGCTATTGGTCTAGAAGCTGCATCTCAAGATGAAGGTAGTTGTTGTATAAAAGGGAGTTTCTTTTTGCATGAGAAGGTCACAGTTTTGCCTGTTTCAAATGCTAGGTGGTCCAGGAAGTGGAAAGGGTAC
Source organism: Trachops cirrhosus (assembly GCA_028533065.1). NCBI lineage: Eukaryota > Metazoa > Chordata > Mammalia > Chiroptera > Phyllostomidae > Trachops > Trachops cirrhosus. The sequence goes on from CM052542.1 coordinate 52,047,603, forward strand.
TCAGAGTTTGAAAATCGCAGAACGCTATGGATTCCAATACATTTCAGTGGGAGAATTATTAAGAAAGAAGATCCACAGTGCCAGCAGCAACAGGAAATGGAGTCTTATTGCCAAAATAATTACAACTGGAGAATTGGCCCCACAGGTACTGCTGTGTAATTTGCTTTTTTAAAAAATAATTCTGTAGTTTTTATACTAGTTGTGAGTATACTAAGTTTAACTGTGGTTTTTCATCCTATTTTCTTTACAAAAGGAAACAACAATTACAGAGATAAAACAAAAACTGATGCAGATACCTGATGAAGAGGGCATTGTTATTGATGGATTTCCAAGAGATGTTGCCCAGGCTCTGTCTTTTGAGGACCAAGTAAGAATGTCTCTTTATATTTTATTTTATTTTATTTATTTATTTTCAAATTTATTTATTTTTAGAGAGAGGGAAAGGGAAGGAGAAAAGGAGAGAAACATCAATGTGTGGTTGCCTCTTGAGTGCCCGTTACTGGGGACCTGGCCTGCAACCCAGGCCTGTGCCCTGACTGGGAATCGAACCGGTGACCCTTTGTTTCACAGGCCCGCACTCAATGAGGGCTCCTTATATTTTAAATGACCTACTTTTTACTTAAAACTTTGAGCTTTTTTTAAAAAAAGATTTCTAGGAAGACTTGCTGTTACTTTGAATGAGTTCTGGTCTGAAAACAGGCAAGAACTTTAGCAGGAGGTAGCAGAAGGTCATTTCCTTGGCACACAAACTTAAAAACTCAAGACAGTCTCTGCCAAAAAGAAAAGACAAAAACTAATAATAGAATTATTTTTATTAAAAACACTAATCTCCTTAACCTTTATTTCAAATCCCTAAAATTGTATTTTTAATCTTTAATTACCAAAAATAAGCCTTATCTACTACTGCCCAGAGATATAAAATATCACTTGTATTTTCATTGTTACCAATTAAAGAAGCCCCCCTTTTCCTTTGGTTGTGAAATAATAAACTGCATCCCTATAACAAAGTAGGGTTCAGGTTACCAAAATTTACTCAAAATTGAGTAGATTATGCCTGCTGTGTACCTAACACATCTATTTTAAAGGGAAATAAATCAATGAAAACACTTTCTGTATCTGTTTAACCTTTGAAAAGCTAGTGTATCTAATTTTTCATTTGAAATATTTAATTAAAAAATAATGTATGGTTATAAAAATTTTAAGTACTGGTATAAAAAGTGAAATTTCATTGATACCCTTCTTCTATTCCACTGCCTCTCCTCTCCTGATAAAAACACTATTCAGCTGTTTGCACATATGCCAGGCCTTCTCTCTGTGCATCGCACACTTACACGTCCATGTGTGCGCATGTGCACATAGTCACATGCAAATGCATTTTTAATCTTTGTAGTTATTTCCACGCTGTCCTGCAAAGTCTTTCCAAGTACCCATCTACATTGATTGAGAGACATTATTTCTTCCAGATATAATTTTTATTTTTAACCAGATATAGTTCATATTTAAAAATTTTGTCAACCTAATATGTAAGAAATGGTATTTCATTTTTCGAATTTACATGTCTTGAGTTACTACTTAGGTTATGTTTATTTTCAGATACTTAGTGCCCATTCATATTTCTTTCTTGTATGAAATACTGGCTTTCCTTTGTCCATATTTCTACAGACTTGTTTATCTTTTTTGTACTTATTTAAAGAAGCATTTAACATATTACAGATGTTGTATCAGAGAGGATTAAGTCAAATAAGATGTAAGTTTATTCCCATATGAGAGAAGTGTGGACTTAGGGAGTTTAAGGCCAGAAGGTAGCTTCATAAAGCCTGTCTTTGAGTCTTCCACATCACTGTATTGGGACACCTGCTGTGCTGTAGCGTCTTTCTCCCCTCCTCAGGTTTTCTCCTCCCAAAGTTAGTCCAGAAACTCTGGTCCTTACTTAGTTTAAAGGCTTGGCTCTAGTTGCTCTGGCCTTGAAGAGAGAATACTAGAAAAATACATTGTTTGGTTGCCACATGGCCTGGCTGTTGAAAATGCTATGGCAGCCATTCCCTATGATTCTTGGCTACTGGTGGAGGCACGCCAGCCAGGCGGCCAGGCATTCCTGCCCAAACCTGGTCCCCACCCCATGTATTGAGTGAGATGCCCTTGGCGAGCACAGGCATAAAACGCTGTTTGATTCTCTCTGTTGCCTTTCAAACGTTCTATATCGTGGCTCCCTCTCCTCCTCTGTGTAATGGCTGAGGGAGATCCCATAGCTTTTTTCGTTACTTTGAAAACATTAACAGATAATCTCATTTTCAGGTATGAAAAAGCCCAGTCCCCAATTATGCCAAAAAAAAGCTGGGGAAAAATTAATTTTTAAAAAAAAGCTCTGTTTAACCTAAATCAAGACTTTAATGTCTCATTCAATTTAATACATCTCTGCTCTCCTCAGGTTGGACCGGGTTCAGGCTCAGAATTTCAGAATCCTGAAATTCTTCCTCATGTAGCTTATAATGGGGCAGGTAGGAGAAAAGAGGCTGAAAATATAAAACTCTCCAGAAACTCTCTCTGGGTCCCTGATCAATCTCCGCTTCTCTGATACGGCCAGGACACAGTGATGGGCCAAGAGTCACAAAACTGGTTTGGGGATCCCTGTTAGCAAGATCTATAGGATCATCTGGTATCTCTCTTTAGAATGTGCAGTCACAATTTACTATCCTCAACTGTGCTGTGGGTCTGGAGAAGATCAATTTAACATCTTCTTAGGTTGGCATCATGGCAGCCTAGAGGCTCTTAGTCGCTGTGGGCAGGACCATGATACCTGAGGTCGATGCCTCTACTGCTGACTGCGGGAGTTCGGAGGGTACGGAGGCCAAGCTGAAGTGTTTATGTTAAGCTAAGTGTTAGGGTCCCACAACCTCTGTGCAGTTAAGCTCCTGGGGTATTGTTTTGCTCTGGCACCATTTCTGACACTAAATGTGTGGGATGTCCATGACAATTCTCTGATTCTCCAGCACCAACCAGGTGCCCAAGAATTGATTTCAACTCTCACACTCTTCAGAGTTCACATAGACCCCACAGGTCCCACAAGACTGCCCCCACTTCAGACATCATTCACAAGTCCCGGGGGCCACCCACACTTCCGCCCAACCATCTGTGAATTCAGAGGTTCCCACAGCGCTCTCTTCAGTTTCAATAATTTGGTAGAACAATGCCCAGAACTCAGGAAAACACTCATATTTACCAGTTTATTGTAAAGGATACAAGTCAGGAGCAGCCCCAGTCTCATACCTTGTCCTTCACAACTCTTCCATTTGCCTGTTCCTTATTTGATGTGCAGCTCAGTTCTCCCTGAATGGTCCCAGTTCAACTCCTCATACTCAGCCACCTATTAACTAAACATCAACTTGTCTTCCCTTCCTGCCATCAATAAACAGGGAAAGAACAAGACCAGGAAGATAAAGGCTTCTGTTGGAAAAAGGGAAGTTTGGCAATATATAGGTTGGGCAAAAGTAGGTTGACAGTTGTGAGTACGTGAAACAAAGAGTTTATTCTTGTATTATTACTTATTAATTATTGTATTATTTTCTATACTGGCAACTGTAAGCCTACTTTTCCCCCGCTCTGTATGTAATAGTCACTGAGCCAAAGCAAATAACAAATGGTGTGAGGCAGGGATGGCAGAGCGTCCTTGCCTGGGCAGTGGAGTGATTTCTTGGGCCAGTCCGTTGGCACCTCCTGCTTCTCTCTCATGGAGTAACTCTATTCTCTTCCAAGGCCCCTGGCCCTTCGAGAAGTTTTTCCTGTCATCTGTTGTCCTGCATAGCCCCAGCAAAGTGGTGTGTTGGTGATTACAGTCCTTGGGAGCTATTTTTTAAAAAAAATACAAGGTTTTGGTTACTTGGGTAAAACCATTTCCTCAAAAATATGGTAGGCGTCTTCTCTTTTGTGTCCACTTAGTTCCACAGCCTGTAACTACACCCGAAGTTCTTTCTTGGATATAGCAATGAAACCACTTTCTTTCTTTGTTTTCTCATTTTGATAGCAGGTACCTTGAAGCCACATAAAAAAACATAGTCTGGGTTTTGACTCAGGGCTGGTTCATTTCTTTTTTTTGGAAGTGGAAGAGGGTTTAATGGGAGTCCTTTGAGCAATAATAGCTTTGTCTCTTTTGTTTGGCAGTATACAAGCAGCTAGCATTTTCAACCTTTCTTTATTCTTTATCTACTTGTAAATTGGTCAATTTTTTTCTTGAATTTACCTATAGTAATATCCTGTTAAATGCAACAGAGTGCAGTCAACACAAACTAACATGCTAGCTCTTTCTAGTCACTTCTTCACTAGCTATGGGCTCCACAGAACGTCACCTGCCTTCCAAGTTATCACAAGTAATAGTTGTACAGAATATTTTGCAATGACGTAACAAGGGTTATCCACTTGCTAGCCTAAAATGTATGTGCCCTTACTGCCCACACAAACTAATGCCACATATTTTAGTTTTAAATATAGTAATGTCCCACTTGTATGACTATTGCTTATATATATGTATATATGTGTGTGTGTATATATAAATATATATCTATAATTCAGGGTAAATACAAGATGCCATAATAAAATGATATAGTGACATAACACAGAAACTTACTTCTCTTCTACATAACAGCCTCACTGGGAGTGAGAGCAGGCAGCTTCATTCCTCACGTTCACTCGGAAATGCCGCAGGTTCTTTCCACGTCATTGCTCCTCCAACCCCTAGGGCAATGGTTCTCAAATATTTTGGTCATAGACCCCTTTACACTTTTAACAATTGTCAAAGGTCTCAAAAAGCTTTCATTTACATGAACGCTATCTGTTGATATTTATCATATAGGAAACTAAAACAAAGTTTAAAATATTTAATAATCTATCCTATAATAATAATAAATCCATACAGGTAACATAAATAACACATTTTTATGAAAAGCAACCATATTTTCCAAAACAAAAAATAACAGCAATAAGAGAGGCATTGACTTACACTTTTAAAATTCTCTTTAATTTCTACATTAATGGAAGAGAGCTGGATTCTTAGCCTGCTTTTGCCTTCCAGCTGCTGTGATATCACACTTCATGTAAACATGGAAAACTTCATTGCATATTTGTGAGAGAACAGCAGTGAAAAAGACACATACTTTCTTAGTGTTAATATGGAAATAGCCTTCCTGGAAGGGCCTCAGCAGTCCCCAGGGGTCTCAAGAGCACACACTGGAAACACTGCTGTGGAACAGGGTTAACATCTGTGTGATGAAAGCTGGGTCACTGCCATGGCCAGGTTCCAGCGGTTGGAAGGGAGAAAAGAATGCAGAACGTATGTTACAATCTAGGATCTTCCAGGCCCCCACGGTGGGGACCCAGACCCCAAGAGGGACCCTCTGTCCTTCTAGAGTGTCATCCTGTGACCCACAGGCCTCATGCAGCTCAGGATAGCTGTGAATTCAGCCCAACACAAAATCGTAAATTTACTTAAAACATTATGAGATTTGTGTGTGTGTGTCGCAATGTATTTAATGTGTGGCCCAAGACAACTCTTCTTCTTCCAGCATGGCCCAGAGATGCCAGAAGATTAGACACCCCTGTAAAGGTTCTTTTTGCATTCAGTGTTAGCAGCACAAGCTTTAATTCAATGGCCAGGGAATGGAGAAGCAGGAGTTGAACTCATAGATCATCTTCTGGTTCTAGAGAAGTCTAGGGGAGATTATTCCGGGGTGGGGACATAATGAGGGGGAGGCATGAAACCCAGTTTTGGCTGCCTGTCACAATGAAAGCCAACCTCTTGAGACAGGTGCTGGTGAGGAGGAAAGTGGTTTATTTGACTGCTGGCATCTCGAGAAGATGAGGGGACCTCGGTCCTCAAAAACCCACCTTAATCTCTGGTCCAGCCAGTGATTCTTATAGGGAGTTGGTGGGAATTTGGGACAGGGTAACTTCCCAGGGGAACTGTGGACATGCATTTTCTGTTGAGAGAAGGAAGCAGGAGAAAGAGGAGGGGGCTGAAAGGAAATCACACAGCTCCGGGTCAGGGTCACTCCCTTTGTTCTGATGTTATCTTTCAGTTTGCTTCAATCCGCTATCTGTGGTTTTACTGCCAGCTTTAGCATTCCTCCTTTCCCCAGACACCTGTGGTTTATTGTCAGCATCGGCATTTCTCACAACTGCAACGGGAACTGGCCAGCAGTGAAGGCACAGGTTGATTATATACTTTGATTTGTTACAGAACACATAACTTTGACTACTAGCTGGGAGATACTGAATCATGGTTACAACTTATCTATCATTTTAGTTTAGGCAGAGGTTTTTATGAGGAGTGAGGCGAGGAAAGACAGAACGAAGAGAGATCATGGGGAGGGGTTGTGGGCATGTGGGCAGTGTCCGTGCTGGTCCCAATATGCATCTTTATGGTTGGTGTCCTTGAGTTGGCCATCTGGTTTTTGTCAGCTTAGCGGGATTCCGAGGTCAGTCTGTTTCTTAGGTTTACACAGGAACAGAACCTGTTGATTCTAGTAAAATATACTTAGAAAAGAAACTTTTTTAAAAAAGATTTCATTTACTTATTTTTAGAGAGAGGGGAAGGAAGGGAGAAAGCGAGAGAGAGAAACCAGTGTGTGGTTGCCTCTCATTCCCCAACCCCCACTAGGGACCTGGCCCGAAACCCAGACATGTGCCCTGACTGGGAATTGAACTGGTGATACTTTGGTTCACAGGTCGACACTCAATCCACTAAGCCACACCAAAACTTTTAACATGTAAACTAGTTTTGAGAGAAAAATCAGGTTAGAGAAACAAGCTGGGTTTAATATTTACTAAGATTAATAGAGTAGCTTTATATTAGTATATTGTGTTCATTTCCTGTTACTGGTATATGCATTAGTTTTCAGGGAATGGGCCAGTTGGTTCCCAGAATTGGGCCACCAACCCTTTTCTTCCCTCATATATCCAAGTGGGACCTGGCATGGTGTCAGCGGGTGTGTCGGTTAGCAAGCCAATGTATTATAACCAGGGTATAATGAGGCTCAGGGTCTACTGGAAGTCATAGTCAGTGCCATTTTGGTTCAGGCTGGTTCCAAATAGTTTTTGTTATTCTAGCCTACTTTCCTCTTTTGCATTTTTCTGTAATAAAATGTTTTCAATAGCCTACAGCTGTAGTGACAGGTACAGACTCAATTTCTTAAATCCCAGATGCCCAGGCAGCACACATGACTTCTCCCAGCCCACTGAGGAGAACTTAGATCACATGACTTTATCTTAACTGCAGGGAAGGCTGGGAGGAAATACAGTGTCTGGTCAGGTTTGGCCCTGGCTACAGAGCTGTTATTAAGGAAGAAGGGAAAGCAGACTTTGAGAGACAGCTAGTGGTTTCCACCACAGTGACTTGCAGTGTGTAGCTCTCGTCTTTCCTTCCCACCCTTCCTTCTTAGTCCAAGCCCCATGCTCTCCCTGCTCTCCGGCCTGCCATTTGAAGGGGAGGGGAGGGGAACCCTCCTTATCACTATGGTGTGGCTTCTGTTCTCCTCCTTGCATTTTATAGCGGTTTCTTCCTATCTGACTGTTTTACCTTTGGCCTGGTTGTTGAAGTAAGATAACAGATCAGTGAGGGGAAAGCAACCAAGATCGTTGAGAGTGGGAAGTGAAAGACCTCTCCACCACCAACCAGACATACTGCAGAGCCAAGAATTCACCCAATGGCCAGAGTCCACAGTCAAAACCTGAGCAAGATGCTTTTCGTAAAGCATCTTTTTATAGACTTTCATATTCCACTGGATAGGAGTGGGAAGAAAAGCTAGATTTCTGTACTGAGGATTTATTAACTGAACAGTAAAAAAGCTAAAACCAATAAGAACTCTGTAGTGCTATTATTAAAAATGGAGGAGGGAAAACTACACCAAATCTATATTTAAACACGCACATACACACACACTATTTCAATTACCTGTTCTCAGCTAATTTTCTAGTTTTATGTATCTACACATGCATTCTATGTGCTAGACTACTTCCTATTTCTCACAGTGACCTGCTCTAGCTATTTTCTCAGTGCTATTTATATCATCCCATAATTTGCTTCCCTGTGCATTCTGTTTTTGAGCTGTATCCGTGTTGATACTTATAGACCTAACTCATTCTTTATAACTGTTTCATAATATTACATTCTGTAAATATGTTTTATTAGTAGACTGTTGTTTTAAAATTTCTGCTATAGCCCTGGCGGGCGTAGCTCAGTGGATTAAGTGTGGGCTGTGAACCAAAGGGTCGCCAGTTCGATTCCCAGTCAGGGCACATGTCTGGGATGTGGGCCAGGTCCCCAGTGGGGGGCATGTGAGAGGCAACCACACATTGATATTTCTCTCCTTCTCTTTCTCCCTCCTTTCCCCTCTCTAAAAATAAAATCTTAAAAAAAATTAAAAAATAAAATTTCTGCTATAACCAACAGCATTATGACCAAAATCTTTATATACATCTCTCTTTGCATATGCCAGACAGATTTCTCAGAAATATTTCTAGAAATGGACCTCCTAGGATAGAGGAAAGGGGTGTGTGTGTGTGTGGGGGGGGTGTGTGTGTGTAGTTTTAAATATATATTTTAGATTTCATTAATATATTAAAAGTGCTTCTTATAAATTTATAATTACATTTTGCCTAATTTTCCCACATGCACTGATACTTAATTTCAGATCTTTCTATTTTAGGTTATCTAATGGATTAAAAATGTTTTTGTGTTGCTATGTTAATTTGAATTCTCATAATCACTAGTGAACTGAAACTTTTTAAAATGTGTTTAATGGCCATTTGTATCTCTTCTTTTGAGAATTGCCAAAGCCTAAACTCAGCCCCTTTTTTTCCTGGTGGATTGTTTCTGTTTTTATTCTTGATTTGAACACTCAAGATACTAATCCTTTGCTACATATCTTGATAATATTTTCTTTCACTTATATTTTTCTCATTTATATTTGAGAAATATGATTCCTATTATCTTTCATCCTACAGAAATTTTATATTTTAATGTGGTAAATTTCTTAGCATTTTACTTTTAGCTTTTGGATTTAGTTCTCCGTAGTCTCATAAGAATATTTTATATTTTTCTTTTTATTTTTAGTTTTGTTTTGGAAATTTGAGTATTTATCTGAATTAATTATTGCATATAGTGTGAGGTAGAAATAGAATTTCCCTGCATGTTTTAACTGGATGTGAAAAATGCATCTAGGAGTCCAAAGATCATTTGTTGGCTGGTACACCTTTTCCCCATTGAAATCACTTATTCCTCTATAGATGAGGGTCTGCTCTATGATTTCACTACTCTCTTCTTTTGTCTGCATATGTATTTCTGTGCCAATATCACAGTTCTAATTGTAGAACTCTAAATTATAACCTGATGTCCAAAGGACAGTCCCTTCCCCTTCTTTTTCTTTTCTAAACTGGCTATGACTATCCATTAACTCTTCTTTATGAATTTTAGAATCAGTTTGTCAGACCCATACAAGACTTCATATTTTTACTAGAATTTCAATACAGATTATATTACATATAGATTAATTTTCAGAGAACTGACATCTTCACATCCATAAACATTGCCATATCACTCCATTTATTCACCTCTTGCTTGTTTTTGCTTATTGATGTTCTTCAATAAATAAAGTTTAATAGTTTTCCATGGAAAAGTTGTACATTTGTGTTAGCTTTGCCCCATGTAGTTTATAGTTTTTCTATTATTATGAATGAGCTACTTTTTTCTAACCAGCAACTCTTACTGCTCAGTTGACCTTTGTAGAATGTTGTTTGTGAGGGCGTCTGTCTGTCTGTCTCTACCTCAAACAGGTTCCTGTTCTCTTCTCTTTGGGGCAGAGCTGCCTCATTCATGTTGTAAACTTCCATTCATCTTCCTTTCTCACCGCTGAGCACTCCCTTTATCCACACACCTGCCCTGCTAACTTAGCATGTTCTTTTACTACATTGGATTCTATTAAATGTTTGTTGGAGTGGTAAATAAATAAATAAATAAACAAACAAACATGGATATCCAGAAGAGGAAGGAACCAAGTGACTGCATGAAAAGTGATACTGAGTTCAATTTCTCAGATCTTCATAGAAATCAGTGGCATTGTTTATAATGCCAGTAGAGAACACTGCTTTTTAACCTCTCATTTACTGTGTGCGTTTGGCTAATTTATTGACCCTGTTTAAACCTCAGTATTTTCCTTTGAAGAATGAGAATAATCATACCTCACAAGATTGTTGTTATGATTAAATAAGGTCAGTACCTGTAGTTTTTGGCACAGCTCATGGCTCATAGTACCCACTCAAGCAAAGGAAGTGGTTATGACTATTCGACATGGTGAGGATAAACACTTTATGGATTTTACAGTGGAAGGACCCTTGCAAACTCTTCCCTCCTTTTTGTCAGAGGCTTTGAAGGCAAAGGGGATATCAGATTTCTTCTAGGGGCTATTTGTGAAAAAAATTTATTGCTGGAGCCTGTAGAGGCTACCTTGAGGTGATAAGACAGCCCAGAACAGCTCTGCTTTTGTCTGGAGGTTCCAAGTACGACTCTATTGGAAGAAATTTTCTCCTGCTAGAAATGGCTGGTAACTGCTCCATCGACCTGTCAGTGGTGAGTCCTGGGACATTCGCACTGTGGGGGAGGAAGCAGTTGGAAGCCCTCTGATTAGTGGTGTTCTCAATGCGCATCCTGGTTTTACATATTTAAAAAAAAACCAAAGTCCCCTCCATTCTGTGTACCCTCTTTGATTCCCTGCAGCTTCTCTCTCAGTCTCTCCCTCCTCGAGGGTGGTCCCACAGAGCCACCTCCTTCCTTCTCCTGGCTAAGCTGGTGTGTCCACCTAATGTGGTTTCCATGAGGGAGTGGTTCGGTGCCCCCCCCCACTGTCTTGTTTTCGCCCTCTGCAGAACTTCCTTGATGATAATGTTGGTTTTCTCCCAAGTATAATAAAAAATATATACTTTACATTTCTGTGAACCAGATGTCCCCAAAATCCTGACTTTTACTTTATATTGTATTTATAGATCCCAATTAGTGTTCAACTGACCCAATTTTTCCATTGTTCCTATACTTTTTACTCTGTTTTTGGTAAAGCAAAGCAAAATATATTGTTCCCAGAGATTTATATTGGAATAAACACATTTTAGAATGATTTTTATTGTGTTATCATCTTACTCCCCAACATTAGCTGTTGTTATTCCACTTTACGGGTAAGGAGACTGAAGCTCAGACAAGCTGAGAAACTTGCCTAAAGCCACCAGCAAGTGAAGACAGAGCTAAGATTCCGAGGGAGGGGATACAGATATTCTAGACCACAGCTCTCTCTAATCTTGAGGCTGTAGACTAGAAGCACTCAGGCTAAACGTGGGCTTCAAAGAATTTTTTTTAAATTTTCACCAAATTCTAAAATGAGAGATTTCATGTTAAAAAGCAGATTTCTGTCTTGGAAGTTTTGGAGATTTGGTTGCTCCCAGTCCACATTCTTACATGTGAGCAGTGCTGCTGTCATTAGGAGTGTGGGTGCTCTCCAGTTCATGGCAGCCCCCACCACCAGTTCCACCCCAGCCTGGCCCTGACAATGCATCGGAGTCCATAGCCTGCAGAGCCTTTTGTCCTCCTCTTGTCAGAGCTGTGCCTGATGGTAATTGCTGTTCATCACACACACACACAAAGAAATACCTCACAATGCTATGTAGACCCTACACAGAGGACTGACAGCTGTCTGACCTAGTGAGGGCCACTCTGTCAGCCTATATATGAGATATCTGTGAAGCTTAATTTTTCCTGTCAGCTTTGTAAAGATTACTTTAAATGGGAGATCTAATACTTCTTGCTGCACTCCAGTTTATCTTGAGCCACCCCCGGTGTGCACGTATCCTTCTTAAGGAATCATGGACTAGGGAGTTAAGTATGTGTGATGTCAGAACTTAGAGATCATTTGGGGAAAAATTGAAGTAAAGGCTTCTTTAACACAAATCCAAGCTCTTGTTTAAATCAGCAGTTCACCATGGTTTATTTTCTAATGTATGCTATGGTTTTGAGACATAATGTTGTGAGTCAAAGTAGTGTGCCCAGTCATAGCAGGCACTAAGCGTTCTCACTTGGGTTGTAGCAGGTGGTCAAGTGGGAAGGAAAGAGGGGACTTTAAAGGGTCCCTCAAGACTCCTTAGCTTTCACCAGTGCTTGGGGAGTATTTATTTCAAATAAAGTAATGGACCCAAATAGAGATAAATACTATATTATCCCTATAATAATGCCACTCTTACTCATTTGTATCCCTTCAGGCTTCTTGAGTGAGAAATAAAGGCTCCAGGAATTGTGCTTCGGAGGGGGTGTGGCCCATGGCCACACAGCCCTTGGCCCTTGTGGATTCCGTTATTCAATGCCTTGGGAGACGAAAGGGGGGTGAGACTGCTGGAGCAGGAATGTAGGACTATTTTAAACTTCTTCCTTTTTCTAGTAGTGATGTTCTCTATGATCTGCAACTTAACCTCCACTTTGCCATTTAAACGGAGTCTAAAAATAGAGTTAAGTTCAGAATTTGAGTGAGAGAGAATATATGAAAATTCTCAAATACATATAGTTTTTTATAAAAGCTTAGAGATCCAAGAGAACCCTTTAGAGGGTTATTATCGTACTTGCATAGTGGATTGATTTGAAAGACACATAATTTGATTTGCTGTTCCTTTGGGGGCAGATTTGATTTGCTCATAACAGGGAGTGATTTAATTTTAATTACACATTTTTCCCTAAGCATTAGTACTTTCATTCAAAACATTAAAGAAAATATACATGTATTCTCCTGAATTTGTTTAATAATAAATTATAAATTATTTAATAATTAGGTTTTGAAATTGAGAATATATTACTAGATGATTATTCACTTATTTTTATTGTGATGTAGTATGACTACAAAAGACCATTAAAGTTAAAAGGTTGGTGAGATTTTTATAATGGCCATGTATAAAGTGAAATGACAATTTCCAAATTTCATACAAAGAAAAAATCAGATATTGCTCACTTTGCCATATAAATTAGGTAATGTTACTGCATAACAAATCACCCCAAACTTAGTGGCTTGAAACTTACAACAATACTTATAACTTCACATGCTTTCCATGGATCTGGAAATTAAAAACCACTCAGGTGGCTGGTTTTGATTCAAAATATCTAGTGATGCATCTCAGTGGTGGTTTGAGTCAGGCTTCTTAGATGTCTGATGCCTGATTTGGAAGACTCAAAACAGCCAAGGACTAGAACAGCTCAAGTTACTTGGGTATCTCTTCTTATCTTGCCACGCGGAGCTCTCAGGGTGGCTGGATTCACAGCAGCTCAGGGCTCCAACTGCATGTGACCCAAGAGGGCCAGAAGGAGGCCCTGCCACCTTTTCTATCCTAGCTTCAAAGGCCATTTGCCACTGGTGCCAATTTCTGTTCTTTAGAGTCACTAGGTCTGGCCCATAATTAAGGAAGGATTAGAATTCACTATATTTTTGTAAGAGGAGTGTCAAAAAAAAAAACAAAACAACAACTTATCAACATGTTTTAAACCACCACACCATGGCGCTCAATAAAAAAAAATCCTGCCCATTGTTCACTTTGCTCGGATCTGCCCCTTCCCGTCATTTCCTTTCTTCCTAGTCTTTTCACACCAGGCACTCACTCCAGTCTATTTGGACTGCTAGAGTCTTTAGTCATCTAACCTTCTGGTCCTTATTCTCTATACATCCTGTCTATCTCATGTCCTGATTAATCTTTCTAAAAGGCCACTGTCAATTAATTCATTCCTGTGGTTGAAAGCCTTTATTGTCCACAAACAGGTTTCTCCTTAAGGTGTTTGTATCAGAACCAGGTACATGCCTTGCAGATTGTGTAAGTCCTTCTCAGAATTACTGGATTAGAATTTCTGGAGAGTGGAACCCAAGAGTCTACATGTTACTAAATTAACAACCTTTAACAAAGCTGATTCTTAAACACACTAACGTGCATATTTTACTTGAGTGTTCAGCCATAATGTGTTGCCATAGTTATGAGACATGCAAGCTGCTACTAATAATACCAAAGTACCAAAATTAGAGCACACCCACAGTCATCCCAATAATGTCATCTTCCCTAATTTTCACAATTCTTTTCTCAAGTGATAATGAAATTACTAAGAAAGTAAGGAATTTTACATAAGGTGTAATTCTCAGTATTAGTGTCATAAGGTTATCGTGTTTCTGTGGAATTCCCATGCAGTGTGACCCGAGTCAGACTTGGCTTGTCTTACTGCCATCCCTTGAACACATGTAGTCATTGTTTCCTCACTATTTGTGTCTCCTTGATAGTCATTTTTTACTGCTTATCATATCTCACCTTCTCCTGGACACTTTCCCATGGGATCCCAAGCCTTGGAGATTCCCCTCTACTCTCAGCTTGTGTAGCAAAATATGTTACCATCTGTAACATTTATATGGTACTTTTCATATAGTACCTTAAATTGTTAACTACTAGTCCATCAGATTGCTGTGGCAGTCAGATTTCACCAGGAAGGATAGGGTGCACTCAAAGTGGTGACGCAGAAGAGTCTTTAAGAAAGGAACCATTGAAAAGGTGTAAATAAAACACTACAAAAGATAGCTCAATGTCACAAAGCTAGTAAAAATGGGATCTGCTACTGTCCCCAGGCCTACAAATTCAAGATGGGGGAGCAGTTACTTGAAGCTAGAAAATAAGACAGATACATGAAGAAGGCTTCCTTACATGAGCCTCGACTTTCAGTAGAGAGAAGTAGCCAGCCTCAGGTGACCCCGCAGGACACAAGCCAAGAGAATAAATAATCACATGTTCCTCACCTCCCTTTCTCTGATCTCCTGGCTGATGTTTAGCAAGGCCAGAAACATCTGGAAACTGAAGGCAAGAGAACCCATTGATTCATTACAGATGAGTGAATCTCCCAGGGCACAGAGTTGGAATGAGAATGGTGGAGAGTGAGGCTGAAAAGGCAAAAGGAAAATATACAGCACAGTTACAAATTTATTAAAGCAGAATCTTGCATCTATTTTTGTCTTTCTCACAGCCCTATAATGTGCTGCAAATAGTAGTTAAGTAACTATATCTTTATCCTTTTATGCCAGCATACATTGGTTTCATTTCCCCAGAATGTTTGATAAGGATGAGTGCCAAAGACTTTGCCAGTGTTAGCATCTTATATTTTTTGTACAGTGATTCACTCAAATAGAAGCAACTGTATTTCCTTAATTTCCAGGCCCAGTTCCCTTAATGTCTTTAATAGAAGAAGCCAGTTCCTTGAGAAAATGCAGATACAGCTATAATTTGAATCTCCTAAGTAATTACCAAATATATAAATTCATATTAAATTGGCTCTCATATATTTTGGAAGCCATGGTACTATTCTCAGATCCTACCAATTTAGCCTTCCTGACTATAAACACATTATGTTCTGTGAAGAGTTAATGCACAAGTGTGTCTCATGTTAAGAAAATGTCAGAGATGCTGAATTTCTGAAATGAATAAACAGGGTAATTTTTATACTACAGGACTCTTACCTTTACAGAAAGAGTCAGCTAGAGTTTTCATTATTTGAGTAGAAGTGAGCATACTTTATTTTTATAAAAGATGCTTTTAAAAAATAAAGACACAGATGGGTTGACAACAAAGGACATAAACATATTTACCACAAATACTAACCCTAAAAAAGCTGGAGTGACTTCAGCGATACTCGCTAAAGTAGACTTGAAGACAGAGAGTATTACCAGAGTCAAAGAGGAACATTCCATAGTGATGAAAGGATCAACTCATCAGAAAACATAAAAATAATAAATGTATATATACCTAATAAAAAATTTCAGAATACATGAATCAAACAATTGACAGAAATAAAGGGATAGAAATTCACAAATAGAAAAACTCACAATCCTTAACAATCCTTTCTCAGCATTTGATATAAAAACTAGACAAAATATCAGTAAGGACCTAGAAGATCTGAGGAACAATAAACATATCTGGAACACAATGTCCACCACTGAACAGTACACATCGTTTTTAAGTACACATGGGATCTCCATCGAGATAAAGTCGGCCATACACTGGTATTAATAAATTTTAAAAGCTTGAAATCTTGTAGAATATGTTCTTTGACCACAATTGCAAAATAAAATAAAATACAATTCAACTTCAGGTCATGAAAAGAAGTCAGCAAATTGGGAATAGAAAGGAATTCTTTTAATCAGATAAGAGGTATCTATGAAAAAACTTATAGCTAATATATTTAATGATGGAATATTGAGTGATTTCCCACTAATATTGAGAACTGCAGGGTTGTCCACTCTTACCACTTCTATTAAACATAGTATCAGAGTTTCTAAATAATATGCTAAGACAAGAAAAATAAAAGGCATAACATAAGAAAAGAAGAAATAAAACTGTCTGTACTTGAGGATGAAATGATTGTTCACAATGAAAATCCTAAGGAGTCTACAAAACAATTAACAAAACTAGTAATTTTAGCAAAGTCACAGAATGCAAGTTAATATACAAATCAATTGTAGTGCTACATATTGACTGACAGCAAGTTTCCATATATTTGAAAATCACAGGGTGAACCACCTCTTGCTTATTGTTTAAATTTCCATGATGATTCCTTATTAATAGAATTATTTGAATACATAGTCATTGGTACTTGTTTATATACATGGATAGGGTAGAAGGTAATATACTAATGTTTGCATCTGAAAAGTGGTAGTGACTAATTTTCTAATGTGGTGAGTAGCCCTTGATTATTGCATTTAATCTGTTATAAGCCCTCAGTTCTTTGTTTCCCCATGAGTCATAGCCAAAAAATATCTTCTCATTCATGTTTTAAATAATGCCCTCCATGAGTACATAATTCACTGAAGCACAACTTTTAGAGGCTCTTTATCTGGCATCTTATAACTTGTGGTCCCTGCATCTCAGGGTTGCTGAGTCATTGCAGAGACAAATGAAACTAGGCAAAATAAGCATTTTCTCAATCAATTGGCAGGGAAAGTACAGCTTTTAATACATGGAAATTTTTAGAATTAAAAAAAACCTTTAAAAAGAATTTTTAAATTAAAAAACTTATTAGCTACTAATCTCATTTTGTAAATGAGAAAATTGAGACCCAAAGAGTTTAAGTGATGGGCTAGATTTCACAAATCTAGTTAATGTAGAGCGATAATAAGCAACCCAAACTCCAGAGCCAGGAAATACAACCCACACTCCTATGTCCAGGGCTCTTTCCATCCAACTATATTGTCTCTCTCAGAATAAAAATGGTTGAGCCTCGTCTCAAAGGACTAGGATTTACCATTCAAAAGAACCTCTGTGGAGTTGGATCTAAAAGGCAGTCCCAAAACTTTTTAAACAGTGGACAACATATTAAAATGAAGTTTTAATTTCCTAAAGGGTCTGTGTGAAGGACAAATCAGTTTTACAAGTTCTGTTATGTTCTGGTAGAAATCACTGTCTGTCTTCATAGTCATCTCTTCATAACCGTGTTCCAGGCATGTCTGAGTTTTATAAATAGCATATTGTCTGGTTCTTCTTTGCTGAGTAAATATCTTTGTACATGAGAAAATAGTTTTGTATTATATATGATGAAAAATCTCCTTAAAAGTACCAATTGTTAAGCATTAGAGCAAATTATAAGCATTAGAGCAATTGTTAAGCATTAGAGCAAACAATGACTGATTCTTGTCCAGAAATTTTAAAGGATTCTTTAATATTATTTTTGCACACATTAAACAGTCAATGTTTACTGGATAAATGTTTACTGAATGTTTAAATGAATGAATGAAGAATAAAATGGCAAATGGTTTAAGCTCTCTGGTGGGCCTTTCCATATATATGGTTCTTTGTTTTCTATTAAAATTTAATAATGAGCTTTCTAAAAATCCATCCAAGTAAGTTTTATTTGACTGCCAAATACCCCAATGAACATCATTCTTTAGGTAGTGTGTGTGTGTGCGTGCGTGCATGTGCATACATATAGACAGACGGATACATAGAAAAACCATAAGAGAGAAATATTTGGAAAGGATTTCCATCTGAGGTTTGTTTCTGCTCAAATCACTCATACATTTCAAAGCACTAAATTAGTCATCTAAAAATATCTTATTAGAGTGACTATACTTCAGTACTCTGGCTCCCTGTTAGAGCAGAAAGGCCAAGGTGAAGGCTGCTGCTGCTCTGGCCAAGAGACACTTGAAAGTCTAGTTTCAAATCAGTGGCACCAGCACAATTTGAAAAGACCCATTCTTACAATAGCTATTACCTTTACAGCCTTGAAAAATTGCCCATCTACCATTTACTAGTTGGAAAGTGAACTAAAGATTTGCCCACTGAAAATGCTGAGTAAAACATTAGAAGTGGACACCAATAATTTTGGGAAATAACTTCATTGGTTTTAATAAAAAATACCTCTTCTGTCTACCACTACCTAGCATTGAAGTCCAGTTAATTGAGAGGGAGAGGGATAGGGAGGGAGAGAAGGAAGTGGGGGGAGAGAGAGAGAGAGACAGAGAGAAAGGGAGAGGGAGAGAGATGTTCACTATGGCAACAGAATGAAACTAAAACTAATTTTCATGTATGGCTATGAAGCCACCTCACTAGTGTGCATAAACCAGCAGTGGCAAAAAGATTTTATCTTGGGTTTCACATTCAAATGGTCATGGTCATGGTCCCCTGGTCTGCTTTGTTGAGGAATTTGAAGCCAAATCCAGAGTGCTGTGATATTAGCAATGACGATGCTTTGCGCATCCCAGATAGAAAGCCTCTGGGATGGGCCATATCTGTGCTGTATAGACTGGAGACCATAACCCTTTGAATTCCCATCTCAAATGTTCTAGAATTCTGAATCTACTAAGCTATTTTATAGAAAAAAATAAGACCTTTACCCTCCTCCTAGAAGTAGGATGGTATTTGAAGGAGCATGGGGTGGGATGGAGTATCCCCAGAGACTATTTCTGATTGTCAGAAAGAGTCCTGATCTCACATGTTCTGCTGGTCACCTCATTGGGCGTTCTTGCAGCTTAGTTTGCTACTCTGGATGTGATGACTACCAGACCATTAACTTCTAAAATTAACCTTGAGTGCATCACATTACACCAAAGCAATTTAGAACTGGAGGCCAGATTATGAGCTACTGTTTTAATACAAAACACAAATATCATACCTCTGGTGCTTGGTGTACTCAACAAAATCTCACTAAGAGGATGAGTGAATGATTGCATGATTAAATAGTTTGATTATATCAGCAGGGTCTCTCATAGACCCATTTTTGCCTATCAAACAGACTGGATATAACTTCTTCATTCCTTTCTCTCCGTACACATTTTCCACAGGAAAAGCAGAGCCCTGGAAATTTTCTGGGGAAAGAAACCATTCCATGTAGTCATGTGGGATTCACAAGGGCCAGAATCTCCAGAACCCCAGGCCCTTTTCTACACCTCTGTTGTACCCTGCTCCTTGGCTTCTATTTTGGAACTGTATTCCAATAGAGTGAAATCTCCATGCAATTTCACTGTATTGAAATAACATTTTATGTGTCTGCTTCCACATTGGATTGGGAGATTTTTTTATCCTCACATGCTTATTGGTTTTATAGAGAGGAGGGAGGGAGGGAGGGAGAGGGAGGGATAGAGAGGGATGGGGAGAGAGAGAGAAAGAAAGAGAGAAACATAAATGTGAGAGAGAAACATCAGCTTCCTCTCGCACGTGCGCTGACCAGGGACAGAATCCACAACCTTCTTGTGTACAGGGTGACACTCGGTAAACATGGCCAGGGCAGGATTTGGAGATTCTTATGGGCAGGTACCATGTCTTGACCATTTTCCATATCTCTTTGTCTAGTATGGTAGTTAGCTCAAAGTAGGTGCTTAATAAATGTTCGTTGGACTGAAGTGGACACGTATAAATGCATTTCCAAGTAGTGCTAAAACTGCAATTGTCAGAAGATTTTTTTAAATTTTTCAGTTGCAGTTGGCATACAAGATTATATTAGTTTCGGTATACAACATAGTGATTAAACTTTAATATAACTTATGAAATGATCATAAGTTATATAATCAGAAGATTTGTTTTTTAAATAAGTGAATAAAATATCTAGCTTAACTACTGGTAGGCATGTATTAAAATAGTTAATAAATGCTCGCAGATTGAATAACTGAAAGTATGAAGCAATTTTCCTTAGTGGTTCTCATACTTAAGATGTTCAAAAAGATCTTGAGGCCATTATCTGGACTTCCGGCCAAGAGCGAGGTGTAGGTGGACACACTGTACCTCCTTGAGCAACCAAAAGAGGACAACAACAATTTAAAAACAAAAAACAACCAGTACTGACAGAAAATTGAACTGTATGGAAGTCTGACAACCAAGGAGTTAAAGAAGACACATTCATCCAGACCGGTAGGAGGGGCGGAGTCAGGCGGCCAGGACAGAGAGGGCTCGCAGCAAAGTGTTGGCTGGTGGACCAGGGTGAGCAAGGCAACAGCTGGTGGACCCAGTGAGGCGGTGGATTGTGGAGAGGTGCGACACGCAAGGCGGCTGGAGCACCGGGCTGTCCCACATTTGTGTGCAGATAAACCAGGTGAAACTGGGGACCCAGACAGACCACGCAACCCAGGGTCCCAGTGCAGAGAAATAAGTCTCAAAACACCAATTGAAAACACCTGTGGGGGTTGAGGCATCCGGAGAAACTCCCAGCCTCACAGGAGAGTTTGTGGGAGAGACCCATGGGGTTGTAGCATGTACACAAGCCCACTCACCAGGAATCAGCACCAGAAGGGCCCGGTTTGCTTGGGGGAAGCAAGGGAAGTGACTGAAATCCAGCAGAAAGCAGAGTAAGTGCCATTGTTCCCTCTCGGACCTCTCCCCACATACAGCAAGCATCACAATCCAGCATCTGGGGTGCCCCACCCAGCTGAACACCTAAGGCTTTGCCCCTCTCTACATAACAGGTGGGTCAAGACAAAAAAAATGGCCCAAATGAAAGAGCATATCAAAGCTCCAGAAAAAATACAACTAAGTGATGAAGAGATAGCCAACCTATGAGATGCACAGTTCAAAACACTGGTGATCAGGATGCTCACTGAATTGGTTGAATTTAGTCACAAATTAGATGAAAAAATGAAGGCTGTGCTAAGTGAAATAAAGGAAAATGTACAGGGAACCAATAATGATGAGAAGGAAACTGGGACTCAAATCAATGGAGTGAACCAGAAGGAAGAAACATCCAATCAGAAAAGAATGAAGAAATAAGAATTCAAAAAAATGAGAAGAGGTTTAGGAACTTCCAGGACATCTTTAAACATTTCAACATCAGAATTATAGGGGTGCCAGAAGGGGAAGAGGAAGAACAAGAAGTGGAAAACTTATTTGACCAAAAATAAAGGAGAACTTCCCCAATCTGGCAAAGGAAATAGACTTCCAGGAAGTCCAGGAAGCTCAGAGAGTCCCAAACAAGATGGACCCAAAGAGGATCACACCAAGAAACATCATGATTACATTAGGCAAAGTAAAAATGAAGGAGAGAATCCTAGAAGCAGCAAAAGATAAGGAGACAGTAACCTACAAAGGAATTCCCATCAGACTGTTAGCTGATCTCTCAAAAGAGACCTTACAGGCAAGAAGGGGATGGAAAGAAGTATTCCAAGTCATGAAAGGCAAGGACCTACACCCAAGATTACTCTATCCAGCAAAGCTTTCATTTAGAATGGAAGGGCAGATAAAGTGCTTCTCAGATAAGGTCAAGTTAAAGGAGTTCATCATCACCAAACCCTTATTATATGAAATGTTAAAGGGACTTATCTAAGAAAAAGAAGATAAAAAATATGAACAGTAAAATGACAGCAAACTCACAATTATTAACAACCACACCTAAAACAAAAACAAAAAAAACTAAGCAAACAACTAGAACAGGAACAGAACCACAGAAATGGAGATCACATGGAGGGTTATCAACAAGGGAGTAGGAGGGGGAGAGAGGGGGAAAAGGTACAGAAAATAAGTAACATAGATGGTAGGTAGAAAATAGACAGAGGGAGGGTAAGAATAATATGGGAAATGTAGAAGCCAAAGAACTTATGTGTATGACACATGGACAGATCTAAAGGTGGGGAATGTGAGTGGAAGAGGGTGTGCAGGGTGGAGGGGAGTGAAGGGGGGAAAATGGGACAACTATAAAGCATAATCAATAAAATATATTTAAAAAAAGATCTTGAGAACAAAATGTTCTAAAAAATATGTTCTCAGGTTCTGCCTGGAATTTGTTTGGGTTCTAATGCCTCAAGTGTCTGAGGATATGACTTTAAAGTATTTTTCTTCATTATCAATATGAATGAGAAGAGTTATTCTAAGATGAGATAAGCAAAGAGATATAGTAATGTCTAAGGAGTAGAATGGAATACTATTACTCCTACTCCAGCCATTGATAACTTAATAGTCTTTTTCTGAATTTCCCTGGAAATTTGTATTTGAGTGAATGCTAAGCCATAAACTTAGGTAAGGGTAAAACAGAACTTTATTAGGTATGCATCTTCTTCTGAAGTGTTAGCTTCTTTCTGCCATACAAATAAAGGTAACTTATACGTAATAAAAAATATAACAGCTTTCCTTTTCAATGACACCAACTTTTTTTAAAGCATTTCCATCTAAACTTCAAATGAAAATCTTTATTAATGGCATTTGTGGTGAATTTTCAGCCTGTTTTCCATTCAATAAGTCTATGCATGGAGTATTAATGGAACTATTACATAATTTCTCATCTATTTTATATTCCCATTCATGGGAATATAAAATGCTTTTAAGAAATGCTTTTAAAAGATTTGAAAATTGGCTTCTTGCTTTAAGAATTTCTAAACCACTTTTCTAATACTTACTGTGAATGGATGTAATATGTCTCAAAGCATAAATTCCATTTGCCTAAAATAGGCAGGTCAGACCCATAGATACAGAGAACAGACTGACAGCTATCAGAGGCGAGGGTGTTGGGGGGCTGGGTGAAAAAGATGAGGGATTAAGCAAAGGAAAATAACCCTCATAGACACAGACAACAATATTGTGATTACCGGATGGAAAGGGGGGTTGGGGAGGTAGAAGAGGTAAAAGGGGGATAGATGGTACTGGAACCAGACTTCACGTGGGGTGGTGAACACAATACTGTATACACATGATATATTATAGAAATATACACCTGAAACCTATATAACTTTATTAAACAATGTCACCTCAATAAATTCAATAAAATGTTTAAAAAGAAAAGAAAAAATAGGTCAGGTAGAAACTACTTGCTTTTTAAATGAATATATTTTATCTTATTTGAAACAACTAAAAATATATCACATATTGAGCTTCAATAATTTTTTAAACCAATTGATATGCAGATGAAATAGGGATTTGGACCACATGATCTTTAAAACTCCTTCCCTATCTTCTTTGCTTCAATGAATTTTTAACATAGTGGACAATATAACAATGGGATATCATGGATAATTATTCTCATTGTCAATATTATGTATTTAAAGTTAAATGTTTGTAAAGAGGCCGGTTTAGACATTGGCTAAATGGTGAGCATTAGCAATATGCTGAGATCTTACACTTCTTCGAGGGCTATCTTAATGGAGATTTTCTGGGCTGGGTCTTAAAACATACCCAATATTATAACTCAATCGTTTGACTGCTTCTTAGCAGCTACTGTTTTCTGTGATCACATCAGTCATTCATCGCATGCACTAGTAATGAAGAATCCATACACTGGCCACTGTGAATCAGGCAGGCACGCCTCATTTCACAGGTGTAGAAACAGCTGATGGGTTTTGGAATTCTGCCCATTTCCTTGGTTCCTCTCTCCCCTCCAATCTCTAAGTCCTTTTGTTTTATTTCAGGACTATTGGCTGAATGCTGGCACTGCTGGTTCCCCTAATTTCCTAAATGATCATTAAAATCAAGCTGATTTCTAAATACAATATTAAGACTAATGATATGTTTTACATTGTATTTTGTTTGACCTCTGCTCGTAAAGGGGCTCATTAGCTGTTCCAGGTGATCCTCTTGCCTCCAGTCTCTCCACACCCAGCCTGCCCTCTGCACAATCATTGGCATTCATTTTAAGGCACAAAATGAAATATACTCCCATGTTCATAAGGTAAAACCCCAACTGCTTAGCAGAAAAGGCAATGCCAGCCCAGGTAGTCTCAGTCTACCTTTTCAGAACTTCAACTTCTGGCTCATAATAAGATCTTAGTAAGAATTAAATGGAAGAATAAATATATGAATGAAGTAATTGCCTGCATAATCAAATTAGTGGTGAGGAAAAGATGTCTTGGAAAAAATAGAGTTGGAAGTTTACATTCATTTTCATATTGTGGACTTGGTATATATTAAATAAAACCTTAATCTTGTCCTCTTCATTAAATCTCCACATCTTGACAGCTTAATGTACCCCAACTGCTATTATTGAAATGAAGATTTGCACCATAGAAATCAAACCACAGAAGTGTACTCTTCATAATCTAATAATATCTTTTTGAAACCATTAATGATACACTCTGTTCAGCAGATACAATTAATTTGGCTCATGACAAATTGTGAGAGAACAGAATAATCTAGACTACTTAACTAAAGTAATAGAAACAGTGGACCATGAGAGATTGCCACAGGGTCTTGGAAATGCATAGAATATATAGCTTTTGAACAAGAAATGCCCAGACTATAAAAAAATGAGATTTCACATATTGGTTAGCTCCTTTTTCCTTCATTTTTGTATTTAATCATATTGACTAACTTCAGGGTTTGTTGTTGCTATTGTTATTTAACTTTTAAAGACCCTGCAACTTCAATAAGGTCCTATTGTGAGCACTTGTTTCTATGTATAGGGATTCTAATAATATAAAGCAGAGGTTGAAACAAAGCTTCCTGAGACCCATCTCCAGAGATTTTGACCCAGTAGAACAGAGCGGAGCTCATGAATTTTCATCTCTAACACGCTTCCAGGGAATGCCCAGGCCGGGGCAACTAGTGCAAGGACGCTCTTCCAGTAACCTTGCTCTCCAGTCTCCTTCACATTGTTATCAGAGTTTGCCTCCGCAAAACAGCTGTCATTCAATTCATGTATTTCATGATTGTAACAATAATGGGGAGGGGCAGTGGAGGAAGGAACACTTTGGGAGGATATGTTCACTGACACCAGGTATGGTAGGAATTGCCGTATGGGAGTGGCCCTCCTCTTTTTACCCATTTAAAAAAAATTTAACATTGTGCTAATCATATTGTTTTATAATTATCTCTTCACTTAAGTCTCAGATTATGAGCTCCTTAAGATCTGGGAAAATACCTTATCCCACTTTCTAATCAGGACCTAATACCCAGTACTGATCACCAGTATCATGAGACATTAAAATATTTGAGGAACAATAAATTCTGTCGTCAGTTTGTCAGTCCTCCATTATGATCCTTAAATCGATATGTACAGGGACAGCAACTGATGGCAAAAAACTATATTCTTTTACTGTGAAACTTTGCTTCTAAACCCACTGGAGCCTGCCCTGGCTGGGTGGCTCAATGAGTTGGAGCATCGTCCCATACACCAAAAGGTTTTGGGTTCAATTCCCAGTCACAGCACATACCTAGGTTGCATATCCGATCCCTGGTTGATATTTCTTTCTCTCTCTCTCAAGACTACTCTGTAAACCACATGGAGAATTCCTTCTACCCAAGCTACCAGCCTAGATCCTAGGACCAGCGCAGGCCAGAAGACCTTCTCCAACCCTGCTGTATCCCCCAGGTCTCAGTTTGTCCCACTTTTGTCACAGAAACTCCATCCAGATAATGAGCGGAGGAGAAGAAGACAGGAAGTGGAGCCAGAAAAGCATGAACTGTGCTGGTTCTCAAAGATACTCAATGCAGGCCTTCTGACAATTAAGGCCAGCAAATCTTACTAGCTGCAGAGAAAGAAGCAAGTTCAAAAACAAAGATCAGAATCAGAGAGAAAGAGAGATGGATATTACATCTCCAGCTGTTTGGAAATAAAGGAGAGGATCTTAGGTGAGAGAAACCACAACCGTCCCTAAGACTACAGTTCCGTGAAAAATCTTGCTCTGACCAACTTGGGGCTACATTTTTTTCTCCTCAGAAGTGAGGAGAGGTGAATGGGGGACAATGGAAGATAAGTCTTGAACTTGCTTTCCTTAAAGATTAACACTCTCTTGCTTGTCCTTTTTTGTAAACTCAAGGGTCTTAATAGTTCAGGTCATGGAGTTTAAAACCAGGCTGTGTGTTTGCAGAGCCATGTTTGTCAATTCGGAAAAGAGAGAAGACAAAGAAAACA
The DNA here is from genome assembly GCA_028533065.1 of Trachops cirrhosus. NCBI lineage: Eukaryota > Metazoa > Chordata > Mammalia > Chiroptera > Phyllostomidae > Trachops > Trachops cirrhosus. The sequence continues at coordinate 52,073,950 of CM052542.1, forward strand.
GATGACAGAATTGCATATTGCCATGGTCTTAGTTCATGTGTTCCTGTGTCTAGAATCTTCCACTTGTAAACCTCAAACTTAATTTAGAGAAATCCTCCATCAAGACATTAACTGCTTCCTGTATCCTGGAAAAAAAAACTGCCTACCTGTTTAGGTCATCTCCTCTCTAAAAGATTCTCATTTTGTGAGCCGCATACTTCGTGCAAAATTTGAGTGTTGCATTCTTAGGCCACGTGCTTGCTCTTCTCTAAGAATCTCTGTTCTCTGGGAAAGACCACTCGCCCCTCCCCTTCTCTCTCCAGTTACTCCTTCCTTAGCTTCACATCACAACTCAATTGTCAGTTCCTCCTGGGAGCTGTGCGTGACCTCCGTGATGAAGCTGGATCTTCCTATTTTATGTTCCCATTGTCACAGCCACTCCATCTCTATCTTGCGGCACTTACTACAGTTACAGTTTTATATCTGTTTGTAAAATTCTTTGATTCAAGTTTTTCTTCTCCAACTGGCCATAAGCTCAACCAGGGCAAGCACATACTGATTTGTGTTCATTGTTAGTCCCTGGCATGTAGAATGGAATCCAGCACATGCATGATAGGTACCCAGGTTATGAGTGTGCTGTTTGGTGAGTTATCATAAATTTACTTAATTTGTTACATACTCTTGTTAACCTTTGGTATTGTTGGTTTTTTTAATTTTAGCCATTCTACTTGGTGTGTAGTTTCAGTTTGTATTCTCTGGAGTATTAATGATGATGGCATTTTTTCCAATTCATTAGTCATTTGAATATCCTTTTTTGTAAAAATGCCTAAGTCTCATGACCATTTTTCTATTGTTTTGTCTCTTTCTTTTTGATTTGTAAGATTTCTTTTGAAAATCAGGAGATTTTTGAAACAAGCCCTTTTTTGGTTATGTGTTGCCAATATTTTTTTCAGTGAGTAGCTGACATTTACGTTTTGTACTGTATTTTTATTTTTTTACAATATTATTGACTATATTCCCTATGCTGTACTTGCATCCGAGTGACTATTTGTAGCTACCAGTTTGTATTTCTTAATCCCTTCACCTTTTTCACCTGGTTCTCTGGCAACCAGCAGTCTGTTCTGTGGGTCTATGAGTCTGTTTCCATTTTCTTTGCTTATTTGTACTGCTCTTTAGATTACAAATATAAGTGAAATCCCAGGGTATTTGTCTTTCTCTGACTTATTTCACTTAGCATAATACTCTCTAGGTCCATCCACGCTGTCACAAGTGGTGAGACTTCTTTCTTATGGCCAAGAACCACTGGAGGAAGGAGTGCCTTAACCTTGAGAGCAAGGCTCCTACCAGTTAGCCTTTCTTCAGCCTCCTCGTACCTCGTCACACCTCTTCAGGCTTCTTCTTTCCTATCTTATCTGCCCTAAAAGCTGAGTGAGGACAGAACATGACAGTTTTTTTACATTTTTATAAATCACTTTGATTAAATAAGTAGTTGGCTGTATCTTCTTTTGTTTCCTAACTCTCCCATTAATCCAGTCAAGAAATATTTATTAACACTGATTTTGTTGCCAGTCACTATACTAGACACAGAGAACACTACAGCCATGCCCCTCATTTGGGATATTTTCTTCTAACCTTGTATTTCACTCATTTTCTTTTCAGCTATGCCTAATTGGTTGTTAAACACATTTAATCACAATATATGGAGGATTTGGGATGATTCTAAATGAGATTTAGTCCTAGGATGGCTGGTTCACATTTACGTGGATGGTGTAGCCCTTTAGGAGTCTAACCAAAAAGCTGGGGTGGGAGAAGCCGTAGTAGTTTCTAGAGCTTTTAGGTACTAGAAAGAAATTCCACATTATTAGAGTCACCCAGTAATGAAAGGAACTCCCTCTTAAGAAGCCATGTACCCATCACAAAAAATGCTCACAAGAAATTCAAGTTTAGATATTCGAACTTAAAAATCACTTGTGAAGAGATTGTGGAGATTACAGGTTTGGCATTCATTTGAATTAGATAACCTGCAAGATTTTTTTTCATCTCTTAGTTTCTTGATTCCAGTTCTTGTTCCAGCTGATCTTCCAGGGAAGATCTTCCTTCTCTCTTTTTTAGTACTTTTCTTCCTGGAGTGTGACAGTGTGATCTGAATTACGGAGTCTAGGCCTCCTAACACATCTTCGTGAAGAATAGGTCAGCACTCACAAAGAATACTGACAGTTTAGAACAGGACTATTGCAATAAGCTCACTTTGTAGGCTGACACGGTGAATATGTCTTTGCTTATCAAAAGTAATCACAGGTCCTTTTTAACAGAGCAATCCCTCAGGTAGAGACTATCAGAAAATGGGTAGAGGAAGATTGACTTCACTATATAATGACAGAAGAAAAGATTGATGTAGTTGAGTCAATGGGAGGAACAATATCAGTAATGGGGAAATTTACTTCCATGCAGACAAAAGCAATATGTCTCAGTTTTTTTCTCATTGTATATTTAACCTTTCAATCATTCAGTCAGCGAATATATTTCAAGAACATAGGCTAAGAAGGATCCACTCTGTTGAAAGTTCTCAACATTTCACAAGTGAATTTCATGAAAATTGTATAGGGGTTTTACATCTTCGGGGAGAGAAGAATGTCTGCTGCTGTTTTGCATTTTGGGGAAAAGCGAACAATTTAAATACTTCTTCCTTTAAAATGGCACACTGCTGGGAAAACGGGAGGCCCCAGTGAGTGCACATACGTGGTGGTTACGAGCACACAGATGAGCATGCTTGTGACTCCAGTCTCTCTGTGGAGTACCAGCGGGCTATCCCTCACTGTCAGCATGGGCCGGTCTGCTCTGCACTTTATTTTTTTTTATTCCTCTCTGTGATTGCTTAACTTATGCCCAGGGGAGACAGCAAGTTAATCACAATTATAAAATTAAATAACTTTGCAGATACACTTCAAAGTCATCTTTATCAGACCCAAACTTGCATTTATTGATCAAAAATTTTAGATATTCCACTCAAGTTTTATGTAAACCTAAAATACTTGCTATTAATTTAAAAAATAAACAAAATGCAATTTTATTCAAAGTGTACAAAATCTTAAATTTCAAGTTGTTTCTATATTTCAAAAACCAATAGTAATAGGCAAAATATAGTAAGAATTCCATATGTATGTCTATCTATGACCTCACTGTGTTATATAGACGAAGCATTTATACTGTAATCTGTTTAAATGCAAATTGCAAGAAGTTTTTATCTGTATTCAATACCATGTTTCAGTATACACTATGACCAAACCAAACACGATATAATGTCATTTTCATTTATTTGTTGAAAATTGTCTTCCATGCACTAGCCAGTGTGGCTCAGTTGGTTGGAGCATTGTCCTGTACCCTGAAAGTTTGCATGTTCAGTTCCCGGTCAGGGCACACATCTAGGCTGCAGGTTCAATCCCAGGTTGAAGCGCATACAGAGAGCAGGTGATCAATGTTTGTTTCGCTCCCTCTCTCTCTTTTTCTCCCTTCCTCCCTCTGTCTTGCTCTAAAAAAAAGCAATGAAAAGATGTACTTGGGGGAGGATTAAAAAAAGTGTTTCTTTGTGTATTTACTTAAAGAAAACTTAAAAGGATGTCATGTTTTATATTGGGAAAAGCTGAATATTACCAAAGATTTTATTAAATATTAACTTTGTAATATATTTCATAAAAGTTTTAACTTCTGATATCTATATCACTATATCATATTATGCAAAAATTAAAGAGTGATTTTCTAAATTGTTAAGATTTCTGAAAAGCTACTTAGAAGTTTTTTTTTTATTTTAATTCTTGTTCAAGTACAGTTTTCTGTCTTTTACTACCATCCCAACTCCCAGAAGTTTTTTTAAAAACTGGGAAATAATAAGCTACTGAGGTACAGTGGGAGGCTTCCCATTATTTTACAGTGAGAAAACAGAGGTTCAGAGAAATCGAATCACTTGCCCAAAGATGAACAACAGTAGATGGCAGATCCTAGGTTCAAATTCATGCTCCTAATCATTTATGCTGGTATGAGCCTGCATTACACAGTGGGAGTCAGAGCTGGGCAAAGCAGGGTCTGAATGGTGTCTCAAAGGCAGAATCCATGCTCAGCAATGGTGAGAGCTCAGAGAGAATGAAGTTTTAGTGAGGGTTAGAAGTGATACTGTTACTGTGGCTTCTAGCTGAAATTTAGGAAAGTAATGTTACTACCATAAAAATAAATAAATATACAGACAAGATGGGAATTTCATTTGGGTACAAATGTGCTGACATTGATATTGGCCTTGCTGAGTCATAAGTAATACTAAGACTGACAGGTAGAGCTGCCATATAGCCTATCGGACAGTATAGGACTTACGTACTGTTGAAAGTCAGTGCTGAAATGTAGATTTAAAATCCACTAGCAAAGGGAAATGGTTGAAACCAGAAGAACAGAAGAGAACTAAGAGAATAAGAAGAAAATTGGAATCTGAAGACGGGGAAAAAGTCATCTAAGCCTGGGGTAATACCCCACTTGTGAGTTTGAGAAGCAAAAAATTTAAGTGAAGAAAAAAACCAAAACAAAATAAAAACCAAAAAGTTAAAGGAGAACCAGGACAGCATAGAATCATGAAAAGCAATAATAAACATGGCTAAAATTTATTGAGCACATGGGTCAAGTTTGTGCTCTGTGTTTTATATACAACATCTCATTAATCCTCAGGGAGGTAGGTTTGTATATCTCTGTTGACAGACGAGGACGCAGAGCTTTAACAAAGTTAAGCCATTTGGTGTTTTGTAATAGTGGAAGGAACATAGGCCTTAGGCCAGAGAGATTTAAGTTCAAATATGCACTTTGACATTACTGACCATGTGACCTCAGACAAGTGCATAATTTGTCAGAGCCTCAGTTTACTCATCTGTAAAATGGAGGTAATATTTACTTTGCAAGTCATTGTAAAGTTTAGTAATATAATAGGAAGTAACTTTGCACTGGGCCTGGTATATAGTACGTGCTGTCAAAAGGGCGACAAGTACTAATAATAGCAGCAGTACTTGTTCATTGTAGACAACATCTGTGGCCCCAGTGGCCATTGCCCCTCTAAAATCAGGTCACATACACTTTTGGCAAAGTTTGGCCTGTGTTGTGTTTAATTCAACTAGGACCCATATTTGAGCATAACAAAAGGCACATTCCTGCAATAAGCAGGGTCACTGCATATGGCTGTGGGCATGCCATTTACATGGACTGTAATGGCAATGGCTCCTGCTGACCTTGTGTCGAGTGATTGCCCTGGAAATGTGTTGGCACAAAAAGAGGGCCAAAAATATGGCAGCCGCAACAGAATCAAAGAGATGAATGCCATTGCCTGCTCGTTGCATTGGTTGGTATGTTGAATGCCTGTCTACTTGTTTAATGCTCTCCACAGATCTGTACTCCCGACTTGGTGGTATTCCTGGCTTGTGCCAATCAGAGGCTCAAAGAGAGATTACTGAGGCGTGCAGAGCAACAGGGACGGCCTGATGACAATCTGAAAGCTACCCAAAGGAGACTGATGAACTTCAAGCAGAATGCTGCTCCATTGGTTAAATACTTCCAGGAAAAGGGGCTCATCATGACAGTAAGTTAGTTACAGTTTTGCATGCCTACTACAAGAACAATCTTTCATATTTCTCTAGATCTTGTGATTTAGAAATCTTCTTTACATTAAAAAAGTGGCTTTTCTTGGGTTCAGATTCAATGAAAAAAAATTGATAATTTTGACCTGACTTGCCTTTATTAAGCCATAATGATAAAAATACTTTCACATCATTTTAATTGATTTTACAGAAAATGATAACTTTTAACCTTGGCTAGAATTCCATAGCCCCCAAATAAAAAAGGATTTTTTGAAATAATTATTTGAATTATTTTAAGCAAAATGCAGCTTCTCAACTCTTCTGTCTTTGGAACCTAATAAAATGGATGGATTTAAAAATACATAGTTGTCATAGTATTATATCAGACTTAAATTGTAAGTTAGGCTTTATCCTAATGTACTGTAGAAAGAAGTGAGATTCTGTTGGCATAACGTCTCTAAGGGTTTGACTTGTCCACAAAAATGTGGTACTATCTCAAAATGGAAGGTATTGATCTTTCCCCTCCATTGATACAATGCAAATATTAATATTTTCATAAATGCTTAGCTTGTTTTATGGCTAATGACCCTCCAAGTGCCAATGAAGGCTGAGGCTGGATCATTGAATATAATTACTATAATACAGAATGTTAAATGTGAAGATTCAGCTAAATTTATTATATCCATAACATCATGGATTCAAATTTGAAAGCATAGTAGAGATGAGAGGATTATAGGTCATCTGAAGAAGGCATTTTACAGAAGAAGACACTAAAATTGGGGTAACTCCATGGCAGCTGGCTGGTAGCAGACCTCAGCAGAACCTTCCCTTCAGCCCTTGGTCCTTCCTCGTCTAATGGGGTTACAGCCCCCATACAGAATCTGATTAAAGTGACCATGCCCATCCCGATAAAATATATTATAAAAAAATATAAAATGTTTTTCACGAACTTCAGGTGAATCTACTGAAGCCCCCCCACAGAGCTCCTATGACCTAACAATTACTGGGTTAAAAATATCTTCATTAGATTAAAGTGCCCTTAAATCTGTGACAGTCACAACATTTGAATAATAATCTCTTTGCAGTTTTTTTACACTATAAAGAAATATTTATTAAGATTTGCTCCTTAAGTCAAAAGTTGTCATGTCAGAGAATTGTAAATCTGATCTGAAAATAATTCATAATGCCAGAGTTTATTTTATGTTCTAAAAGAGACACTGAGTAATAGGAAAGATTTCAGAAAACCAGGGTGGGTGTTTTTTGCTGGGAATACTGCTTGTTTCTCTTGCAAATTACCAATGCTGACTTCTGCATGAAAAAAAAAAAATCGACCCCACAGACCAAACCTCAAAGGCAAGGTGCAGAGCCAGAGTTTTAACTGATGCTTGTAAGGTTTAAAGGTATTACCGGAGCACCTCTGATTACTTCCTGCGTGTTGTGTTCATCACAAGCACAGCAGATTTCCCCAATGAATGCAGAGTGGGGAGTGTTAATTTACTAATATTTTGCATGGAGGTGAAATGCCGTTGCCTCTAATTGAGGGAGTCAATAACAATGCGGATGCCAGCCTGTACCCTCATTGCTAACACCAAATGGGCTTTAAGACAAACACTTCTATTTACTGGCAGAATACTTGCCCTGGAAAGTCACCTTTTGAAAAGCGGTGAGTACAAACACAGGCTAAGCTCTGAGAACAGAATTTGAAATTTAGTCTGACAGAGAGCAAAGGCTGCCTCCCCAAGCACACGTCTTCCTTCAGAACGTGGATCGTAGTTCACTTTTGGAATTAAATATGTGTGGTAGCATTTCTGCTTTTAAAGATGAGCTGAATAATAAAAATGATCATCTTTATTAATCAAAAGCATATTAAGATTTTAATAAAAATCTTGGATAAATAGATCAAACACAGATATTCCCTTTTCTCTCTCGTTTTTTGTTCATTTGCTTCTACCTGCTCCTCCTAACTTATTCACTTATTCATTCATTAAATATTTATTGAGACTTTCTGCTAGGTGCTAGGTTTGCAAAGTTAAATAATCAAAAAGTAGGAATCTTTATTTTCTCACTGGCATATTTCAAGCACCTAGAATGGTACCTGTCTGGTACATAGCATGTTCACACTAAACGAACAGAACTTACAGTCTGCAGGGGTGCACAACCTCTGGGCCACAGTACCTGTGCTGGTCCTGGACTGTTAGGAACCGGGCCACACAGCAGGAGGTGAGCTTGAATGCAATGCACTCGAATCATCCCAAAACAATCCCCTCCTCTCTGGCCTGTAGAAAAATTGTCTTCCACAAAACCTGTCCCTGGTGCCAAAAAGGTTGGGGACTGCTGGTACTGGAAAAGTGATATTAAACGATGAATTATTAAAAGTGACAACTCTTACAAAGGAATTCCCCATAGTGAATAGAACGGGCCTTCGCCCAGCCTGCAGGTAGGCATAGGTAGGTATCTCAGCTCCAGGATCTTCAGGACCACAAAGGGTACATCTCTCTTCAGTTCCTTTGAGAAACTTCATCTTGGTGCTCCTCTTCTCTAGGGCTTTGGAGTCTGAAATCTCTCACTTGGAATTTCAGCTCCACTGCCATTTAATAAATTCATGAGGCTCTAGGACTTGGTCTTCATCTCCAAATTGGAGATGATGTTACCTACCATGTAATGTTGTAAGGGTGAAATGAGAGAATGTGTGCAATATAGCAGGCCAGGGCAATGCAGAGGCCCTGTTTCAAATGCACCAGGCAGTCACATTGCCTTGCTCAGAATCCAGCAGCACCACTGTCACCCGTGTGACCTTCTACAGGCTACTTATCTTTTCTGTGACTCAGATGGCTGACCTGTAAAGTGAATAGAATCATCAATCCCACCTAGTGTAATTTGTGAGGAGTAAATGGATGTCAAATACTTAGAACGGTGCCTGGAACATTGTGAGGGCAATTTAAATGACAGTTGTTATTTTATAATTCTTTAAATTTCCTCCTCTCTCTTCTTCCCACTCTAATGCCTATCTTTTGGAACCTATGCTTACACTAATAATTCTGTGCTCTTTGAGGGCACTGTGTTGCCTTTTCTTCAATCGATTCAGATCGATTATTGAAGGAATCCAAAATGAAGAATTTAGGTTTTTAAAAACTTCATGCCAGTCCTGGCCAGTGTAGTTCTCTCTTGGTTGTCTCATAGACAGAAATGTCACGGGTTTGACTCCTGGTAAGGGCATGTGCCTGGGCTGCAGTTTTGGTCCCCAGTGGGGTCCATACAAAAGGCTACTGATCAGTGTGTCTTGCCCACGTGGTTGTTTCTCTGCCCACCTCTCTCTCCCTCCCTTCCCTTCTCTCTAAAATCAGTAAGCATATCCTTGGGTGGGGATTTAAAAAAAAAACAAGCTTCATGTCAAATTCAGTTTTTCTCTGAAGTGTCTGTTAATTAGTTATAACATTGTGTCAGGGTTTGCTTTAACTTCTGTGGCATCCATGTAATTGAGCTAATGGCTGTCTGAATAATGTGGTTGAGCTGTAACAGATGTAGGCCCATTCTTTTTCTTTTTTACCTCATCATTTGCTGTATCTTCTGGCAGTCTGATGGAAGAACAAACCCAGTGTGACTTACCAGGAAACCCAGTCAAACTAGCCAGGGGAAGCGTGCTGTTGCCTGAATACTGCATCTTATTGACATGGCTCCCATCATGTGCGTCTCTTGATTTTCATTGTTTTATTGTAATTTTCTATTCACAGCCATCTGTGCAGGTGTGAATTAAATGTAGGAAATGACAGGCTAGTGTGTTATGGGGACTTCATAGCTTCTTTTCAGACAAGCTTATACATTGTTTTTTAAACTATTATAAGGTTGGATGCCATTGCTCATCATATCTTTTACAGCATTATGTTTCTAATTGAATATTCAGATGCTATGAGTTCCCAAAATGTGTTAGAAGTTTTTCTTTGAAGTTTGAGTATGAATGGGACCAGAAAAGCTGCTTATTTAGTCTCACTGAATAAGCTGTATCTTATGACATTTTGGGGCACTTGCACTTGATGAAACTGTGTAGCTCATGAACAGTAACTCCCTTTCATAAATTTATCAAAGCCTCAATAATACGTATTTTAATGACTATTTTTATCTTTATATTTAAAGCTGTAAAAATAATTTGCTTTATTTAAATTATCTTCACTAAGTTGGAACCCCTTTTTAAAAAAATAGCAATAACTAAGACACGGCAAGTCTTTGTAAGTTTGATGAATTTTTAAAAAAATACTTGTGGTTTTATTTTTTAAGAATATTTTTTAAATGCCTGAAAAATAATAGGGTAAGATGTAATGTTTATGTTGTCATTTTCCAAAGTGCCTTGAGCCATTGGGTATTCTATTCAGTTGGTAAAACATGCAGCTTGTGAGGGAAATGGTTGCTCAGTTGTGTGCACTGAACTAATACCACTTAATGTGGGTGATAATCAGTGAAAGTCCACATTGACCTTTAGGCTGTGAGGAAAGCAAATGGTCATTTCTTCTTCTGGACTTTTTATGAGAGAAGCATACCTTGAAATGAGAAGTAAACAGCAGTCATAGGATGTAGGAAGAGGCCTACAAATTAATACCCAGATTAACTGACTGGATCTCTTTAGCCAGGAAAGGCATAGAGCGAAAGATGTTAAAATCAGGATTGTCTATTCACCAACACCAGTTTTTCTGGGATGGTGGACGAGGGACTAAGTATAAACCGTCCTGGCATATAGCAAGGCCATATAGACCAGTGATTCCCTAATGCTTAATAAAGCAGAAAAAAAATTTTTGATGAGGCTGAGATGAAGTTGGCTTTTTCTCTTAAAGACTTTAGGTTTTAGAACAGTTTTAGGTTCACAGCAAAATTGAGAAGAAGGCACAGAGATTGCCATGTACTCCCCACCCCCACATTTGCATAGCCTCCTCCACCACAAACATCCCTCCCTAGAGTGGTGCATTTGTGACATCTGATGAACCTGCATTAACATTATAATTACCCCAAATCCATAGTTTGCCTGAGGGTTCAGGTTCACTTATGGTGCTGTGCTTTCTGTGGGTTTGAAAGAATGTAAGTAACATGTGTCCATCATTATAACACCATACAGAGTGTTTTCACAGACCTAAAAATCCTCTGTGCTCCACCCATTCCTCCCTCCCATCTCCCCCCAAACTCCCATCCTGACCCCTGGGAACCACTGATCTTTTCACTATCTGCATAGTTTTACCTTTTCCAGAATATCATACAGTTGGACTCTTGCAGTGTGTTGCCTTTTCAGATTGGCTTCTTTCACTTAGCAACATACACCTAAGTTTCCTCCATGTCATCTCATCGCTTGATAGCTCATCTTTTTAGTGATGAATATTTTATTGTCTGGATATACCAGTCTGTTTCTCCATTCACCTACTGAAGGACATCTTGGTTGTTTCCAAGTTTTGGCAATTACAAATAAAGTCACTATCAATATCCATGTGCAGGTTTCTGTGTGGACGTAAATTTTCATTTCATTTGCAAGTGAAAACTTATAAATAGCAAGGAGCATGATTGCTGGATGGTATGGTGAGTGTATGTTTAGTTTTGTAAGAAACCACCAGACTGACTTCCAAAGTGGCTGCACCGTTTTGGATTCCCACCAGCAATGGATGAGAGTTGCTGTTGCTCTGTATCCTCAGCAGCGTTTGGTGGTGTCAGCATTCAGGATTTGGGCCATTCTAATATTTTGTACCGGTATCTCATTATTGTTTTAATTCGCATTTCCCAAGTTGGCTTTTTTTATTTTACTAAGTGAGGGCATTAGAAAAAATGATTGCCATTGATTAAAGGGATATTTTTAACACAAAAAGAAATTAGGAATGACATAATTCTAAATAAAGTCTCTAAATGAACCAGTTTGGCTTGAAGAAAAACTCCCAACATTTGCCCTATTTTTCTCATTTTACTGTGTGTTAGGGAGCACTTCATCCCCTGGCAGAGAAAACCATCCTTCTCAAAACCACACAATCATTGATTCACCAGACATTGTCCCTGAGCTCCATCCAGATCACCCATTTACACCACATTTGCTCATTTTCCCCATATCACCTTCTTCAAATTTGGGAATATCCCAATTATTTACTCAAATTTGCCACCAAAACTATGTATTTCCCATCCCACCAGACACTCTTAGACAAAGGGAAAATAAACAAGAATAGTAAAAATTAATTTTACACAGAACCACTAGATAGTTGTTAATTAACTTCAAGTTTCATGAGAATGAACACTAACATTTAAAATACAAGAGCCTTATCCCTAAACTTTCGGCACACAACCGTTGGTTAATTATCCCATCTCTACCAGCATCACTGCACAGAGTGGCAGAAAAGAAATCTGTGAACAATGTAAACCCTCCACAGATTCAGAAACTCACCTCAACATAAGAAAGGCAGTGAAAACACTTGATAATGGTTTACCCAAAGGAACCCATTCTCCTAAAGTTAGTAGGAAGGAAATTCTGCTGCTGCTTTGCAGTAATTAACAGGTTGATGATTTGTACTATGGAACAGAGAAGCTGTATTTCCTCTGAGTACCATCACTACTTTCATCCTGTTTAAACATCCAGTGTCATGTAACCAAACCCTACTTGGTGGATTTAGTAACTAAGAAATAACCGAGGAGGAGTTTTCAAAGGTTACTAAAAAGCAAAGGCTGTGGATGCACTCTGGAAGGCACTTACTTGGGGGACGATGGTGAATATGTGAGCCCAGATGTATGACCCTCCGAATTGTCTTTCAGTTGTCCCAAGTATTTTTATATACCTTTTGGCTTGAAACCTGAGAGTGATAGACCCTCAGTGTGAAGAGCCCAGAAGTGACATGAGAAATGTCCATTTTTGACATGAATAAGAGAAGCTTATAAGGAATTACATTGTCTGGGCAACAAGCATTTACCAAATCCTTTCCGTGCAGAGCTGGCAAAGCCTGAGAGCCCTAGAGAAAGTACTGTTGCTTCTTTAGGAGGGTAACATCTCTGTGGACTGGTCAGCAGTGCTCATTTAACTTATCTATTCACATAGATCTTTGTAATCCTGGTTTAAATATATCCAGAACTGAATTGAAAAGCGAATCTGATTATGTTCAGAACTGTCATTGTTGTGGGCTCTAAAAACTAAAATACTGTGATACTAATATCATTCCCTGATTGTTTGTATAGAAAGAAAAACAAAAGTACTGAAAGATAAGGCCATTTGCTCACAAAATGGCAAGCCACATATAGCAAAGTTAGACCCACAGTTCGGGGCAGACTATGCTGGATCCTAAACAGCATCAAAGCAACAGGGAGAATAAGCAGGTACCGCATTCAAAGCTAATTCTGGCGTTCTGTCTCTGTCTCAGTAACAGGCAAGCACCCTGACTCACAACTTTTCCATGCCCAAAGCTCACTCAGTGTCAGCTCTGTTCACACTCCACACGCAGGGAGCAAAGCAAATGACTCAGCCAAATGCATCTGCTTCCAAAGTGGGAAATTGATGCGGATTATATGGCAACCCTATTGTCAGGGCCCGATGATACGAGCGCTCCCGCCATTGCATTACCCCCGTTGTGATGCTTCATACAGGTGTTCACCAGGAAATGAGGAGGAACATAAAGAATGAAGGTGATTTCTTTCCCCAAAAGATGTAAAATATGTTTCTGTTGGTTTTATTATTACATACATCCATGAAACAGAGTCCAAAAAGCCCCAGGAACAACTTCTTAATCATCTTCAGTATAAAGTAGGGTCCTCACATAATAACCATAAATTAAATGATGTGGATAAAAACCAGATAATATTCAAGTAAACACATTTAGAAGATTCACATTAGGAAAATTCCAAGAACTGTTTTGGCAAGCCTATCTAAGAATACCTTATTTAAGGCCTTTACTATTTCCATGAGACTGACTTTCACAATAACTTGTCTTTATTTGTAATTTTTTTAATGAAATAAAATGTTAGTAGGTAGTTGGTAGCTGAATGCCATGTCATACTGACAGCCTCCTGATAAACTCTTGTTTATTGCACTAGTTTCTGACAGGAAAATGGACGCACGCACACACCTTTTCAACTGGCCACTTCTCCAGGAGACACTCTATGATCAGAACAATGATTTTGACCATGGCGTCAACAAATATTTCACACTTAAAGAATTAGATCTTAGTTAATTTAATATGTTAAACTGAGACTTTGGGGGAACATGAGTAAGAAAATAATATTTTTGGTAAAGTTCTTGGACTAAATTTTTTTCATGCTTCAGACCAAACTAATTGGAATTGACCAGTGTCTTTAAAGAGAGATAGCACTATAGTTGAATTAAATGAAAAAAAGGAAGAAGATAGAAGAAAAGGAAAAGGCAGGCCTGTGAGACTTGCCAATGAGGAAAATACAAGAAAATACTAGGAATAGATGGTGTCTTAAAAGACAATAGCTAACAATTTCTGAGTGTGAGCATGTGCATGGTACTGTTCAATGTACTTCCGTGGTGGGGCTTTAATCCTCACCAGATCTCCAGGTATTATCATCATGTCCATTCTGTAAATGAGAAAACTGAAGCACCTGAAATAGGACCTTCCCCAGGGTCTCACAAGAGCTTTGGAGCCTCAACCCAGACGCAGGACGCTGCCACCAGGGGCAGCACTCGTGATTGCTGTGTGGTTCCTTCATTAAAACACGACACTTACGCACTCTGGATCTTGAAGAGAAAGCTCCTTACTGCTTTCTTCAGGCATTTATTGTTTGATAAACACCTCTCTTCAGCTGTAGTCTCTTCATTTCTGTTTCTCAGGAAAGAATAAAGGAGGAAATTAATTCCGTTGGTGCATTACATCGGGAGGTTTTTAAAAAGTAATTTTATTAGGTTACAGATCTAAAATAATTAAGATAACTCCTGAAATTGATTAATCTGAGCACATTATTACAAGAAGGAAATTTTACCACGAACGGCCAATTACGGGGCCTTGTACTTTTGCTCAGCTACGCTGCCCACCATATCCTCACCTTGCCCAGTCCTGCACATCAAATGTAAAACCATGACTGCAGCTCTGCTCTGGGCCGCCCTGTCCTTGGAGTCCTTTGAGTCTCACAGCTCCTCTTCCCTATTATGACAGTCCTTTTATAGTCATCGTTCAGTTTTATCAAGGGCCTATTGCATGCCAGACATACTTTCCCAGGTACCAGGGACAGTGTCAGGCACTGTAGGGAGTAAGAAGATGATGTGGAGACAGGTCTGGCTTCATACCATTGTCTGTAGTCCATGACAGAAACATAAATAACTCAAATACAGCGGAGCAAGGGGCAAGTGCCACACACAGAGGTATGATAAGTCGGGAAAAGTAGGGGCAGAGGAACAACTTCCGCCTGGAAAAATTAGGAAAGACCCTACTGGAAACTTTGGCCCTTGACAGGCCAGTAAAAGTTGGAACCCAGGAATGGGGAGGAAGGTGTTATAAGCAGACACAAGACACATTGGGTCTATGATGGAATAGTGAGAATTAGAAAGGAGGGGGACAGGTGTGCTGAAATCAAACTGGGGAAGGCGCTGAAGTGCGAGGCCAGAGAAGAAGGGTCCTTCTGTGGGCAGTGGTGAGCTTAAAAGCTTTGAGTGAGGGAATGACATAACTAGAAATATTAAGCTGGTGGCCATGCATAAAACACTGAATGGAAGAAGCCTCTAGACAGGATTTGACAAGGGCCTAAGCTGGCATGGTGACTGTGTGACATGAGGTTTGCTTCTCCACGGGACAGGCTCTGCAAACCATTGGAATCAAGGTAAACATGGGAGCGACTGAAAAACTGCTCTGAGGAAAACTGCCCACATAAATCACCTGATGCGACGTATAACATAAGTTTTTCTAGTGTAACCATTTTGATTTCCCATTGGGATAGCATTCATAGCAGAGTTGAAAGGAAAAGAGATAGAAAAGGAAAAGTAATGTATTAAGGACTGTGGTTAACTAAAGAACGTTAAAGTGACATTGAAATCCAAGCAAAGAGATATTGAGGAATCACCAGTTATTCTTTTTTAGAAATAATTGTTTCAAAATAACTCATCAAGTGATTAAATTAGTGAATTAAGTTAAAAAATTATAGATATATCTGAAACATTTATTTTCATGGCAGGTAGATCTACACGTCTTAATAGGTATGGGGACATAGGTGCATTAAGCACTACAGTAATCGGTTATCAAAAATAAGACAGCCCTGGCCCATGTGGGTCAGTTTGTTGGAGTGTCATCCCATAAACTGAAAGGCCATGGGTTTGATTCCCAGTCAAGGCACATACCCACATTGCAGGTTCAGTCCCCAGTCAAGGCGCATGCAGGAGGCAAGCGACCGATGTGACATCAGTGCCTCTCTCTCTCTCCCTCTCTTCCCTTCCTTCCTGTCTCTTTAAAAGCAATGAAAAAAAATGTCCTCAGGTGATGATAAAAAAGGAATAAATTTAAAAAATAAAAGACATATCTATTAGAGATATGTTTGACTACAATTAGAATACCTGAATATCTTTGGCTTAAACATGTTTGACTTTCATAAAATGAGTGAAGATGGCAGATTCAGAGTTGGTACAGTGACTTGGTGGTGTCACTGAGGACTCCTACACCTCCTATCTCTCTGTTCCACCGTCTTTTCTGTGCTCCCTCATAGTAACAAGATGGCTGTTGCTGCTCCAATTCACATTCTCAACAGGACAAAGGGGTTGGGGCAAAGGGCTGGGGAGCCACACCTACTGTCCTTCGTTAGGAAAACAAGAGTTTGTCCACAAATCCCGCTCCCACCCTCACTGAATCACATGTAGGTCCCATCAGTCAAAACTGGGTCACAGGTTTTTCTCTACCTTCAAGGAAGACCGGGAAATTAATTATTTAGCTTTCCAGCCTTGAATGTAGAGGAAAACAAAGGAAAAAGGAGTTAGAATAAATGTGGAGCAAACCAACCTACAATAACCACTACAAGGTTTTAAAAAAAGAACATTTGGTTTAAAAAGATATGGGACTATACATTTGGTAGTAATGCTATCAAAAATTGTGAAAGTAAAAAGTATCTCTGCTTAATAATAATAGCTGCTTTTCAGTAAGCACTTTCAATTCAGTATTCCAGGATCTGTATTCACTTTATATTTAATGCTCACAACTGTCCTTAACGTTTAATGAAAGAAAGAGGCTTAGAGAGGTTCTAGAGCACACCAGAGATGCCAGAGGCAGAAAATGAGGAAGCTGAGGTTTGAAATAGGTTCTGTCTCACAGAGCCTGCTCAGTTAATAATAAGGAATTGAGCCAGACTTATATCCAAGCAAAGATCTACCCCCTCCCAGAAAAAAGTCAGAAAAGGTATTGATAATGCCATATTGTGAAATCCTGATGTTGGTGACTGAGAACTCTAATTCCAGGAGAAATTAAGAACTTACATACTACTGTATCAAATGCTAAGCCAGCTGCTTTACAAACTTCACCTCATTCAATCACCCAACCCTGTAAGATAAGTAGTATTAACATTATTTAGTGCCTTTTATGTGCCAGGTGTTTCACCTAAATTATCTGACTTCAGGTGAGGACAAGAGCTTGCTGTCCTTGCTCAGATGAGTCCTAAACTGCTCAACCTGTCTTCCGTGTCACACACTCTGTGTCTCACTCTGACGTTACTCTGCTTTCTCTGCTGTCTGCCCTGCTTTACCCTTCAGATTCAGCATGTGCTGTGGTGTCATCTGCTGTGACTGTCGCCCTCATTTATCATTCTGCTTTTCACCCGGCTAACTTCTGTAAGGCCCTTACTCAGGCACACCCCCAACCAGGGATGGTGCCTCCACATGGTTTTCCCTGACCCAGAAGGTGGGACTAGAGATGGGTATGCAGACACACCCCTGCTCTGAAGGAGCCCATGGAGAAATGGGAGAGGAGATAAATAAATGGCCTCAATGCACCTACCATATTATGACAGAAGGATGGACAGAGGTCTACAAGATGGAGTACCATATTTTTCAGATTATAAATTGCACTTTTCCCCAAAATTTGGGAGGAAAGGGGTGTGCATCTTATAGTCCAAATGTAGCTTTCCCGGCTCGCTGTGGGGGAGAGGGCAGCAGTGAAGTGGGGTCACAGGTTATTAAATATTTTACCACATTTTTTGCTTCAAAATTTTTTTTCCTATTTTCCTCCTCTAAAACCTAGGTGCCTCTTATGGTCCGGTGTGTCTTATAGTCCTAAAAATATGGTAAATTGCATCAGCCTTCTCCGTGGTAATTCCCATGGGACTGGGTATATTCTGGGATAATCTGTGGAGGTTATTCCATGCAATCAGAGAAGTAACCAGGTATTTGAAATTACTAAGTGAGGAGTCATAGTCACTACCAAGTTCAGGATTGGAAATGGGAATAGGTGGACAGAAATGACTGCATTGGGCTAAACAGCTAGGGAAGGAGTAGGGAAATAAAAGAAATTTTGTTGTAACCATTCTAATTTCTTGTTGAGTCCGTCATCCCTAATTTAGTAATTCACTTAGCACAGTATAAAATAACCTTTAAAAATATGCTCATTCACCCTCGATGGGTGACTCAGTTGGTTGGAATATCGTCCCCTACACTAAAAAGGTTGTGAGTTCGATCCTCGGTCAGGGCACATACCTAGGTTGCTGATTCAGTCCCTGCTCAGGGTGTATATGGTAAGCAACCAGTCGATGTTTCCCTTTCACAATGATGTTTCTCTCTCTCTCTCTCTCAAAAAATCAATAAATATATCCTCAGGTGAGGATATAGATATAGATACACACATACACACCCATACATACATATGTATGTACTCATTCATCAATTTTTAGGCAATTGTTTCAAGATTTCTAGCTAACATGGGATGCTCAAATATTAATGAAGACACTGATTTCTGGCTTTCAGATCTCCTAGGTTAAGCACCAAAACACTCCTGAGTAGAGGAGGGTCTTCATAGAGAAGCCTGATGTGTGCAGATTGCAGCATGACCGTGGCTGTTGTCTTCAGTTACTAACTTAGCAGACACTGTGCAGCCAGAACAGTATTGCATGCACAGAGTGCTTAAAAATATTTGTTAAATTAACACATAAATTAACAAGTGGACTGAATGAAATAATTCTAGTACATTGAGAATCAGCAAGACCTTATTTAGACTTCATCTACTTGGACTGGGTAGGTAGCTTTTTGGTAGTGTATTAAACTCAGTCTTTCAAAAATTCAGGCTTTCCCCTGTGGTCTGGCCTCTAACCGCTCCAATTCACAGGTTATTTGAAGGTGTCAGCAACTGTGAGAGATTTCTCAGAAAATACCAGAGTGCTGCTTCAAACAATTTCTACAACTGCTGTCAGATTCAGGATCAAGGAAAGAAAAGAAAGCAATGGATTTATTGTTTAGTAGAGAATCTTGTTTTTACTTGAAAATATAATCTGAAAATGTTGAGATTGTTGTGCAATGTGACATAGGAGTTTTCTTTTATCCTGAAACTTCTGTTTAAAAATCTGAGTACAGATATCACCATCACTCGATACATACTTGATAATGTTTATTTGTAGTTTTTCTACCAAGACTTTAGAGTTCATATGTTCTTGACAACTTAGTTCCGACAGAACTCCGAAAAGATACCATTGCTTACAATTTGGATTCAGCAGTAATTTCTAACTAAAATTTCTAACTAGAATTTCTGATTAAAATTCCCTTGGCTTTGTTAGCAATGTTGGACAACTGCAGCTTACTTCTGATTGCCTATATTCATTTCCATTCAGTCTGAATTCCTAAAACACTGAAATTTGGTATTAACAATATCAGTTCATTAATTTCCTAAAATTCCGTGGGTGGGCAGTTTCATAATGACACTGCTCTTGTCCAAAGTCTGTGAAATGATAGTTCTGCTTTAAAATTGGAACAGAAGAGAAGCAGCATAGGAAACCAGTTGGCTCAAATTGTCTTCTGTGACTGCATTCTCTTCAGCTAGGGTCTGTTGCCCAAGCTTTTCCCTCTTCCTGCTGCCTTCATCAGCCCTACTGCTCTGCCTTGCGTGGCTGGGCCGTCATAGTTGAGATGGCTTCCTCTGGGAAATCACCTGATGGGAACAGATGCCCCACCTGTGAGCTCTCATAACACCCCTTTTTGATCCCTATTATGGAAGTTATCACATTATTTTATAATTCCACTTCTTCATGATTCCAGCATCTTTCTACCATAATCTTACTGTCTTTATAATTCCACTGTCTACTTTCTTCTTTGTAATTTCACTCCTGTCTTCAGTATTTTATTTCTGGCACCTGCTATAAATTTCCAGCACAGTCCATAAATTCACCAATATATATTTACTAAATGAATACACCATATTAATGGGTTATTAATTATAATTATAAACATAATATTTATGGGAGAGGAGGGAGCAAAAACAAAGCCAGAAAAGACTTTTCAGCTTGAAAACCTTTTGTCACATCTTCTTTGCAATTACACCAAGGTAACACCTTTTAAGACTTCTAGTCTTT
This sequence comes from Trachops cirrhosus, assembly GCA_028533065.1. NCBI lineage: Eukaryota > Metazoa > Chordata > Mammalia > Chiroptera > Phyllostomidae > Trachops > Trachops cirrhosus. The sequence continues at coordinate 52,094,016 of CM052542.1, forward strand.
ACGTTGCCATAAACATGCTTTGCTTTCCTTTTAAGTGTCAGTTCTCTTGGTTTAAAATGTAACTATTAAATTTCACATAAGATTTTGATTTTCTTTGCTCCACAATCTTATAAGGTAAATTAGAATTTTTCAAATAATGTGGATTTCAGAAAAAATGTGTTATTTCACTGAAGTAAAAGTTCAAAGAGGGAAAGTATGTTGACTAATTTATTTACCACTGTATCCCAAACTCTTAGAACACTGCCTGGCACATACTAGGTGCTTTGTAAATATTTATTGAATAAAACCTAGATTCCAACCAATATCCTAATCACATCCTCGATTTGGAGTCATAAAGAGAAGAATCTAAAAAAAAAATGAGCATGCCAGACAAATGAACTATTTATCACAGGAGAAAAACAGGGTCAGTGATTTAAAAACTCAGAGGTGAGAGGAAAACTAATCATGGTTCTAGGCCATTAACTAGCCCTTGACCTTGTACAAGTTACTACTGAAACTTTCAGGGCCTCAGTTACGAACTCTGAAAACTGAATCTCATAATACTTACAAAGGTAATTAAAGCATTCAACACAGTGCCCAGCACAAAGAAAGCACTAATCAGACATGGCTATTGTTGTTATTATTTTGATAGTATTTCCCTTTTATTGGCCAAAGTATTATTAGTGCTATGGCAACCACAAGTGCTGTGTTGCTTTCTCTCCCAAATTCTTTAATTCTGTTGGATTTCTGACAAGTGAGAAATGTCCATATTCCAGTGGCATTTTTGAGTCTCAGGAAGGTGGCTGCTGCAGCTCCTATGATATGATGAGCGGAGAAAAGTGAATGCAGCTTATCCTCAAGTGTTGCCAAAACTGTCACTGCCTAAAAAGCCCTTTAGAAGCTATTTTAAAGACTGTTGGTGTTGGTTTCACTCTTCTCTTTTCTTCTTGCAATTTTGCTTTCATTCTTTTGGTTGATTTTACTCTTTCTGTCTCCCTAAGGATGTTCTCAGTGGACACTAGCAATGTTGGGTAGGGCTTCCAGTTTCATACATTTGTTCATGCCCATGTCATTCAAAAACCCTGCTCAATTTCTAATATATTCAAAGGAACCCCATGCTGGGGAAATGCTGCAAGAAATTCAATGATAAATATGACATTAAGCAAAACATAGTGTGGTATGGTGGGCCAAAGCCTGACTCTGAAGTCATGAAGAACAAGATTTGAATCCTGGCGAGTCTCTCAGCCACCAAGCTGGAGTGTATCCTCATCCATAAAATGGGGATGGAGTTAACTGACTTGCAAGATTAATTAAGGATTAGAAATAATTTGAATAAATTACTCAGATCACCTGAGTGGTTAGATAAGTGATACTTGTAATTATTAGTATAGTTTATAGTTCCTGCCACAAAACACATAGAAAGAAGTCTCACCAAAATATGTACTAAATAATAATAGACTGAGCGCTTCACTGTGTGGAACATCATGCAAATATGTTTTAAGAAGATGACATGTGGTGGGTGATAGATTCTCCTCTATCACATACTCAATTGCATCTAAGGGACATCGATTTGAAGTATGGGAAAGCTGAAATCCAATTCTGAAACCTACTCATTACTTTTTAAAATGACTAAATCGGGAAACAATGCCAACAGCTACTTATTTTATTGGGGACATTTTTCAGAAGAAATGTCAACCACAAATCTGTCTTGCCAGATGTATACTATGTTATTTTCTATCATTTTCCTTTTCAACATTGGCAAGCAGAGCAGCCTGAAGGATGAACAACTTCCAAGTTTCTATCAGGAGGAGAGAAAAATGGAGTCCTATTTACTTTTGTTTTTAATTCTTTCTATGTAAAAATCTTATGCTTCCACTTTAAAACAAATAGTATTTACAGGAATGTTGTGTGTGTTGGTGTGTGTGTGCACCCATGCTCAGGTGGGTGCTGGGGGGGAGGATGTAGATGATTATAAGGAGAAAACAAAAATCATCCATTATTCTGCAGCCGAGAAATACCACTGTTAGCATTTTGAGTCTTTCCCATACAGTGTTTTTCTATGATTTTTGACAGTATGGTTGCTGAATTAATAGTGTACTATGCTTTAAATTTTTTTTAACTTAAAATTATATCATGAGCATGTTTGCAAGACATTGATTGGCAAATTTTTTTCAGAGGCAATTTATTTAGCCTCTCAAAGCCTCCATAATAATGTGCTAGTGTTTCTACTCAATTTAGAAAAGATGTGAAAGTCCTTTGTAAGTCACTTATAGAGCACACAAATGAAATTATTTATTCTGATCCACATGACTCAAGGAGTTGAAAGGCCCATATTTATTACATATTTACAGAGCACTCTGCAGATCACTGGGGGACCCAGAAAAGACAGAGCCTTATACTAAAGATTTTACAGTCTGATCCACTGATGAAGCTAAAACATGAAAACATCAAGAAAAGCAGAGGGTTAAACTTTCCTTTTGACTGCAAGTATAACTTTGCCTTAATTATTTTAAAAGAGTTCTCAGATCTTGAATTTCTTCTGTACATGGCTCCTTCAATTTTAAAATGAATCATGCTTCAGAGAATTAGCTTTTCTTACCTCAAACATAATTATAATTTTACCCACAATAATGTAATTTGCCAGTTGAATAGTAGATTACCAGCCTGCATCAAAAAAAAAAGTGGAGTCTATTTTTGTAAATGCAGATCATTTGTAATGATTGATTTAAATTAAAACTAGTATTTTTATGCAGAAAAAAATACCCTGAACTCAAAAATAAAAGTAATAGAAAAGAAAATAAGAATTATGAAATGAGAAAATTCCTTAATATTCTATTAATCTATATCATAGCAAAAAAGTAAAACTCTTTTTGCCACAGCATATAAGGATTGTTTTTCTGTAATTATCATGTTACTATGGAAAATATGTGGGTTTCTTTATGTCTGGAGGGTAGAATTATGAATGGTTTTTATCTTTTTTTCTCCTTGTCTACAAATTTTTCTACTATAACATATATTCTGTCAATAATCTAAAAAATGAATAAAAATTGTTAAAAAACTACATCACTTGAAAATCAAAACTAACAGTAAATCAGCCAGTTCAAATAAATAAGAACTGGGAGAATTTAGCTCAAATCAATAAAGCACAGCAATATGGTATCTACAGGAAACCAATGAAATGTTTTTCATAAGGGAAAAGTATATACTAAGCTTTCTTGAACTCTTTGTAAGGCTTCTCCCCACATACCCACTACCTTTACTTCACCTTCCTTATTTAGTTTCATGGTATGTCAAATACCTTGCACATTTAGTGGCAGTGTTTTTATCTCCCTCCATGAAATCTGGGAATTAATGCCATCAAAAGTTGTCCAACACTAAATCACTTAGAGCCAGAAATTGAACTAAAAACTGAAGGATGGCTCTTGGGTTCGCTGAGGACAGGGAGAAATTGCAATGGGATACATAGAGGGTTTAGTAAGATTTAGAAGAAAATGTAAGAATAGCGTAGGGAAAAAGACAAATGAAGCAGTTAGCACAAAACAGAAAGAAATGGATTTTCTTAGGGCTCAGTCCAAGGAAGGCACTGGGTTGTCTGTTTATTAATTCAATAAGAATGCATTGTTGGTGGTGACTAGATTGTAACTGAATAATTTTGAGAGAATTTGAGTAAAAGCAACATCTTCACTGGTAGAGGAAGATGAGGCAAGGAGAGGAAGGGAACATAGTCAAAGATGTGGGGGAAATGGAGAGGAGTCAGCTGTCCAAATTTGCTTCTGTGAGAAGTCAAATAAGATAAAGTCTGAAAAAAAAATGCCTGTCCATTTTAACAATTGGAAGGAAGGTGGTGAATTTTGTCATTCACTGCTCATTTGGTAGAATGACAGAGAGATACCAGATTGGAGTAGACAGACAGGGGGATGAGAAATTGGACCTAGATAGGCAGGTGTTGAAAATTCAAAACATTTGACTGTGAAGGAAAGTAGGAAACTAAAGCAGTAGTTAGAGGGAAAGTGGATTTGAGGAAAGAGCTTTGGGTTAGTTTGTGTGTTGGTTGGTTTTGGTTTTGTGTCACATTGTCTGTGTTTTAGGGAAAAGAGCCCCAAATGGGCTTCCTTTCAGACACAGCAGAAAGGAAGAGGCTGACACTGACCCTGTGATGTATTCTTATCTAAAGACCTTATCTAAAGGTCTAGAAGAAAAGAAAAGCAGCAATTCAACTAAATTCAACAAATATGTGTTACATCTTCATAGGCTAGGAATCAAAAATGAGCAAGATAAATTCCCTGTCTTTCAGAATCTACAGTTTGATAGAAACTCGCTTATAGCAAGGGTAACCAAGGGAAGAGACGGAAAGCCACATAAATAATATTGGTCAACATAGAATCCAGAAGAAAATTACCAAAAGAGTAAGAAAGATCAGTGCAAGTCCACAAGCCAGTGCAAACTCCTCCGGCTGGTCTCCTTAACACTCCCTACACAGGCTTTCCCAGTTCAACCTCCCTAGTTTAGCTCCTCTTGTTTAAGTTGCCTTTTCTCCTCCATTCTACCTTTCGCATGCTATATTTTGTCCTTGTTTTACCTTTTCCCCCTGACTCTTCCAACCCCTATCGATCTTCCCTACTTCTGAATTCTTTTACTACTTAACACTTGCACCCCACATTTTAGCTCTTAACTATTTCCTGGGAGGCCATGAGGTGTTAATGGAAGGAACACCAGCTTTGATATCCAGGTACCCTGGTTCCAATCCAGCTTTTATCACTTTCTAACCTATAGGACCTGAGCAAGTCCTGTCTCTAGATGCTCTATCTCTAGAGTGAGGAGATAAAGCTACCTCTCAAGGTTACTCTCAAGAGTAAATGAAATAGTATGTATAAAGCAACTGAAACAGTTTGTGCTCTTGACCCAGACTGTGTTGGTTAGAGTCCAGGTTCTCCTGTGGCATCTTGGGCAGGTTACTTAACCTATGAGTAGCTCATATTCCGCTATCAAAAGGAATACCTAACTGGTACCTAACTCATAAAAGTTGTTGAGAAGAATGGGGCAATAGAGAAAAATAAGACACTGTAGATAAAGGGCTTAAAACAACACTAAGCATAGAGTAAGTACTATGTAAATGTTATTATTATTTTATTTACTGCCTTGTATTATCAGAATAAAAAATAGTTTACTTAAAATGTTTTCTATTTACTCTCCAGCAATGTTAATACTTCTAGTTTTCATATAATTTCAGTGAGCAGTGTTTTAGTTTTTAAGTACATTTTATTGATTATGCTATTACAGTTGTCCCAATATTTTCCTCTTTGCCCCTCTCCTCCTGGTACCCCCCTTCGCTCCAGCAATGCCCCCTCTTAGTTCATAGCCATGGGTCGTACATATAAGTTCTTTGGCTTCTTCCTTTCCTATACTATTCCTAACCTCCCCCTATTTTGTACCTACCAATTAAACTTCTTAATCCCTGTATCTTTTCCCCCATTCTTCCCCTTCCCTCACCCCACTGATAACCTTCCATGTGATCTCCATTTCTATGATTCTGGTCTTGTTCTAATTGTTCACTTAGTTTGTTTTTGTTTTTTTTTAGATTCAGTTGTTGATGGTTGTGAGTTTGTTGTCACTTTCCTATTCATAGTTTTGATCTTTTTCTTAGATAAATCCCTTTAACATTTCATATAATAATGGCTTGGTGATGATGAACTCCTTCAGCTTTACCTTGTCTGAGAAGCACTTTATCTGCCCTTCCATTCTAAATTATAGCTTTGCTGGATAAAGTAATCTAGCTTGTAGGTCCTTGCTTTTCATCACTTTGAATACTTCTTGCCAGTACCTTCTAGCCTGCAAAGTTTCTTTTGAGAAATCAGCTGATAGTCTAATGGGAACTCCTTTATAGGTAACTCTCTGCTTTTCTCTTGCTGTTTTTAAGACTCTCTCTTTTATCTTTCACCTTTAGCACTTTAATTATGATGTGTCTTGTTGTGGTCCACTTTGGGTCCAACTTGTTTGGGACTCTATGTGATTCCTGGACTTGTATGTCTATTTCCTTCACCAGATGGGGGAAGTATACTTCCATTATTTTTTCAAATAAGTTTTCAAGTTCTTGTTCTTCCTGTTCTCCTTCTGGCACCCCTATGGTTCAGATGTTGCCACATTTGGAGATATCCCAGAGTCTTCTTATTCTCTCCTTGTTTTGTGTGTGTATGTGTGTTTATGAATTTTTGCATTCTTGTGTCTTCATTTTGTTCTGGTTGACTGTTTATTTCTTCCTTATGTTCCAAATCTTTGATTTGAACCTTGGCTTCCTTCCTTTCACTGTTGGTTCCCTGGGGATTTTTCTTTATTTCACTTAGTGAAATTTCTTACCTTCATTTCTTCCCTTATGCATTTGCCATATGCAACAAGTTCTCTGATTTTCCTTATCACAAGTGTTTTCAACTCTGCATATGATAGGTTGGCTATCTCCATTTCACTTAGTTCTTTTTCTGGAGTTTTTTTCTGTTCTTTCATTTGAACCATATTCCTTTGTTTCCTCAATTTGGCAGCCTCCCTGGGTTTGTTTCTGTGTATTAGGTAGAGCTGCTTTGACTCTCTGTCTTAGTGTACCTGTTATGTTGTAAGGGGCAGAGCCTCAGGTATTGACCAGTGTGAGAAAACTGCTTCGCAGCTTGGTGACACTGTTTGTGGGGGAGGAGTTGCAGAGGGAACAATGCCACTCACTCAGCTCTAGCCCCATTTCCAGTCACTTCCTCCACTCCTCATTACAACAGGTGCCCTTCTAGCTGCTGTCCTGATGCTAAATCCCTGACTGGGTGGGTTTGCATATGTTCTAGGACCATTCAGGTCCTTTAAATGGACTCCGAGGGACTGGCAGTTTCTTCTGCAGCCCCAAACCCCACTGGTTTTTACAGCCAGAAGTTATGAGGCTTTATTTGCCCAGGGCTGAAACCCTGAGTTGCAAGGTCTGGTCTGTGGCTGGGATGGCTCACTACCCAGGTGTCCTCTCAGTTTTTACCTACCACACATGAATGTGGGACCACCCTCTCTGCCATCCACCACCACTGCCTCTCTGCCACTGCCTTACCACTGCCACACTGTGTCCCCTCTGCCCCATCTCCCCAGCTCTGCCCCTCCTACCCATCTGGATGAATATTTCTTCTTTAAATCTTTGGTTGTTGGACTTCCATACAGTTCAGTTTTCTGGTGCTTATGGTCATTTTTAGTGTTAAAGTTAGTTATGAGCCCCTTAGGTTGTATGAGGAGACAAAGGTGTGTCTACCTACACCTCCATCTTGGCCGGAAGTCCACAATGTCTTAATTTTAAAAAAGCTTCTTTTGAATTGTTTTTTCTTTCCATTATGTATTTTTTAAATGGCCTATATTATGTATGCTTTCCCAGCTGTAGTTCAATATTTTAATACTTTAGAACTGCTAAAAGTTCTGGGTCCAATTCTAATGTGTGCTGGGGAGAAGAGGGGTTCCTTACACCAATAAGAAATTCTCTGGTGCCAACTGGATGTCCCACAATCTAACTCAATCCTGACACTGTGTACCTGGAGATAGCATCAGATCCTATAAGTTAAGAACTCAGTTTCACAAGACTGCCCTGCCCCCAAGCCCCTCTTCAGAAGCCAGGTCATCACCTGTGCTTTTGATCCACCGGCTATAGATGGGAAGTTCCAATGAACCCTGTCTTGGATTTGATTAATTTGCTAAAGTAGTTTACAGATCTTAGAGGAACATTTTACTTACTAGATTATCAGCTTATTATAAAAGGATATAACTCAGGATGAGCCAAAAGGAAGAGATGCAGAGGGTGAGGTATAAATGGCAAGGAGCTTCAGTGCCTTCTCCTTGTGTACTGCTCTCCATGAATCTCCACACGTGCTCACCATCCCAGAGGCTCTTGAACCCTCTCTCCTTTTGAGTTTTTATGCAGGCTTCTGTAGATAGGTATGATTGATTAAGTCATTGGCCATTGGTGGTTAAACTCATTATCCAGCCCATCTCTTCTCCCTGGAAGTTAGAGGTCAGTGGTGGGACTGAAAATTCCAACCCACTAATCACAAGGTGGGTTCTGCTGACAACCAGGTCCCATCCTGAGGTGAGGTCCAAAAGTCTCTATTAACATAACAAAAGACACCTTCACCATTCTCAGCATGTAGGAAATTCCAAGTGTTTTAGGAGTTCTGGTCCAGAAACAGGGACGAAGACCACATATGTATTTCTTATTATAAGTCCTAATATCACAGCTGCCATTACCTGCCCAAGCATATAAAATGATCCGGAATGTTACAACACATGGGTTACTGGAAAGAGCACTAGGCATCAATTTGATCCCTCTTCTTAGCTTGCATTATACTTCCTATCCTACACATAAAAAATAGAATTTTAAATAATTAAATAACAAAGCTATAAATTATGCAAATTACATTTTATTTAAAAAGTATCCCAACAGAAAACTTACTCTAAGGCAGATGTTAACAGCCAATGCTTGGGAGAAATAAAGATGATCAACAAATACATTATAAAATTATTTTACTTCACTGATCATCAAAAAATTCAAATAAAAAGTAAGACACCATTATTATATGTGTCCAATTAAGAAAACATTAAAGCATAATATTCAGTAAATAATAAATAATATTTGAATAAATCATAATATTCAAAGCATAATATACAATAAAGCATAATGTTGGCTGGTAATCTAAATTGTTGCCACCTTGAAAGTTGGCATATGTAGCCAGACCCTTGTGCATGCCTTTTGAGCTAATAATTTCACTCCTAGAAATCTGTCCTGATGAAATAACCACAGATAAGAATAAGTGTTTATGAATAAGAATATTCATCAAAGATATATTCAGTTCCTTGGTGATCTCATCCACCCTCACATTTATAAATTCTCTATACACTGCTGACTCCCAAATTTATTTCTCCAAGTGCAATCTCTTCATTAATAATAGTGTCTAATAATCATCTCAGACTTAACGTGTACAAAATGACCTCCTGCCTCCTGGTCCCCCACCACTCACACCCCCCCAACCTTGCTCTACTCTAATCTTCTCTATTTCAGCTGATGGCACCTGTATCTTACAGCAGCTTGAGCTAAAAGCTTTGTAATCTTTAATTCCCCTCTAATTTCACACCCCACATTCAATCTGTCAGCAAATCCTATTGGCTTTCCACCCAAATCCCACTGCTTCTCAGAACCTGCACCACCAGCACCCTGGTCCAGGCCACACCATCTCTCTCCGGGTTTATCACAGAGCCTCCTAACTGGTCTCCCTGCTTCCAGCCTTGCCCCTTTCCCTTGCAGACCAAGAAAACATATTTCAAAGCTAACAGAATATATCACTCCCATGTTTAAATCACTGTCCGCCCTACTGTCTCTGAGAAACCCAAGCACAATTTTCCCACAAGGCCTCGCTTTAGCTATTCCCTATTCTTGTTTCTTGATATCCACATGGCTCCTTTCTTGCCTTCTTCGAGTCTTTTTCAGATGTTACCTTCTCATGGAGATCTTACTTGACCCACTATTCAAAATTGCAACATCCTTTCACCTACTCTCCCTAGCCCCTCTAACTGCTTTATTTTTCTCCAAGATATTTATTACCTTCTAGTATATATTAATTAACTTTTTTACTGTCTACCTCTCCCCATTAGACTGTAAGTGCCATTAAGGACTGGGCTAAAATGTTGATAAATTACCAAGTGATTTAAAATTGGCTCTTGGGTTATATATTTTCCAAACAGAAGACTCAGTGTTTTTTCTATTACCGGTACTTGAATAATGACATTGAGGCAAATTAGCCCTCAGTCCATTACTGTTTAAATATCAGTGGTGTATGTGTAGTATCATCAAACCTCAGAAATGCTAAATTCTGCAGGTACTTTCTTTTGGCCTATGATGCCAAAACTTATTATTCTCAAGAGAACTCGTGAAGTGTGTTACAGAACTCGTGAAGTGTCTTTTTCCTTCTGTTTGAATAACATGATAATACTTGAATAGTTTTACATACATCTCTAAAGATTGATAGAGGTCATCTTAGTTTAAGGATCTAGTTCAGTTTAACAAACAAAGGTAGTTTCATTACTCCTTAATCAATCTATACTATTTGTTTTTAATACCAGGCTATCAAATGTTTGGTTCATTGAAAAAGTGCTCATTTTCATTTTTATTCAAAGGAGCATTTGTTATCCATTTTACAGATGCTAAGCTGAGGCTCAGAAGGTTAAATGACCTTTCCAAAATCAGATACTATAAGATAAAGCCAGATTTCAAACCAAGATTGATCTAACTCCAAGTCTTGTTCTTTCTCCAATACACATCCTCAAATGTATTTAAAAAATATACATGTTAACAAAGAAAGCAATCTAGAATTTTAAGGAAGTGTTATATTAGTGAATTGTTTTTTCAATGAAACAGATACTATTTTTATTCTCTCCCTAATTTTTGTCTTCAAATAAGTCACTTTTACATCTCTCTTGTAATGCTGTAGGCTCACCTAAATTGTTTAAATTAATCTTCTGTTCTCATCTTAGTTATCCCATGTATAATCTTTGTATCTTTTGTAGTAGTAAGCATGAGAGATATAGTAATTTTGGTCTCTTCTATCTGTCTTTCTGAAGAAAAATGAGACTGTATTACCTTTTATATAATATTAAAATGATAAATACAAATTGTTTAAAATAAGAACCTATCATTGGAATTATTTGAATTGCAACGAAATTGTGTTTTGCTTCAGAAATAATTATTGCTTTTAAAAGGTAGTAAACATGTTTTTTAACTTAATTTTTTTCAAGTTTTGATTTTAGAGAGAGGAGAAGGGAGGGAGAAAGAAAGGGTGAGAAATATCAATGCAAGGTAGACATATCGATCGGTTGTCTTCTGTTCAAGCCCTGACTGGGAATCAAACTGGCGCCTTTCAGTTGGCCGGACGATACCCAACCAACTGAGCCACACTGGCCAGAGCGAGGTAATAAACATTTAAGTAGTTTCAGGAAGCATTTTGACAAAAGCATGTGGGATAAATTCATCAAAAGTTATTTAAGGAAAATAGGCAAATTCTTGAGTTTTGAGTCCAGCCGTGCTCTTCCAAAAAACGCACTCTAAAGCCACTGCCAGTACATGCCATTTCCAATATGGCATTTATTATTGTTCTCACATAGCAATTATATCTGCTTTGAGAAAGCCACATAATTTCCCCATACTGCTTTTCTTCCCGAAACAGCCTACCATGCTGTTAAGGGAAGCTTTTTTCAGCCTCTTGTTTCTGCCCTTGCAGACTGAGGCTGACGCGACAGGAGCAGCTGGCTGGAAGTCTGGGACTGAGGTGAGGCAGATGCCTACTTCAGGGCTGTGCTCCCACCTCGCTGGTTCTCACCTGCTCACTTCTGTCCCAAGCAACAGGGGCACAGCTTTTGTTTTCACACTTCACCTCCAGCCCTGTGGAGAGCTCCAGCAGTGAGCTTGGCTGCCTGACACTTTTTCCCCATAAGTCGCTGAAAAGTGATTAAGCCCCAAATCTCAAAGCTGAAAGGAAGCAAATTCTACCTTTCAGCTTCAAACAAATCATCGCCCAAGTTGTCTCTTTCACAAAACCTCAGGCAGCCCCAAAGCCTTACAGCCTCTCTCAGCGTAAACCTTTCACTCCAAGCAGAAGAAAGTGCAAACAGACTGGAGGAAATTTGGATTACAATTTATGTTCCAACTTCACATGTGATAAATGAATAATCCACTCTGTCTTAGTTGAATGGGGTTTTAAAAACTTCAGAGATAGATCAAGATTGTCAGAAAGGACAATAGATGGGGTAGAAATAGTGAATGACATCCCTCCTCTTGATTATTCTTCTGTTTAGTACAGTGTCTTATATTGGAAAGCCACAGAGTGGAAGGAAAGGAATATTTTACCTCCTTTCTGCATGAAGTGAGATACCAGCCTCCAACCCCTGGCCCAGTGTAGTTTAGCAAATCTGCCAAGCAGTGCACAGCCAGCAGCCTAGGCTCCAGGCTCCCAGACCCTTCCTCCCAGCTGGGCGTTGCTTCAAAACAGCTCAGTGCCTCAGTACTTAACCATTCAAGCACTTCTGGGGTTATTCCCGCTGTCCATTATCAACTTGAAGTTAACAGTGACTGCCATACTTTGTTCTACATCTCCTTTCTAAAGCCTTCTTTTACCAGTTCTGCTTTTTAATTTTTTTAAGTATGCATGGCTAAATGTCACTTATTACCTAAGTCCATCCTATGTGAAACAAGAGCGGATGCGGGCATGGGGAGACTGCCAATATCCCAAATCTCCATTCTCATGTCTTCACCCAGTTAAGTGGCTTCTCTCGTACAGTCAGAATTCTGCTAAGTGGCTGATTCATGTGCTTTTATTCTCACAACAGCTCTCACATGACCAGGAGCCCTTCTTGGCATTACTCAGAGCCTTCCAAGAATGCATTCATGTGGATTACTTCAAAGTAGCTTGTCTAGGAGTTGGCTGTCAAGGCTGTCTAGGCAGGCAAAAGGGAGCAGGCGCCCAACTTTATCATTTTCCCTGAAGCCCAGTGATCTCCAGATGGAAAGACTATATTACAGGCCTGGAGGTGCTGTTTGCAAAGGGGCTTTCAAAGGAGGTAGTAAAAGCAGCAAGTTTGGAAGCAACAGTGGCACTTTTAGGCCTGCTAGTAAGTAAGTCCCTTTCTGTCCGGGATCCCCTGATTTGGTTCATTTTTATTCCCACTGTTGCTTACCTGTCAGACATTTAAGGTCTACTGGATCTTAAACATCTACTGGAAAGCAAGGGTATAAAGAATATGAGTTTCTAAGTATTCAGGTCACATTCTGATGGTGGCTCCATCGCCACCCACATAACATTGGAGCAGCTCACCTTCTGCTGGGGCCCAGAACACAGAAATAACTCCTACTCTACAAGATGGTTAGGAGGATTTAAAAAGATAACTTTACTAAGGAGCCTAGCATTTAATAACTGTTTGATGCAAGAAAGTCTCTGTTATTTACCACTTCATTTTTGGTGTGCAAACTAGAAAATAATGGAGGAAAAATAGGGAATAAATTTTTTTGTTATGAAGTTCTGATACTTATTAACATTCCTTGGAGAGATGCACCTCAGGGGTTCATCTTCATTCCTCTCTTCTCAGAGGAACTGAAGTGACAGAACTACATGATTCGTGGGCCCCTCCATGAGAGCCTGGCTCCTCTGAGCCGTTAGAGCTCTCCAATCTGCCCCTGACTCTGTTATTGTTCACATTGCTGATGCTTATTAATGCAGTGTCCACTGTTAGCGTGTGCTTCTCTTTGCTAAATCACAAATAAACCACTCTATATACATTTTTAATCACTGACACCAGACCTTGAAGGCCACCACTAGGTTTTTTTTTTAAAGGTTTCCTTTGAAATCTTACAGTGAATTTTAGAAAAGTTCTTCAAAAAATTCTAAGGACAAAAATTTCTCAACAAAGAGAAATGCCTGTCATTTTCTCTTTCATGGCAACAATTAAGAAAATGAAGGAACTTGTAATAGAACAACAATAAAATATACAATAAAAGTTTCAAAAAAGAAGGAAAATGCAGGAACTTAGCCCAGTCATGATAACACTTCTGTGCAATTAGACACCAGAATCGAACATCCAGGGACTCCCACACAGATGCCCATACTTTTCTCACGGCAAAAGAAAATTTGTTACTAAACTCCAGCATTCTGGGGAATTAAAAAAGAGAATTTCTAACAAAACTGTTAAATCTTTACATTTAATATTCTAAAACAGAAGTATGACTGTCATTTTTAATACATTGAACTCAGTAATGTCAAAATGTCAATGTTTAAGAGTTACTTTCTGAAACTATTCTTTCTTTGATCAAGAAAAATTATGTACCAAATCACTTTGGATGTATAGGGAGATTTCCTTATGCAAAAAGTAGCACTGTGTAAAAGGAACCCTGGAAGTCTTGTAGCCATCTGAACGCCACTGGAAAAAAATCTGTAGCTATAATTTTCAAACATTTTTACATTCTCGTAAGTAATATATAAATAACTAAATGTAGTACATGTGTACACACACGGTGAAAGCATCGTGTATGTAATTGAGTGCCTAATGTTTGTTCTCAGACTTTCTGCATTGGTATTTACCATTTCAAAATTCCACATAAGTACCACTTTAAGGCTGCTTTGTACTCTGTTGTAGGGATCTATCTAATTTGCTTAGCCATTTTTTTATTCTTTGATGTTTAGGTTTCCAGGTTTTTACCATTATAGAGATATGACAAGCACCTTTGTTTATTTATGTCCACATTTTTAATTATTATTTTTTTCAGAATTGTTTCCAAGTAGTGAAATTTCTGGTTCTTTTTAGAGTTGATACATATTGCAAAATTAGTTTCCAAAATGAGCTTTTGACAGTTCACACACCCACCAGTTGCACACAGAGTCCCTGCCGCCCTGAGCTCTTGCCGGCACTGAGCACTGTCATTTTAGAAATGTACTTTATAGTTGAGACACAGACTCAGAAATGAAAGATCTCAGATGCCATTGAGTGTAGCCTTTCATTTGGTAGAGAATTTGTCTTCTTAACTGTATAATTGTGAGTTCCTTGAGGAGGACGGCTCTATCTTACCAGTCATTAGAATACTAACCTCACATATAGTAATGCAGCAATATTTGTTGAGTTAAAGAATAAATAAAATAATAAACATATGATTGAATAGACTCCTTAATAGATAGTAATCCAATTGCCACATCATTATTTAAAATTTCATTGTACACTGTCTGTAGTAAATTGAAAATGCTTTTGATGAAGTAAATATATTCTTTTTAAATTAGCTCCTAAATCTTAAACATTACACTGTAATAAGCATATCAGAATATTATTCTAAATAACATCAAAATTTGCCCAAGAAAATGTAGGTGTGTCTCTCAGCCCATAGCAGTGCATATGGTGGGTAGATCTGACATTTCCGCAGTTTCCATTTAGAACAGCAGCACTCTCCCACTGAATGAATTCTAGCTCGGAGTCTGCCCACACACACCTGAAACTGGTACCACGGTTCTTGACCAAAGCATGTGCCAAAAATATGGACTTTAGTTTTAACTGCTTGTTTGCTTACCATTCTCAGTACTATCTCATAATAATTTAAAATTGGTAGGCAAATTGCTTTTAAAATTTGGCCACTCCAGAAAAGCTGAGGGAGTTTGTCCTTGAACAGTTCCTAGCTTAGTTTACTCAGCCAAGAAAAATGCCCTTGGGCTTGCTATTATTCTTTCTCTTCCACTTTGTTTGCTAGTACAGTGACCAGTTAATTGTTCAAGTCATTATTATGAAATCCTCCCAAACAAGAATTTCCTTTGGGGTTAGTTAAAGTTCTCTATTACAGTTTTTTTATGACAAAAGAACTAATGCTTTTTTTTAAGAACCAAGAAAAAAGGAAGCAAAAAGGTCAGTTTTACTAATATCCTTTCCAATTATGCTTTATTCTCATTTTTCATAAGACCAGTTTTGTTTTATGGAGTTAATATATAATAGAGAGACATAAAAATCATCATTGCAAAAACAGTTAATACATTATTTTCATGTTCATTAAGTTTATCTGATTCCTCAATTTTAATTATGTTAGTAATGAATTCTTATCAAATTCATAAAGTTAATCTTCCTTTTCACATGGGCCTTACGTAATATCAATAATAAGTTCACTAATTTACTCTGTGCTTCTTATGTGCCAGGCAATGAGCTAAGTGACCCATATTTATTATCTCATTTAGTCTTCTCAATACCACTGTGCTTTAAGGTATCATTAGTCTCATTTTAGTCTCTATAGAGAGACTTAAAACTACTTGGCCAGATGATGCAGCTAAAAAGAGCTCTGTGATTAAACCAGTCAAAACGTGTGCTCTTGGTGCTGCAAAGTAATTCAAAGCAGTTCAGATCATTGACCTAAAGCAGGAATACCAAAATATTTTCTCTGACAGGCCAAGCTTAATGAGTAATCCACTCAGATGCTGTGCTGAACCTAGTGAGCAATTTGAGCTCCCTGAGTGTCTTGGTCACCCAGCAGTATCTACAGTAAAGGCAGGAAAAAGGAAGTGAAGGCTTGGGTGCTGGGGATCAGCCATGCCAAGAAATAATAGCAGAATGTCTCTAAAGTGTTGATGCTTTGTGCCCCATCTACACTCTCTTCATGTTTTGTACAGCATGGGAAAGGATTTTCGTTTGTTTGTTTGTTTGGTTTTGCTTTTAGAATTGCTGTAGGTACCAAATACAGGGGCTGGTCAAATAGCACCCCTTTTTTATTACAAACTCTTTTATTACAAAATCATAAGCATGTAATTCTGTGACATAACAATATCACACTCATGTACAACATATGACATTTTAGGTGAAATACTCAAATTAAAACTATAAATTATTATACCCATATGATTACCCTACCAACCACCCTCAAGCAGGCCTCACTTCTGCCAGACCCTATATTTTGATGGGATGAATTTTCAGCTGTTCTCTAGAGCTGCTTCCTAGGTCCCTGTCTGGGGATATTGCGCAGTAGATAATCCGTAAGGCCAGGACACTGGATCATCGTACTGCTGCACTAGCCACTTCTTTTCTATGCCCATGCAATAAAATGCAGCTAGTCAGGGAGGCCACTGCAATCAAACAGATCCAAAGTGTTAGTTAGTTTCATGCAGGAGACAGTGGCATGTAAGAAAAGGATCAGTTTGAAATTCGGAAGACTGGGAATGGCTCTAAGCCTGCCACTTGCCACATGTGTGACCTAATCACTTCTGAACCTGTTTTCTCATCTTTGGACATGGATAAATCATATAATTATCTATTTCAATAGGTTGCTGTGATGCTCAAGTGAGAGTATATAGGTACAAATATATTGTCAACTACCAAGAGCTATTTTGGTATTTAAGACCAAATACCGCTATATAAGAGGTATTTTAGTTTCTAGACATTTGTGTGTAATAGCTAATGATTTATTTCACAGTTTTCTGTGGGAAAAAAACCCAGCAGTAAAAGTCATGGTTCAGTGTTTAACACATTCACCACAGCCTCAGACTTCTGGCGCTGCATGAAAACTCAAGAGGGCATCACTGGTTTATGTCACTCAAGACTCCAGACAATGAACAATAATTAGGGAGCATAACAATAATTTGATTTAGAGTCTACTGCCACACGGTTCAGGCTCCATCCTCCATCCTTATCATGCTTACTTAGTCACTTAATGCCAATCAAGAGAGAGGGCAAGTGGTTTGAGGCAGGTACTGATGGGCTAGGGAAAGGAGGCTACTATGTCTTCAGCTGATGCAAAACCAAGCTAACAAGTGAAAACTTAAGTGCACTCAGTGCTGGAGAAAGCTTGTCTTTTTCTTTTTTATTACTGACTTCATCAGTGGTGCATGTAGCTATTCGTATGGGTCTTCTCTTTGATTTTCAAGAACCATTGGCACTTTGGTGTTGTATGTATTAGAAAGGTTGTACAATGTAAGTCAAATTTAAAAGGATGTGGGTAAAACAAGAAGTAAACAGGAGTTCACTTTCATTAAGTGACACCATCAAGTAGCATTACTCTAAAGTAAGGTTGATATAAGCAATTATATCACTCTACTTGAGAGTTCAAAGTAATAAGACAATCACTTGCCCCCAAAGTATGTACTCTCCCCATCTGTTGTGTGTTCTGTTTCTCCTCTCGTACTGCGCTGTGTTGTCATTCTCAGTTTCTCTCATGACCCACCTCTCTTCTCCTCATACTCTCTGTGGGGGTTCAAAAACAATATATCAGCTGAAAGA
>CM052542.1:52112272-52125789 GCA_028533065.1 Trachops cirrhosus
GATCTGGTGGGGCAGCCAATAACCCAGACAAGGACATTTATGAGTCCTGAATATTCTGGGGTCAAATGCCTTGTCTTTTTTATTAGTTTCTTTAATCCTTACACTCACCCACCCTATACCTCCTTCTGAATAGCCCTTTCCTCTCTGAAAAGAGACCAACTGATACTCCTTCTCCTCTGATCTCAGTGTACTTTTCGATGTAGCCCTGTTCCAGCCCTTTTTGTTTCTGTTAGTGTTAGGATTCAAATTAATGTCCCCCTCACTGGACTATGAACTCTTTAGGGACAAGAGTCCCATCTTACTGAGCACTGAACCTCCAGCGGTAGGATATAGTAGGTATAATAAGTATTTTTTAATGAATGAATGAACAAAATTTCCAAACACTCAGTAGTGCCACTTCTTCACCTAAAACAAAAGTTCCCACTTGGACAGGGAGAGGACATTCATAAAAGATGAAAACACAATCCTTACTATTATATTATATGATACCGGAATAAAAAATCTTTGCATACTACACCCACAGCAGATGTTAAATACTCAATAAATATTTGTTGAGTAAATGGAAACCAACCATGAGAATTTACTAGTGAATAGAGAAACTGATTGTAACTCACAGCTTTTAAGACACAGGACCTGAGAATACCCACAACAAGTAATCTTTAAATCTGGAGTTCCCTCAACAATATTCCCTTCATCCACTATTGGGGGGTTGGTAAATATGAGGGTCTGCTTCTCCCCTCACTGCTCCTGCAATGAAGGATTGCAGTAGAAAAAAGGAGGAAATACCAGAGACATCCTGGGAGAGTTCCAGTGTGGTGCTGGTACCCTAGGCTGCTGGGGAAACAGTGAATTGGCTCCTTTATGATAAGGGAAGAGTTTTGTTTGGAAGGAAAGTAGTCCTATGGGATGTGATAAATTTTCTAGATGTCCTACCAAGTCAGTTGGTCATTTTGTAAAAAGCTGACATATTGACTTTGCTTTTGTGTGAGCAAAGCTGCTGCTCTTTCTATAAACCTAAAGGTTGCATTTGAAGTTGGCATCAATTTTGATTTTCTCAGGCTTAACTTTTCTGCATTTGAAGTTGACATTAATTTTGTTTTTCTCAGGCTTCACTTTTTTCCATGAGGCTTTTGTGGACTTTGGTCTCCACTGGAAAAGATACATTTAAAAAGAGAGAATGAGCCTGATCTTTCCAGAGCCTAAATTAGCCCCTAGTCACACATCTGGTTCTTCAGCAGCACAGTGTCTTTCTGCAGGCTTCAGGGTACCACTTAAGGCTCTGCAGCAGAAGACACTTGAGCACTGGAGAGAATGGAGCCTGTAATTAGGAAAGGTACCAGATGTCACACGAGGCTGAAGTTTGACTTCTGAGACTCTTAACAAGTTTCTTTAGTTTCGAAGCTTTCTTGGCAAAGGTTTCTGTCTTTCTCCTTATAGTTTTATACAACCTCCCAAACTGCTGGTATGCACGGAGGAGAGAAGAGAAAATAAGAAGGAAAAGGGTATTTTAATTAATTAAATTCTCTGGTTAATTCAGCTTGATGAGTATTTATTGTCTCACTGCTGAGCTCAGAACACTGAGAAAAGTTGGAGAAGAAATAGGAACTGCACAATGTGATTCTTGTCTACAGTGAGTATCTTATAGTTTCTTCTCCATTCTCCTCTTTTAACCTTTCTTTATCAAGTATTTTAAAAGTATTTTAGTTCTCATTGGTACCTTAATAAGGTCAGAACAGCTAATGTGATTTAATCTTCCCTCTATCTATTTTCAGTGCCCAGAACATACCGGGCACAAAGTCAGTACTCAGTAAATCTTTATTAAATTGCATCATAGAGGTGATACAAGGGATTGGATAGAATCTATATTGATTCTAACACATATTCTAAAACTTTGTTGATTTGACAAAATTCACTTTATCCATCTACTTGCAGGGCTACCAATCTATTTTTTTCATTTACTTTTGAATAAGAAGCAATATATCACATAGTAGTATCATCCCAATGAAATATTAAATCCTTTTGATGTCTACTAACTTATTCAGCAACTTAATTGTATTTCAGTTTTTCCCAGCATTATTTAAGTGTTAGTGACATATAACATTGTATAAGTTTAAGGTGTACAACATGATTTGATGCACAGATTTATTGAGATGATTACCTTAATGAGGTTAACACATCACCTCATATAATTATTGTGTGTGTGTGTGCGGCAACATTTAAGATATGTCTCAGCAACTTCCAACTATACAGTTGTTAACTATAGTCAACATGCTGTACATCACATCCCCAAATCTTGTCATGTGACCAAGATCTCCCCATTTCCCCACCCCCAGCCCCTGGAAGCCACCATTCTACCCTCTGTTTCTATGAGATTGGCTTTTTTTTTTTAATCCACATGCAGCAACTTAATTTTGAATGTGTTCTATCACAGTGTCTCCAATCCAGCAAGCAAAGTATTGGCCACTTCATCCTCATTCATGATCTGGACATGGTCAGAATGAGGCTATCTGTCCAGGTCTCTACCTAAACCTGAACATTTTAAATAATCAACTATTGGAACTACCTGCCCGTCAGCTCAAGAACAGTTCCAGACCTCAATTCTTGCCACCAACTCGGATGATTTACGCTTTGGTCCTTGTCTCTCGTCAACAACCTTACGTTGTGACCTAAGGCCTAGCCTCTTTCTTCCTTATTGTGGGTGGCCTGGCTTTGGATCCACCGTCCCTTAATGAGACAGTCAGAGCAAGGAACTCTGAGAAAGGAGTCTGTACTGCTGCCTCTCAGTCAGGGGCAGAGCTGAAGCCCTGGCGGGGATGTGGGAGAAGCAGTAGGGCCAGGCCATGCCTCGAGTGCTGATGGATGGAGCCCTGGGGCAGGACCACAGCAGCTGCTAGGAAGTGCCAACCAGAAACGGGTCCACATCAGAAATCTGTTCTCCAGTGCCAGAAAGGCTCTTAGAAGGAGGGTAAGCCTACCCTTTCTTTGATTGCTGAGGGAGGGTTTAGTGGCAATAAGAGGAAAGCAACAAAACCCACACTAGATGATTTCAGTCCTTTCAACAACCTAAAAGGCAGTGCTGTCTGCAGAGAGAAGCTTTAGAAGATCACTGTGGGGGGTACAACTAGAATCAATAGTAGATGAAGAGGATTGGGGGGTAGTAGCTAGCTTTCTTGTGAAACTGACAGCTTTAATCTAAAGACTCCCCTGAGAGATCTGTATTTGGAGTTGGGATGCCATCTGCCTCTTCTGCCCACTTGGCCTGTCCTTGCTCCTTCTGATGCTCCAGCCTGCAGGGTGGCTTTTCTGCCAACAACCACAGCCACCTAGCATGGTACACATATCCCACAGAGAAATGAAATCACCTACTATGGCTCCAAAATGGAGAATAAGATCAAGAATATTTGAGTATACTGCATCTGGACCCAGCATGGCCTAGCATCCGAGGATTCTCAGTGGTTTGTCCTGAGAGTGCTCCTGAAAGCCCTGATTTGTTCTGCAAGTGCCCAGCTAAGATCTGACCCTGACAGCCTGGATGGGTGCTGGGGCTCGCAGTTCGATGTGGATGGATATAGACTCCATCCTCGTTCAACCACCTACATGACCTAGGATACGTTACTTAATTTCTGAGGCTCAGTGTTTGCATCTGAAGATAATATCACCCCTTTTTAATAATATTATAGGGACTGAATGATAAAAGTGTAAAACAAAAAACCTCTAAGAATGCATGGCACATTAGAGATGCTTAGACCTGGCCTGGTGGCTCAGTTGGTTAGAGTGTTGTCCTATACACCAAAAGATTGTGGGTTCGATTCCTGGTCAGGGCACATACCTAGGTTGCGGGTTCTATCCCTGGTAGGGGAATGTATAGGAGGCAATAGATCGATATTTCTCTCTTTCACATCGATGTCTTTCTCCATGTGTCTCTGTCTCTCTCTCTCCCCCCTCCCCCTTCTCTCTCTCTAAAAATTAAAAAAAACACATCCTTGTGTGAGGATTTAAAAAATGCTTTTAAAAAAAGAGAAGCTTAAAAAATAGTAACATTACCTTGTGTTTGATTTAGTGACCTTTTGTTATTGAGTGCTGATGAAGATCCTGAAATATGTCTTCAGAGCTAGCATAGCAAGAGGAATCAAAGTCATCTTAATTTAGCCCTCTTTTCTAGGTCTCTATAGCAGGACAAGTCAGTCATTATGGCAGTGTTAAGGTTTCAAGTTAAGGAAGAAATTTTTTCTTGAAACGCCTCATAACTATTGCAACCATTTTCTCTGAAATCTCTTAATTGGGTTGACTGTTTCCCAGCAAAATTCTAGATGCTGTCTATAATCTGAATATCCAGTGAAATAAAGATTCTGTACAGGAAGCTGAGAAAAGAAGAAACTTTTAGTCAGATAGCCACAGCTTTCTAGTGTTCTGTTCTCATCACTTCGCAAACCTGTCATGTCTGTTTTTAGATCTGTCTTCTTTCATGGTTTGCTCTTATTTCATTGTTAGGAAATATGCGCTACACATGTCAGTTGAGCAGGTCCATTCCATAAGAATTCTGCTCATCAAAACATGGTTTTGGCTGGGCTTCCTCGGACAGAGTATTGCCCCCCCCACCCCCACCACATCCACTTAACTGTTCCACTTTCTCATTTTGTGATTAATTATGAAGCTTTAGAAACATGGGTCTGTAGAATAATATAAGCTATCATTACTCCACTGCTGACATACAAATTTCACTCCAGTTACCGCACATTTTTAAAATTATTACTATTTTAGTGCAACCTCCCATTTTTGTTGGACAAAAAGAATACCAAACAATCAAACACTTAAAGGACCTTTCAGCCAGAACCACCATCTTCCAGTAATTCGCCAAAATGACTAACACAAAGGGAAAGAGGAGAGGTACCTGTTACATGTTCTCCAGGCCTTTTAGAAAACACAGAGCTATTCTGTTGGCTACATACATGCAGATCTACAAGAAAGGTGATATTGGAGCTATCAAGGGAATGGGCGCTGTGCAGAAAGGAATGCCCCACAAATGTCACCAGGGCAAAACTGGAAGAGTCTACAGTGTCACCCAGTGTGCAGTGGGCATTGTTGTGAACAAACAAGTGAAGGGCAAGATTCTTGCCAAGAGAATTGATGTATGAATTGAGCATGTTAAGCACTCTAAGAGTTGAGATAGCTTCCTGAAACATGTGAAGGAAAATGATCAGAAAAAGAAGAAAGCCAAAGAGAAAGGCACCTGGGTTCAACGGAAGTGTCGGCCAGCTCCACCCAGAGAAGCACACTTTGTTAGAACCAATGGAAAGGAGCCTGAGCTGTTGGAACCCATTCCCTGTGAATTCATGGCATGATAAGTGTGAAAAAAATAGAATACTTCTATACTGATGATTAAAAAAAAAAAACATTTAAAGGGAAGTCTCTAAACCTGTAAAAAAGAAAATTTAACCCTGGGCAGTGTGCCTCAGTTTGTTGGAGTATCATCCTGTAGACATAAGGGTTGTGGGTTCAATTCCCAGTCACAGCACATAGCCAGATTACAGGTTTCATCCCCAGTCTGGGTACATGCAAGAAAGTGACCAATCAGTGTTTCTTTCTGTCTCTCTCAATCTCTCTCTGTCTCTGTGTCCCCACCCCTGCTGCCCCTCTCTATCTCCCCCTCCCCACCTCTTTCCCTCTTCGTCTCTCTAAAAGCAATGAAAAGATGTCCTTGGATGAGGATAAAAAAACTTTTTAAAGAAAATTTGAAAGGTGAGTTACTTGCATGTTGAGGGATCTCCAGTAGCAAGTGATGAAAGCCACTGGTAGAGAGGATGCTTAATTGAAATCCCTTACTCAAAACTGGGGAGTAGTAAAAAATTCAAGAAGCTGCTTTGAGGCTTGGAGAATGATACTTATGGGATATATAAAACTGAGGCGAAACTAATAACAGAGCCAATTTATTTCCTTCTGAAATAATGAGACAGAAAACTTGGAGACAGACCTAAGTTTAACAAAAGGTGGAATCTGGAAAGAGAGACTGAACTGATACACTCCCTTTCAAGTATATTTAGGATGTTTTATGGACCTAACATTTCCAGCTAACAGAGGTAAGAAAGCAGAAATTCTTGTCTCTAAGGAGAAGATCTGGGCAGCCTATTGCAGCCTGAAAGCCAAAAGACAACACAACTCATTCCTACCATTAAAAATGCAAACCATCAGCATGGTGCCTCAGATGGATCCTACTCCTTATACTATAATTTCCATTCCTAATCTGGATAAATTTTGTATGAATTTGAAAGCTGTTACAACATTTGTTATTCAAATTAAGCATTTGAATGAACTAGGGAATTTGGAAAGCATTTTATTTTGAAATTTCCAATTGACCTCCCCAGTCCTCTTATATTAAAGGACACAAAACAGATTATGCAGACCATGTCCTCTGTGAATTCTTTTTCTCAGAATAAAAAGAGCTTTGTCAAGATTGCCAGATAGTACATCACGGTCACTGGAAAGATAAAGTGCTCATCTGATCACAGAATTTCAGAGCTGGGAGCAAGCACAGACATCACCTGGCCTTGTGGCACACGGTGATGCCTGCCCATTGAGGCTTGCTTCTGACCCGTGAGATGTAAATAAACTTTTAGTCCTAGAATCTTTTTCACCCTTTACCTGTGCTACCCCTGCGGTACTATCACTTTTGCTATCCTTTGTATTTTGAAGTTAACATCACAGGCTTTTGAGGCTCAAAATCTTTTTTAAAAAAAAAACTAAAGAATACATATTGCTAAGATGCCTTTGATGTGGGTGAGGGTTTCTCAACTTTGGCGCCACTGACATTTCAGACTGGATAATTCATTGTTTGGAGGGGGCTGCCCTGTGCATTGTAGGACATTTAGTAGCATCCTTAACCAGGAGTCCCCTGGCCCCAGTGTCTGTCTCCCAATGTTGCTAAATGTCGGGGCAAGGAGACAGGGTACACAAAATTGAAAGGTTCTCCTGGCTGAAAACCATTGATGTGTATGGTTAGTGCAAAATCAAAGACAAGTAACATATTTGATGATTTAGAAGCTGGTTCTCCACAGCCTACGTACACAACCTCTCCAACACTGAATGTTAGCATTTTGTAAAATCTTTGCCAATTAAGTGGCAGTTGTTCTGATGGTACTCAAACAGAAGACTCTCCAAGAACTATATTGCCACATTTTTTTGCTAAAAGACTCCTGTGCTAGTTCTGGAGTTGTAAAAGTAGGAAATCTGGGCTAAATTCTGTCCCCATGAGGGAGTCAACAGGCTTCAGCTGCATCTGTGTGATCCCAGTGTCACACAGTGTCGAGCTGTCTCTGTGACTGTCTTCTTCCTTCCTCAGGGCTCCTGTTCATCATCCAGATGCGTTGGAGTTGTCAGGTGAAGATTAGCACACAGTAGTTACTTAGCAAATATGCTTTTATGAATGGTGTTTTACCTTTTGCATTTGGCCTTTTGGATTGAACAGTCAGGAAGTTTAATCTGTGTTGGAACTAAACAGATCTTTTGTTCAAATCCATTAGTGGACAGAATAATTCCTAGGAGGTCTTTTGTATTACTTATTCCTCAATCTCCAAGTTTAAAAAAAAAGTGTGTGTGTGTGTGTGTGTCCAAAGTACAGAAGCGATCAAAGATCCCTAACAGGATATGCTCCCTCAGCCCTCAGGACCCAAGGAGAAAAAAAAAGGGCTACAGAGCATGCCAAGCTCAGCGCTGTGTGTTAAATATACCGTCTCCTCAGGCCTCATGGCAACCCAGGGTACAGATGCTAAGAACAAGGGAAATAAGTTGCTCAAGGGCAGACAGCTGCTACAGGGGGAATCAAATTCAGATCAGGCTCTAGGGGAGTTGTAATCTCTCTGAGCTCCATTTGCAAACCTGCCCTGACTTACTTGGCCCCATATGACCGGGCCTCAGTTGCTTGTTGAATGGAGAGCCCTGCCCACCACTGCCCAGCCAGCCAGGGCACCTCAACTGTGGCTGACTACCCCAGCCGGCCACCTCATTGTCCCCACCAATGTGGGAGCCCTGCACAGATGGCTCCCAGGCCCAGCCAGACCCACAGTGGCTTTGGCTCCTCTCAGCAGGTCCAGATCAGATGCTGTGCTGACCTTTAGGGAGTGGGGCCTGCCTTCCCAGTGGTGCCCCAGGGGCTGGGCAACAGAACAGTGAAGTGGTAGGAGGCCCTAATTCCTTGTTAGGGAAAAGTTGGGCCAGTGAAAGAGAAAACTGAAAGGAGCCAGCATACAAATGCCTCCCCCTTCCTCCCCCATCACACTGTTCTGAGATGTCACGGGTCCATTTAGTCTTTCTGGAAACCGAGCTACCAGCGATATCTTCTTGTAAAGCTGGTACCCAGCTCAGTGATGTACCATCTTAAATTTACTTTCTTTCCTTTTTTGCCTCACTTCCCTTTTCCCTCTCAAACATGCATGCACACACACACACCACCCCTAATAAAGGTTCACACCTATAAATTTTGTCAGTAGGCTCTGTTTTCTAGGGATCCCTGGCTAAACATAAGTGTATGCTCTTTCATTTATAAAGTGATCCACCCATCCCTCAAAAGTCCAAGAAAAAGTGAAAACAATACCCCTCTAAGTAGATGTTACCCCTTATGATGATAGTTAACAGATATTTTGAAAGTAAAATAAACAGCCCTAAGCTAATCGAATGGTATAAAACATGTGTTTCTGTCTTCATTCGTTCTAATGTTTTCTCTACAACTAAACCGGAAGATCTTTGCACAGTGCAGCTAATGACACTGCAGGTACCCTTCTGAGTATTGTATATACTTTCCTTTCTTCCCCTGTTTGACCCTATAATTGGTAGAACTGAACAGGTTTTAAAAATGGATAAGTATTTTGTCAATTTTGTCCCCCATTCCTGACTTCACTTAAGGAAAATATTAAAATACTTAAAATATTAAATTTACGTAAGATTGCTGGCAGTAAACATTGTAGGAAATAAACCCACCACAAAAAGGTCTATGGATTCATCTATTTAATACAGGGATAGAACATTTGTCAATATTAGACATCATGAAACGTAAACACAATTACTGTCATAAACCTGGATGTAGCTTTAAGGATTGAAAGTTTTGTTTAGTTACCCTGTTTGCATATAGTACAATGTATGTAAGAAGAGATCCAGATTACAAGAGAGACAAAAAAATTTTGAATTCTTTAAATATTCATTAAACTAAGTTTTATAGTAACATCCAGGTTTACCTTCCTTTCACTAACCGCAAAAGGCTGTTGTGCTGAAGTAAAATGAGAAACACCTGAATGCTCCGCAGCCCAACCTCTGAATGTCCTCTCCCACGTCCCCTGACCGGGCAAACCGCACCGGCTGCTGCTTCCATTTATACCTCAGTCTTCACTGCATCCAGGTGGAACTTGGGCTCATTAGCTAGATTAACCTTCCCTGTCCGAGCGTGCCACAGACGAACCCAAAGGGAGGGGAGGGAGCTCTTTTGGGTAGCCAGACCTAGTGCTCACGCTCAACAAGATCAGGCAGCACGTGTGAAAGGAATACCTTGTTGCAGTTATTTGCTTTCAGTTCCAGTTTTTCAACTGTTGTTATCTATTTTAGAAAGTCAGATTCTTGCACCCCTGGCTGGGATCCATGGCACTTAAAGATACCTTTTGGATTGGGCAAGGTGACCTTCTGAAGGCTTACAGTAAATCCTATGTGAAAAATTAAAAATAAATAAGTAAATAAATAAGCAGCCATGGTATATGCATTAGGGAACAGTGCATTCAAATAGCACTAATTGTGCCTTTGTGGTCTCCTTGTACCTGCCCTGTGACCACCACACGCTTTTTCCCCCATTGCTTTTAAACAAACGGGCTGTGTTAACATGTCCTTGAGGAGAAGGGCTGTATTTGTCTTACTGTAATGGTCTCTGCAGCCTATTAGGATGGAAAGTGTCAGTCATCCTTAGTTCAGGTGCCAGTTCTCCTGCCTATTAGCTGTGATACTTGAGAAAGCTGTAGTATCTCTGAATAGATATTTCCTCACCTGTATAATAGAAAGAAAACTGCCTGCCTCTCCTTTCCCATAGGCTAATGTGACATAGCGAACAGCCCAGCAGTGTCCAACCTGCAGCCCGCAGGCCACAGGCATCCCAGGATGGCAATGAATGAGGCCCAACACAAAATCATAAATTAACTTAAAACATTATGAGATTTTTTTTGTGTGATTACATGTCGCAGTGTATTTAATGTGTGGCCCAAAGACGCCAAAAGCTTAGACACCCCTGGAACACTTTGAAGCACTGTATAGATGTGTTTTAACTGTGTAAGGGGAGGCAAAGAAATTAAATTAGGTTTAATTTAGTTTCTAAATTTCCCTCACTAAAAATAATGAAATCCTTTAGCCCTGGCCAGGTGGTTAAGTTGGTTAGAGCATTGTCTGATGAACCAAAAGGTTGCAGGCTCAATACCCAGTCAGGGCACATGCCTAGGTTGCAGGTTCAATCCCTGGTCAAGGCACATACAAGAGGCAACCAATTGGTGTTTCTCTTTCACATCCATTTCTCTCTCTCTCTCCCCCACCACCTTCCTCTCTCTCTAAAATTCAATAAGCATATCTTCAGGTATGGATTAAAAATAATAAAAACAATCAAATGCTTCAGCAGAAAAATATAAAGGAGTAAATCATTTAAATCTTCCTAAGTATCTTCGAGATAATAATTATTGAGCTGGCCTGCGAGGCAGAGGGTTTCCCGTTCAACTTCCGGTCAGGGCATTGCCTGAGTTGCAGACCACGTCAGGTCCCCAGTAGGGGGTGCTCTGGAGGCAACCATACATTGATGTTTCCCTCCCTTCCCCCTCTCCAAAACTAAATAAATAAAATAAAGTTGGTTATTTCTATCTTAAAGAATTGAGACTCCTGACAAAAATGGAATAAGAGAGACTGGATTTTTCTCTCCCACATGAAACAAACATATGTATGTAATTTTCAAGATGCTGGACATCGGGCATGAGATGATTCCCTGAGAGAAAGGAAACCAATGCAGTGAGTCCTGCCATTGCCCCATCTTAGTGCTGAAGAGTCTCCAGGCTGCAGTGCAGGAGAAGGAAGCCTTGTGTGGACTGGTGCACTCTGGGAGCTGCGCAGATGGAGCTGAGAGTCCCAGAGACCAAGGTGGCTGGAGTTCCAAGCACAGAGTATCAGAGATGTGAGAGCCCACAGAGACCCCTGGAGATCTGCAGAGGGCTCCCTTCAGTATTCAGCAGAGAACTAATCAGTGTATGCCTGTGAGAGAACTACCTGAGCCTGAGGGAGAGAAATCACCCGAGAGAATTAGTGGGAACAGCAGTAGAAGAGTGAGGCTTGGAAGAGTGAGAGTGACTATTTCTACCAGTCAGACCGAAAAACTTATTAATTCACAAGGCACTGGGGAGAGGACGTGGAATAGTCTTGCCTCTACAGTGGGAAATAATTGGCCAGAAGCTAAACGTTGCTCTGGTCCAGCCCAACAAATCTTTAAAAACAAGACCTGAGAGGATCCAATTGTTTCTAAGTAACTAAACTACATTCCAGAACAAAGCTTAATAATATTTATAGGAATACAAAAATACCTAACATCTAACATGGTCAAAATGACAATGCCTGGTAAACAAGAAAAATGTACCAGATGTGAAAAAGAAACAGGAAATTATGACTCATAATAATGGAAGAAATCAATCAAAACTGACTCAGAACTGACACCAAATGTTAGAATTAGCAGAGAAGGATGTTAAAATGTCCTGTAATTGGCCCTGGCCGGGTAGCTCAGTTAGTTAAACATTGTCCCTATATGCCAAGGTTGTGGGTTCAATCCCTGATCAGAGCACATATAAGAATCAACCAATGAATATACAAATAAGTGGAACAATAAATCGATGTGTTCTCTTGCTCTCTCAAATCAATAAAAAAAATTTTTAAGTTACTGTAATTGTATTTCAGATGTTCAAACCATAAATAGTGACAAAAATATTTTTAAAGACTCAAACATCTAAAAGTGAAAACTGTAATGTCTCTGCTGAAAGATATCCAGGATGGGATTAACAGTAGATCCATACAATGAAATAGAACTCAGCGATGAAAACAAATGAACTATGGATACAACATTGACGAATCTGAAAATAATTGTGCTAAGTGAAATAATGCAGACAAAAGGGTGGAATGCTGTAAAAGTTCTTTTATATAACATTCTAGAAGGTGCAAAACAATCTATAGTTACAGAAAGCAAACCAATGATTACCTGGTAGTGGGCAGGAGGAAGGGATTTCTCAGAGACACAACAAAACCTTTGGGAGCGATGGATATGTTCACCATTTTGATTTTTATGGTTTTACAGATGTATACAGATTTCAAAACTACACTTTATGTGCAGTTTATTGTATATCAATTATAACTCAATAAGCTGTTTTTAAAAACTGAAAAGATAGAAGTGTGTTTAGATAAACTGCACACGGCTTAGAAAATAGAGGACTTCTAAATATAACCATTTTTTTTTAATTTTGTAAATTTTAGAGAATGGTGAAATAAATACTTAATTCTGTAATTTGTATTACATCTAAACCTGTAGTGTCCATAGACTATACATCTGTTAGTATTTACAGTACCTAGAATAGTAACTAAAATTTGGTTTGGGGTTTCTTTGGGGGTTTAGCAATATATGAGAAAAAAATCATTTACCTGTGATTTAAAACTACATATTTTCATGAGATTTTTTTTAACTAAAAAAATACTAAGCCAGAAAGACACAAAATAAATTTGTTTTCCTTTTTTCAAAAAAGTACTTTATAAATTAAGAACATTATACACATTTTTTAAACATAACTGTACTATTGCCTAATTTACCAATTTAATTTACTCCCTAATACCCCTTTCTGTTTAATATGAGGTCTGGCCTAAAAACTCTCTGTCTGATTAAGGACTTAAGAGCTTTCGTTCCCATGTCCTGCTTCATTAGGGATACAACTGCGTGAAGCATGCTTATTTCATTTTGGAATGAATTGATTAATGTGTGCTCATGTTCCCAACTCGTGTGTCCTGATTTCCCCCAGTTTGATGCTGACCGAGACGAGGATGAGGTGTTCTATGACATCAGCGTGGCAGTTGACAGCAAGTTATTTCCAAACAAAGAGGCTGCAGCAGGTAAGTCACTGTGTCCTTTGGGCAACAGTATGTCCTGATCACCTGCCAAGTGTCTGGGACTTTGTATTAAGGTTCGAGCTCCACAAACTGCCATGAGGTTTCAAGGATGACCCTGTCCTGAGGGCTTTATACTTTATGGTCCAAAAATAAAGGTACAAAACAAAAAAAGAAAAGAAGGACTATACTTCTGGCTCTTACAGTTACTGCGTTTCTTCTGGTCATTACACACGTAAATTAGCAGGAAGTCACAATGTAGCAGAAGACCTATATTACTACAATTGAAAAAATGTATTCTAACCTCTGCTTTGTGGGAGAATTCCAAGTTACAATTCTTCCACGACTCCCTAACCCACACGGGTCTCTCTCCTTTG
>CM052542.1:52125889-52174298 GCA_028533065.1 Trachops cirrhosus
TGTTTCAGGGTTCTTAGGATATAGTCCCAGCAGTGGAATTGCTGGGTCAAACTGAAATAGAGGACAGGCTGACGCTGACTAGAAGGGAGAGGGGAGGGAATTTCAGGGAAACTTCAGGGGAGAATGGGAAGGGTTTACAGGAACAAATATAAAGGACATATGGACAAAAACTAGGGGTGTTGGAAAGGGGAGGGAGGAGGGAAGTGATGGGTAGGTGGGCTGGAATGGGAGTAAAGGATAGAAACTGTACTTGAATAATGATTAAAAAAATAAAAAAAATTTAAAAAAGATCATAAAGTTCTGGGCTGTAAAGAAAAAGGCTAAACACTTAACATCTTAAACCAATATCTAAAGCCCACTAAGAGCCCACAAAGAAAGACAGAGTAAAAGGGCAAGGCAGTAGTCCTTCGCAGACCCATAGAGCACAGATAAGTGATGTAAACTCACCTTCTTGAGTTCCCAGTGACATTTACAAAAGGTGACCTGTTGCAGGGAAAGATGAACTGTTGGGAGGCAGGTAAGATCATGTAAACAAGACTGCTGCCACTCTGAAAAATACTATGACACCTGTGCTTTTTAAGTTAATATTTTATTTAAAACACTTATTTAGACCTCTAATGACAAATATCTAATTGCTAGATATCTAGCAATAGAGTGGGGTGGAGGAGCAGATTTACGCTGCCTCTTTTTAGAGCTGCCAGCATTTTGTGGCTTTTGAGTGGCATTTTTCCAAAGTGGCCTCCTCCTGCGATAAGGCAGCTGTGTCGGCTTCTGTGCTAGTCGGTGAACTGCCTGAGGTCAGGCACTGTGCCCTCATCCCCTCCAGGTTGCCTTGGCAGAGTGCACTGTGCCTGCCTGCCTTCAGCACAGGTTTGAAGGGACCTACTCTTCGCTCTCTACACCTCCAAGCTTATCACAGAGGGTGACTGTGCTCACGGCTCCAGCCCCCGCTAGCTTCCCTCCACTCCCGAGTCCCTGACAGGTGGTTTCTGCACCAGCCTTCATATAAGCCTGCTCTGTCTATAACCCCTTGGTGAGTGAAGTAAGCCTGGGAGGGACTGTGGTAAACTAGAAATAAACGATGCCTCCCCTACAGGAGGCAGCCATGTCACCACTCTAAGCGATTATTGTTCTTGAGGAATGGGCCAGTGTTGCTAGGCCCTTCTCTCTTTCAAGAGAAAACAGAAAGCTGCACCTGTAGGTGAAATCTCCAGCTTGTAAAAGTCGGTGACTCACCCAGTTGAACAGGACTTGCCAGTGCCCTCTGCTCTGTGAATTGTCAGCCCCCAGGTGTCATCCCTTTACTCTCTCCTTCTCTCTGAACCCTCTCTGTAGAAACTCAGCTGCCTTGCAGCTGTCATGTCACCTCCATGTGATTAGCTTTCAATTCTTCCTTTAAATTTTTTATATAAAAACTATTTATTTAAGATGTGCAGCATGAGGATTTGGCATACATATACATAGGGAAATGATTGCTACAGGCAAACTAATTGGCATGCATAGTTGCCACTTTTCTGTGTGTGATCAGTGGCACCTGAAATATATTCTCTTAGCAAAGTTCCAGCATTCAAAGAGGATTACTAACTCTGGTGATACTGTACAGTACCTGTAGACTTACTGATCTTACCTAACTGCCACTTTGTACACCTTTAGCCAGCATCTTTCCACTCCCCCAACCTGCATGTCTGTGCCATCATTCTATTCTGCTTCTATTTATTTGACATTTTTAGATTCCACATATCAGGGAGATCATGCAGTTTTTCTCTTTTAAGAGAGCCAGCCAAAACTGTGCCTACGCTTGCAGCCCACACTGATCATCCATCCTCAGGGACGCCTTGGGAGTCCAGTCCTTGTTCTCAGTCTCCACTGCACGCATCGAAGGCTGTGAATGTCATTCCTTGCATACCCTGGCCCCTCTCATCTGTCATAAGTCTTGCTGTTGCCATGGGCATCCTCTTAAAATGCAGCACTGATCATCTTGCCTCCCTGACAAAAAAATAAAACAAATTTTTCAATGACTTTTCCGCAGGCTGAGCTCCAGTATCCTTAACATGGCAGAAATATCCTTAGCTTTTCTAATGTGGTCCTGTTCTCTCTATGGCACCACCTCCCCCACCACCCCATACCAGCTTCATCGGGCCCTTGAATATCAGGTATCTGCCTGCCTCTGGCCGATTGCACCAGGTACTTGGAAATGCCTGGCCCTGTTGTGTCACTGTGTTCTCCCAAGTCCTAGCCCCGTCCTTTACCTGGTCAGGTCCTACCTTGTGATTTCCTCAGGAAGCCTTTTCAGGCCCCATCCCAGACAAGATGAGGCCCTTGAATGGTACCCCGCCCTTTTCCTTCAGGGTATTTATCACTCTTGTGATTTATCATACTTGTGGTTATGTAATTAGAAATTAATTTTTTAATTAAAAAATCTATTTTCCTCTTAGAGTCCAAGACTGCACAAGGACTGTGTGTGTGTGTGTGTGTTTGATACCCAGTATGAATGTCACAGGAGATGGTACATAAGGCCTTTCCCCACTGGTCACCTCAACTGGGCCACTCATCTGGGTATAATGACTCACAGCCTCACCAGATTTTCTTTGGCTCCAGACCAGAGTGTACATGCATTGCCTCCCTGCCGTAGAATGCCATTACCCCAAACTTCTGCACTGTTCCAGCCCCATCTGCAGTGTCTCCCCCTCTCTGCAGCCTTCCATCAATACTTCTAGCAGGGCCATCCGGCTCCAGCACTCAATCTCTGTGAGCCTCAGACAATTGTTGTGAAGAGTAAATGTATATGTATATGAAGCATATGGCTATTTTTCCCTGGCCAGTGTTACTCAGTTGGAGCATCATGCCATGGACAAAAAGGTTGTGAGTTCAATTCCCACTCAGGGCACACACCTAGGTTGCAGGTTCAGTCCCCAGCTGGGGCATGGACAGAAGGCAACTGATCAATGTTTCTATCTTACATCAATGTCTCTCTCTCTCTCCCCCATCTTCTATCTCTCCCCCTCCCCCTCCCTCCTGCCCTCCCTTTCTCCTCATCCTCTCAGAACAATGAAAAAAAATGTCCTCGAGTAAGAATTTTTTTAAAAGGCATATGGCTGTTACATTGAAAAGACTATATATGTGATAGTATCTTTTCTGAAGATCTGAGGAGACACAAGGGCAGAGCACATCTTATGAAATTCAACTCTTCCCCATTTCCCTAGGTCTGCTTCTACTCTGCCTCTCTCTCTTCTTCCTCCTCACACCCATCATGGAAGAACTGGAAAATCCCCTCTTCCCTTCTTACCCAGAACAGTTGACTAATACCACATCCCTCAAGGAGCTCACTTTCTAGTCCCAAATACTGTCAGCATATTCCCCCTTCCAAAAAATATGCAGTACTCTTCAAAGGAGTTCTAATGCAAACTGTTACTAATACTGTCCATGCTTGTTGGAATTAGAGCTGGATGCTCATGGGTAATACCTGTTATGGGGGATTTAATGTTTGTGAAGTGAATGAAGAAGATCAAGATCTGCAAAAGTAAGATATAAATGTCCTTTTATTCATTTTTCACTCCTTCTGCATATATGAAGTCTGTCCAGAAGGTATTCAGCCATGTAATATGAGAAATAGAGACATTTACATTAGAAGATACAAGTTACAGGAAACATTGCACATAGGACAGTGATGCCTTATCCCCCTTAAAGTAAACATCTTGCTTGGGACCTCACACAGTTCTCTCCATCGCCATCAGCTGACAGGTAGTATTTTCCTTAATCTCACTGATGGTCTGAAATCTGTTCCCTTTCAAAGGTGATTTTAGTTTTGGGAAAAACCACAAGTCACAGGACACCAAATCTGGGATGTAGGGGGGCTGAGTCACTTGGGTGATTTGATGGTTTGCCAAAAAACTGTACAAAATATGAGACGTGATGCATGAGTGAGCACGTTGTTGTGATGCTACTGCCAATCACCAGTTATCCATAGCCATGGCCTTCTGAATCATCTGAATAGTTTCCATGGAGGAATGTTCAAGCTTAACGCAAAATTTGTTACAGATTCGTTGCTCTACTCGCTGAGATGTTCTGAATGCAATGGCCACACAATGTATATGCCCGCTCAATGGTATCTACTGCCTCCACTGGCTAATACAGTGAAGTCATCATTGCTCACACATACTCACTCCAATCCACTCTCCTTGGCTGCCAGGTTACAGCGATGTCACGCAAACCATTCTCATTATATTAACAATGGCTAGACTTTTTCCAGAAAGACCTCAAATGTATCAAATGCATAGAATTTCTAAGTATTGTTCTTAGAATCAGAGATGAAATAAGCCCTACCTAAAGCTGCTTGGAAGAGACAGGACAAAGGAGAGACTGCTTTCCTCAAAGGAGCAGTTGAAGTGTTAGAGTTTTATCTTACCCCTTTCTGCCCAAGAAGCCCAGCCTTGTTGGAGTGTTTCTTTATCTGGTGCTCAAAGTGGGAGGAGGACACTCCTCAGGTTTCAGATTGAAGATGCACTAGGAGGAAAAAGTCTGTAACATTAGCCCAGGAAGCAGTGTGGCTGCCTTCTGGTACCTCTAAAGACATGTTGTATCATCTTCCCACTTAATAAGGAGACAGCCTGAAAATAATATTTCCAAAGACCATTCTCCGTCTAAAACTGGTGGCACTGATGCTCCCTGTGGGGTTTTATTTAAGCTCATGTTTTTCTCTGTTAGCTATATAAAGGATATTTTTAAAGCTGAAAAGAAATCAAGAAATTCAAAATTGGGGGAAGTGAAAGCCATACTATCACTTTTTCAAATACCCTAATTTTGCTCTCTTTTTTTGAGTACAAGGTCACTGAAGTTGTTTTATATGTTAAGTTGTCCAGTGAAAGAAGGCAAAAATGTGTCCATAGGGCTGTATTTACCTCCCTATTTTGTACTTCAAACCTTAGGCTATTATTAAAGGTCCCATTTTCAGCAAACCAAGCAACGAATACAAAAGAAAATGAAAGCTATTCAGTCATTATCTGAGCTGATAATAACATCCTTTGTCTATTGCCTTCTATGATATATTAGCACTGTTGCCAAGGGCAACAACCTGTCAAGAAATCCCATCCCTTTATGATACAATAAAATTTCTGCTGAAAGCATTCTATTGGGAAAGTCAATCTCTTCTTCCCTGTAAGCACAGGTTGTTTTCTGTTTGTTTTTTAAAAAATAAAGATCTTTTCATTCTCTTGCTGATAATAGTTTTCTAATGATCTTGTTCTAGTTTCAAATATTAATGTGTAATATCTCTTAACTGGGCTGTCTAAGAGGTCTTTGCTTTGTACTTCTTTTAAAAAAATTATTTATTTTTTGAGAGAGGGGAAGGGAGGGAGGAAAACATCAATGTGTGCTTGCCTCTTGTACACCCTGCTGGGGACCTGGACCGCAACCCAGGCATGTGCCCTGACTGGGAATCGAACCAGCAACCCTTTGGTTCACAGGTGGGCACTCAATCCACTGAGCCACACCAGCCAGGGTATGTACTTCTTTAAAAACAACCAAAAGAACAGTTTGTAACTAAATAAAGTAAGTAGGACACAGGAACTATAACAGCTATACGGTTAATAAGTCTTTGTGTTCGTATCACATTGCTCACCTCACATGAATCACCATAATCATATGCAGGGTGAGGAAATCATTTGAGTGCCTATCACCACTTCCACTAGTCAGTGGTGGATAATATCCATACTGTGGAAGTAATGAAAACTAAATAAAATTGGCATCACCTTGAATGACGCTGTTACTAGCAGCCCCGCGATTGTCACAGGCTGGGGTGACACTCGATTCTACTTGTAATTCTTCCATTTCCGCAGCCACCCAGGCACCCGCCACATCGTCAGCCATTCACTGCTCCTCATTTTCTCAGAATGTAGAGGAGACGGCAGCCTCCTCCAGGTGCTCTCCTATCGAGTGCTAGCATGGAAGGTCACGTTTATGAAGCCACTTGGGATGGCTCCTGCTTAGGATTTGGAGTCAACGGGATGTGTTAGGAGAAATGGGGCTGTGGTTTCTGTCTTCATCTCACTTTCTGCATGACCTTGGCCAAGTTACTTAACTTCTCTGCAGCTCATTTTTCTCTTTTCTGAAATGAAGGACTGGGATTCTGTGAAATACTCATTCTAAACATCTGTGATCTTATAATGAGAAAATATACATTTTACTTCTGACCTCTTCACTGCCTTACAACACATAAGTGCAAACTGATCTTTAAACTGGGCTTTGAGACAGTCAAGTATCTTGGCCCTAAGACACACCTTACAAAAATCTTTACTTGAAAAATACCAAAAGCACAACGATGGGAAAGTTATATGTAATCCCACTTTTTAAAATTACACGTGTAATTAAAATGTTTGCATCATGGACCTAGTCTCACTGTGTGAACAGTGAGGGGCACGCAGCCGTCCCACCTCCAGCCTAGCACGCACCCTGTTCACAGAGGGATCCTCGCGGCCACGCTGACCGATCCGTCGGCATCACCTGCAGCTGCGCCGCACACCTCCACACAGCCGTACGCGGCAACTCTACGGCTGGTTGCTTTTCTAAAATGGTTTGATGAGCCGAGTATCTCCATTTTGAAAATTTTTACCATCCTTGAAACAATATTTTTTAAAGATACAAACAGTAAATGATAGCGTCACTGCTCAGTGCTTAGTCAGTTTGGTGAACAGCAGGACTAATGATGAGAAGAAAGAAAAATTGAGAAAAGACTGTGTGAGGATTTACCCTGATCCTCTTTTTAAAAGAAAGCATGAAAGCAGATTTTCTGGAAAAGGTCCATATCTGAGAAGAGAGTGAGTTTCTTGATGTTTTTGTTTAAAAATCCATCTTCACTAAGCATTATTCATTGAATAGTGTGGCCAAGAATTAATCGCAGGGCCAAGTTTAAAATGAAATGTGGAGTAGCTTATTTCTTCACAGAGTGCATGGCCCTGAATTCCGTGTCTCTGGCTAGTTAGGTGATATCCACAGGAGTGGGCAAAAGTAGGTTTACAGTAATGAGTATGCAAAACACAGAGTTTACTTTTGTATTATTATATATTAATCGTATTATCTATTCACATTACGCATGTAAATCTGCGTTTGCCCACCCCTGTATTTCCAAGCAGGAAAGAGTCATTAGACGAGGACGATGAATCAGTTGTGCTGCAGGAGCCCCGTTATGAATGTTACCAGTTTAAGTTTGAGCCCTGGGGATTCACTGGGTAAGCAATTTAATGTAACCTGTAGTGCCTACGGAGGAAAAAGCTATTAATACGTTAGGTTGACCCAATTTTTCTCACCTTCAGGGACTAAGGTGATGCAAAGGCTGGAGGAAAAACTCAGGCTTTCGTGGACTGGGCAAACAGCATTCCTTATTTTTAAGAACTCCTTGTTCTTCTTCCACTCTGGACTTTGCTCATGCTGTTCC
The DNA here is from genome assembly GCA_028533065.1 of Trachops cirrhosus. Classification (NCBI taxonomy): domain Eukaryota; kingdom Metazoa; phylum Chordata; class Mammalia; order Chiroptera; family Phyllostomidae; genus Trachops; species Trachops cirrhosus. The sequence continues at coordinate 52,133,319 of CM052542.1, forward strand.
TTTTACCTCAGTTTCTGCTGTACCCCCCAAACTGCCTTCCTCCTGGACTCCTCTATCACCCTCACAGTTCAGGCTGATAGATTAGTTTCTTATGAAGAATCCCACCTCCACCATCACCTCTACTACCAGTCAGAGTTAGTAGCCCTTTTCTTTTTGGTTTCTCAACTTGCTTTTGACAAATCCATCTCCTTCACAAGATTGTCTTCTTAAGGGTGGACACAATGTCCACAGCATCTGCATTTTCCATCTGCAGGCCCAATAATGCCTAGCAGATGGGAAGAGTCTCAAAATGTTTGCAAAGTTAATGTGATCATAAGGATAATATGGAAACCTACTGGGAGATTGTTTGCTTTAGAAACACACACAGACAGCCTCCATCAGGTAATCTTTTCTTTCCTAATCTTAGGTTCGGGTGACATTGATCCTTCAATGATGTTGGACACTGGAGAGGTCATTGATACAGGATCTGACTACGAAGATCAGGTAATTAGAATCTAAGAACATTTCTCTGTTTAAATATTTTTAACCCTTTGTTAACATTTCATGAAAATTAGAATTATAAATTGTTCTTTGAAATGTTTACCATCACATATATCCCATGACAAATCATAGTAGCCTACAGCTTTCATTCATTAAATCTGGTCCTTTAGCTCCTCTTTGTCCACAGATCCAAAATGGCAATTAATTAAGGGAAGGTCTGTAGTTAAAAGTTACACGTGACAGAAATGAGGTTACATGAGTTATCTTGCCCAAGATTTTCTTGTATCTCTACCCCTTAACCAATATTCACCAAAGGTATTTATTACGCACTGGCTACAGGTTCGGGGACCTGCTTTTCTGTTTCTAACCTTTGAACCACACTGATGATCCAGGACATACAGCTGGGGACTTAAATATATTTTCTATTTGAATAAAAGCAAAGAAATTTACCTGGGTCATTTTGCTCTCATCAGAAGAACTCTCCCTACTGCTATATTTTAATAAAAATTAAAAGAGTTGGCAAATGATCCAGTTCTGCATTTGGGCTTTATTTTTTTAAAAGGATAATGTCTGAAACTTCCTCCCTCCTCTCATCAGTGCTCCTCTTCAATAGCTGAAAGCCAAACGAACATGTTCTGGGATGTTTTCCCACATCTTCTACTAATATGTCACGAGTGAAGCAGATAGATCTGACAAGTGTCCAAATTTAATGGCTGGCTACACATTTCATATACATATTCAGAAGCTATTTTCACAAGCATTAAGTTTTCTTTCCTTATTTCACAAAGCAAGAAGATGTTGATGAGGGATATAATGACTACTGCATACTTATAATATTTTTAGCATTTATTAGGTGCTTAATATATACCAAACATTATGCAAAGTTCTCAATTGGATTATCTCACTAATTCCTCAGAACATCTTTAGGAAATAGGAATTATTATATTTCTATTTCCTAGATAAGAAAATTAAGCAAAGAGTAATTTGCTCACAGTTATATAGCAGGTTTCACAGTAGGGACATAAACTTCAAGCACATGCCCTGCTTCCCTTCCTAGCTTCCAAAGACAGGCCACTTGCTGGTACATTTTTGGAGCCTTTTCCGTTGCTAACCCTTAACACATTGGCAGAGACAAATGTCAAATAATCGCTATTGAAGTTGAGCTCACAATCCAAAAGTACAGGCTGCACAAAAAAATAAACCATAACAAGATTTCTAGCTGGTTCAATAAAGGAAAGGCTTCATACCCTCAAAACTGGAACTAACAGAAAAGTCTGAAAGAAATCTTAAGATAGCAATATTTTGAGTATCAAAGAGATAAAAGGAAGACTAGAAACCATAAAACAAGTACAGGGGAAAAATGGAAAAGAAGTAGCAGAAAGGAAAAGGGAAGGAATAGAAATTCTTGGCACACAAAAAAGTCATTATTGAAATAAAAATTCAATTAAGAGGTTGAATAGTAGACTAGACACAGCCAAAAAGGGACTTAGTGATAGAGCTGAGGAAATTGCCTTAGAATAAAAGACAGAGCTAAATTGTTGCCAAATAGAAGAAAGAACTTAGGAGACATTGAGGATAGAATGACTGGGCATATTCTAAAGGGGGTTCCAGAGGACAAGAATGAAGTGGACGGAGCAGAGACTGCGCTTTAACAGATAATAGTTGAGAATTTTACAGATACGGTAAAAGACAAGTCCCCAGATTCATGGAGTGCCTCCAGTCCTAAGCTAAGATCTAAAAAAAATAATAAATTCTCACATATTATTTTTCCATTTAGTCACCCAACAAATACTAATTGAGCATGTACTGTGTGCCACGAACTCTTTAGGGACTTGAAATATATCATGGTATAAGACAAGCAAGGAGCTTACATCCTCGTGGGGAAGACATACAGTAAACAATAAACATAATAAATTAGTAAATTCTCTAGATTGTCAGAAGTAATTGATTCTATGAGGAAAGGAAAAATAGAACAAGGTAAAAGAGTTAGAAATGCCAGGATTGGGGACAGATTCCAGTATTAAATGGAATGGTCAATATTAACTTGTATAGCCTCATTAAAGATATGAGATTTGAGCAAAGACTTGGCATGTATTGTAAAAAATAAGAACAGAAGACAAACAAAATATTAAAAGTGAGAAGGCAGCCCTGACCAGTGTGGCTTAGTTGGTTGGAACGTCATCCCATAGACCAAAAGGTCACAGGTTCGATTCCCAGTTAAGACATATACCTAGGTTGCAGGTTTGATCCCCAGTCTGGACCCATAAAAGAAGGCAACCAATCAATGTTTCTCTCTTACATCGATATTTCTCTCTCTCCCTTCTTCTCTCTAAAAGCAATGAAAAAATGTCCTCGGGTACAGATTAAAAAAAAAACACAACTTTTTTTTTAATCCTTACCTGAATGAAAAAAAGTGAAAAAGTATTACCTATAAAGGAATAGCAGTTTTGGTGCCAGCAGATTAAATTAAACAAGAGCTATAATTTATTCAGCACCTTCTATAAACCAGATACTGTGTTTTATGGATTACATGCATTGTTGCTAATCTTTACAATAACCCAAGAAAGTACCCCTATTTATCCCCAACTTAAAGATGACCAAACTGAAGTTCAGAGAAGTTAAATGGCTTCCCAAGACCACACAGCTAGCAAGCTGAAGAGGCAGGAATCAAACATTGATGAGCCTGTTGCCAAGATCTAGTTTCTACTTACGCCACTCCAAGGAAACCATTATCAAGGTCACTGGTGATCTATTACCAATTCCAGTTAGTACTTTTTTGTCATCTTTCTTGCCCTTTACTGTATTCATTTACCAAGCTTTTACTGCCAAGAGCCAGGTAGTAAATATTTTAGGCTCTGTGGGCCATAGGTCTCTGTTACAGTCCCTCATATTGTACTCTTGCAGTGTAAAAGCAAGCATAGCAGCACTTAAACAAATGAGTATGGACACTGAAATTTGAATTTCAAACCGTTTTCATGTAATTTATTTCAACTATTTAAAAATGTAAAACTCATTCTTCGTTGGGAGACTAGACACAAACAGGCCGCTGAGTGGACTGGACCTGCAGGTGGTAGGTTGCTGTTCCCATCTGTAACCCATCCCCCGTTCCCGACATTCTTCTCTCCACGAGCTTCTAACATTTCTAGAGTATTTAATAGTGTTCTAAGTTCTCCACATTTATTATCCCATTTTACCTTGAATAGTATGAGATAGATGTTATTATTTATTATATATTGTTTAAAATGTTTTTATGAAAATAAAATATATTTCATTACGTATTGTTATTATCTTACTATCCCAATAAGGAAACTGAGGCACATAAAAATTAAGCCATTTAGGCCCTGGTGGGGTAGCTTAGCTGGTAAGAACATCATCCCAATATGCCAAGGTTTGATCCCCAGTTGGAGCACATACAGGAATTAACCAATGAATGCATAAATAAGTGGAACAACAAATCAGTGTTTCTCTCTCTCAAAAAAAAAAAATTAAGCCAGTTATTCAAGGTCACTTAACTGGCCAAAGGTAAAAACAACATTCAAATGCAGCTGTCTGATTGCAGAACCAGGACCAGGAAAGATAGGCTAGGCTCTGCTACAGTAACAAATAAAACCCAAAATCAGAGTGTTTTCCTTCTAAAGGTTTTTTTTTACTGTGTGACTTCCAAAGGGAACATAGGCGTGAAGGAAAAGAGCATGAGGAATCAGACCCACTCTTAATTATACACATTACCTCCTCTCACATTCATTTGATATTCCCAGTCCCTGGCTCTCTCTACATGCAAGAAGGCTGGAAAACAGAGCTTATTTAGAGTCAAGGAAGGGAGAGACCCATTTTGTGAGCCCTGAGCCAGCCCAGGCCACATAGCCCTTGCCCTGCAGCACCCCCCGCCCCATGTGCTTGCTCTTTTTTGGTGCGCCTCATACTTCCCCGCTCACTCATTCGTGCTTTCTTCACTGAACTCCTCTCTGTCAGTTCCTTATTTAAATGTGGGTGTCTGGCCCCTTCACGTCTCACTGCACATGTTCTCTTTTGAGAAGCATAGTCACAGCCATGACTTTGCATATGTCTGCCTGCTAAACAGCAATGGTTGGACTTCCCATGTGCATCTCAAAGTCAACACGTCCTAAACAAACTCACCATCTTCCCCCACAAAATCTGTTCTTCCTCCTGTTTTCCCTAATTCTGCGAATTATCCCACCATTCTCCCAGCTGCCCAAGCCAACAACAAGGGCATCTTCCTAGCTTTCTTCCTTCTCCTCCCTCCCTCCATCAGTGAGATGAAGAAGCCGGTCAGTTCTCCTTCGCAGGAGTCGCTCCTTACCTCTCCAGGCCCACTGCCACCGCCCTGGTTCACACCCTCAGCCTTCCCCTCTGGGACCACTGAGACAGCTTCCTAACCAGCATGCTTCCCTGGCTCCTCACACATCAAAATCATCTTTCTGCAAAGAAAAGCCAGTCATGACATTCCACTGCCTGAAACCCTCTGGACTCCTTGTTGATGTCAGAATTAAAGTGGAACCTCTTACCATGGCCATGGGAACCTTCAAATCTGACCCCTGTGTCAATCTCCAAACTCATCCCTTGCCAATCTCCAAAATATACTGAATGCTCCAGCCACACCAAGCCATTTACAGTTCCCCAAATGCGTTGTGCTTAGCACACTTCCTTTCCTCTATATGGAAGCTGCCCCATCCCCATCACTTCTGCCCCGGATAACCCCTACTCATGCTTCTTCAAGACCAAGCTTCTCCTAGAGGAAGCCCTTCTCCTGTCGCAGGTTCAGGTCACCCACTCAGGGGGCCCACCAAACCTTGTGTTGTAATATCGTCCTGTGCCACAGGGACTGTGTTCTGCTCTGTGTGTGTCACATGCCTGCCACACAGCCTGGTACACAGCATGTGCTCAGTAACTTTGCATTATTTTAAAAGCCAGTAAAGTGATTTCTAGTTCTTAATATGAGATTTTTTTGATAATTTGCTACCTCTTTTGAGCCTGGGTTTTATGTTCTAGAAAATGATGATGATAATTCCACTAAGAATTACTATTGTGGGAAGTAGGGAGTGCAAGTTACCTTATACAGAACAAATGCCCCCAAAATGTGAACTTCTTTTTTTCTTCCCCCAAACTCAACTTTTCAGGAATTGTTGCCTTCATAGGTGACAGAGGTCACCATATTTTTCAGCTAGAGGAATACGAATTATCTTAACATTTCTGGCGTCCAGCCTGGCATGTAAACACTTGGAAGTCACCACTTTGACCTAACAACAAGTAAAAAGTGGAAAGAACTGAAAAATCAACAATTCTTAGATCTGTTAGAGAAGTGAGGTCACAAGGCAAATCACTACACTAAAAATCTGAATGACAGACAGGCAGATTCAGAGAATCACAACTTACCAGAACAGTAAAAAACCCACAAGCCAGAATCTCCATAGGAACCAGTGCCAGGGTAGGGAACCCAACCTGTAATTGACAAACTGCTGGAGGCTCAGTGTGGGCAAGTGTGAGAGTTAAAAATCCCAGGGGACTCAGAGAGGTTTAGAGAGGTCCCCACACTTGTGCGTTTCACCTCCAAGAACTGACCAATTTCCAGTGAATATCAGAGAAAAATCTTGTGCTTCTGGCCAGGGGAGGGAGAAAGAAACCATTTTGAATTACCCAGAGCACTTTGTTCTTCTTAACAAGGTCTGCTCTCAGGAGTTTCTCAGGAGAAACTATTTTGTCAGAACCTAACCTGCAACCTAACTAGGAGAAGGGAAATACCAACACTGGCCACCTCTAGCCATTCTGCTCCGCTTAAGGGAGGAAAACACCTAAGCTGCACGGGTAAAGTTTACAGTTCAGAGGCATAGACCCACCACAAGACTGAGAACTAATCATAGGACTCCGTGCATTTCATACAACACTCCCCACCCTCCCCCATGCCTTACCATCACGTTACAAAAAGTTTATTTACTGCAGTTCCTTCTACCTACTGCACCATGTCTGCCTTTCAACAAAAGATGACAGGACATATTAGAAAGTAAAACACAGTTTGATGAGATTGAAGAAGCATCAGAACAAGAGTTGGATATGGCAGGAACATACGACTTATCAGAAAAGGAGGGGGTTTTGGTGTTGTTTTTTTAATCCTTACCCAAGGATATGTTTATTGATTTTAGAAAGAGGGGAAGAGAGTGAGTGAGAGAAAGAGAAACATCAGTGTGAAAGGAAATACTGACTGATTGCCTCCCATATGCACCCTGACTGGGGATCAAACACACAACCTCTGTATGTCCTCTGACTGGGAATCGAACCCACAACCTTTCACTGTAGGGGACGACACCGCAACCAACTGAGCCACCCAGCCAGGGCCAAAGGAGTTTTTACTATGGTTAATATATTAAGGGCTTAGATGAAAAATGTAGACAACACACACAATGGAATAGATAATGTAAGGAGAGACCTGTAAATTCTAAGTATCAAAAAGAAATGCTAAAGCCCTGGCTGGTGTAACTTAGTGGATTAAGCGCGGGCCTGTGAACCAAGAGAGCACGGTTCGATTCCCAGTCAGGGCGCATGCCTGGGTTGCAGGCCAGTTCCCAGCAGGGAATGCACAGGAAGCAACCATACATTGATATTTCTCTCCCTCTCTCCTTCCCTTCCCCTCTGAAGATAAATAAATAAAATCTTTAAAAAAAAAAAAGAAATGCTAAAGATCAAAAACACTATAACAGAAATGAAGACTGCCTGTAATGGGCTTGTTAATGGACCAAACATAGTCGAGCAAAGAACCTCTGAGCATGAGGATATGAAAATAGAAACTTTCAAAACTGAAAGGCAAAAAGAAAACAGGTAGAAAAAGAAGAACAGACTATTCAGGCTGTGGGACAATGACAAAAGACATAATATACCAATAATGGGAGTACAGGAAGGAGAAGAAAGAAAGGGACAGAATAAATATTGAAGCAATAATAACTGAGAATTTCCCCAAATTAGTGTCAGGTTCCAAACCACAGACACAGGAAGCTCAGAGAACACTAAGCAGGATAAATATATTTTTTTAAAAAATTATACCTAGGTATATCATATTCAAACTGCAATGAATCAAAGATAAAGAAAAAATCTCAAAAGAAGCCAGAGAAAAAAACTGCTTTTCAATTGAGAAGGGGAAATACTTTCTCAGACAATCAAAAATTGAGGGAGTTTGTTGCCAGTAGACCTGCCTTGCGAGAAATGTTAAATGAAGTTCTTTACAGAGAATTGGAAATTCAGATCCATATGAAGAAAGAAAGAGTTTCAGAGAATGAATAAGTAAAAGTAAAATTATAACTTTTTAAATTAAAATTTTTTATTATTTTTATTTGCTCTAACAGGTAGCAGTTTGTCCAAAACAATGACAGCAACAATGTATTAGGTTACCGGTGCTTAGGCCTAAGTGAGGTGAGCGGTAGTAATGATGCGAAGGGCGGGAGGGAGGGGTTAGAATGGTTTGTTACTCTAAGGCACTGTGCATGGTCCACTTATTCGAAAGTGGACTTGGATTATTTGTAAACATATATTGCAAACTCTAGGACAACCACTTTTTTAAACATTTAAAAAGAAGTATAATCAATATGGTAAGAAAGGAGGGAAAATGAAACTATGAAATGCTCAATTAAAACCACAAAGACAGAAAAAGAGGAACAAAGAGCTTAGGCAACAAATAGAAAACAGTAGCAAATAGGGTAGATATTGATCCAAATATATATCAATAAACACTTTAAATGTCACTGATCTAAGTAGAAAAATTAAAAGACAAATTTTCAGAGAAGATTTAAAAACAACACCCAACTATATGTTGCCTATAAGAAACCCACTTTAAAGACACATATAGATTAATGTAAAGGGCTAGAGAAAGGTATACCATGCTAACACTCATCAAAAGAAAGCAGGAGTAACTACATTGATTTAGACAGAGCAAACTTCAGAGCAAGGAAGTTATCAGGGATAAAGGCATTACTTAATGGTAAAGGGGTCACTACCCCAAAAAGACACCAACAACAGAGTATCTCCAGGCCCATGGCCCACCCAAGTCCTTGATCTCATCTATTTCACCTCCCCCCAGACCTTGATTCATTAATGGGTATTGCTTTATCTTTCTCAGGGCTTTCATCCTCAAAGTATCTTTTCTTTTTCTCTGTCTGCCACCACGCCAGCCCCTTTGAAGAAAGAAGGGACCATGAACAGTGCCAAGGGTCACAGAAATGTCAAGAGGGAAACTGTCTTTCCTCTCCCTTTTCCTTCAATCCCAAATTTGGGGAAAGGGAAGTCACCTCCCATGATCCTATGTTCTCACCCCCCAATCTCCCCTGTAAACCACCTACTGCCCGCTCTGTTCCCCTAAGAGACCATTAAAAATCGTCTCATTACTGCCAAGTCAGGAGACTGTTTCTCAGTTTTTACAGTGTCTGGGGCCTGAGACCCTGATGGCACTTTCTGCTTCTCAGAACTCTTGGCTCCTTTGGCTTACACTACCCCTGTGGTCACTATCTTTTTCTCCTCTCCTCAGCATGGTTTTTCTTTTTCTGACTTCCCTTGAAAATGCTGTGTTGACCAGGCTCCATCATAGGACCTCTTCTGTCACTACACAAATGCCTCATGTATGCCCTGCCTTCAGCCGTATGAATGTACTTACTCATTCAGCTAATACTGCGAATGTCTCACGTGCCAGGCCCTACATGAAGCACTGGGGATACAGTGTAAGCAAAAGAAGACACAGTCCCTACTATCCTGGAGCTTATTGTTGAAATAGATCATCATCATCATAATAAAATGATTCCATAAATAAATATGTAATTACAACTTTGTTCAGGGATTCGCAGAAGTACATAGTGCCAAGTGCAGAGGTGGTTACTGAGGTAATGAGAGGTTTTTCTAAGGCAAATTATGTTTGAGTTGAGATCTGAAAGATGAGTAAGAGGTAACCAAGAATATGTGATGAAGTGAGATAAGAAAGGACAGGGGGTCAAAAGGGATGGTTGTAAAAAAGCAATCAGCTGCATAAGCAGCAAGAAGCATGGCATCTGAAAGAAGGCCAGGGCAGCTGACTGCTCAGTAAGGGGGAGGGCGGTGTGAGATGAGCCTGGGGATCCGAGCTCTGAGGAGTGGGTTAGGTGTTGTGATTTTACCCTGTGAGCAACGGGAAGCCTTGAAGAGTGATTTAGTTTTGTTTTGGGGAAGGGATGTGGGAGGCCGTATCAACATTATATTTGTATTTTTTAAAACAATGTTCTGGCTGCAGTGTGGACAGCACTTTGGAGCAAAGCAGGGTGCATCTAGGGAGTCCAGCAGGAGACTGCAGTGGTTCAGACAAAAGATCATGGGTGGTACGTTGTGCTAGAGTGGTGGAGAAGATGGACAGAAAGGGATGTGTATGAGAGGTACTTGTGAGGCAAAATCAACAGGACTTCGTGTTGGAATGGATATGAGAGCCAAGGGGGGTGAGCTCTTGAAGATGATGTCTGGGTTTTCAACTTGTACAGCTGGGTGGATGGTAGTGGCATTCACTGGGAAAGAGCACTAAGGAAACACCAGTTCCGTGAGGATAGAGCAAAAGTGTAATTTTAGACGTGATGAGTTTAAAGTGCCTTAACACATCCAAGTAGAGAATTCAAGTGAACAATTAAATATACAGGTCTAGTGCTTAGAGGGAAGATCTATTCATTTGTGAGCTGCTGAATTTGGGTAGAAGTTGAAGCTGTAAGTGGAGGTGCAATACTTGGAGAAAGAGAACAGACCTAAAAAGAGAAAAAGGTCTAAAGCTAAGCACTGGGGAAAGTTAAATGCTGGGAGGAGAAAGGTAAGGCAGCAAAGGAGATGTAGAAGAGCCCTGACTGAGTAGCTCAGTTGGTTGGAGCATTGTCCTGATACACCAAGGTTGCAAGTTCAGTCCCTGGTCAGGGCACATACAGGGATCAACCAGTGAATGCATAAATGGGTGAAACAATAAATCAATGTTTCCAGCTGTCTCTGTCTTCCCTTCCTCTCTCTCTCTAACATCAATAAATACAAATTTTAGAAAAAGATGTAGAAGAAGCTGTTAGACAGATAGGAAGAAAATCAGTTAAATGTGAGATTCCAAAAGCCAAAGAAAACAGTATTTCTAAGCATAGAGAGTGTCAAATGTTAACAAGAAGATGAGGAAGAGGGAGAATGGATAATGGGGATTGTACATAGAAATGTGGAGGAAATTGTTGCCTTACAAAGGGCTACTGGGGAAGTTGTGCTTCCTTGTGTGTTCATTTGTAATGAATTTTTTACCATGTTTCAAAATTCATATGAAGGATCGTCTCATTAGAGAATACATAAGAAGAGAGGAAGAGTCCTCTAAATGCAGGAGGGCTGGATTCTAAAGTGCAGGTGAGGAAGGACCACATGTGGGTTTTGACAAGGAACACGGATGGGAGGGGTTTGTGTGTTTAATGGTGGGAAGTTATGAGTTCCTCTTAGATGATTTCCAGAGGCAGAGCTGTCCGTTCAGAGTCTGAGGTTTGAAACTAGTGGAGGATTGAATTGTGGAACCCAGGTGACAGTGAACTAAGGAAACAGCAGAACAGACAAGCAACTGGAGAGCTTGTTAGTGCCTGAAAATTAAATTTGACCAAGTGATCCTTTTCATTTTGTTCCGTTCACTTAGTAAATGTTTACTTTAACTGAACTGCCATGGTGATATTCAGCTGCTAAACCAAGAAATATTACATTTAGCCAAAACATGTGTTAGCTTGTATTTGTAAAGCTAATTTAAAATGGTGTCATTTCCAAAGCAGTGTACTTGAGTAACCTAGCACTCACTGATCATAATTTTGGGACTTACCAAGTTGTAGCTGACATGCTGAGTCCAGCTCTGATGGGTAAGTCCTGCAAGGCCGGGCTGAAGCTGAGAAGCTGGAGGAGCCAGGTTTACCTCTTACACTTGTAGTTGGTGGTAAAAATTGTTGGTGGCCTTTTGGAAAAATGAAAGCTGTTGGAGGGGGACTGAGGTCAGACAGATAGAAGTCTAGCTTTTCCCAAACACTAAAACAAAAATATCTGGTGCAGGGCCAGGAAGCCAGCCCTTCCTATCTGCAGTGGTCGTGGGTAGTCTGGAGCTAACTGGTTCTGTAAAATGAAAGACAAGTCCCATTTTTAAACCTCATAAATGAATAAAAATATAGTTTCACATTCTTGACTGCAAAGTCAGGGATGTCCTTCATATTTTCAGTGTAGGCATTCAATATTAAACAGTGACATTACAGATGGAAAAGGACAGAAGCCATATGAATTCATTTGTACATGAACTCTAAAACAGAAAGCAACAAACTCATAGACACAGACAACAGTATGGTGGTTACCAGAGGGAAGGAGGGTGCGGTGGGGGGCAAGGTAATAAAAAAACCAAAAATATATTGATGGAAGGGGACTAGACTCTGGGTGGTGTGCGCACAAATACAGATGATGTATTGTAGAATTGTACACTTGAAACTTATATGTTGTTTAACCAGTGTCACCCCAATAATTTAATTTAATAAAAAAGCAGCAACATTAGGTTACCATTTTGATCTAAGAGTTTGCACTAGTTTCACCTCTGAAGACATAAAAGTAAATGCCTCACCACTATGCACATGTACCGTACCCCATCACAGGACTGTAAGTCAGAAGGAAATAGGAACTGATAGAAAGAATTCTTTATTTCAAAGCAATAGATATACTCCAGGGGTAAACACATATGATCAATAGAGACTGTTTGCATTTTTCTTTTCAAAAACCCTGCTATATTTGTAATTAATTTCGTAAGCTTCTATGACATTAACTAGAATAACCTTGACTGGCCTGTCATTTTGAAGGCAAAATGACAATGTTCATGCTAACACAATAGTGTCACTGACTTATAAAGGAAAGGAAGTGGAACTCATGTGTGACCTGTCACCTGATGTGCCCGGAGCCTTACAACAGGAAACTGTTGTTAATTACAAACCAAATAACCTTCTGGGACTATTGTGTATTTATAGCAGTAAGGGTGGGGAGAGAGCACAAAGACCTGGAAACCTGTCTAAGAGCAAACACAGGCTTACACAAACCTAAATGTGAGTTGGCAGCGGAGGGATGTAATGGAGGTTGCCCTTTGTTCCTTGGAGCCGGTTGCCAAGGAGCAGAGTTGCCACTGTCCACCTGCTGATGAATTATCTTCCTCTTTCTGTGGGGCTTCAGTGTATATCGTTATTTCAATTTTCATGTTGAATGCACATTTTTATTACGGATAGTGGTTGTGGCTAAAGCAAGTAAAAAACCCCAGGCTTAGTGTCCTGGATGGTTCTGAGTTCTGGTCCTGCCACTTTGTCACGTCGCCCTACTTCTCTCAGTCTCAGTTGCCAAACCTATAAAGTGAAGAAAATAACATGAAGATAAAAGAGCTGATTCCTCTCAAATCTGAAGCATTATACATATGGTTACACAAACCTAAGGTCTTAACATGATGATTATTTACTGTAAGATTCTCATGATGATTATTTACTGTAAGTTTCTCATAGCCTCTTTTCAATGTAGACAGAAAATATAGAACAACTTTACTTACCACTTAGAAGTTTTAGAAGACCCCTCTTTGACAAACATTAAATAATAGCACAGAGATGAAGAAAATAATAAAATAGTGAAACTAAGGAATTTATTTGGGATTCCACTACCAACCTAAGAGCTTTCCACAGACTTCCCTCACTTTACTGGCGTCTGTCCCTACTTCTGTTACAGCTCTTTGTCACAGGGATGGTGGCTGTTCGCGCCTACATCTTTCTCCCCCCATAGCATATACCTGCAGACACAGCCAATGCACACTTCACCGTAATTCATCACTTCCTTGCAAAATGCTTGACAAGGTATAGGATGGCAATTCAGAAATATTTTCTCCATAAACTAAATGAAGAAGAATCTCAAAGGGATGCATAGGAAAAAGTCTGGCATTCTGTAAAGTGTAAGTGGAGGACAAGGAATAAAACAAATTTACATGGCAATGATGAAAACAATTTTTTTAATTTACATGTTTTCAAAGGGGCTAGCCAGGATGTTAAGGGATCCAAAAACTATGGTACCAGAAGTGATTGAAGGATCTAGAAATACTGAAGTGAAGTACATTTTCCTGACCAGGCTCTTGCTGGCCCATCCACATCATAGTGGGTAGGGTTTGGGGTCTTATTCACAGCTCTGTTCCCCCTGCCTTTTGCACAGCACCTGACTCATGCTCGATAATTACCTGTTCAGTGAAGCAATTCTGTTTATAAGGGGCTGCATTTTAGAAGAGTGAATTAGACTTCTGCATTACTGTGTAAGAGAGAATTGGGCTCTAGAGATGGCAGTTACAAAGAAATGGAATTCAGTCAATGTATAAGGAGTTTCCTAAATAGTGTTATCCAGTTGAGTACCTCATTGAAGATACTCAGATTCTGGATAACTGTTCCACAGGGATGGTTTTAAAAACCAGTGATTTCTGTGGGTGAGAGAATTATATGCCTCCTAAGGTCTTTTCCGTCGCTGAGTCTATTTGCTTAAGAAGGGCCAAGGGATGTGAGTGTGCGCGTGCGCAACATCAACTCCCACCACCATTATCCAAGAAATATCTAAATATCACCCTTGCTAACCTGCTTTAGTTCCTTGCATCTCATCCCTGGGGAATCTGCGGGGGAGGGTGATACTGTGTCACTAGAAGTTCTCTTTCAGTTTTCTGTCGTTAACTTGTATCATTGAACCAATGGAACTAACTGCAGCTGGATAAAATTTTCATCATCTTAGAACATTGTTAATTGTACAGTTCTTGTCAGACTTGAATTCAGACCAGTAAAAATCATTGCACTGATCAAATATCAAAAATCATAGTGCTTTTTCTAAGGGTAACACTGTTAGGAGGGGAAGAAACATATTTATTGTTGGCCATTGACTCTGAAGTAAGAATGAATTCGTTACCGTCAAGCAGGGGGGCTGGGGTACAGGCAACTACAGTGGTTAAAACAGGGTCAGACTGCCTGGATTCAAGTTCTGGTTCTGTCAGTTACTGATTGTGTGGCCTCAAAACTTTTCTTTGCCAAAGTTTCCTCACTTGCAAAAAGAGGATTTTGTGAAGACTGAAAGAGATATGCACTGTACCCATAGAACAATAGTAGCTAAAACATATTAAGTACCTATCCCAAATTAGACACATTGCTAAGCATTATTCAATGATCTTAGCAACCCATAGCCCCAAGTTTCAGTTGAGACTTAGAGATATTAAGCGACCTGGCCCAGGTCACACACTCCATTTTATCCTCTATCCAGTGCCAGAACCTGTGCTTCTAACCCCTACATCCTCCTAACTGAGGAAGATGCTTTCTGGCCTTGTGTTTAGGAGATATTTTTAGAGCAAGAACCTGGAGGAAGAGTAATAATAATAATAACTAAACTTTGTTGATGCTTTCTGTGTTTTAGACACTATGCAAAACACTTTACATGCATTAAGCATCACCACAACCTTATCAGGTTTTATTATTCCCATTTTACAGATGAGGAACTGAGCCCAGAGAGGTTGAGTAACATGTCAAAGATTCAAAACCAGCCAGTCTGATATCACTGAGACTAAGTTTTAACCACCACACTATGGCCCTGCTTCAGGGTAGCCCTCCATGGGGCAGGGGACTTTGGAAAACCAGGAAACCACATTCAGTCCCAGGGTCCAGAGGAAGACAGGGCATTGGGGAGAAGACAAATTGAAGACAGTCAGAGCCCATTTATCTCTTTGAAGATTTTGCTAGAACTTCCCATAAGTTCACGAGCAGGAATGGGCCCAGAGAGGTGCAGGTGGGATGGACTTTGGAGGCAAGCCTCCGGTAGTAGGTATGGGGCTTTTTGTTTCCTTGTCTTTAATTTAGAAGCCTGATGACACATGAAGAACTCACTCGGTCTTAAACAATAAATGTAACAACATTCCTTGACAAATCATTTTGCTTTCTAATTAGTCTTGTCTGGGGGAAACCAGCAGAGAACACAACCTAAAACTTGCAGGGTTTGGCTGCATATTCATAACCTTGAAGAAAATCCAGAGTCAACAGCTTTTGTGAAGTGCCTGCCCTGTGCCAAGCGCTCTCAGGATCTGGTGTCATCCTCACCACGACCCTGGGAGGAGGGTACCACTATCCCCAAGGTAACACAACTAATAGTCTCCTCTTTCCAACAAGCCAAGCTGCTGCCCCCAAATCCGTAATAATGGCCCCCAGAAAACATCTCCTTGCTACCGCCCCCCAAAAAAGAAAAACCAGCTTGTATTTTTCTTCCTAGCATTTTCAGTCATAGGAGTTAATCTCTTCACAGGCTTATAAAATGAACAAGCCATGTAAAGAGAAGTCTAAGATTGTAAGAGAAGTCTGTGATTGTTTTTCTTTTGGTATATAATACACTTCATTGCCTTGTTATTTTCTTTAACAACCTTTTTCTTATTTGTAAAAGCAAAACCACATGCTATGGAAAATTTGGAAAATTATAAGAAGTACAAAGAAGAAAATTAACATAACATTTTGGAGTATTTCCTTGACTGACAGATGTTTAATAAAGTTATAATCAAATTTTTTCATTTAATAATATAGACTTTCCAATGTCATTGAATAATTTTTATAAACATATTTTAAAATATATATTATTGATTATGCTATTACTGCTGTCCCAATTTTTCCATTTGCCCTCCTGCACTTGGTACCTCCACTCCCTCCAACAGTTCCCCCCCTTAGTTCATGTCCATGGGTCGCACATATAAGTTCTTTGGCTTCTCCATTTCCTATACTATTCTTAACATCCGCCTGTCTATTCTGAACCTACCAAAGGTGCTTAAGGTGCTTCTTAATACCTGCACCTTTCCCCCCATTTTCCCCTGGCCCCTCCCAGTTGATAACCCTCCAAATGATCTCCATATCTAGGATTCTGTTCCTGTTCTGCTTGTTTGCTTAGTTATTTGGATTTAATTATTGATAGTTGTGAATTTACTGCCATTTTAATGTTCATCTTTTTTATCTTCTTTTTCTTGTATAATTCCCTTTAGTGTTTCATATAATAAGGGCTTGGTGATGATGAACCCCTTTAGTTTTACCTTGTCTAGGAAGCACTTTAATTCTAAATGATAGCTTTGCTGGATAGAGTAATCTAGGTGCAGGTCCTTGCTTCCTATCACTCTGAATACTTCTTACCAGTCCCTTCTAGCCTGCAAAGTTTCTCTTGAGAAATTAGCTGATAGTCTAATAGCAACTCTTTTGTAGGTAACTCTCTGCTTTTCTCTTGCTGCTTTTAAGATTCTCTGCTTATCATTCACCTTTGGCATTTTAATTATGATGTTTCTTGGTGTGATCCTCTTTGGGTCCATCTTGTTTGGGATTCTCCGTCCTTCCTGGACTTGTGTGTCTATTTCCTTCACCAAACTAGGGAAGTTCTATTTCATTATTTTTTTCAAATAAGTTTTCAATTTCTTTCTCTTCCTCTTCTCCTTCTGGCACCCCTGTGATTCAGATGTTAGTACATTTTAAGATGTCACAGAGGTTCCTAAGCCTATCCTTATTTTTTTAATTCTATTTTCTTCCTTTTGTTCTGATTAAATGCTTTTTCCTTCCTTGTGTTCCAAATCGTTGATTTGATTCTTGGATTCATTCCCTCCAGTATTGGCTTCCTGTAGATTTTTCTTTATTTCACTTAATGCAATCCTCCTGTAGGCCTGGATCTTTTTTATGCTGTTGAAATACCCAATAAGTTCCTGGAACATCCTCATAACTGTGTTTTGAACTGTGCCTCTGATAGGTTGCTTATCTCCATTTCATTTTGTTCTTTTTCTGGAGTTCTTTTCTTTCATTTGGTCCGTGTTTCTTTGTCTCCTCGTTTTGGCAGCCTCCCTGTGTTTGTTTCTTTGTATTAGGTAGAGTTGCTTTGACACCCTGTCTTTGTAGTGTGTCCTATTGTAGAAAAGTGTACCTGTTAAGTTGTATGGGGTGGAGGCTTAGGTAATTGCCAGGATAGGGTAACCCATGTCACTGCTGTGTTGCTCTGTGTGAGGGGAGGCTCTCAGGAGACAATGCCACTGCCTGGCCTCTGGAGTTTTGCCAGGAGGAAGCTGTCTCCTGGCACTCGCACTTCACTTTCTCCCCATATGCCACTGGTGCCCTTCCAGCTGTTGCCCTGGTGCTGAATCCCAGAAGGGGTAGGTCTGCATGAGTTTTAAGCCCATTGTGGACCCTTTGAGAAGAGTCTTCTTGAGAATTCTGCAGTTTCTCTACTGCCCCAACCCCCAATGGATTTTACAGCCAGAAGTTATCGAGACTCGTCTTCCTGTTGCTGGAATCCTGAGCTGGGTAGTCTGGATCGGGGTTAGGATCCCTTGCTCCCGAGGTATCCCTCTTGTTTTTTATCCACCATACATGGATGTGAGACAGCCTATTGCCATCTCCATGCCACTCTGTGTCTCCACGCCTCTCCACCTCTCTGAGCTTCTCCACATCTCTGCCCCTCTTTCCAGCTGGAAGAATGTGGCTTCTTTAAATCCTTGGATGTCAGACTTCCACACAGCTTGATTTTCTGACAATTCAGGCTGCTATTTGTTTTGTAGTCCAGTTGTATATTTTGCTATAGTTGTGCATGGAGGCAAGGCATATTTACCTATGCCTCCATCTTGACTGGAAGTCAGCACATTTTAATGACAGTATAAAATATAATTCTATAGGTACACTATGTTTACTTTCTTCATCCCCCCACTTCAGGGCACTTATTTTTCTTTTTATCTTTTTACTGTTATAAATAGAGTTGGCCCTTGAACAACACAGGTTTGAACTATGCATTTATTTTTTTCAATAAATACAGTAATTCTAGTGTCTCTTCCTTGTGATTTTTAAATAACATTTTCCTTTCTCCAGCTTACTTTATTGCAAGAATACAGTATATAGTAAAGATAATGTATAAAATATGTTAATTGACTGTGTTACTGATAAGGCCCTACTTAATATTAGTCTATTTGTAGTTAAGTTTAGGGGGAGTCAAAAGTTATACATGGATTTTCAACTGTGCAGGGGGTCTGTACCCTAACCCTCATACTGTTCAAGCGTCAGCTATAATGCTGCTCTGGCATAGCATTGCACATAAACTCTGCCCAAATCTCTTCTTATTACCCTAGGAGAGATTCTTAATACTGGGATTACTGAGCCAGAGGGTATAAAGTGTAATATTGCAATATTTCCATTTCTTTCTAATCAGATATACTTCAATAATAAAGCAAGGATTACTGAGATGGGACAGAGGTATTCTAAAGAGGAAGATTTTTAAATAAGGCTGTTTTCCTAAATTATTTGAAAAAAGAGCTGTCAAACTGAGATCAATCTAGTCCCACATGACTCAGGATACAGAGCAAACCTTAACTGCTAACATATCTGAAGTTGGTCGATCAATAAGCCAGTCCTCCAAAACATCAGTCGCCCCTGTGGCCAGGCCAGGTGAAGGCCTTGGGGCGTGCAGCAGAGCCCCTCCTGTGCGCTTCCTTGGAAACAACGTAGGTCCGCAGCAGTCCTTTATTTCACAGGCAGTTACCAAGTTTCTTTCGGCCAGGCTGGGTGCTGGTGCTTCCATACCTTCTTCCTTTCTCTAGAAACAATATTATTCAAAATATCCAAGGCTTCTTGTCGCTTCCAAACACACAGGCTTTCTTAATACTAACAGCTAGTTCCCAGAACATCTCCATTAATCCTCTAATGTTCCATTTGTGGTGTTATTCTTCCTGCCTTAAAATAATAAAACTGGCTTTATTGAAAATATTCTGGAGATAGGCTAAGAAGATTATTGATAACTGGAATCCTACTTTCATGGAGAAAAGTAATTTGTATCGATTCTGTGCAAAGTAGAACCTTTACAATGCTTAAAGTTATCTTGAAATTTCTTCTCTTGTCTAGTTTAATTCTGTCCCTGATGCCTTATTTGCAAGTTAGCTCCAACTCTTTTTCTTAATGGCAGGCAAAGCTATCCCCATCCTAATGGGATTATCATAAACACAGATTCACTGGGTGTGAGTTAATGAAGCATTTCAAATAAGTTATGAGAATATTAGAAGGAGAACTTCTCTCATAATGTTTGAGGGGGAACCAATAACTAGCACCCCTTCTCCCTGCCTGACTTCTGAGCAATTGAGACATCTCCCAAACACTCCCCCTTCTTCTCCGGGAGGAGTGAGTAAGGGGCAGCAGAGTTAATCTGATGATAATAAGTGGGCTCACTTTGATTTAGTACTTTATGGTTTTTGTGCAGCATCCCATTTGAGTCAGGAAGATGTCAATATATCGATTCAACAACTGTATATTGGACATCTACTAAATGTCAGGCACTGTGCCAGACTCCGGAGTTATAGAATGTACTGAACAGTCGCTTAGTGTTTGCCTTACAGATCTGTTTTCTAGAAAAGACAAGCACGTTACAAAAACATACCCTTACTAGGTGAGTGTCTTAGTTAAGATTCCTTTGGTTCTGAGTCACAAAACCTGTTTAAGGTAACTCCCACAAAAAAGGTATATTTATTATAAATGTTGAGGGATGCCTCACAAATCCAAGGAAGAATGCGCATAAGCATTAGAAACAATGCAGAACCTGGTGCTAAAAGGCCATTAAGAATTTCCCTCTGTTGTATGTCTGTGCCCCTCTATGTATTACCTTCTCTCTTTGCAGACATATTTCGTTCTCTCTTTGCAGAGATATTTCTTCTACTAGTCCCATTCGTACGGTGCTAGAAGTGTCTGCCAACTGGCCTGGCCAGCAGAGAGTCCGATCTCTCAGTGCAGATTCCTAGGGAAGGATGTTCATTGTCCAAGCGTGGTTCAGGTGCATTCCTGATCCAATCACCTGTGGCCAGGGTTACGTCTTAGGGGTAGCGTGTGTGCTGGGCAGAGAGTTCAGTTCCACTCTGCTGAGAAGTTATAGAAGTGCTGTGGGATGTGGAGGGAGCCATTGCTCTGTCTTCTATGTTCAAGGCACCTGGAATATGAAAAGATGAATGAAATACACAACAACTCTCATTCAGGACAGAGTGTGATATGGGATGTACTGTCACAGAGACAGAACATACTCTTTGAGCACATTGGAGAGGGAGATTAGTTCCAGTGGGAGGCAGGAGAGTAACTCTTAAGTTTAATCTTAAAATGGGGCTTTTAACAAGAATAGTTATAGGTAGCTGAACAGGTCATTCCAGGGAAAGATAATAGGCTGGATATACTGTTGGCAATGCAGTGCACACAGAGGGACAGCCAACAGGACTTGTGGGAGCCAACAAGGACACAGATGTGTTGGGAGGCATGGGCTGGCCCAGGTCGGGAAGGGCTTTACCTGTGTACTGGCGGTGGGGAGGGGTAAATTTCTTGTCAGCCTTGGAGCAGGGAGATAGCATCAGATGTGCATTTTAGAATGCACTCATATGGAGAATGGACTCAGGGAAGAGACTGGTTTCAGGGAGGCCAGTTAGGAGGGTATTTTCATAATTCAGGCAAGAACAGATGATAGGGACTGGGGCTGGGGCAGAAGCCGAGGGATCGATGAGAGGAGAGAGAGTAGGAGGTCAGGGGACAGTGGGTCAGCAGCGCCTTCATCCTAACTCCAGGGTTACATTCTGAAGACGGACTTTGGGAGCTCTTTACCTGGAAGGGTGTGCCGACATAGAACACGAGAGCGCCCCCTTCCCTTTGCTGCTCTGCTCTCCTGCTCTGCACACTGCAGTTGTTCAGTGTGGTTGACTGGCTGACACATATCTGAGTCCCGAGGGGATTTTCAGACCCTCTGGCCCCAGGACATATTTTTGTCATTCATGAAAATGAAGAGAATTCTGGTATCAGGCCAGGAAAAAAAGAAAAAACAGCTCAAGATCACCTTTTTAAAATGCTCACTGCAACTTAAAGTAGATGAAAAATGTGTACCTGCAGTTCATTGAAGGCAATGAGTATTTGTTCTTGAGTTGCCATGGCAACTGCTCGATTAAGTGGGGGAAAAAATGAAGAAACACATGTACTATAGTTGCTCTTGAGCTTAACATTCTTTAAAAATGAAAGAAAGAAAGTCATGTTTGGTGAGTTATTTTCCCCAAGGCTTTTCTAAGACTTTGCATTTCTCTGTTTTGCACTTGGAGCAGCGCAGCCTGCCCACCCACTCCACGGTGAGCTGAGTGCCAGGCTTGTCTCCGTGTTCAGGAGCACACGAGCCTCCGACTTCTCCTCAGTCTGTTCTGTGGTAACGTTCTCTTACGTCCTGTCCCACCAAAGCCCGCTTGGATGGGTTTCTGTTATTTCAGGTGTTAGGGCGGACCCCTTATTGGAAGAATGACTGACAATAGGAGGGGGTTCTAGCACTGCATTTCACCACACACTTAGAACACAAGAGCTGTGATCTTTCTGAAGACATGGAGAATGAATCCTACTTTGATATACTGACAAACAAAGGTTGGTAATAATTCCTTTGTATAATTTACTGTTTACAAAAGACTTTGCATCATCTCATTTCCTTTTAGCCACCAGCCTCTGGGGTGGCTACTGTTCTCCCCACTTTAGACAAAAGGAACCCTCCAACCCAGGTTCCACGGAGTCTAGAGTGATTTTTATAAAGACATGGACCTGAACATGTTACTTTGCCACTTACAGCCCTCAATGCCTTTCTGCCCTTTGCTCCTGGGATGAAGCCTGAGCCCTGGCCAGGGCTCCAGGGCCCTGCAGGATGTCTCAGTGTAGCCTCCTCCTAGATCACCGACCTGCCCTCAGCTTCTCTAGAGTGTGGGCTAGTCCTCCTTTGGGCTTTTGTGTCAGCCGAGGGCTCTTTCTGGGACAGGCTTGTCTTTCTTCACCCACTCTGCCCTCCATTCCCTACTTGGTCAACTCAGTGCTACTCCCCAGCCCCTGTGCACATCAGAGCTCCTATTTTAATTTTCCTAGAACCTTTTATTTTGTATACATTCATATTTAATATAAATTTACTTATATGATTTTTTAAGTAATATCGGTCTCCCCAACTAGACATGAAGCTCATTAGCTCCCCCAGGCCTGTGCGTGGCAGAGTAGGCCCTGTGTGTTGTGTGAAGGCCTCATGGACACACCAAGAACACAAAGCATTTTGGACTCAAACCCAAGTTCCTAGGATCCAGGGCCCTCTCTAGCATCCCACATCACGTTGCAGGTGTGACAAACAGAGACATTCTCCACCGTGTAAAACACTGCACAAATGAAAAAGGTTGAGGTCTAAAGAACATACAGTGGGTCTGTGGGGCCAGATTAACGTCAAGGTGGACTTGTTTGGATGAGTGACAAACAGTGACTGTCCTGGAATATGCGCTGACATACTCCAGCAGAGAAATTAACATCAACTCTCCTTCTTCGCTCCTGCATGGATGGGGCAAAGCTCAGAGTCGTTGTAGTCTGACCCCCTGATTCCAGGTACCAGCTCTCGCACGTGCCAGAGGCGTGACATTGGACAATTGTGTCACCCCCCCCAGGCCTCAGTTTTCCCTCCGGCCACCCACCTGTAGATCTGTGTGTGCAGGGCTAGGTAGTGAGGAGAATCAGAGCGGGCACAATGCCTGGGGAAGGCCAAGACTGGTGACATGTGTGTGCTTTTGTGATGCTGATGTTCAATGGTAAATGGTGTTTTCAGCATAAAATAATGATTGATGAACCACCTAGTTTTCACATGATCCTTTCTTTTTTCAATTGAGATTTAATCGGCATAAAATTGTATTAGTTTCAGGTGTGCAACATGAGTTGCTATTTGTACATGTTGTGAAATTATCACCATGCTAAATCCAGCTAACGCCCACTATCACATGGGTACAATCTTTTTTCTTGTGATGAGAGCCCTGAAGGCCTGCTGTCTTCGCCGCTTTCAAATACGCCGCACACTCTGCGGTTAACAGGTCACCATGCTGGACGTCCCCGAGACTTATTTATCTTATAAATAAGGAGTTTGTATCCTCAACCAGTATCATATGGTAATTCCTTACCCATTTTTTCTATAAAATACTAATGTGTCAAATCCATACCATAATCTCATTCATATTTCTTTTTCTTCAGGACTTTTAATTATTTAATTTTAGTATACATGCAGAAAAGACATGACAAGGCATTGATGAAGGATTGAGTCCTGCCTTTAGAATATCATCACTGTCCTTTAATTTTCATGTCTTACAACTTCAGGAGAAGGCAATAGCTCATAAGAGGTGTCCAGAACTGTCTGTCTTGTCCCTCTTCCAGGCAAGAGCAGCCTCATAACAGTAAGCACACCCTGCATTTATAGCCTGCCCTTTCTCCTCAGACCTCAACCAGTCCTCGAAAGAGTGTCACCATGTAAGTAGGAAAGAAATGGCGATTCCTATACTGTATTATGAATCCAGGAAAGAGCCAGAGGGTAGGGGGCTAAAGTGCTGGGATTGGGTCAAAGCAGGGTTAGAAGACCAGCCCAAGGTCATGTTGGGAAGCTTTGGGTCTATAAGCAGAATGTGTATTTTCTCAGAGGAGCTGGAGGGGTGTCTGATGGATACCATGAGGAGGCATTTGCAAGAGTCATGAGGCTCTTGTGGCTCCCCTGACCCTGTACTCTCTCTGTTTTCTATTCCAAATTTTTAAGGGGGGAAAAAATTGATCAAACTTTACCTTGAGGCAGACCACTGCTAGCCCATGTAGAGTCTTTGTGCAAATTAGGGAAAACAACCCTCTCAGCACCCACATCCTTAGGGACCACAGGTTGGGGAGTGGATTCAGTCCCCACTGAGCCTCCTAACCAAGGCTATTGGTGCAGCACACAACCATACAACCACACGGCCGCACAACTGCACAAGCAAGCAGGCAGCCATGCTCCAGAGGCAGGCCGCCTCCAGCTTCCGGCCACAGAAGGGCTGCATCCTCTCAGCAGCAGAGTCCAGCCCTGTGTTTTGAAAGTCCTAGCTTTCAAGGCTTTACGCCTCTTACAGGCTTGTCTTTTCTGAGCTGCTTTTATTTCTGCTTTTGGCAATTGTTTGTTTTTTCTGTACATCCTTCTGTAGGAGAGACTTTGAGAAGTAGGGAAAAAAAGGCAGGTTTCCTTGCTCCTGCATCTGCTTGTTTTTTGGTAGTGGGTTGAGTGTATGCTTTTCCAATATGAAGTCATCGTGCCTTTTAACAGTTCCCCAAATACTCTCTTCCAAAGGTTTTTCATAAGATAGCAAAATGTTTCCCTTTTATCTCCTGTGTAACTCTGTACTAAGATTTTAAAACAGAGGAGATATAAAGGCTGGCCTTCAAGTACAATTTATCCCAGGAGACATGCAGGTCGGTCACTTGAGAAACCAACCCGTCAGCTGTCTTCTGCATTGTCTCAGGAAAATTCTAACCCTGAGACTGTACTGACATTTATTGCCTCAGCACATGGGCTGTTTAGAGATGCAAATTCTGTAACTGGAGTAGTCTGCAGGAAGTTCATCTGTGACCCATCAAACTTGCAGATCTTGAAGTCTACCCCCAAAGACTGTCAATGCAAAGTATCACCACACAGGGTAGGTAGCATTAAGTAAACAACCCACAAAAAATTAAATTGAAAATGATGAAGATAAAGTTTATAATGAAAAAGTAATAATAGAAGCAACAAAGTGTCCTTCCTGAAAACTGTCGCATTGCTGGTTGTAGCACGTGTCCACACTCTGTGGGAATACCCAACATCGCCAGGACTTGCAGAGCGGCCAGAAGGAGAGGCAGGATGTAAACAAACAGGGCAAAGAAGAGGGGTTCCAGGCTGGACAAACATAATAGGCAGGGATCCAGAGGCCAGATAAAACAGGTCAAGTTCTAAGGAAATTGATCAATTCATATATCTTGTGGAGTTTAACTTAACTAGTTGGGCCAAACAGCATGAACTTTATAAAAAGTTGTAGCTTGCTACTGCAGATAGTAACTGCTCGTCAATTTCTCTCATCCTGAGCCCTACATGAGACTTCAGACTCTAATTTAAAAGCCCCATCATCTCATGTCTGCAGTTTGTTTCTAGTGAGAAAAACACGTCTTTTGACCTGCCTCTTTGATTCACCATTTCAGCCTGGGTGTCACCGTTAGCTCCTCCTTCACTCAATGAGCCACAGCCACTAACTAACCCTGTCCCACTCCTCACTCAGCGTTCCCTCTAGAACCTCAGAACCTCAGAGAATTGGATGCAGACATTCAAGTTGGAGAATAATGAAAGCAAGAGAATAGAGGAAGATCAGAGCTAGACTATAAATCTAGGGGTGGTCCTTGGAAAGCTGTCTGTTGCATCTGTGATAGTGATCGTTAAGAAGTACTTCAGGAATTATTGATCTCTAATGCCAGCACCGCCTCTAGCTCACCAAGCTCTAGCCAAAGGAGAAGCGGGTAAGTAAGAAGGCCTTCATACTGTGGCTCATACAAAGCAGACTGCCTGCAAATCAACTGGTAAAGCACCGAGGAAGCAACTGGCTACAAAAGCCTCTCACAAGAGTGCACCTTCTACTGCAGGGGTGAAGAAGCCTCATCATTACAGGTCTGGTATCGAAGCACCATGTGCATTTAAATGTTATCAGTAGTCCACTAAACTTCTGAATTGGCAAACTTCTCTTCCAGCATCTGGTGCGAGAGAATGCTTGGGATTTCAAACCAGATCTGCACTTCCAGAGTGCTTTGCAGGGGTCAAGTGAGGAATATCTGGTGGCCTTTTTGAAGACACTAACTATGTGCTATCCATGCCAAAGGTGTTAACGATTATGCAAAAAAACATCCAGCTAGTACACCACATATGTGGAGAACATGCTTAAGAATCCACTGTGATGGAAAACATTTCCTTCTTTTTAAAAAATTATCTTCTGCACTGGCTGGCGTAGCTCAGTGGATTGAGTGCCAGCCTATGAACCAAAAGGTCGCTGGTTCAATTCCTGGTGAAGGCACAGGCCTGGATTGTGGGCCAGGTCTCCAGTTGTAGGCACACAAAAGGCAACCACACATTGATGTTTCTGTCCCTCTTTCTCCCTCCCTTCTCCTCTCTCCAAAATAAATAAATAAAATCTGTTTAAAAAATTATTTTTTTTAAATTATCTTCATCCTGTTATTGGTTAGGTCTGAACATTAGATTTTTTTCCATGTAGTCAGAGGTAACAAAGTACACGATTGCAAGTGGAAAATATGGGACAGAAATCAGTATTGGCAAGTTTTTTAATTTTCATTTGCATGTGATTTTTTAAATATAAATGCAGAGCCATAAAGCATTAATGCAAGTCAAAATGTTTTAGTGAACAAGTTTCCACAGTTCAACTTTATAACAATTATAAATAAACCCATTCCATTTTTCTGGACAATGCCAACATTGGTATTTTTTTAAACAAGTAAATTTCTTATTGATGGCAAAAAAAAAAAGTACTTCAGACTGCAGAGAAAGGGTTGAGGGACACCTGTGGTTAGCAAAGAACTCAGAAGGAAGAGGAAAGGAGAAGTCACAAAGAGTCCCGGGAGCCTCCACCTCCACCTGCCGCTGTGGACCTACCTTCCCGGTCTTACTTCCTTTTTAAAGACAGGCTGTGGGACAAAGGATGTCTCCCCTGGGGGATATTTTTCTGCCTGAAGAAAATGTGAAAACACTTGGAGTGTATTTTCCTCTATTAATTAACCTGATTTTCCATTTTGCCAGAATATTTCATAAGGAGTCTGTATTCTCATAGCACCTTATATAATGGCCAGAAACAGGCTGGTGTGGTCTGTAGATCCCAAAGGTTGAAGCTAAGCTTTGCCATTTTGTCTCTATTTTACAAGGAATCAGAAAACAAAGAGGTAAAAGCCAAATGACTCTCCTTGGTAAGATCCTAGTCAGATGTGACTTTATAGCCAACATTAACTGGACATGAAACAGAATCGGAAATGGAACGTCATCCGTTCCTCCAGCCCGGCAGAGCCCGTGAGACGCTGGTGCTGCGTTTGGCATATGAAGATGAGACAGGAGAGTTTCTCAGATGCTCCTTTAGCAGTGAGGTGAAGACAGGAATTTATAGGAAAACATCAGTAAAAACTTTTTTCTTTAACATTTCTTATTAGAGACACCAACATTTCGATTCCCATACCTTTTTATGTATCTATTCAATTTTTAGATAACAGAAGAAAAGTACCACTCCTCCTGGAGAACTAGATCTGTAAAACACTATTTAAAGCAGTTTATGTAAAGAACCTGCAATTTAATAAGACTGCGAAAAGGTTAGTGTAGCACCCCCTATATTTTCCCTCCCTGTTTACTCAGTTGTACAAGTACTTCCACAGCAAGCAGACCTCTAATTGTATATACTTTCGTGAAAGAGAAATGAGACTGGCTGTAAAATAAATTCCTGAGTGTAACTAAATTACATACTGCTTCCTATACTTTTTTTAAATTGCCTATTGCTTTAAATGAAAACATGCTTTAGCAAAGAGCTGTAAACACTCAGAACATTTCTCAAGGGCCAGTCTCACTTCTTCCTACTGAGAAAATGTAGTTATGTTTCCATTTTCCAACAGTCTTCTGCTGAAGATCCAAGAAATTTCAAAACTTCATTCACAGCTTACCAGTAAAATTTGAGAATTTCACTTTCAAATCACCATGATGCAGCTTCAGTTCCATCTTTTAGCGAATGAATCCACTTTGTTTCTATTCATATTGATGCAGATGTTCTGGCAGTCAGGGACCCAAGAGTTCATGACCCACTGTGGGTTCTTGGCTTCGAGCAGAAAAGAATTCAAATATCAGCCAGCATAGAGTTTAAAGTGAAAGTGGGTTTATTAATGGAGCAGTGAGACAGAGAATGGGCTACTCCACAGACAAAGCAGCTGCCTTTATCGAAGTTTGCTGCCTTCATTAAGGTTCATTGAATCGGAGGTGAGGGTATTCAATTAGGGGGAAGAATATTCATTCAGGATCTTCTCAGGAAAGGGGTGGAGATTTCTCAGAGGAGCTCCATCTGCCATTTTTGTGTCTCTATATGGACTTCCTGATCATGGTGGGTGGGGGTATGTCATTTAGCGTGCTAATGTATTGCAATAAGCGTATAATGAGGCTAGGAGTTACTGTTAGATGAAATTAGTCACCATGTTGGATCAAGCTGGTCCCTGTCAGTTTTAAGCCACAAATCCTGTGTGTGTGTGTGTGTGTGTGTGTGTGTTGGGAGTGGGGGTCCTACTGTTGTCTTGACAGTTCGTGCAGCAGTTTACCCCGTGCCCTACTTCAGTATGGCACCAAGGGCATTCATTATACTTATGCCATGTAGCTGCTCACCACACTCTGTCCTCCTCCACTTCACGGTGGTCATAGGAGCTCCAATCCTAAAGGAAAACACACACACACACCAACTAACTGCTCTTCCTGTAAATAACACCAGAACCCAGGCTTGCCTGTATGTCCACAGCGGGAAATAAAGCTGAGTGCAATTGCTTTTGCTCTCCCGATGGCTCTGGCTTGACTGGAGAATGAGGGATAGAGACCCAAACAAACCTGTAGCCCAAACCTAGTTTCCCACAAGGCCATGAACCCCATCTTGAGGTTCTGAATGTGTCACTTCAACAGGATTCTAGATCTCTCCCCATCAATTACCATCACATTATTAGATATAGAACAAAAAGATGTGGCCACCCGAATTTGTGTATGTGTGTGAGTGGTTTTGCTGTAGCTTTTCCCACCTTCACCAGTATTAATCACATCCTTGCAGGCTGCCCTAGCTCCCTGCTTGTGAGTCATGGATAGCACTTATATAAAATCTGTGCCTATATTTGTACTATCTCTCTTCATCAGTTTGTTCAGTGTTGGTATCCTTCTTCATGCCTCCCAAAACCTAGTTTAATACTGCGGAGTCATCTATGTCCTATTGTACTCACAAAGCTAGTCACACAATTCAGACTCATAGGTGACAAAGGGCTGACTGGATGGAGCAGCAACACAACAAAAGGTTGTAAGAAGCACCCACAGACATGCAGGGTGGCACCTGGTCATCAGTGGGTTGAACTTTCTCAAAAAACACCTCACTGAAGATGCAGCTACAGTGCAATGGATATAAACACCATATCAGATATTTATCAAATAAGCCTACATAACAATTTTCTCCTTATGTAATTGACATTCTGAAGTCAATGCCTTTTATGTAGAATACACTTAGCATTGGAAAGAAAGAGCCTCCAGGGGCTGTCTGCATCTTTTTCAACAAAACCGGAAGACTTCGCCTTTCATTAGTTGTTTCATGTGTGTGTGTGTGTGTGTGTGTGTGTGTGTGTGTGTGTGTGTGTGTTTTCAAGATGCCAGAATAAATTTATTTGCGAAAGACTCACATTGGAATCAGGAGGTTATTTTGAGTATCACTAGAAAATGACACCCTCCGATCAAACACCCCATTCTCCTGGGTTTTCAGGCCAGTCGATGCAGCGTGTCACATTCCTGGCATAGAGCTGATGACAGTTGCCTCCATGCTCCAGAAACCCGTTCACTATCAATGCATTCATAGAAATAACACCGGGGCTTATTTAAAGCATTTGGGTCAACAGAATAGAAGGCTGTGAGTAAGAGCCATGGATGAAAACAGGTCAGACTCAAGCAGCCAAAGAGGTCTGAGAGGCCCTTTTAAACACAATGCATTGTTTTATGAATTAAGATTAACCTTACTCAAACTCCCAAAACATGATAGCCAGGCAAAAAGAAGATCTGATAGGATTTAGTCCATAAGGGGGGTATAAGACTGATAATTCAGGAATACACGGGAATTATTCCTGAAGGAGAGGGTTTCACGGTTCCCTCTTAACATTACCTGGACACATTCCATAGCAGTTTGACAAGCAAGAGGCCAAGTCTGATTGAACAATTCTTTCACAACAAAGACCGTTGAGCCTCTTTCTATGTAGCTGCACTTTAGGCAAGCATATTCATTGTTTCAAATAGTTCCCTAGAAGCAGAGCCTGAGATGGGGATTTTTTGCAAGTGTGTTATTAGAGAGTCTCTTAGGAAATGGAGAGAGATGCAGGATAGGGCAGGGGTAGTAGCTGAGCAAAGACGTGTCCCAGCTGGTCGGCTTCTGGGGTCAGCCTGATCTTGAGGGGCACGCTGACACACAACTTATACCAGAGTCATCCCAGCTTGAGGAAGGGGCCAGACTCCTGTGAGCCCTTAGCAGTAGCCAGGAGATGGTTGCACCGGCCAGGTGAGCGGCAGGACACTAAGAGATCCATTGTGGTAGCTAAGTTGATGGGACTAACTTTCTAGGAGCCTTGCTTTGTGGGTAGGAGACGTGGTTCTCATCCCAACCATGACCTCACTAAGGACACAATGATGTGATTACGGGCCCTTTGTGCGACCTCTGTAACCATCTTTTTCTCATCTGTAAAGTGGGAGAGGTGGAAGGTAGGACTGGATTTTAGATAACTCCCAGCTCCAAAGTGCAATGATTTCAACAAGGGAAGTGTGGGAGGGAGGCTCCCTGAGGAATAACTGAAGTCTTTCTACTCGTAGAGGGCAGTTAATTAATATAGCCACGTCCCTGAATGGCCGATCCATTAAGTACTCCTGTCTCACCTGTAATAGCTCTGGATACACAGGCAAATGTAAGAAGACAAGCAGTGAAGCTGCCCTGGAGGCACGTGTTCTAAAAAAGGAAGGCAAGTCTCTGTTTTCGGACAAAGTGCTTTCAGGGCAGCTTACCTCAAGGGACATTAATGCAACCAGGCAACCTCATTTAACTCAGTCCTGCATCAAAGCGAATTAGAGGCCAGAGGCTGTCCCTGCAAAATGACACAACCTCTGTAGCAACAGTAATTTAGCAAAACCTATCAAAATTATATTGATAAATACATTTACTCCTTGGTGGCACAGCCCCTTCTCTGGGAATTTATCTTCCAGGCATATGTGTATGAAACGACTTTATATAAATTCATTCATTATGCTGCTCTTTCAAAAAAAGCCCAAGATTGGAAACAATTCAGTAGTCCATCAATAAAGGAATTTTTTAAAACAATAGCAACAACTATGTGACCTTCCATACAATAGAATACTGTACAACTGAGAACATTCTGAGCTGATATGGAAAGTTCTCCAGAAGATATTGATAAGTAAAAATCCAAGGGGAAGAACAGTATAAATTAGTATGTAATTATAAACACATGCATGTACAGTATAAGTATGCTTCTTTCTGTGCACAAAATGGCGGTAATAAGATTAAATATTTATATTCAAGTGTATCTGTGGATATCTGAAAGTCACTTTTTGCGTATATGGAAAAAATATCCAAAAAACAAAAAAAAAACTTCTATGAGTGTTTACCTACCCATAAAGGATGAGGAAGTAGGAAAATGGGATGGATGGAGATATAGGTGGGAGTGAAAATTCTCATCAAATGCTTTTTTTTTTTGCTGCTACTCAAAGCTGTTTAGATTTTATTTGGAGGTTAACAGAAAGAAGAGGCTTACACTTAAGCTAATGATTAACATGATGTAATATTTTAAACTAGAATTTGTTCAACATTCTAAAGACTTATATGCCCCTTAGCTAATGTTATAGTTGTATCATGTTACTTAGGTTCAAGTTCTTCCTTCAGAGGCATCAGAATAATATGGGTTGAAGATACTTTCGTACATCTGCCATCTGCTGCTGTTGTTTTTCAGTGTGTAATATCACAACTTACAGTGCCCGTCATAATTTGTTTTTGCAACATAGCCATTTCTTTTTTAAGTCCAATTTGTGCACCAGGGCAAGCTGAGCGTCCTGACTCTTCTCCAGGCCCTCCGTACTTTGTTTCATTGTTTACTGGCTCTGGCCCTGAGCAACTCTAAATTGTTGAAAAACCATTTGTTGTCAAAACAAATTAGCTAGTTTTCCTTCTTGTTCCTCTGCCTTCTGCACATCTATCTTCCACTGCTGAAACAAAGTCCAAAACTGCTGACAAAATTCCTGGTTAAGCTTCTGCCTTAGATCTTGTTGGGTTTTCCAAATATGTTCAATTTTCTGGTTACTGGATTTGAGGGGAGCCTTGGTACACATTGCTAGTCCTTTTTGCTTTGCAAAAAGAGTGTCATTAATGTCAACTCCAAAGTGTTCCAGCATGTTCTGTACTTCACCTCCCACACCGTCCACTATTCCTGCAGAAGTCCCTTTCTTCCCAAGCCTATCAGTTACTGGAGTCTTCTTGTCAGTAACACCCTCCTCTGAATCACTCAGATCTTCTTAATCTTCTTATCAAAGTCACAGGTTCTTACAACCGGTTGATGGCTTCCCGGATCTCCCTGCATCTTTTCTTCCAGAGGGCAACAGAGTTAGATGTTTCCTGACTGTGGCCCCTGCTCTCAGCTGCAACACTCTTCTCCAAATGCCTTCTAATAAATTTTTTTCTGGATCTCTTACCATCACCATGAGTTTTTCTATGAGGAAAATGGAGCGGCTTTTTGATTAAAAAATAATATGAAAATTAAAAGGCAGACATCCATGAAAACTGGTCGTCCTGCTTGCCTTATTTTGTGTTTTCGCGTTCAGGGATTGGCAAACTTTGGCCAGTGGTTAATGGTTGCACAGAGACCATACGGCTCCCAGTGCGGAAAATATTTACTGTCTGTCCCTTTACAGAGAGTTTGCCATGTCCAGCTTTAAGTTGCAGAGTTGTTTGTAAAATAGCTGTGACTATACCTACCTGAGCTCCAGGTACTAGAGGGTTTTGCCATCTTGAAATCAGCTTTTCTGCCCAAGGGTAGGTTATGCACCAAGAAAACGAGGCAGGGTATTGTACCAGTTAAGAAGAGCATGAACTCTGGGGACAGGCAGCCCCGGTTTAAATCTGGGCTTTTTCCTCACTACTATGTGACCTTACGCAAGTTAACTTCTTGAACTGAGCTTCTTTACCTGTAAAGGGTAGATCGTAATAATGCCTCCTTTATAGAGTTATTGGGAAGATTAACTGTGTTAATGTTGGCAAGATGTTTAACACAATACATGTTAGTATCATAAACTAATAGTTTTATTTTTTTTAATAAACAGGGTGATGACCAGTCAAATGTATTTGAAGAGGACACAACAGGAGGTGAGTTTTCTTTACTGAGCAGACCAAAATGATCACCTGAGTGGCTTTAAACATGTCTTTTCTATTAAATAGCAACAAAGAGAATAAACTACCAACAACACATACTTTCCCCTTAGCGAGAGAACACAGTTAAGATGGGAACTCCACATCTCTCCCCTCTTGGTCTATGTGAAGAACCAAAGGGATGCCTGAGAGAGGCATTTCCTCATTGCCCCAAGTACATGACCCCTGAGGTACCAACGAAAAGACGATGCTCTGGTAAAGTATGCTTGGGAAATGCCTAACACTCAGTCGCCTTTGGGAGAGTCGCGTATATAATAGCACAGCAAGGCTCCCAAACAAGTCCTGCAGCAAAGAGAGCTAGCTAACTGTAATAGAATGTTATTCAAATTTTTTGGAACACAAGTCTTTTTTCTGCATAGTAGTTACTCTTCTGCAGTGTACCATTGGGAGGCAGCCTAAGAAACACCCAAATTATACTGCTTTATCATTTGTGTCATGTTAAAAGTCCTGCACAAAACAAAAAAATCCAACCATAATTAGCTATACATGAAACTGAAAATAGATAAAATTATCTAAATTTGAGATTATCCAAGAAAGATAAGGTCTGTGCTTGCCCTAAGTAAAATACCTTCTAACATTATCACTCTGTAATAAATGTTGTAATTATAGTTGGTAGAAATATGTTTATATTGACTGTAAATACATACAAGTAAGTGATTTGGCTTTGTAAATAACCCACCTCTCATCCTGTACTGATCCATGAGCATGAGGTGTAGACAGAGCGTCATTTGATGATAATGGCAATGGCGTGTGTGAAAATCTGTCACCCAATGACATCATGGTGATTCATAGGGAAGGGCGCATAAATGGGAGCCAAGTGCAAATAAACAACTCAGTCCCAACTGGATGGGGATTGATTGATTGCCTAGTAAAGTTTCCTCTTTTCCTGGTTACAAAATTAACATATGTTCATTGTGGAAACTTTTTAAGATAGAAAATCAGAGTCAGCTAAAACCTTATGAACTCTGAATAAGCATGGTTAACACTTCTAGTACATTTTATTCCAGAATGTTATCTATATATTTATTTTCATAGTTGAGAATGCATATGTGTATACAAATATTAGCTCTAATTTTATACATGTCATAACATAAGCATGTTCCCATGTCATTATACTCTCTATAACCTTAATTTGTAATGACTACATTACAAGAATATACCATCATTAATTTTAAAAAGTAACTATTTTTCAAAAACTGGAATAGGATACAGCTATACCAAAAATAATAATAATAATAACCACAGCTCCTTTCCTAGATTGCAAATGGATAAAGGTAAACCTGAAGTCCAGAGAACAGGAGATAACCATCTGGCCCCACATGTTGAGAGCACCAATATATTTTTGCCTTTAATAGAAAGCACCAGATAACATAGGATTTTCCAGTCACAATGAGCTCCTCTGTGAAAAGACTGAAGCATCTCTCTGATTAAAAAGAACCAAAAAAAAAAAAATCCTTCAGCATAAAACTAAATGATTCCAAAGGCCCCAATATTTACTTTTCTCCTCTGTCTCCAGCTCTTTCTCCCCTGTCCTGTTCCCTTCTATCACCAATCCAATTTTTTATGCCCATATTCTCTCTCACTCTCTCTCTCTCTCTCTCTCTCTCTCTCTCTCTCTCTCTCTCTCTCTCTCCTGGGGCCTTTCAGCTCATAGTGGATTCCTAGAAAAAGGTAGAATTGTGTATATCAATGAACCAGCCCAATTCCACTAAAAGTAAGTTTTATAACTATCAGAGGAACAATCTAACTTTCAGAAGTACTGATTATCTACGTAAGGCGTGAAGTATAAGTCCTCTGACTACAGTAAGTCCTCTTACAGTTGAGTAAGTCCTCTGAAGTGTAAGTCCTATCAGTTTACATAAAGTGTAAAAACTAATTTTGTCCTCCAGAAGGGAGATGAAAACCTTCCACTCTCTCTCCAGGTAATCATATTCTACCTGTCGTTTTAGTCAGTTCATACCCATAGGATGAGCAAGAGCAGTTCCTGAGTCAGGACAAGAGTCCAGAGCTCCACCTGGACAAGGAACTCAGGGCTGACCCCATTCTGCCCTGCTCTCCAGGGCTCTCCCCGCTGACCTGGCTGCTCCGGGAACCTCCACCCTCCAGGGGCCTGGACTTCCAACAAAAACACCAGATGCCTTGAACTTTAGTGTCTTACTTTAAAACTGCATGCAAATTTTTCATGAAGTAAAACAAATCACAATATCCTATATTGCACTATATTACTGTCTACTCAATGTAACTTGCAGTTTGCAAAGCATCTCCCTTAGCAGAAGGGTTAACAAGAATAATATTCAAAATTATCTTCAATTACTCTATCATAGCCACATCTGTCCAGCTGAGAGAAGCATTCAGTGTCAGATGTTGTTTTGTTTGTCCAGCATTGTGCTCTAAAAACATGACTTTGAACGTTAACTCTATACCCACCTACCCCACTGGTTTAGAATCTTTGCCTGACCTTTGCCTAAGTACATCAAAGAAACCTTTCTGAACATTATTGTTTGTGGAATAAGCCTGCTGTCCTCACCATTGTCCCCAAGGGTGTTAGGCAGAGCTGCTCAGAAGTTAGCCAGTTGGAGAAAGGCTTGAACACGGTGAGTTTCTCTGACTGCCCTAAGGCCTGCGTTTTAAGCTTTCACTATCCTCATTGGCTGGGCTGGCCTTCAGGTTGGAGCAGTACCTCCCTAAGTGGCTCCTACTGAATCCCACTCTGAACTTCAGAGCATCCTCACCTGCACTCTTGACCTGCCCAAAAACTCTGCCTCCAGGGCAGAAGCCTGACCCAGCCCTGGCGCAGTGCAATAAGCAGTCTGCTAACTCTTGTGTTGTGACAGCAATGAAAGGGTTCAACTCTTGATCACATGTAAAACTTCATCTTTGTAAATAAAGCTCTAGAGTCTTAAAGCAAGGGTGAATTATTTGTCTCTGCTCCTCTCTCTGAAACAGTCTTGGGTAGGACTGCCATTTCCTCTGTCTTCAGATCCCCACCCTAAACATTTTTGTTAGTTCGAGGTGTCCCTGCTTCCAGACTCAGCAGTAGTAACCATTGGCATTTTCTGAGCCCAGAGCCCCCAAGGTCCCAGAGCCATTCCTGATTCAAGTGTTTGGTGTTGGTTACTTCTTCAGGGGACCTCACTCTTATCCAAGGTCTCCTGGAATTTTGGTTTACTTTAGGAGGATGTCTTACACATACAACAATAATAGCATCATACTTGAAGCCAAGGAACAAGGGGGCCATTTCCTCACAAGGCCTGTTTATTTACAGGAACCACAGGATCATGGATATTTGAACCGTATTAGCGATCATTGCATCCAACACCTTTATTTTACAGATAGAGAAACTGAGGTGCAAAGAGAAGTCATTTGCCCAGATCAAGTCAGTTGACAACAGGACCAAAAATGTAGCTCTTGTCTACCCATCCCACAAGGCTACCTACTACACCACGTGATGACTGAAAATCTTTTAGGGTTCCACAAATTCTAGAAGATTTTGCACTTTGCCAAAATTTCTAATCATATCTTCATCATAAAGCAGTAGCTCCCCAAGTTCAGTTCTCACTTGCCACCTTCGTGATTTTTGCTTCATCTCTATACTACTTACTATGCAACATATCATTTAGTTAATATTTTTCACCAAATTGACTCACTGTTATTATTTAGATACTTTTATTTTAAAAGGAATTTTATATCACCACCTTAAGTGGAAAATAGAATTATTTTCTGTAAATAGGAACTATTGTTAAATTATTGTCTTATTTCTAACTCCTCTTCATCAGAAAGGGATTAGCACATGTTTAACAATGTGAAATAACTCACTTTTAGAATAATTTTTTAATTATGTTTTTGTGACTAATGCTAATTAATGGCTTATCAGTTTTATCACTTAAAGGTACATAATAATTTGTGTTTAAATGAAAATATGTTACCTGGGTCTGGGAATAAGGCTGAAATGGTCCTTGGTGCCTTTTAATTACGGCCTCTGAACACATTTAATCCTGTAAGCCTCTTATCAAGAACTACAAGAGTTTGGTTTTTATATGACATACATAAAACCAGAGTTTCAATGCAGTACTTCTTGCCAATAACTTAAATTATTCTTACTTTAAAGGTGTCATGGAAGATTTGAGGAAGTACAAAATTATTTTCATGATCGGTGAGTAACAGTCCTCAAATTTTCTAATACAATTGCTTAATAATAACAGCTTGGTAGTGGAAAAGGCTATTCATTGCTCAGTCTGTTTTGAAGTCTTGCTTTTTCTCTTGCCTTTTTTTTTTTTTGGTGAAGATAACAACCAGACACTTTTGGATTGCTGCTTTTTTTGCACAATTTCATATTGCTTTTGGATTTGTATCTTTTCAGCACAGACAACGTAGAGCTCTAAATGGGCCCTTCCCACTTCCACACTCTGTTGTGTGGGATGGGACCCTGGGCCACGTTCAGTCGCCCACCAGATACTTACTGCCTTTCAGACCCATGCTGGCGATGAACAGGGATTACTGAGCTTCCATCTTCCATGAAAATAACTAATCAAATTATTATCACAAAATTAGGAAGGATACAAAAAGCCAGAACAGAACAACCTGCGTGGAGTGTTTGGGATAGAAGTGAGTTTTTACTTTATACAGGGTGATCAGGGAAGGCTTCCCTGTGGAGGGAACTCCACAGGGAACTAAAGGAAGAGATAGGGCCACTGAGGGGATTCATAGGAGGTGAGAAAAGGAGGGATTCCAGCCAAAAAGAACATACCTTAAGCAATGACAATTCTTGAGCCCAACTTGAATGTTATTTCTGACCTACTTGCATCTTTGTTGACCTCAACCTTGGGATCTGGATGGATTCTTGCCACACTTAATTTACATTCTTTTCAGAAAGTGAAAGTACAGTATTTCTACTCCTTACTAAATAGAAACTCATCATCATAATTTCAGAGAAAATTTCTCTTTCCACATAAACTTTTCTTAGTTTTCTTGGCAACAAGGCCAAGGCACAATACATTCTACTTTCTGTTTAGCTTTTATCTTAGGGATAAGCCTTTATTGTCACACAGAAATCTGCATTTTTATCAGTATCATCCAAAAACAGCTTTGAAAAATAATACAGCATATTTTGTGGTGGTTGTTCTGCATCTAGCATTAATATTATTTCGGATTTACCCATTGTTTAGCACTCACAGTTGAATTTTCAAATAGATTTTCAAATGTCACTTCTATCTGTCTAGGATAAAAATTTCAGCTCACCTGTTCCTAAGCCCTGTGCCCTTCAGAAGGTCAAATAGCACAATATAAAATATATTTGGCATCAGACAAAGCCTGAGACCCAAAGGCTCACAGATCACACTCGGAACTGCTGCTCTGTGCAAAAGGCTTTTCTTATATCCAACCAAACTCTCCTGTATGTCAACTTATTGGTCAGTCACTGTCCTAGTAAAAAAAAAAGATTCCAGCTTACTGTTTGGGTAGTAGAAGGTATAAAGCCACTGTGATATGAGGAAAAATAATTGTTCTTCTGGGGTATTTACTGGGCTCTGCTTGAAAACTAAGGTCTTGGTTCCAAACACTTCCTTGGCAGATGGCAGAATGATACTTTAGGTATTGCAGGTCAATTTGAGCTTGTAAAAATACTCAGGATGTCATAGACATATCCACAGCAGTTTTGATGAGTTTCAATAAACAAGAGTCAGATGGTTTCAGTGAAACAAGTGTGGCTTTGTCTATATGAGAAGATGGCTGAATTTTTTTGTCTTAAATTATTGCCTTGGCATCTACCAGAATCACAGTGGAGCTGTAGTATTAGCAGAGACTACTTTACATCCTCGCAATTAGTCATAAGATAAAATTAATATTCCTAAAGCACTCTTCCCCATTTCAAAGTATCCATTAGTTCCCTTTTGTCCACAGAAAGGCCCAGACTCCGTAGACTTGCCTTCAAAGTTCTCTCCCTGCTGGCCTCAGTGTGTCTTTCCTATTTCCCACTGCACTCCAAGTCTTTGGCTCCAACCCCAACTGCACCATTATCATCTCTTGAACAGCTTCTTGCTTTTGCCATTGTTTTCATTTGAAATGTCTTCTCCCCTAACTAATCATGCCCCAAGGTTAGGTGTAAGTTCTGACTCCCTGTGAAGTCTTCTCTAATCACCAGCTTCTCTACCTGTGAGCTCCTCTTGGGTCTGCATCCCTCCTTTAGATACCACAGAATGACTAGAACAACAAACATTTGTTGGAATCATGAATTCTGTAGGAAGCAGTTTGGTCAGTTTCCATAACAACCGAAATAGCAATTGGAGTTCCTGGAATGGAACTGACAGGCATGTTGTTGCTGTTGCTGTTGCTATTTCTGACAGGATGGTCTTCAGGTTAATGAGCCTCATCAGATGCCCCTTGCTCCACGTAGCTGCCACCCTCTCACTGAGGACAAGCAACATCAACTCCCTCCCTCCCCCGCCCCTCCCCCCCAAGTTGGTGCTCTGTCTCCCTCATTTGCAAAATAGTTGTAAGTGGAGGTAGGTAATAACACTGCTGTCCTCTGAATGGAAAAAAATGTTCCGGGAAAGTGGACCAAAGGTGGCAGGGATGGACCTAGCTGGCCCTTTGAATGTTTTGTGACTATTACCTCTTTGTTCATGAAGAAAGCAGCTCAGTAGCTGTTTATAGACAAATACTTCCAAAGGATAGATAAGGATTGCACAGGATAGGGCCTGGTGATCAGAAAGATTGAAAAAGCTCCTATGGGCTTTAACTATTCATACAAGATACAAGAACTGTGCTAATATTATAAGACCGGAACTCAGTCATTAGTGAAAATGAAAAATTATTTGGAAAATGATGAAATATTCTCATTGTATCCCACCAAAAGGCTCCCACAGCTTTTCACAACTTTTTCTGGTACATTTCTCTTCTTTTTTTTAATCCCTTGATCATTATCTATTATGGCTTCTTTTTTCCTTGTCTGCTTTTCGTGGCCTGCCTATTCCCAAAATGGAATGTGACCTGGATTCCTATTAATTCCTCTCTAAAGCCTTGGTAAAGTGCTTTGGTTTGGAAAATCATCTGACATTACTGATGAGGTGTGACACTGAATGGCATAATGATCAAGACACCATCTGATGCCTTGAACTTCACTCTGCTGGGGCACACGCGGCCTTGTGGACGTCAGCACTGGTGCTGATAAACTGCTTTCAGTAGTAAGCTTTGAGAGGCGCTTATAGAATGTTTTTGTGTTGTTCTGTGCATTTTTAATCACTGCCCAACTAGTCCTATTTCTTTCCTGGATGAAAACTGAGGCAATGAGAATTTTTGCTCAAAACTTAATATTTCAGTGAATAAGTCTAATTTTTAAAGACTATTTTCTTTTTTTTAATTTTTTATTTTAGTTTATTCATTACAGTTTCTATCCTTTATTCCCGTTCCAG
>CM052542.1:52174798-52292293 GCA_028533065.1 Trachops cirrhosus
GGTTCTCATTATTTGGAATATATTTTGCCATTCTCTTCTGGCTTGGAGCATTTCTGTTGAGAAGTCAGCTGCTAGCCTTATTGGGGCTCCCTTGTACATTACTTCCTGTTTCTCCCTTGCTGCCTTTAAGATTTTCTCTTTGTCTTGAAATTTTTCCATTTTAATTATAATGTGTCTTGGGGTGGGCCTCTTTGGGTTTCTCTTAATTGGGACTCTTAAAGAGTATTTTCTTGAGGCTCAAGTTGAATGTTTTTGGTGGAATTGACTCATATGTTTGATTAGATGAAAAATGAAAAAAAAATTGGGGAAAAAATAAAAGGAAATCTGATTGTTTTAAATAGAAGCCAATGTTCATGGAACACTTTACACACACCCAGCACTATATAAGATGCTTTATATCTTCTTTGGTGCTTGTATCCACTCGATGGAGTATTATCACCATTCTGACTTTTCAAGTAAGACGTTAGAGAATTAATTCACCACTAAGTGATGGATTGGGGCTCTGAGACTGGGATTTTCTCATTGGCAGCAGATGCTTTCAGTTGTGGGTTGGTTTGGTTTGGTTTGGTTTGGTTTGGTTTGGTTTGAAGGGACTGCTTGCTTTCTTTCTTTTCAAGGAAATGTCTGGCAGATACTGAAGTCTGAAAAACTGTAATTTATCTGTTAGTTGGTCTGTCAGAAGGTAGAAATGGTGCCCAGCTAAGAAAGCAACTAGTTAAACAACTTAAACACTCACACAGAGCTCTTCCTTGAGAAAACTATTAACCTGGGTGTGCTATCCAGCCTTTGTGCTTCCTATTTTGTCATACAAAATGTTACGATGAGGTGGGCATAAGGGTCAGAATTAAATTAATCTTTTTCACTGCTCCATCAAGGGCATTCTTAAGTAACAGCAGTGTTTTTCTCTCCTTTTCCTGGGAGTCACAGCGGTGAAGAATACACGGCTAGCAGACGTGGATGCTGCTGCCCTGATTTGCACTGCAGTTTCACAGCCATGGGTTTTGCCTCACCAGTGAAAAGCAAATAACTTCTTAGTGTTGTAATGAAAGTAAGGGATTCCCACAGTCAGTGGACCACACTTTGAGAACTACCTCCTTCATATTCATTGGGGGGGGGGGGGCGGTGAGCAGGTATATGAAACCCCAGACTTAGCATTTAGAAGATTTGGGAGAAGAGTCCCTTGTGCCTTCTTTTCACTTTGTCTTTTCAAGAGCAAATAACCTCACAAATATGAGGAAGGGGTCAGGGAAAAGGGGGTGTATTTACTAAAAGCCCCTGTTTCTCTGGGCTCCTGTGGGCCTAGAAAGGTTCTGAATGTTTCTCTGTGCCCAGTGGCAGAAGGATGCTTGTCAGAATTGAGCAGAGAGGGATGAATGCACCAGGAGGACCAGCAGGAGACTCCAAAGCAGGGGGTGGAAGGAAAGTGGAAGGGTGACACCCCAGGGAATCAACAGCCCTGGGAAAAACCAGGACTGGAAGAAAGGTAAAGAAAACCTTTGAGGCAAGAGAATAGCCCTGACATGAACATTGAACTTCAAACTTGGCTAAGTCTGCTCAGTCTGTTATAACAAAATACCACAGATTCAGTGCCTTATTAACAACAGAAATGTATTTCTCACAGTTCTGGGGGCTGGGAAGTCTAAGATGAAAGCACCGACAGATTCTTTGGCTAGTGAGGGCCCTGCTTCCTGGTTCATGTGGTGGAAGGGGAGAGAGAGCTCTCCAGGGCCTCTTTTATAAGGGCACTAATCCCATTCATGAGGGCTCCACACTCATTTCCTAACAAACTCCCAAAGGCCCCAGCCTCTGAATACCATCACCTTGGGCTTTAGGATTTAACATATGAATTTGGGGAAACACAAATATTCAGTCTGTAGCAGAACTGGAGTGTCAAGGTTATCAGATATCATTGTACTGGACTAAGAGAACCAGGCTGGACTTGACTGAATTTCCACTATGCAGTGAAAACAGGCAGCTTGTAAGTTAAGCTGGGTTCACACTGAGAAATGAGTTTCCATCGGACTCCAAAGCCTGTGGTCCACTGTCACCATGAAACCATCCCTGGTCTAGACACAGACGTGTAACTACCACAGCCCTTGCTCCCCCTGAAAGGATACAGTTATTCAGGGCCCCTTCCACACTCTCCTGAGCCTACACCTGTACTTTCAAAGTCCAGGCTATTCAGGATGGGAGGGTAAAGGGGGAGAGATAGCGGGCCACTTTCCAAGAGTGCCTCAAATGCATTTACAAGCCATAGATGTCTTCCTGACATTGGAGAAATGTGGGCATTGTGTGCAGACAGTAACCCTACTTAATTGTATAAATCTTCTCATTGTAAAAAGGTTCTAAGTCACGTTGAACTAGAAAAAACACTCTCTTTAATCAGACCAAATTAATAAACCTTTATCAAGGGCTTAGTATGCATAAAGAACTGTGAGATTCACAAGACATTAAACAGCCTTTGGAACACTGCATGACAAGGCCGAAGTGGGGTTTTCTTTATGTTTTTTAAATTATTTTCTCAAAGAAAGGAATGTTGCTGGGTTAATTGAGTCATCCAGAAGGACGAATTGCTACTAAAAAGAACACAAGTGAGTTTATCCAGGTATGGTGAATGGAGACCGCACACCTTCACACTCACGGTCTCCCTACCCATTTGTTGAGATCTTTCTGGAAACACCATTAGCTCAGCAATGGAGTCATCTAGTGAAGTTTCCGGTGTTCAGCCTGTTCACTCAGTCGAGGCCACATCTCTAGGCCTAACTCA
Source organism: Trachops cirrhosus (assembly GCA_028533065.1). Lineage (NCBI taxonomy): Eukaryota > Metazoa > Chordata > Mammalia > Chiroptera > Phyllostomidae > Trachops > Trachops cirrhosus. Next base: position 52,177,566 of record CM052542.1, read on the forward strand.
CCGACAGCCTGTTTTGCTTGTTCTGAAACCCACAAAAAATGGCCAGCAAACACTGGCAGCTGCTAGGGCCTGCGCTGGAGATGAAAGAACACCCAGAATCTTGTGTTTGTATCTAAGCTCTGTGGATCCCATCCCTTAGGCTCTCTGAGTTTCCTTTAAATGGCAAAATAATATTTGTTCTCTGTCCACCCCAAGTTTGAGCAGCCAGAGAGCTGACACATTGTTAGCTGTTCCCTTTGGAAGCACTTGCGACAGAGACATAGCCCTAAGGAAGTGAATTATGAAGAGAAGTCAGTCAGGGTCTCCATCTGCTACCCCCAAAATATTTATGTTAATTACTTGATAAAAATATTAAAACTAACATATACTGATGAATTACTATGTTCCAGATACTGTGTTGTGTTTATCTTTTTTAATCCTCACCAGTCTTCCCAGTTTTACAGATGAAGACATGGAGGCTCAGAGAGGTTAAGCAACTTTCCCGAAGTTATACAGTGAGTAAGTGACAGAGTTAAGACTCAGGCCAAGTTCCTCAGACTTCAGAGCCTACGCCCTCAAAGTGTGTGGAGATGTGTAGTAACGAGGCCAAAATGTAGGTGGTGATGTGGGAATAAAAGGGGCGAGGGAAGAGTTTGCCATAATAATTTGAATAAGTGCCTCGACTTTCTATTTTGCTTTGTTCCTATGTATCTAGCTATGAATGTCCAAACAAAAACAAAATAATAAGATATCGACTGAATATCAGTAAGACAGACATCTGAGTGCCCAGCCATGTTTCTCCCAGTTATGGGAAATTCCATATAAACCCCAAAACATGAAACGATTTGAATCCATGAACTATCGGAACCATTACTGTCCCCCCCTCTCCACACACACTGATTTCAGAATATGTCCCCTGCATCTTTTACTAAGAAGATGTATCATGGGTGCCTTTTTAATGAACATTACCAAGACTATTATATTTCAGAGGGACATGGGCAACCTTGAGCAAGTGTTGGAGAGTGTGATGCTGGTGGAGCTGAGGAAGCTTGGTGCCTCTGAGATGTTCTCTGTGTGTTGGATGGAGTTCATTGACTGTATATTGACCTCAAACAATGGCTTAATATGGAGGTGGAGGAAAAACAGCCTAGGCCAGGGAATATATAGACTTTAAGGGGGCTGCTTAAACTCCCCTAGTTATAAATATATTCTCTTGTTGCTATAATAGATTCTTCCATTACATGTATATTCTTTTGGGTGACTCTCATGAATTCATTTGATATATTTATTGAGTTCCTACTGAACACCAACCAGCAAAGTGATAGGCCTAAGCCACAAAGATGGAAGGTGGTGCTCCATAATCTCCAGGAGCAATTATAGGGAGGAAGCAAACAGCACAGCTTGGCACATGCAATGGCAGAGGCATAAGTGATGGCAAGAAAGACTGAAGTGGGGGCATGAAGATGGAGAGGGAAAATCAGAGCTGAGTCCTGAGAAAGAAAAGGACTCAGTGAAGAAAGTTGGGCGGGCCCATGCAAGGAGAGGGAACTAGCGTTCAAGAAAGAGCCTCAGAGGTTAGGGGGTGGGAAGCAGTGAGAGGCAGAGCAGGCGACAGAGGTAAAGCCCAGGGCATGAAAGACCTTCAGGGCTTTTACTTAGTCACTTGTCAGCAGATTTGGATTTCAGAACGAGACCGTGGCAGCAGTGAGAGGGAGCCTAGGCTGCGGCAGGGAGGCCGGCCGGGAGGTCGCCTGGATGGTCATGCAGGTGAGGAACAAGGGAGCAGCAAAAATGAAAAAGAGGAAACAGATCCAAGAGATTTTTGGAAGTAGAATTCATAAGACTGAAAGATCCACTGTGTATACAGGTGAGTGAAAGGAATTAGCACAACTCAGAAGTGACTCATTTAGACAACCAGATGAACAGAGGTGCCATTCGAGGAGATAGGGAATGTGGAAACTAAATGGGTTTTGAGAGAATGACAAAGAATTCAGTTTTAAACGTCTTAAAATTGAACAGCCCTCACTGAGTAGCTTAGTCGCTTAGAGCATCGTCCCAATACATCAAGGTTTTGGGTTCCATCCCTGGTCAGGGCACATACAAGAACCAGCCAATGGGTGCATAAATAAGTGGAACAACAGGTCTATGTTTCTTTCTTTCTCCCTTCCTCTCTCTCTCTAAAATCAGTCAATAAAAAGAATCTTAAAAGAAAGTAAAGCTATCACAAACATTAAAAAGCATCGTAAGGTTGAGATGTTATGGAACATTCATGAGGTAATGTCCACTAAACAAGAGGTTTTTGAGATCTGGTACCCAAAATAGCAGTTCTGGCTGTGGACACAGATGCGGTGTCTACCAGGATCGCAGTGGCTGGTGAAGCCGTGTGTGAGCGAGAGGTCACCCAGGGAGCTGAGGGAGGAGAGTGGGGCTAGGGGAGAACTGAGACCTGGAGTCCAAGGAAAGCCCCGGCCAGGGCAAAGAAGGAGAGAGCAGAGAGGGAAATGGGATATCGAGAGCAAATGGTGTCGTAGAAGGCAAAAGGGTGGAGAGAGTTTCCATCTGGGAAAGTTAAATAAAATGTAATAAAAAACATCTGTTGGGTTTGGCAGCTGAAGATTATTTGGTGACTCTAGCAAGAGCAGCTCCAGTGGAACAGAAAGGAGTCACGTCAATGGGTTCGGGTGACTGGGTAAGAAAATGAGGATGTGTGCAGACTACATTTTCAGGAAACTTGACTGAGAAAGGAAAGGCGTAGGGCAGTTTCTAAAGGAAAGGAAAGTCAAAAGTGGAATATTTTTAGAATATGAGAGAGTCAAGCACATTTGTAAAAAGAGAGTCAAGTTAAGAGCATTAACGATGTGAGTTCAGCCCCAGCTCTCCATGTCCTTGCTGTGTGACCTGGACAACATTCTTACACCCACCGTTCCTCAGTTTTCTCACCTGTAATGTAGAAGTACTAGGCATATCTAGGTCATGGGGGTGATGTATGGATGAACCAAGTTAACATGTCAGTGCTCTTCGTAATATTCAACAAGCATGAGCTATCATTGTAACTATTATATGCAGAGTGAGGGGAGACAATAAGAAATTGAGGATTCTGAGAAAGGGGCCATTAGAAAGAAGAAAGGATACCTACAAGCTGAGGGAGCCGTAACAGAGGTGAAGAGGTTGGGTGAGTGCCTGTATCTGTTTCTGCTGTCATTTGTTAAACTTAAACACTCTCACCCTGGCTGGTGTGACTCAGTGTGTTGAGTGCCAGCCTGAGAACCAAAGAGTCACTGGTTCAATTCCCAGTCACAGCACAACCTGGGTTGCAGGCCAGGTCCTCAGGATGGGGAACGTGAGAGGCAAACACACGTTAATATTTCTCTCCCTCTCTTTCTCCCTCCCATCCCCTCTGTCTAAAAATAAATAAATAAAATCTTTTAAAAATAAAAAAAAAGTTCAAAAAACATGTGAGGCATTCCCCTTTTAAAAAAGCAATTAAACACTCTCTGAGGGACTGACCTGTTAAATGCGGCTTCCCTTGGAACAGCGGTGGTTAGCTGGGATCAGGGCCAGCTGGAGTGAGAAAATATCTCTTGGGCCTTGGGCTTAAATCTGCCTGTCGGCTGCCACTTTCTCCTCTGACACATTCCTGCAGTTGTTTACAACAAAACAACACAGGTTTCACTGTAGGAGACCATATGTAGCCTTGAGGAATGAAGCAGAACAACAAGCCAGTGAGTGCTTCAGGAGGCAGTGACTGTCTTAGCCTTACAAAACATTTGCTTCAAGCTCCAGAAACAAGAGCCTGGGGCATCATTTTAGCTCCAAATGGAATATATTTAAACCAAACATCAGGTGGTCCAGACGATGAAAGACCCCTCTCGTAACTGCGTGCAGTGATTTTGCTTTAACATAAGAGGTTCCAGTGACCCACGTATTATTTTTTCTCGTATTGTCGGGGGCACTGACTCTGAAGATGTTCCTCGTGGTTGTCCCGAGCTTTGAGTGATGCCTTCTGCCAGAAACTTCATTACCAAGTTAGTACCACACACTCACTCATCCACACAGCCCAATGACCTCGGGTTAAAATGGAAAGAACCTACTTAGTCCAATGGCATCTTTTCCTGCTTGGGCACACTCTTGTAGTAAATGCATGGGAAACTGGTATGGACGGAGCAGCATGTAAAACACAGTCTTGTTTCTCTTGGAAGTCTCAGCTTGGTCTTGGTGGAGCTATTGAGGCAAGCCCTGAGACTGCCCCTCATTCCGACATGTGTTGTTGAGAAAGGAAGAGAAAGTTAAGCAGTGAGAAACTTGGCAATTAGTAGACATTCCGTATAATTAGAATGAGTGAGAGGGTAGGTGGGTAAGTGGGTGGGTGGGTGGATGGATGGATGGACTGGAATGCAACATGATGAGAGCTTAGAAAATTACTGTCCCCAAGTTTCCCAAACTCAGTTGTGGTAAATAAACACTCATTGTCAGAAATAAGGAAATATTTTATTACTCTTCTATGTGGCTTTTCCAGAGTCACCTCATGTCCTAAAATAGCTGCTGGTGTTTGAGCCATTGTGTCCTAAATCCATTAAACAGGAAAGAGGAAATGGGGGAGAAGAACATCCCACTTCCCTTTCAGGTCACTTCCTGGACGCGGTATTTACCATTTCTGCTCCTCTCCCATTGGACTTTTATCTGCAAGGGAGGCTGGTAAATGTATATATTCCAAATGGCCATGTGCTCATTTAAAAATCATTACATTTAATTTTTTAGAATAAAATAGAACAAAGAAATTGTTTTTCTACTGCTAATTATTTTTTATTTTAATTTATTTTTTACATTTTTTTTACATTATTATTTTCAGTGTATTTTTGCCATTACCATTTGCCACACCCCATACACTCTTCCACCTCCACCCACCCCCTGGTCCCCTCCACAGTCACCACACTGTGGTCCGTGTCCATGATTTCACTCATATGTGGAATCTAATGAACAAACTGAACTAACAAGCAACACAGAAACAGGCTCAGGGATAGAGAGCAGGCTGACAGCTGGGGGGAGGGAGAGGCTGAGGGTGGAAGGATTGAGCAGAAAAGGGGAGAAAAGAAAGAAAAGATCTGCAGATTCTAACACAGGCCTCCTCCTGGCAGCTTGGAAAGTGGGTTTGTCCCTTTTTATTTTTGGTTTTGGTTTTTAATTACCCCTGGTAGGACTGAGCTTACCAAAAGAGTAGACGGGAGATGGCCACGGCATCCAGTGGCCACGGCAGCGGTAGGGAGCAGAGTTAAGCCGGGCCTCCGAGAAGTCTATAGTCTACTCTCAAAACCAGGACAGTAGCCTGACAAGCGGGCAGGGGCTGCGGCCCCACTTTTGAAATGCTACTGTGGGGGCTGCCCAGTGACGCCTCTTGGGCTACCCACCAAAGCCCCTGTAATGCCACCCCTCCTCTCCCATACCCCACTGTGGTGTCAGCAAACTTGGCAGGGACTGGCTGCTTCTCTTGGTCTCCCCTGCAGGTGAGAGGATCGCTTTCTGTTGGACAGCTTCTGTCCCTATGAAGGTCTTCCTAAGACTCAATCAAAAATATACATTTTTCACCAAAATGAGGTCCCACAACTTTGAAACATACTCTTTGTACTTAACAAAATGCCATGGGCATCCTTCCAAAATTGTAAAACTGAATATGTCATTTTAAAAAGATGTTTTGTAATTAAACTGAAACACTCAAATCAGAAGTGCTTAGTTTGATGAATTTTCACTAAGTGGACATACCCATCTTCCAACATGCAGATCAAGGATGAACATGTAACCAGCACCCCAGAAGGCTCCCCTTGGCACCCTTCTATCCACTGCCCCCCCGCAAAAAAGACCATAGATAGATTTGAACTTTATATAAATGGAATCATACTGTTTGTATTTATTTGTTTGTCTTCTTTGAACACATCATTTTAATGACTGCATACTATTCTTTGTATTGCTATACCATAACTTATTCAGTTTATTCCTGTTGTGGTGTATTTTCCCCAACTTTTTGCTTTAATTAAAAATGCTGCAATGAGTATCTACGAAATGAAAACAGTTATTTTCCCCCTTAGGATAAACTCATTAATGTGGAAACTTTTAAGACTTTTGACTTATATTAACCAAATTGCCCTTCAGAAAGGTGATACCAATTTTATATTCTCATCACAGCATAGATGAATCAGTTTCTGTGGTGTGGCCCCAAATTGAACCCAAAACCCAGATGTAACCCAACTAACATCCACCAAATATGCCCCTGCCTGTCTTAAATACCCTCCCTTCCTTTCACAGTACAAAACAGATTGTAAGCACAAATATTCTCCAAGTTCTCTGACAAAAACAAAAACATAGACTGGCAGGGCAAGAAATGACCTTGGAATTTATCAAGTCCAACAAGTGTATTCTCAGATGAGTGCAGAAGCCCAAAGAGGAGAAATATCAGAGCAGACGGATTCCCAGTGAAAACCAGACCAGAGAGCAACACGTGGAGAAAAGCTGCAAAGATGCAAAACAAAATGTATTTTTATCAGTTACCTTTTGGGTCATGAGAATTTTTTTTCTTTTTACTTTTCTAAATTATATCTTCAATAAAAAGCATATACTTCTCTCAGGGTGGAGAAAAACTATCTTCTATAAAGGAAAAATAGAAGGGAGAGACTAAGTTTATAACTTGCCAATTATATTAATTTAATGCACGCCTAAGATCATAGGGCAGGGGCTACAAAAAAGGAAATGAGGTGGCTTCCTAAGTTTACGAAGAATGTGGAAGGGACAGAGCGCTCTAGAACCATGAAGCCCAAGAATTCAGAGACCGAAACAAGCAGAGCCGACCGTGAAGCACCTTTTGGAAGGCTCCAGTCTGTCAGTTGAGTGAGTTGTGTCTGAAACAGGCCCTGGAGACTGCTGGGGGAAGAAACAAAGGACAGGTTTTTAGTGGTGTTTTCCTGTGGGTAGGCTGGAAGTCCTGTCTTGGTCCCTGTTTGGAGATGGGGGTAGGGTGGAGAGGGGGTAGGGTGGAGAGGGGGTAGGGTGGAGAGGGGGTTAGGGTGGAGAGGGGGTAGGGTGGAGAGGGGGTAGGGCAGAGCATGGGCAGAAATGTTCAGGAGCCAGCACCATGGTGCCTGCCCTTTTCTGTCACCCCAGACCTGAACCTTCCTTGTCTTCTGTTGATGTAAGAGAGTATGGAATCCAATTTCAGAGTCTCATCTGAATTAAACATTTCACTGTCTCACTGTGCCTGTGGTGGGCTTTAGCTATGATTCACAAAATCCTAGAATGTTGGAGTTGTCAAAACAGAGATGAAATCATATCCCTAAAGTCACCAAGCTAATAAGTGGTGGGGCCTGATAGGGTTGTCAGATATCAGAAATAAAAGTGCAGGACACTGAGTCAGTTTGAATTTTAGTCAGGCAGTGGCAGTGTTGGTGTAAGGATGTCTCAGCAATACTGAACTGCACGTCCTGGATTTCATCAGGCCGTGGGCAAGGCCCCAGTCCTGCTTGACTGAAGGCTGCGGTGCATTTCTGAACAAGTCTGTCTGATTTCCTCACACGAGCAGCTCTACAGCTTAGCAGCTACCAAGGCACAGTGGCCCTTGGGTAGTTTTTTCATCGGCATGACAGGTTACAGATCTCACCCACTTCAAACAGTTGTAAGGATTAAGTGAATTATTACAAACAGAACACAGAGAAGACTTACTAGGTCAAATACCAAGTCAAAAGCATTGCGAACCACACACCTTTATCTGAACAGTCTGCGATGACCTCTCAAACGTGTTTGTCTCAGAACCACTCACTGGTGCAAAATAGGCCACCGTCCCTCTCCTATTTTCTCGGGCTTGGTGCTGAGAAAACAGAAAATTCCCTTCATCTGCAAGAGACAGGGTGGCCCTTCTATTGATAAGGCAATGAGGATTTTTATTAACCATCATGCCAGGCATTAATTCATGATAGAGTCATTATCTCGGGATTATTACATTGTAAATATTAAGTATCAACAAAGACTCCCTGCAGTGACCACTGGGAGTTCACTGCAAATTGCTTTCCTTGTCTAGAAGTTCCAAATCGAGCTAATCATCAGAATCACCAGGGGAATTTTTTAAAGACCATCTTTTTATTATGCAAATATTTCAAACATTCCTCAAAGCTGAGAGAATTTTGTAGTTAACACTTGCATATGCGTCGAGTAGACTCTACCGTTCGCATTTCATTGTACTGTGACTCATTTTATCTCGTATCTGTCCTCTATTCACCTGTCTGCACAGCTGCTTCTTCCCTGCACATTTCAGAGTAAACTGCAGCTGTCTGTGCATTTCCCCGGGGAAACTTTCTAAAACTCAGTTCCCAGGCCTCAGTCCCAGAGGGTCACGGATTGACTGATTCAAGACAGTTTTTCATCCCCCAGGGGATTCTGATACACAGTAAATTTGAGGAGAGCACCAGTCAGAAGAAGTTAAGTTCTACTGTAGTAACAAATAAGCCTTCCCAAAATCTCTGTGGTGCAGAACAACAAAGCTGTTTCCTTCTCTGCTTCTTCCCTCTCTTCCTCTTGTTCTTTGTCTGGACTACTGCTACATGCTCATCAGCAGTTGCTGGGCTTTACTCTGGTGACCATGCCGACCAAGTCCCTGCTATCTAAACACTGCCAGTATCGTGGCAAAGAGAAAAGAAGCATGGAAAACCTTGTACTAGAAAAAAGGGGGAAAAAAAGAAACCCTCTGCTTAAATATGACACATATCTACCTCTGCCCCTATTTTATTAGCCAAAGCAAGACACTTGGGAACTAAAGTCCAGAAAGGTGGGGATGAGTAACCTTTCCTCAGGAAGGAGCACTATGGAAGGGAAACTGGAATATTTAGGAAGAGGAATACAAAATAGCACAAGAAGCTCCTAATTTAATCCAGACTCCTCAATTCATAGACCAGGAAGCTAGCATCCAAAAAGACAAAGTGACCCTTTCAAGATCGCTCAGCTAGTCCAATGCAGGAAAGATCCAGAAAAAAGTCTCCTAATTTCCAATGTCATATACAGGCCTACTTCCCTGAAGCCCCCAGATTGTTCACTATTCATTCATTCATTCATTCATTCATTCATCTAACAACTATTGAGTGCCTACCATACACCAGGCACTGATAAATAGGGCACAGTCTGTGCCATCGAGAAGTTTCCAGTCCCATGTAAAGTTCTTTCTTATAACCTTCAGCTGACCTTATCACTGGCATATTTCATCCTATCACCAAATAACCTGAAGGAGCAGTACATTTCAGGCTAATAGAGATGCTATCTAAGGATAAAGATGTATTTTTCCTAATTGCTTCCGGTCAGAGAGAGTCAATTCCCAGCAACAGCCTGCAGAAACAGCATGGTGATACAGCTCATCCCAAACACGGAATGTTGAAAGAGACTGACTCAGGGGCCCACAGTGGTTGAGGATCATTCCTAGGGCACAGTCGGTTCATGATCTGATGGCGTAAGAACTTTCCTCGGAAGGGAATCATTAAGTCATAAACATCTGAACCCATTCTTGGAGCCCATTTTCATTTATAGTGAAAGAAATACAGGGTCCAGCAGAAGTAACACCTGCATGAGTGTGGTCAGTGGGGTAATAATATGGGTGTAATAATTTATAGTTTTAATTTGAACATTTCACCTAACATGTCATATGGTGTGCCTGAGTGTGATATTGTTATGCTACAGAATTACCTGCTTATGATTTTGTAATAAAACAGGGGCATGATTTGTGCCAGACCCTGTATTTCAAGGGTTAGAAATCTGATAGATTTAAACAACTCCATGGACTATCTAAACATAGGATTGTTTGATTTGCAAAGGACATTTGGTACCTTCACAAGCTACCACCGTGAAGACTATCCAGCCTTAAAGATGATAAAATAGTACCACTGTATAAAAATGCTGCATCTGATCTTTTAGGGGCATGGAGTGTTCGAGCCAGGAGTTCGGTTCAGCTCCACTAACACTACCTGCCTCATTTAACAGATAGTAATCAGGGTGCTTACTGTTACACTGTACCAGCTACTATTCCAAGCAATTTACATGTATTACTTCATTTTGCCTTCACAGCTAATAGGCATTATGATCATCCCTATTTTGTAATTGAAGAGGTTGAAGCTCAGAGAGGATGAGAAATTTGATCAAAGTCATCAAACCAGATAAAGGTCTGAGCTGTGAACTGGGAACTCAAATCCATTGGTCCACTTTTCCTTCTGTATAAAAGGGAATAGAGTTGAAACTTTTGTGGGGCCACACAGGTCCTAGATAGTGGTCCTGTTTTACAATCGCCTGTGACACTGTGCATGCTTCTGTGGGCTTCCCAGCATAAAGCCTTTCTACTCTGTGAGCTTCTCCCTGGCAAAGGAAGGAAGAGAATGTACGTAAACTGTGTGCCCTGGAAGCCAAGGAAAGAGAAAATTTCAAGATTATCCATGGTGGTAAATGCCACTGGAGGGTCAAAGATAGTAAAGGCTATCAGTGAAGAAGAAGAGGATCATTAAATAATAGGACAATTATGCAACCACTGTTGAACTTTAAAATATCAATTTCAGAGAGTGATGAGGGTAGAAGGTAGCTTACAGGACTGAAAGGAGTCAGCAGAAGAGGAGGAAATGGAAACAGGCAGTTTTAGGCTACTGGGAACAAAGGGAAAGACCATAAGGACAACGAGAGGATGCAGACCATGGTGGAAATATTTTTATTTGCATTGGGGAAAACCACGCATGTTGTTATATAGAAGAGGGAAGAGCTGGCACCAACTGAGAGGAATAAATGTAATGTGCACAAGAAAGAGAGGGTGAAGAGTTTGGAGTAGGAAGGAGGACAGAGTCCACTCATCAGTAAATTACTTATTTTTTCAGCCACTGTTATAAATTGTTCACTGTGTTTTAGCACCATGGTGAGCAAAACATACCCACATGCTACACTTGTGGACCAGAGTCTGATATGAAACGCAGACTTTAAGTAAATAGATGTGTGTATATATATAGTTACTATGTATTATGTATAGTTATATATAGTTATTATATACTATGACAACTGCTGTGAAGGAAAATGTTACAAGAGCCAAACCAGAGAAGTTAGTGTTAAGCTGAATAGTTGTATAATGTCTTCCAAACAGAAGAAAGAAACGCTAGAAGAACCATATGTATTGATAATGTTGAGGGGAAAAAATAATCTTTACCTTTTTAGTGAATAGATAGACTGAAAATTCAGAAGAAAGAGGGAAATAAGACTATGTTTGGGGATTTGAGGGCAGTGGGGAAATATATTAGAATCCATTCACAGACATTCAATGTGATATCAGCAAAAGAAGAATATAGTTACCAAGAACCATTAAAAGCTATTATGAAATTAGTATGACCCAGTTGGCTTGGCTTTCTGACACTCTCAAAGAATTGTTAGCGACCCAGGGTAGGTGCATATAAAGTGAATGATGGGTTGGGCAGAGAGAGCAGGCTGGTGGTTCTTAGGGCAGGCACAATGGAATTCAAAGGGAGCAAAGGATTCGAAGTTACTAGAAAGGGCCTGGTTTCCAGCTGGTCAGGGAGGTAAATGGATCCCAAAGGGTGTGGACCAACTCAGTGAGGCCACAATGAGGACCAAGAGATTAGAGAACAGCTGAAGAAAAGGTCAAGGGAAAAGAGAAAGGGAGAAGAAGACCTGATCCGAGTGGGAGAATAGACTGATGGAATGATGAACTCTCAGGTTCAGCCAAATCAGTTAGGTCAGTGATGAAGGGCATTGGGGCCAAAGAGATTTAAAGAACGTTGAGGCTGGGGTGAGATGGGCATTAAGGCCTGGGGAGCTTTGCTAAAAGCAATTAGAACCTGGGGAATGCTGTGCCTTAGAGAAAAACTTCACGAGTTTTCTAAACCAGATTCATGTATTTGTACATGTACTGTCAAATCTGTGTGTGTGTGTGTTCATGGCTGGTCCCCAGACTTGTTGGACTATGTTTCATTCAAGCCCCGATATGCTGACTGACAGCCTACAGATGTAACTCAGGAGGGGCTGGAGGGGCTAGAGGGGGGAGCAACTTCCCCTCAGTAAAAGTAGCATTTACCAAGCACCAATTTCTTGGAAAAGAAATAGGACAAGGGAAATTTTCAAATGTAGATTCCACTTTTCAATGGTAGCCTCAACCTTTCAAAATTGCTTAGCAACTGGTTGGGTATGGGAGAGGAGGATGAAGGAGAGTCAAATGTAGGAGGAGGCAGAGAACTCTCCTTGTCTCTTCGGTTCTTGTCTCTCCCCACCCATTTTACAGATGAGGAAGCTAACACTCAGAGAAAGGAAAAGACTCAGCCATACCCACAGGACTAGTAAGTGTCAGAGGCAGGGTTTATTACTAGGTGTGCCTGCCCTGTGCACATTCCCTTGAAGCAGGTTAGTAACAAGCTAGGAAATTGCTTGACAAGAGGAATGAGGGAGACTGAGACAGATAGTTAAATAAAGGTGGAGCAATTAATAGCCAGCTAATGCATTGCAAGGTCTTATCTTCCCTAACCAAGAACACTTAGGAGCAAATGGGTTACACCTCTCCTCCCCAACCAGGGAGTGAGCAGCTTAAATCACCCTGGTCACACTGCGCTGCCTAGACTCAGGAAAGGAAGTCTAGGCAGCCCAGGGTGGCTCACTCCTGTTACTGTGACTTCCTTTCCTGAGTCTAGGCAGCCCAGCCCAAACTCACTCCTGTCACTGTGATCTTGCCTTTTTCTATCTTAAGTGATGACTTCATTTAATAAATGTACTCTCAGCTTTAATAAATGTACTCTCAATCACCTGGACTTGAGTTGAGAAATCTTTCCTGCATGAAGTGAAGAAACCACACATTCCAGACTGTGCCAGGGCAGGTCTGCCTCCGCCCCAGCCCCTCTCCACTGGCACCACTACATCGCATCTGAGGGGACTCTGGCCCTTCTCTGCAGGACTCTCTCATGCTCCACGTCACTTCACTGAGTGCACCAAACTCAGCCATATCCCCTCCTCTTCCTCATTTCTCCTGCGCTGGCAAAGGTCCCTGCGCATGCTCATTGACCTCTCTTCCCCGGCCTGGCGAGGAGTCTGTCCCAGGGCCCCTGCAGTGCCGTTCACAGGCAGGCTGGCAGCCCTACACAGCTCTGTGACACTGGGTTCACCTGCCATCTTCCCTTAGACGGTGAATTCTCTGATTGGAAAGGCAGAGCCTCTCAGTCTTTTTATTCCCAGTGCTTAGCACAGTGTCTGACCTATGTGAGCTGCCCAACAGATATTTGTCAAAGGAAGAGCTGTATTAATAGGCCTCATGTTTAATTCCAGGTTCCATCCTACAGTTAATAAGATACAATAAAATGTCAACAAAGGACATTATAACCTACTCTATGCCATTACTATTTAAAATCTTTAAAAATAAAAGCATAGCCCTGGCCAGTGTGGCTCAGTTGGTTGGAGTGTCATCTCATAACCAAAAGGTCATGAGTTTGATTCCCGGTCAGGGCACATGCCTAGGTTGCGGGTTCAGTGTCCACTCTGGGTACCATCCCTGGCCCAGGTATGTATGGGAGGCAACTGATCGCTGCTTCTTTCTCACATTGATGTTTCTTTCTCTCTCTCTAAAAAGCAGTGAAAAAATATCCTTGGGTGAGGATAAAAAATAGAAATAAAAGCATAACAGAAACCTACACACGTGCACTTTCCTGGGTCAGGGGTCAGCTAATTATCTACCTGACCTCCTTATTTGTTTGGGCTTGCTTTCTGAGCACAGAATGTGCTGGACGTACTGCTTTGCGATTTCATCCTTTTTACCCTGAGGCCAAGCACCCTGCCACAGTTGCTTAGGAGGTAGAGGTCTTCTCTGGCAGAGCTCAGCTAATGAAACCAGGAGCTGCCTCCTTAAGAGAAGATTACTCCAGTAAATACAAAAGCACCCTGGAAACCATGGCTCAGGTGGGCATGCTGAGGAGATGCAGCCAGTTTCCACCTCGAAGAGAATGCCTGAGTGAGAATACAGTCATGGGTGCCAGGGCCGGATAAACTTCTGCAGCTGCCCCTTCCTCCCTTTCTCCCTTCCTCCCTCCCTCCCTCCCTTCCTTCCTCCCTCCCTGCAGTGCTGTGGGGAACTTAGGGGGAAATAATACACCAAGCTGTGAAGTGGGAGTTCACAGTGTTTTCATTCTCACAATATAGCACTTTGGCCTCACGTGAAAAAAAATTTTAAATTACACTAGAGGTTGAAAAAAAAGACTTTTCACCCTTTTTTTTCTTTTGGAAGTGTTGCCAGACCCCTTTAAAATGGATTCTCATATTCCAGACTCTCTTTGTGAATCACACCATGCCATACTGGGTATAGGTTTGCTCAGGGGCTTAAGCCTTGAGTAATGACACACTAAAAATCAGTGAGATGACATAAATGTGACAGCTCCTCATCTGCTATCACTCATCTTGTCACCAGAGAACACAGCCCACTTATTCTGATATGTGGCACCTCAAAAGATTTTTTGCCAAGCAACAAAGTATCCTGGAGGGATATCAAGGCCCCATTGGTGTTTATTTAAAAGTTATTAGTTAAGGTCTCAAAGACACACAAGTGACGGTATATGAAAACTCCTATTTCTGCTAGCAGTCAATGGGTCCTCACCACAGTGATAAAAATCACTGTTCTCCAGTTTGGAGCCATGGGAAGAATCAAGGCATTGTGCAGATTACTTAAAATTCCACTGTGCCTGCACCATTCGGCCAAAGAATGCTAAGAATGTGCAGCTGCTGCCCCACGAAAGGTTTGAAAGGTTCCTAACGGGGGCGGCAGCTGCCACTTAACACACAGCTGTTGTTAATTTGAGCTGAAGATTTTTAATTGCCTTTGGGTCAAGATTCATTAAATAACATTTTAGAGGACCAAAAACTGTAATAGTTGTATTAGTGGGATGGTGAAAGAAGAGAAATAACTGGAACTCAGCATTTGGCCTTGTAAGTCAAGTCTGAAAATATCTTTTCCTTTCCACATGACTGGCTTCCAGCCATCCCTGGAAGAGTTTCTAGGTAAATCTGGTCCCAGAAGCCCTCATGGTCTCTGCAGGGGCTCAGCCCCTGGTTCCCCTTATGCCAGTATCTGGAAGCACTCCTTCCTGAGTGGCCTTCCTGTGTTCCCTCACTCTCCATTTCAGTTACCTCAGCAGACAGGAGCCACAGTGCTCGGAGCAGACGCAGCGTCAGCAGGCAATCGCCTGCTCCTTCTAAGTGCCCTGCGCAGTCTTGGCGAGCCTCTGTAATTGCCGTTTCCCTGTGGCATCTACCCATCTAAGACGACATTGGGAGGGGGCCGACCCTGTCCCTTGGCTAAGAGCAGCTGTGTGGATGAGCAGAAGGTAGACAATGTGGGCTTTAACTTTACTTTCTGCCAAGGCAAAGGAGAGGGAATAAGAAGCCCTTCTACTGATAAGAAACACAACTAATGTCCCTCAAGAGGGAAGTTGCCAAACATCCCAAGAAAGTAGCTTTGAATACAAAGAGAGGCAAGCCAGGAAAATTGGACGATAAGTCATAAATCCTCACTACCATACTAAAATCTCAATCATGTTGTGCATTTCTTAAGGTTCAACATTCCCCTTGACAGGAAAACCTCGATTCAGGCGGTATTTATGGAACACCTACTGTGTGCAAGGCACTGTGCTAGTGAGGGACATGGAGACCATGTGTAAGATGGGCCAAGGGCACCCAAGTGCTATGTAAACCACTCACTCCACCAGAGCCGAGGGTGAGAGGGCTCATTTATGGCAGAAGGGATGAAGAGGAGGAAGGAAGGAACTTTTCAGGCTGAGGGCCTTGAAGAGCAAAAGCAAAGTGGCCTGGAAAAGTGTAGTTTATTGAAGGGACAGTATGTGGTTGGACATGACAGTGTTGGAGAGGTTAAATGCAACTAGATTCTGGGAGGTTGGATGCCCCTCTGGGGGTTGGATTCTATTCTGTGGGGAATGAGAAGCTATTAAATGCTATGGAGCTGGGAAGTGATATGCTTTTCGAGCAAACCATCCTGCGGCAGGTCTGCGGGACTCCAAGCCTCTCCCACTCCCGTCGTGCAGAGTGGAATGGCGGCCATGTCTGTGAGCTTGAGGACCCCAGCTCCGCCATAGCAGGGAAGGGAGCACGGGCGCCTGTGAGCCAGTGTCCTGGCTTCAAGTCCTAAATGTGCTGCTTACCAGCCTGAGCCAGCAGAGCTCATTTCTCTGTGTCTTTGCTTCCCCATCTGTAAAATGGGGATAATAATGGTGCCTGACTCTTAAGACTACATTAAATTAATATGCGTGAAATGCTTAGAGCAGTGACCAGTAGCACGAGCTCTTTCTAAGGTTACCTATTATTATTATCCAGTGTGAAATCTTAAAACTTAGCAACTAGTTGAAGTGGGAGAGGTAAGGGGAAGAGCCAAACGTACAATGTTCATCAAAGGAGTATGGTAGATAATCAGAATTAATAATAATAACCAGAAAACAGCAGAAAATCTCATTAAGGGACATTACACAATAACTGAAGAATCTTCAAAACTGTCCAACGAAGGAGCTCTTGCTTACTGGAGGAGACCAGAAGGACAAGACAATGCAAGGCAACACACGAGTTAGAACTTGATCCATTGGCTTTAAAGGACATTGGGACAATTGAGATAATTCCATGGAAATTCAAAGGGGGTCTGCAGATGTAGTTATGCAGAATCATGTGCTTGGTTCCTTTTTTGAAGGAAATGACACCATAGTGCTCTATAGTGACGAGGCATTAGTTCGGCAACTTTTTCTCAAATGTGTCAGAAAGCTTTTTGTACTCGTAAGTCTTCTGTGACTGTGGTTGTGTGGAAGTGAAAGCAATTTTAAAAATTGAGAGCTAGCGTTTGTTGAGCACTCACTCTTTACTGGGCTCACGGGCAGATTTGGTTCCCCAGGAAACTTCTCTGACTTGGATCTCTACCGAAAGGGGGTCCTGCGGGCCCCCGAGACACTGTTGCCACCTCAGCTACCCCCCACCTCCCACCCCCTAGACCACCTATGGTAACTGCTTGCTGGTCTGTAATCCCTGCCCCGCCCACCCACGGTGAGCTCTTTGAGGGCAAGGACTGGAACCCACTCTCCCTTGTACCCACATCTCCCAGCACAGCTCCCGGTGCTTGTTACCTGTTTAATGAAGGAAGCACTGAAGCTTGCCCACCATGGTGAATGTAGTCGAAAGTGAGACACCAGACTTAAGGATGCAGTCTGATGCATGACTTCTTCTCTAGGTGGCCCGGGCTCTGGCAAACGCACGCAGTGTAAAAAGCTGGTGGAAAAATATGGATTCACGCACCTCTCGACTGGTGAGCTCCTGCGCAACGAGCTGCTGTCAGAATCAGAGAGAAGCAGACTGATCAGAGATGTCATGGAACGCGGGGACCTGGTGCCCTCAGTAAGCAGCAGCTGCCTCCCCGGGATGGGCGCGGTGGGAGGCACTGTGTTGGGTTGCATTCAGTCTGAGCTGCTGGAACCATGACACCCAGAAGGATAACGGCTGCATTCTATTTCTCCCTTAGGTAGCAGTCCAGGGACGGGCAGGTCCTTGTTGTCCCGGCCCAGGTTCCTTCGGTCTTGTTGCCCTGCAAGCTCCTTGAATATTAGCCTATTTTCCCTCTAAACTGGTCTCCATTTTAGAATTAAAATCTTTAAAGCAGAGATGAGCCTGGTACAGGAGAGCCTAGAATTGCAACCATCTGTAAAACAGAAAATAAAGTTTCTATTATTTGTGGGAGATTGATAGCATTATCTTGACATTTGGCATCTTCCTTGTGTAGTTTAAGTAAAGAATATGTATCTTTTTATGTATCATCTTTTACATACTTTTTTCTTTTCAAGTCACCATCCATCTCTGAGAAGCTGGATGCCAAGAGGAACAAAAACATTCATTCCGCCATGCTAAGTCCCGGGGTCTGTCTGTTCTCGGGGCTTGTGCGGTGCAGTCCCCATCGGCCAACAGAGCCCTGCTTCCTCCTCCGCCAGCTGCAGTCTGCTTCCCACCTGGGAGACAGAATGGCCCTCAGAAAAGAAAACGAACCATTTCAGTTGCCTCGGAGCCACTTCCCTGTGGCCAGTCTCTTCTCCCTACATTCTACTCTTTTCACAGCAGACAGAGTGATTTCTTGAAAGTGATATCAAATTATGTCATTCCTTTCCCCCGAACCTTCCAGTGGCTCCTCACCGCACTTAAAATTAAATCCAGAGTCTTTCCCGTGGCTCTGGCCTCCAGCTCCCTCTCCAACACTATTTTCCACCGCTCACCTCGCTCACACCCACCCAGCCACTGTCTTCCTCCTTGCTCCTCCCACTGGCCAGTCTTCCTGCCACAGGGGCTTCGCACTTGCTCTTTCCTCTGCCCGGGTGCTCTTCATAGAATCACGTAGCTTGCTCCTTTACCGCATCCAGATCCCTACTTTACAGTCACAGTTGATCCCTAACCACCCTGTATCTCTTACCTCTGCTTTAATTTTGTTCCTAGTAGTTCTCTCCAGCTGACTCTTTATTATGTATTTATTTGTTCATCTATTATCTGTCTATCTCACTAGAATATAAACTTCATGAGGAGTTAATTCACCGTTATCTAGGGATAGTTTCTAGCCACCCCTGTGTCAGTTGCATCCTCCAAGGCCCTGCCGAAGCCAGAGAGCCAGGGAGCCAGGGAGCAGAACCCCTCTCACCCGTGCAGCTGGGTGCACTGTGCCTGTATCTGTCCCCACCCTTCCCCGTAGCTCTCCTTCTTTATTTGCCATAAGCACAGGTCAGATCAAAGATTTTAACAGAAGGTGGTATTTCTAGAAAATGTTCCTTCATATCTCCTGAAAGTCTCAAGTTGGTGTGTGTCAACTTTTATAAAATACTTACTGGAAAAAAGTCAACAGTAAAATGCATTTTCTACCATGTTTTGCTTAGTTTTAAGTTGCCATTATGCCTAATTTATGGGGTGCTACCTTGTGAAGTGTGGCCACTATGTTTTATGTAACCTAAGATGCCATTATTTTAAGACACCCCAGTAAATGTAACTAGTACAAACATACCTCACAGAAAAAAACACCAACAATTACTTTGTGTCCAGCACCAACTGTAAGATACCTGCCAATTTCATAGACACTAGAATGTGGGTTGGGGGAGAGTGAGACTTAGAGTTGAGGACAGAGCGTATGTTGCTGTCTGCTGTCGGTCCTGTCTGAAGCTTTCTCGCTCGTGCTGTGGCACTAGGAGACCCCGGGCAATGCTGTGCTGTGGGGGGAGAGTCAGGCCCTGACTGCCATCCCTCTGCTGCAGGGCATCATTCTGGAGCTGCTGAGGGAGGCCATGGTGACCAGCCTCGGCCACACCCAGGGCTTCCTGGTCGACGGTTATCCGCGGGAAGTGAAGCAAGGCGAAGAGTTCAGACAGAGGGTGAGTGTTGCTTTGGGGATTAGCCCAGAAGAAACACATGGGATTTCATTGAGGTTGGGAGAGAAATTCAAAATTGCTGTCCCAATTACATGAATCAAAACTTTCCGTTGTAAATGGCAGAAACTCAACACCAAGTAGCAAAAAAAGGAAAAAAGGGAAGGGTGGTGACGGTGGAGTTATCGGCTGGAGTAACTAAACTGTCCAGGAGTGGTTCGCACTTGATTGGATCTATATATTAAAATTTGTTTATCAATTGTCTGACTTTTTCTATTTCTTGGACTGACTTTCCTTTCTGTTGGCCTCATTTTCTCCCAGTTCCAGGCTTCTCTTCCACCATCTAAGTTACCTCCCAGGAAAGTGTTTCTTTTTGCCAAAGGGTCCAACAAAAAGACCCAGGGTTGTGTTTTTCATTACCTTGGATTCCCAGGTCAGGGGTCCATCACTGAACCAATCACTGAGGCCAAGGGGAAGGTGGGAGGGACTATGATGGACACTCCGGGAAAGTCCTGATTGCAGACTGGAGGCCAGGGCAGGGATTGGAAGAGAGGAGGAAGAACGGGCACCGCACCTGAACCACACAGACTGAGAAGGGAAAGGGAAATTACCCAAGGAAAAATAGGAGTGTCCTCAGGAGGAGGCAGGGGAATGGATGCTGCCAGGCAGAATCAAATACCTGCACCACTGCAACCTCCCACCACCACAACCGCCCCATGTCCCTCCCTGTCCACCAGGGGGCGCCACGCACAGGGGTGCGGCAGTAGGTGAAAACCGTTTCGTTGTCATTTGTTAAACCTGCGCTGCACTGGGTACTGTGCGACACACTTTACACACATCACCCCTGATTTTACAAAGTCCAATCAAGAGGAAGACAATTGTCCCATTTATCTAACAAAAACTCCAGCACCTGCAATGGTTGGTATTTATGTAACTGTCTCTGTAGACGAGTTTTAAGCATTTTCATATGTATTATGTCATTTGTTACATATATTTTAATAACCTTTTAAAATAGACAGAAGTATTTCCTTCCTGCTAAAGGTGATGAGTTAAGCCTGAAGTGGTTCCCTGACTTGCCCATAGTCACACAGCTGGTACGAGGCAGCTGCTGCTCAGACCAAGACTCGGGGGCCCATCCCCATCCATCTCCGACGCTGCCACGCTGATTAAGGTGGACTGTATTTGTATGTCCCTGGGGGTTTGTTTTGCCTCCTTCTGAGCTTCTGTTGTATTTAACTTCCTCAGATGGCATCTAAATGTTTAGAGGAAGAGGACAGTTGCTCACCTTCCCCTAACCAGAGTCAAAGAAAGAAAAAATTCCTGGCTTAGTTGGCAAGAAGGGGTCCTGACACTAATAGGCTGTCCCTCGACTCCAGAGCCCCCTCAGGGTGGGGTTGGAGGGGGGGATGGACTTGGGTGGCAGAGCCTGAGTCTACGATGGTTCCAACTGTAATTGGAAAACAAGTTTAAAAAATAATAAATGTTTGTTAACACAATCTCTATAGCCATTATACAACAGCTCCCTATTTTCCCTTTCCCTTAGCCCCTGGCAACCACTGTTCTACTTTCTGCCTCTGAATTTGACAGTTTAATTCTCAAATAAGTAGAATCAGACAGTTTTTATCTTTTTGTGACCGCCTTATTTCAATCAGCATAATGTCCTCTAGGCTCATTCATGTTGTAAGAAAGGGTCAGAGAAGGAACCTAACTAGGACTTTGAGGTGACAAAGGGTTATCCGCATGATGACTGGACAGTTTCAACCAAAGCTAAAATTCATGATCTCACTGGAAAAAATATGCAAATGCGTCACTTCATTACTGAACCAGCGACCTTCAGGTGAGATATCTACCAAAACAGCCTTTCACAGACTACTGGGAGATGTTTGCAAGGATCGAGTGTGACATGAATTTGTCCCTGGGTACAGTAAATTTAGAAGATTCTAATATCAATTAGGCTTGTGGGCAAGAGAACACATACAGCCCTCTAAAACAAACTCTTGTTTTAAACTGGACCTGAAGAAAAAGATGCTACAAACACCGAATGAGCCGTTATTGATTTATTTATGCCCTACAAGGGCCCCAGCATTTGTATAGTCCCCTCCAAATTACAGGCACATAATTAATTTGAAGTTTGGCAAAGACAAATACAAACATCTGATTTTCATGTTTCTTGTACACTCATCAAGCATGCAACTGTGCTTGAAGCCGTTCAGGCCTGTGATTGGCTTTAACCAGTCCACGGACATCTCACCAGCCTTTCCCTGTCACGGGGACTGGCGCGCCAGATGCAGGGGCCGTCTGTTGCAAAAAAGACATCCAATTCAGTTAGTTAGTTAGTTAGGCTGACACTTTGCATACCTATGACTGAGTTCTCTGAGATGTAAGAGCCTTTGAGGATTCACGTACTTGGCTTACTGTACATGACATAGCAAACTACAGCTACATCCACAGTTCAGGGCCAAGTCTGTATGTGATTTCTCTATTATCTTCCTATCTTCTATTCCCAAGGCTGTCTTTTCCCTCCATTGAATTGATCTGTGCCTTCTGTATTCAACATTAGAGAAGGGCAGGGTGTCAGCAGGGCTGTGTGTGTATGAGACAAAGACAGACAGAGACAAGAATATGAAAGAGAAGCTGGGTTTTCTAACCACCATCCCATCTGTCACCCCAGTTGAGAAACCTTGGTTATAGCACCTGTATTCAGAGTCTGGCTTTGTAACTCATTGGCAACTCCTTGAACTTCACATAGCTCAGTTTCCTCTTCTATAAAGTATAGATTGAAAATAGATACTTCTGTGCTTGTTGGGAAGATTGGGTAAAATTGTTGAAAAGTGCCTTACACATTTATAAGCCTGTATATGGTGTTCAAAAAATTGTTACAGTTTTATTTTCAAAATTATTAGTATTTTGTGACTATGGAAATAAAAATTATATAGATATGAGGGAATTCAGGAATGTATAAAATAAAAATATAACTGATCACCAGAGATAACACCTATTCACATTTTGAATTAAGTGAGTTGTTCCAGCATTTGTTCTACCTATTTTTATATAGTTATAATCATATAGAATACATAACCAAGAGAATAATAGCTGTTATTTTGTGAGCACTTAAAATGTACTCGGTGCCGAACTAGACATTACACGTCCTTTTATGGATCTTTACAACCCTATGCAGTAGGTATTATTATCCCCACTCTATAGATTCTTATCATATTGAGGAGGGGTGTGTGCTTAGCCTAGCTCCCTAGTGTGAAATTGGAAAGCTTTTCTGTATTAAGCCAGCATTTTACTCGGCAACAGCCAAACTAAACACATATTAACAGAGGTAAAGTGCATGCACTTGCTCTTGGCCTTTCCCTCCCAGGAGCCCCTAAGGGCAGCTGAAATGCTGCCCTAAGCTTGAATATGACGATAATTTTTCTGGAGGTGGGAACAATGGCATTACTCTCCCTCAGCCTGACTACTCTTAACTGCTTCATATAATTTTTCATCTACAGAATCAGTGATTCTGTTTATAAATGTATGCTAAGCTTCAGAGTGAGCTTTTAGCAAAAAAATAAATAAAAAAGTTATGAGCCTGGCCAAGGGATGTTCTAGTTGGTGTGTTGTAGTTGATTAAAATTTGGGGAGCCTTGGAGACCCCTTGGGACTTTCCACTTGAGATTTGTTGCTCTCTTCGTCTGACTCTTGGTTGTTTGTAGAACTTTGAACTGGGCAATGGCAGTGTGGAGGGCAGACGTTACCATGGCAGTGGGACGGTGTCATTATGATTAGGGTTGTGTGTTCAGGAATGCTGCGATGACCCAGATACCCCTCCTCCAGGGGGCTCCCCAAGGGGATATGCCTTAGGGTGAGAGCGAATGGGAAAGGGCAGGCTGCTTCATTGTTAGCCAGGGGCCCACAGTCCCCAGGGCAGGGACTGGGCGAGTGTGCTGGAGCACTGGCTTGGGCTAAAAGCATGGCTGGGCCTCTGCCTCTTTCTAAACCCAAACTGAAGCCCTGGCCAGTTTGCTCAGTTGTTGGAGCGTCGTCCTGATACACCAAGGTTGTGGGTTTGATCCCAGTTAGAGCACATGAAAGAATCAGCCAAGGAATGCATAAATAAGTGGAACAATAAATCGATGTTTCTCTCTCTCTCTCATCAATAACTAAAAAGAAATATAAAAAAAAATAAACCAAAATTGACCACCAGGGACTTTTACAGTTTAAAGGGATGAATATATCGCCAGACCCACATAAAATATTAGCTCACATTCATGTTGCAAAGGACCAGGTACTTGACTAGTATTAACTCATTTACTCCTCAAAATCATAGTTTTGAGGTAGAAACCATTACTGTTCTCATTTAAAAATGAGGAAACAGAAGCATGCAGAGGGAACCAGGTAGCTGTTACTCTCAACAAGAGAGTTCCTGAAGGGCATGAAGACCCTGCCCACTGGCAAACACGGTCTAGCTGGCATCCTCACTTAATCAGAAGAAAACTAAGGTGGGGGTCAGAGGACAGCAGGGTAAACTCCCCCTCATGCTCAACCTGCTGGAATTACCGAGGCAAAGCCATTAGCACCAGTCACTGAGGCTGACCTCCTCGTGGTGGCTGCTCCATGAGCCAAGGCAAATGCTCACCCCAACTCAATCCGAGGAGCCAACTTCCATAAAATAAAACAAAATGGCCTCTGACACCACCCTCTTCCTTTCCGACACCCTGCCCTTATCTCCTGGCTCCACTTGGCTCACTAGTCATCTGGTCTGCACCCCATTCTGAAAGCTTTGGTGCCTTCCACTAGGGTAAAGTCACCATCTTTGGAGTCACACACAACTGGCTCAGGACTAGCACCAGTGAGTTAGGCCTCTGTGACGCTGGGCAGGTTAACCTCTGAGAACCTCCATTTCCTCTTCCTTAAAGTAGAGATGGTACCTCCTAGCCAATGCTGAAGGAGGGATGGGTGTTAAGCCCTTAGCTGCCAAAACGTTGCTGATGGCATCTTAGCCACACTTGTGCCCCAGCAGAGGTCCCCTGAATACCCAAAGGTCAGGGAGAACCCAGTGCTGCTGTGGCAGAATTCCAGGGACACCAGGCAGGTGATGTCAGGGCCAGGGAGTTGTCCCCAAGTCTGTGATTCATTCAGACAAGGGCAGAGTTCTCCACTCTCCCACTTGTGTGGTGCTAGAGGCTAGCCACATCCGGTGAAAAGGGGCAGAGCTGGGAACTGGAGAGCTACTCTAAAAGACTTTCAGTATATCAGAGTGCTTTGAAAAATAATTAAATGGTATTTCATTTGAACATTTCAAAAAATTTTAGGTATTAAAGCATCAGTGGTACAGGCTACTTCCAAATGGAATGACTGCTCAATAGCTTTTATATGTGGGGAGGGAGTGCTGAGTCCAGGAGGCACATGGTAGTACAAACCCCATGGTCTCAGCACAAGTAAATGGCTTGGTAGAGCAGCTTCGCAAGCAATTATTATGGGAAGAATCACCTGGAGATCTTCTTAAACTGCAGACTGACTCGGTAGGTCCAGGACTGTGCCTGAGACTGCATTTCTAATAAGTTCAGCTCCCAGATGATGCTGGTGCTGCTCGTGTAAGGGCCACAGTCTGAGAATCAACGTGAGAAATCTACCTCTGCCTCCTGCGCTTATTTTGGTCCAGTGGGTCATTTACTGAGAGCTCCTGCTCAGATACTCATTATCTCTGTTTGTATTTGAATGAGTCCCTGATTATCTTCTCTGTTGTCACGAATGGCCTGATAACTCCCCCAACGAGAAAATCGCCTAGTTTTCTCCCGCAGCCCCAACCAGAAATTGCTCCAGGGAGTCGAACTCTGTAACTGAACCCTAGGCTGCCTCCCAAGCTCGCCCTCTGCTGGTGGACAAGAGTCATTTTTTTTCTAAACCTTCAACCAGCTCTTTGTGCAGAAGTTCCATGACATATTCCAGTTTATTTCACTTTTCCAGATTTGGGGGAAATTTTCCACTCTGTTCCTTAAAGTATATCTGTCAGGTGGGCAAGATAAATATTTGATCAACACTTATTAGCATCTTACTATTCTGTGTGTTACCTGAATTCTCCCCACCCTGACTTTGTTCCCATCCGTCCCAGGCACTTCCTGCACTGGGGTGGGAAGCGTCTGTGTGTACTCACAACCTGATCATTGCAAGATCAGGAGGAAGTGACAGTTTCCTTTGATCCAGGGTTGGGGCCAATAGTAGGGGCAACACAGACACAAATATCAGGAGCAAAGAACATTTAAAAGAAGCATGGGGAGATGGGGAGACTCATGTTACCGATCATGTCGTCAGTATTCATTCACTAAAACATTTTAAAATCACCTACCTACTATATGCTAGACTTGGGACCAGGAGCTGAGCACTTCTAACCCCTGCACACAAAGAGACTGTAGCCTACTAGGGGAAAAAAGCATAATAGCTAATACTTACTGAATTTATACAATCAGACAGTGCTAAGACTGAGTACACAGGTCTGGAACTAGGGCTGGGATGTCTAAAACAGACAAGGACTGCAGGGGTATCTCTGTCCATGTGGCCCCTGGCCCCATGTGGCTGGGTTGTGGTGTCTCACATCTTAGCAGTCAGAATGGCTGGACATCTTGGATGCCAGTTGACCAGGCAGAAACTGTGAAATTTCTTGTGATCTTGCTTTTTAAAGCAAACCCTGTGCCTGGTCACATGTGCCATATGCCTGGTGTGTGGGCCAGGTCCTCAGTAGGGGGCGCGCGAGAGGCAACCACACATTGATGTTTCTCTCCCTCTCTTCCTTCCCCTCTCTCTAAAAATAAATAAAATATTTTTTAAAAACATACCACATCAATTCCACTATATTCTGTTAGTCAACACAGTTACAGTTCATCTGACATTCGAGGAATGGCCTCTGTGTCCATGGGGGAGGAACAATTGATGAAGACATCTCAGAGACAAGTCACCACACCAAAATTTGCCCCTAAGCAGCCTGGCTCGAGCCAATGTGTGCTGGAGCATTATGCTGTACTAACCCCCACCTAACGTAGACACAGTCGCACTACATGCCACTGGTATAGGTAGGATAACGTGGTGGTACAGAGGCGGAAGTGATTAGCTCTGCCTCAGTAGGTCGGAGACTGCGGAAAGGACACATCACACACACGCACGCGCCCCTCCCCCTAGTGCAGAGAACAGATTGTGACTGCATTGGCTCGCATTTTATGTAGTCCCCGCATTACGGGACGTGACAAAGGCAAGAGACAACTCTGAGGCATCATGGGGAAATCTCTGACTTGGAAATAAGGAGCCACAAAGTCCAGTCCCAGCTCTGCCACGATGTAGTTCTAGAACTTCAAAAGGAATCAGAAGGCCACGAAAGAGGAGAGGTAGGAGGCCTAGGCCTGCCTGGAGCATCGCAGAATGGAATCTCTGACCGGGTTGTGCTCTCCACCCCCAGATTGGAGGCCCGCACTTGGTGATCTGCATGGACTGCTCGGCAGACACCATGACCAGCCGCCTTCTCCAGAGAAGCCAGAGCGGCCCAGGTGCGGACAGCACCGCCACCATCGCCAAGCGCCTTGAAGCCTACTACCGGGCGGCCATCCCCGTGATCGCCTACTATGAGAAGAAAACGCAGCTACACAAGGTAGACCATTTCCCTTCCCCCTCCAAATGAGCCAGTTCCCTATTATTTTTTTAAGAAAAGGGATAAAACCAGGGCAATTTTAGTTAAGGGATCTGGGAATTAGAACTGCACAATTTAGACCAAAATATGGGTCCCTTACTCTTTTCACTTCTGTTATCAATCAAAATTAAATATTTTTCACCATATGGACCATGAAATCTGGTCGTACAATTTTCACAGCTGCCATTATAATTGCTGAAAACAACTCCTTTTTCCAAAAAAAGAGAGTGAGGAAGATGGGAACGGGAGGAGGGAGGGAGGCATGGGTGAGGTGTCAGTTCTGCCTTCTAGACCTGTGCTGAACAAAACTATCTAAAAGGTCTCTTCTAGATCTAAGATTCAATGACTTTGAATTTCTAGATTTTTACACAGTCCATAATTGGCACTTGTCTCCTTTGCCTCGATGTCTTGCAATAACTGTTACTGAAAGAAGCAGTGTACGGAGCCAGGAGAGCAGGTAATTAGGTAAAGCAGTGAAGATACTGTGGGGAAATGGGTGGTGTCCACTTAATGGTGGCAAGTCACCATTAATGTCATGAATTTGGGGAAACTACACAACCCCATTCATTCACTCATGTAATAAACATGGATCAAACACCTCCTAGGGGAATCCATCACCTAGTGGTTTGGATGTTGCTAATAAGATTTGCTTCCTCCCTGCAAGAGCTCAGAGCTTCTGTAGGGGATATAGACAAACCTGTGGTCACAGCAGGGGGTCCAAACAAGCACCAAGTGATTTACAAGGGCCCTTTAACCAAGTCTAAGCAGGAAGGAAAGGCATTGCGGGAAGTCAACTAGGTCGACCCTTGAGGTGGGGGAAGATATAAAAGGAGCAGGCACTCCCCATGGAAGGATCCCCCTGTGGAAAAAGTTAGGAAGGACAAGGAACTCAGCTTGGCTGTGATATAAAGTGCCAAGGAAAAGACAGGGGCAGGCTAGCAAGGACCAGATCAAGATGAACCTTATGTAGGAGCAAATAACTGTGCTGTGGGTGGTGGGAACTACGGAAGGGCTTCCATTTGGAAAGTTCAGTCCTTCAGCCCTGTAGAGAACAGATCCCAAGAAGGTAAGGCTAGGAGACCACTGGGAGGCTAGAAAAGTATTCCAGGCACAAAATCCTGAGGCCCCAAAGAACAATAGGGAGAGTGAAGGTCTACTTCCTGCTGCTCACAATAAGTTCATAAGAGACATCAATTCTTACAGAAGATACCTGTATCTGAGGCAGCTGCAATTGTCAGTTCCTTGGGGGAAGATGTTTGATAATGAATCCTCCATTTTCCAGAATTTAAGAACTTAACCCTGGGTCTAGGCGTCTAAAAGGTGTCCCTTGATTTGCTGCCGAGATGTCAAATATGTGGCAGGCATTGCCAATCTATCGTTGCACTCTTTCCTGCAGTACCCAGATGTGGCCTCAGAATGTTCTTAGCACAGCTCTCCAAGCAGCCACTAACGGTAGGATTTGGTGTGCAAACTGAAAGCTCTTTGCTGTGCTTTGTGTAACCTCTGGTTGCCACATAAAACAAAGACTTGGGTCTTTGAAAACAAGCAAACAAAAAATGCATTATACAAGAGCAAGGGCTTAAGGGTTCAGGGTTGTAAAGGCCTTTCCAAGATTAGTGATTTCCACACTTTGTGCAGCCTGGAACATATGCAGAAATTATTCGGAGAGAAGGGAATTTCTCCCACTTGGGAGATTTACAGAGGTGCAACAATCCCTAAATAATTCAGAGTTTAACCATTTTCAGAGTCAGAAAATCCTGTTGCTCTTTCTCTTGCATTATTCCAACCTAAATTCTCCACACTGGCAAATGATGGGCACATGGGCACAGGGCTAACCGAGTTCTCAGACACATCTGAGTTCCGGAGTCCTTAGAAATATCTAAGTTAGTCGGAAAGAAAGCTCCCAGTTCCATTTGGCTCATCTCTTCAGCTTCCCCTCCATCCCGGTGATGCTAGCAGCTGGGTCTGTAATGAGGTAACATTTCACAAATATTTAAAACCGCTTTGTAAATATTTAAAATCGCTTCAGCCCTGACTCCAGTGCAGTGTGGGCTCCAGCCCTTAGGACTCCCAGAGGACCTCCCGTGAAAGCTGCTTTGTCCCATTGCTTCTGCCTGGGCCTGTCCTCCACCAATGCAGCTGCAGAGTTTTAAAAAACAAAACAAAACCAAAAACTTCCTCCCTACCTAGATAGTGAAAGGGAGGTCAGAGTGTGGCGCTGAGGGAGGTGAGAATTGTTTTCAGGCGCCCCTGTGGGGTTTGCCGGTAGGTCAGGAGAGGGACAGGCATGTTTTCCAGGGGACAAAGGGAAAGCTTCTGTCCCTTCATGCTTTCTGGCCTCTGGGCTCCTGTCTAGTCTTCTTGAAACAGCTTAATCTCCCTCTGAATTCCAAGTGACAATTTGTGTTTTGTTCCTGATGCTCTTTGGACTGTTAGCACTTCCTCTCTGTGTCACTGGTTCCTGGGCCCAAAACAGTGCTGTTCACCACCACTGGGGGCTCTTGGATCATTAAAGGAGGTCTCTTAAAACTAGGTGGGGCTGATGAATCAATTCAACACACAGGTGGGACAGATTGGTAGCTTGGTGAGACTTAATGTAGGGATTAGAGCCACACTGTGGTCCAGCCCAGAAGGAGACGACCCTCCACGAACACTTCACTCTGGTCTGCTTGGTGCCCAGGTCTGCTCGTGGTGACTCCATCAGCTGACACCCTGGCCTAATGACATTCAGCCCCTTTGACCCCAACCTAGCCAAAAAAAAAAAAAAAGTATGATGAAATTTCAAACAAAAATAAAATTAAAAAAAAAGAAATTTCAAACAAAGATAATAAAAAAAAGCAAAGCAGAATTTGTACAGCCACTGCCTTGTTCTTTATGTCCTTATTTTGCCATCATCCTACAGTGACATCAGAACTTCCCTTAACATAAACCAAGGGACAGAGGCCTGTGTGATACCGATGGATCCCCTGAGTGTGCAGCCGTTTCCCCCGCCCTCATAAGGCCAGCTTCGCCCTGCATCTGACAGCGTCAGAGCAGAACTTTTTCCAGCCAGCCCCTTGCTCCCTGCACTCAGGGCACACATCAGTCATCAGCTGTGGCACTTCTTTCCCACCCAGTCTGGATGCTGCCTCAGTATCGCTGTGGAAACTCTCAACACGGCAGTGCGACAGCCACACCCAATTCACTAGAGTTAGTGAACTGAGCTTTCTAAGCTTCTAAGCTTAGAAAGAAGCTTTTTCCCCCCACCAAAAAGAGAAAATTTATTATTGAAAAAGTAGTTGAAATGTAGCATGTCTGGATTAAAAGCACAATGACCGGCCAAAGAGTGCCCAGTAGGGAAAAGACCAGCCTGGGCATCAGAAAGCGGGGTGGGGGGGCAGGCCCTGGCTGGTGTAGCTCGGTGGATTGAGCATGGGCTGCGAACCAAAGCATCGCAGGTTCGATTCCCAGTCAGGGCACATGCCTGGGTTGCGGGCCAGGTCCCCAGTGGGGACCACATGAGAGGCAACCACACATTGATGTTTCTCTCTCTCTCCTTCTCCTTCCCTTCCTCTCTCTAAAAGTAAATCAATAAATTCTTAAAAAAAAATTAAAAACAAAAGAAAGCGGGGGGCACAGCGGTGAAGGAGCTGCGTGTGTGTGGGGGAGTCGTTTCACCGCACAACCTCTCAGCAATTAACCCTAAAATAAAAGGGATGGACTGACACGATCCACTGGGGCCTGCCACACTATGATTCTCGGAAAAAAATATATATTATTTCCTTGTTATAAGAGTGACGTGTACTAGGTTTAGAAAATTTAGGAAATTAGGTTGTCCCACCACTCAGAGGAAACCATTCTGGAGTATTTCCTCCCAAATTATTCTTGCTGTGGATTTTCAAAACATGACTGTGACCACAGATACATTACTTAGGGCTCCTTGGCTGTAAGTGACAGGCACCAGCTCCAGCTGGCCTAGCCTGAAACGCAGACCGTAATGATAAAGGTGTTCGACCCAAGGCTGGAACGCAGCAGGCCCGCCAGGCTGAGACCGGGCTCCCCACTGCCTCTGACCTGTGTCTTCTCTTTGTCTCTGTCATCCAGATCTCTCCCTGCTTCCCGCCCAGAAGCCAGAACATGGCCACCCTGCAACTCCCCCGTTCACATGTTACCTCAAAAGTTCCAAATTCTGGAAAGTTTCTGATTGGTCTTGCTTTGCTCAGGGTCTTCACTCCTGTCCTTTAAGCCAAGGACAGACACATGCGGTCACATGGGGCTTTTTCATTTGTTCTGTGGCCATTATTTTGAGTGAAAACTCCATGTCAGATACTATTCTTGGTGCTGGGACACAGCACTAAACAAGACAGAAAAGCAACCCCCACACACACACTGAAAAGAGAAAAATAGACAAGAAAGTAAAACGATTTCTAATAGGATAAGCTCTATGTAAAAAACCAGATAGAGTGCGTGTTGCAGGTGGGTGTTTTAGGTGGTTGTCTGGAAAGCCTCTGAGGAGACCGCTTTGCGTTCGGACCTGACTGAGATAAGGGCATTTCCTAGGGCTCTTCCCTTGGAATTGGGCAAGAGACAAGAAATTCCCAGACGAGAAGGGTGTGCTGTGAACTTGGGGGAAACCCAGACATAGCTATCTTAATGTACAAAGTTGTATAAATTGATATTTTAAACCTCTCTTTTTGCCAAGCATAAAAATAACAACTACTTCTTTTTTAAAGAAACAAACTAGAAAATTTAAGAGTATAAAGATAAAAAATTATCCAGAATTCTTGTATCCAAAGATAAGCACTCATGAACATTTTTTATGTATTTTCTACATTTACTTTTCTCTGTTTTGTCTGTATGTGTTGCTCATGGTATAATTAGCCCACAAACATCCCAGGCCACTGATGAAGAGTGACTGATAACAGGTGATATCGACCCTGCATTACTTATAGTATTAACTGTTAAATAAATGAAAAGAGAGGCCAGCAACTCATTAAACATGCATTTTACACATGCAGAAAGTCAAGTTCTTTGGCAACTCTGCTTTTGTAAAGGAGAAAATAAACATTTTGTTCAGCTATTCTTCTGCCGCAGTGTCCCAACTCTGTAAATAGTTTCGTAATTTTTAGTAAGTCCTGAGACACTCCAGTACCGTCATTGTTCTGGGTGGTCATCTAACCTGACTACCGTGAACTGAGGAGAGCAGTGCAGCTCCTGGTACTACCATGAAAGGAGGGGAAGCAGAAGGCACCATAAGCCCTGGCCAGGTGGCTCAGTTGGTTGGAGCATTGTCCAGGACACCAAAAGGTTGTGGGTTTGATTCCTGGTCAGGGCACCTACCAAAGGCAACCGATAGACGTTTCTCTCTCATATCGATGTCTCTCTCTCTCTCCTGCCCCCCAGACCTCCTCTTTCTAAAATCAATAAGCATATCCTTGGGTGATATGCTTCTTTTAAAAAAAGAAGAAGAAGGCACCATAAGGTCAAATTTCATGCTGTGGATGCAAAATCCAATTGCGATCAACTGGATTCCTAAGTTTGGAGCCTAACACAAGTAAAGAAAAGCCCAAAATTACCTTCATATATTGAATTCTCTGTACTTGAATTTTAATGTTGATTCTTCTTTCAGTTGGCTAAAGTAACTTCCACTCATTTTTAGTTCAGTTTCTCTGTGAATACCTGAGGATATCATTATAGAGGCTTTACACACCAATGAAGTTTTGTAATATTTTTCTCTCAGTAATCAGTAAGCATTGCTCCACTGTCTTCAAGCAGTTCTTGTGGCGGAGGAAAGTCAGAGACAAATTTGGAAGTACACTTTTTTTCTAATCGGTATCTTTAGAGAAATTTTTAAAATTTTTTTCATGTAATTGAAAACTTGTGTCCATATAGAGGTCTGCTTTCACTGATTTTTCCATTGGCATAGGTCCATTTTTAACCCCCCTCTCAAAGTGTTCCGTAATTATTCTCTGACTTTTTGATGTACTCTTGTTCTTTGTTTTCCCTCAAAATTCCTCAAAAACACAAAATTCTTGGGTCTCCTCTCTCTTCCTTCTATACCAGTTCTGACCAATGGAAATGTAAGGTGAGTCACTAATGTAATTTCCAGTTTTCTAGCAGCCACATTTTGAAAAATAAAAACAAACAGGTGACACTGACCCTAGCAAGTCTCAGAATCCGGTGTGTGTCACCCTGACAGCGCCTCTCAGTGCAGGGCGGCCCCTTTCGGGGGCTCACCGGCAACGCACCGCAGGGACTTCTGCACGGGGCACAGGTCTCCGTCTGCTGCATAACCCTCTCCATTATTTAATTTTTTTTCCAAAATTTTTGGTTATCTACTTTCTAGGAGAATCCCAAACTTGTCTTTCTTATTACTGATTCAGCTTTTCGTACCATCATTCCTGTTCTCCAGCTACCGCCGACTTCAATTCTCGTGTGGGGGGTTTTGTCTGCTCGCTTCTTTCCCTTAGCTTAGCCTTTCCATCCACTGCCTTTCGGTCAAAGTCTGTTCTCAGGTCGTGACTTCCTGCTCTCATTTCATAGCTGCCTGTGTAAGCTTCCCATGTCTGTGCGCTGTTCACAGTAACCACAGCAAACAGGAATCATCCCCCTGTGCGGTCTCACGGTGCTGTCTCTCTCCACCTTTGAACTTACCATGCTGTGTTATAATTACTTCTTTACTTTTCTGTGGCTGCCAGTGGAAAATGAACTTTTACGTCTCTCTTGTTCACAGCTGTACCCCCTGTGTGCGCACAGTGCCCGATACAGGTGGCAGGGGGCACTCAGTAAAATCCAGGGGGGGCAAAAGGAGGTCTGTGGTTGTTTGTATAGAAGGGAATACAATAATTACTCAATAGTAATACAAGAATAAACTGTTTCATGTACTCTCAACTACAGACCTACTTTTGCACACCCCTGTATTTACTGCTGAGTATTCAAAAATTTTTATTTGAAATTTTTCCTGTTTCTGCTTTTTATGATTTTCAGAGGTTTTCTTATCTTCTGAGTCACTATAGGTTTGTTTTTTTTTTCCGTTGTAAAACCTCAATTTGTCTTATGTTGACTTACCATCTGTCCCTGATCACATACTGCTGTGTGACGAACCACCCGGAATGCAGCGTCATCGAACAACAAACATGACTGTGCACGCGTGCCTTCCGCGCATGAGGAATCTGGAAAAGGCACAGTGGGGTCGGCTTCCCTCTGCTCCCTGGGGTGTGGGCTCCCGCAGTGGCTCCCACTGTGAGGACTGCTGTCTCCACTCTGAGACTGTCCTCATTCGCAGGTCTGGTGCCTGGCCTCAGAGGGCTTGGCTGGAACTGTCAACCAGAGCACCTGCCTGTGGCCTCTCTAGAATAGCTTGTGCTTGCCACAACATTGCTGCTGGGTCCCAAGGTGGCGCCCCAGGGAGTGAATGTTCTCAGAGACCAAGGCAAGAGCTGCTAGTCTCCTGACCTGGCCCAGGAAGTCACACAGCATCGCTTCAACTACACTGGTTACAAGAATGCCTCTAAGGTCAGGTTCAAGGGGAAGGAGATCATACTTCATCTTTTGACAGGTGAATGGCAAGGTCACATTCAGAAGAGTATGGGGGTGGGAGATATAGTGGCAGCCACCTTTGGAAACTATAACTTGCCACATCCTTCAGCTCAGGGTGGAGATGGAGGGGATGCCTCCACACTCACAGGATGTGCACACTATCATTAATCTCACTTTCTGTGCCCTTGAGTACCGACGGCACTCGGGCCTGCTCACGTCCAACCCTCACGGGAAGGCACCGCTGGGGAGCACAGCTCCCCATCTGCTCCCTAGCACCTGGGAGGCTCGCACCTAATCGGGGCTGTGTGCCGAGCAGGGATCCCTACCACCCCTCGATGTGCATCCACCCAAGACTCTTCCTGCTTGCCTCTCCTGCACCACGAGTGGTAGTTTGGACTGCGCCCGCCCCTCCTCAGGTGTTCTTTTGGTAATACAGTCTTAACTTATCAAAAAAGATGTCCCAGGGGGTGGTGTGGAGCACAGGGAGAATAACTCTTGCCCTTGAAAGTCATGGCCATGTAGCAGAAAGACAGATTCCTGCTTTTCTAGTTATTTTCTAAGTCAGGAGCACACGATGGAATCTACTTCCATTGGCAATAGGTCAGATTTCCTGAGACTGTTCATCTTCTCCTGGGTCTCCATGGGGGCTCTGGTGGGATGTTGGAAGAGGCTGTATGAAGGGATGCTTGCCAGATCCACATGCTCCAGGAGGTAAGGGAGCGGGGGGACTGTCCCTTGAGAGTCTATGAAGATCAAATAGGCTAATACTACCATCGTGTACTCATTTCTCTGAAATATCTGGAAGTCAATACATATTGCAATAATGTTTCCTTTTTAATGGTTATGTAATATTCCATAATGTGGATACTCTATAGTTTACTCCACCAGTTTATTTCCAGTCTGGTTGTATTTGTCTGCTACTAACAACTGCGCAGTGAATAAATGCCTGCATAAAGGCTTTGGCTTCTGGTTGAAGAGACACAGCTATGTTGAGCAGAGGCTTTTTTTAAAACCCGCTCGTTTCCACTTCCCTTTGTTTCCACGTTGCCCCGAGAAGAGGTCTTTGAACATAGAAAAGCTTTGGGGTTTTCCACTTCCTGGATGTTTGGCCCCTTTTATCAATACCCCAACTCAGTTTAGTTTACTTCTCAGTCTTGAGCCTGAAGCCTCAATCTGAATTCAGTCTGGACCTGCCGGGGTTGATTGCCACTAGCAGCCTGGATTTGGAGGGGACCGTGCTTCCTGCCTGCCGGCCCCCTAACACAGAAGTTCATGAAGGCGAAAGGGTGACAAGGAGCCCTGAGGTTTGTCCTCTCACTTGACCAATGAGGCATAAAGCTTCCATCTGTCTCTGAGAGACTTACAAAACTCCTTTATGATTCTGCTTGAAATAGTCTTCTCTCCACCCCCTCCCTTCCTGATTGTGAGGCCTTCACTGGATTCCCGCAAAGAGCTTTGATTTGGTGCAATGCTTTCTGCAGCCCTGTGGCCCTGCAGAGACGCGCTGTGCTCAGCACTGCTCTGTGTCCTTCCAGAATAGCAGGCAGAAGAGACTGCCAGGCCTTTATACTCCTCTGTGTGCATTCTTGATTTTCTTCCTCTGTGGTTGCTTTAATCACATGGCAGCGGGTTTGGCATTTGCTTATATCAGGGCAGTCAGTGCCCTAACTTCACTTTAACTCAGAACCTCTCCAAGAGCTACTGCCATGGATTCCACCAGCAGAGAATTGATGCAGCTCCATCTAAGGTCCCTAGCATCGTCAGACATTGATGGGACATCTCTAATGTCCAGGGCATGGTGCTTAATGCTGGGAATTCAAAGGGGAAAGAGACTCATGAAACTCTGCACCCACAATAAAGTGGTAAATACAGTCCTAGGATTCATAGAATGTTCCAGGTCTTTGGGAGCACAGAGTTTGGTCCTGAAAAGGCAGGTAAAGGCTTCAGAGAGGAGGACATTTGAGCTGGGTCCTAAAGGATGAGCTCAAGTTCACAAAAGAGGGAGGGGGGACAAGGGCACTGACATGTAAAAGAGCCCAGTAATGTTAGTACAAGACAGGGGCCAACAGATGAATTAATGTAGTAGCAGAGTAGATGAAAAGGCCAGGAGGAGGCAAGACTGTGAAGGGCCTTGAGTGCATTCATTCATTCAGTAGATTTTCTAGACCAGCATTGTCCAGTAGAAATATAGTGTGGGCTATGTCTGTATTTAAAAAGTTTTCGTGGTCATATTAACAACAGCAAAAAAGTAAAAAGAAACAAATACAATTAATTTAATAATGCATTTTATTTAACCTAATATATTCGAAGTATTATTTCAACATGTAATCAGTATAAAATTATTGAGATATTTTTACATTCTTTTTAACTTTGTCTTCAAAATTTGGTACTTAAGTGTATCTTAATTAAGATGCTAAATTATCATCATAAATATTAACATTGTATTTGTATTTCATAAAATTTACAGTTGAAACAGTAGATTTCACATATTCAAGTTGTTCCAACATATATTTGAATTTTCTACTGAGTTAAATACCAGTTTTAAAAGTTAGATTAATTTTAATTACGTAGTATCAAAACTTCCATTCGTCATTCCTAACCCCCTTTCAAGTGTTCAGAAGCCACTTTTTGCTGCTGTATCGGATAACACAGTTCTAGAACAACTTAGAAAGTTTGCACTAAATATGCAGATAATGGAGGGGACCATTTTAACAGGGAAATGACTGATTAGTTAGGTTTTAAGAAAGTCACTTTGAGAAAGGATAGATTTTTCATTTCTGTAAGAAGATCTGGTTGTCAAATTTAAACTCCAGGCAGAATTGAGAGGAGGAGAAGGAAAGTAGTGCCTTGTAACATTTTAATTAGACAAATGGCTTGTGTTTTGGGAAGTCCTATGCACAGAGAAGCCGTAAACATGCACATTATAATCCATCCTCGGATTGTTGGTAACACTTGACCTTAAATCTCTCTAAAGTGAAGGTATGCATGCATGGTCCTTCTTTTTATGGCCTCGTGACTGAGGAGAAATATGTGGCCTGACCAGATTTGTAAAATGGTGGCTCCCCAGGAGCAGTCTTCACACAACCTTAAATTTGAAAAATGCAGCTAGGCGTTGTCCCCAGCGGTGCCCAGGTGCTGCATGTTCAGGACATCTGCCTTGGCGGAGCCCCCGCTGCTGTCCTCTGGCAGTGAAGGACCCCGTGGTGTGAGGCTGTGCTTTAACAGAGGACGAGATTAGAAGAGGAAGAAGGTGCTCACTCACTGATCATAAACCACTCTGTGACAGCTTGCGTTTGTCCAAGAAGCCCCATGGTGCCATACATCAAATGCAAAAGTAAAAATCAAGTGATCTTTTGAACAGTGTGTGAAAATTCAGGAAAAACACAACTGGATCTGGACAGTGTTTGAACCAGCCAACAGTTTCATGGTTTCTAATTCATAGAACTAAAGAATAAAGACAAAACATGTAACTCCGAAAATGGTGTGACTACCTTCCTAATGTAGCAATGCATTTCCACTACGCACTACCCTGCTCCACAAGTTAGGTGAAAACTCAAAAATATAACCAGATTTCCTGTTCGTTTGCTTTTAGCTACTTTATTTTTAAAAATCTTTTTTAAAGATTTTATTTATTTATTTTTAGAAAGTAAAAGAGGGAGAAAGAGAGTGAGAGAGAAACATCAATGTGTGGTTGCCTCTCATGTGCCCCCAGCTGGGGACCTGGCCCACAACCCAGGCATGTGCCCTGGCTGGGAACCAAATTGGCAACCCTTTGGTTTGCAGTCCAGTGCTCATTCCACTGAACCACACTGTCCAGGGCTAAAAAAAATCCTTTTGTATACCAATCAGAACATCTCTTAGTGGAAGATTTTATATTAAGTCTCAGACCAAAAGCCATTTACCTAGTTTTCCATTAAAGGCATTAAAACCTCATACATTCTGACTCTGATCATTCAGAATTGGAGATCTTTTAGGAAAAGGACATCATGAAAGTTACTTTTCTTGTCCATAGAAAAAGAGGGTTGCTGTAAATTAATACGAACATTGATTATGGAGCAAAAACTTACCCTTGCAAGACACCTTATTTTCAAGTTTTAAGTCCCCTTCACACAAAACAACCAATATGCTAATGACACAGCATATCTGTCTGTGCACTAAGGATGCTGAACACTAGCACCTGGTTAGCTGGTTTAAATTAGCTGGCATTGTAGCAGTGAGAATGGTTCCTGTAATTTAGCAAGCACTTAGTAAGTTGGGGTTACACAGTTATACATGAAAATAGAAAAGCTACATAGTGTTCTAAAATATTCCCGTGTGGGAATTAGATGAGGAGGGAGAATTGACACTGAGATTCGGGAAATGTCCAGGTAATCTGTGGAGAACCAAGGGAGAAACTTGGCTTATAGACGGAAGGCTTTGGCCCCGCCAAGTTAGCTGGATGCTCTTTTGCTTCATAAAAAACCCAATCCATAGCTTTCCCAGCGTGCACACACACACACACACACACACACAGCGCATACACAAAAACCCTTTCGATGATTCTTTTTTTCAAAGTTGCCTCACTGCCTCTAGAATTTTATTCTCAGAGCTGTGCTTCTTGGGACTGACTATCCCAGATAGCTTCATAGATTTCCCATTCACTGAAGTCAAAGGCTGCTTTTTCCATCTCAAAAGCCTGATTATTTGATTTTCATCTTTACATTTCCTCACATCCTTGGGCTCCACAGAGGCTCACATCACAGCATGTGGCTGAGTGACAAATGAGAAGCTTTTTGTTTATTTAATTAAATAAAGAACTCCCATATGTAAGCCACAAAGCAAAATGAGTTGTATGGTTTGGAATGGAAATAGAAACGGGAAATGGTCCAGCTAAGCCCTCCGCACCTCCCAGCCCTCAGAAAATACCAGGCCTTGCCCTTCGGGCGCTTGTGCTTATTAGCCCTTTTTTCTAAGCCAAGTTGCCCGGTATTATTAGAAAGAATCCCATCTCCTTACATATAGCCCAGACTCTGGGTCGGGAAATGGGCTCCAGGAGGGAGGGAGGGAAGCAGGAAGGGAGCTAGCGAACCAGGACAGCAGTCAAGTGACGGCAGAAGTGATTTTTTTTTAAGGTAAAATCAATGAGTACAAAGTACTTCGGCTTCAGTGGTGGTAAAGTTCATTATTTTAAAGGATAGTTATGATTACTTTTCCTGGGAAGCCTCCGTGCTGTTGCATTCAGCAACCGCGAGAACAGATGCCGGAGACCTTTCAGGGTTTCAGAGATGTTACTTTATTGGCCAAGTTTTACCTGCGCAGGGGCGGACTCTCAGGGTGTCCAGAGACACAGTACCCACAAGGGCTGCAGACGTCTCGCCGTGCGCTTACAGCTAAGTCCTTATATAGGGGCGGGCAAGCAAGCGTTATACAGAAGCAGACGTGGCAGTTAGCTGTTCGCTCACAAAGACCATGGGTGGGAACAGGGTTGGGCATTGGCTCAACAGAGGTAGCTTTACAAACCAAACATGTTAGGTTGCATCTGTTTTACAATCCTTTGTACTTGCTAAGTTTTCCTTGCTCCTTACACGTGCCTCCCTAAGACTGTGTAGCGTGCTTCTTTACAGCCCCTGAGTTTACGAGCTTGCATCCTCCTGTGTCGATTCCGGTAATTGTCTGTCTCCGCCCTTGAGCTGGGAGCGCCTGGGAGCTGGACTGTGGTGTCTTACTCAACTCAGTGTCCCAGCACAGAACGCATCGTTCGCACCCGGGACACGTTTGCTGTCTGAAAGGACAAGGAGGGTGCTGTGGGGGGCGGGGGGGACATGGCAACGGCTAAGAGCTGGCCCCGCAGATGGAGACCCTCGAGCCAGGGACACAAGTTGCAGGTGGCCATCTCTGGGTCTCCTGTAAGGACCAAGTCTGACAGATTTATGGGGGCTAGGCGTGCTTACATGTTTTTCAGTTTCAGTTGTAATTTTTTCTTTATTGTGAGAAATATCCATACAGGAATGCCTACAAGAATTACATACACTTCGAGGAACAGTAAATGAACATGTGTCATCACCACAAAGGTCAGGAAATAGAGCATCACAGAAATCTGCCCCCCACACACACACCCCATGTCACCTGATCACACCATCTGTTCTCTTCCCAAAAAGTGACCACAGTTCTAACTTTTCTGATCATTTCCTTGCTTTTTATGATTTTACCGCCTAGGTATGAATCCCTGACTGATATAATTTAGCTTTGCTGGTCTTCTAGCTTCCTGTTAATTCGTACAGCATGCTCTGCAGGCAGACTTGCCGCTCCCCCTCAGATCGTGATCGGCCGGTGTTGCTGCATGCAGCTCTAGCTTGTTTTTCATGGCCATAGTATCCCATTATATGACTGTGCCACAACTTTTTTTACTTAAAGATAGAACATTTCATTTTATAAAGAGATATATGTAGGGTGTCTGTACCTGGTTTCCTCAGGCAACTTACCTGGCCCAGAACTTAACTGCCCATCTGTTCTGCTTGAAACTTGCTGCTTCTCCTGTATTCCCTCTCCTTTAAGGGAACCTCCTGGCGCTCAAGCCAGAAATGGGGTGTGCTTGATTCTTGCTCCTTCAGTTCCCATTGGTATTCAGGCATCATTTCTGTGGTGGCCTTCTTTCCATTTCTCCAGCTGTCTTCTCTCCTTCCTGCTGCCCTCAGTAAGGGAGGAGCTTATGCCATGATTTATCTAGCCACCTACTGCCAATGGACTTTTGCAGGCCTTCCAGTTTGGAGCTATTACAAACAGTGCTTCTATAAACACTGATGTATTTATTTTCTGGGATATTCAAATGTGTTTTGCTTTGAAAATTTATTCTACCACTGAAATCAGTGAATCCCTAACGTTGTGAAATCAAAACTAGTTTGCCCAAAGAAGGTAGATGAGAGTTGAAGAAATTGTTGTTTCTCGAAGTGGGATCCAAGATGACCCTCATCAATATCATCTAGAGCAGGGGTGTCCAAACTTGTTCCAGTATGTCTGGGACACACTGGAAGAAGAAGAGTTGTCTTGGGCCACACATTAAATACACTGTGACATGTAATCACAAAAATAATCTCCTGTTTTACTTCAATTTACAATTTTGTGTTGAGCCGCATTCATAGCCATCCTGGGTTGCATGCAGCCCGTGAGCCATGGGTTAGACACCCCGATCTAGGAAATTTGTTAAGTAGGCAGTTCAGAAGGCCCAGCCCAAACCTGCCAAATGAGAACCTCTGGGGATGAAGCCCAAAAAAGCTGTATTAAACAAGCTCGCTACCCGCTCCTCCCTTCCCATGAGTCTCATATGGATCGCTAAGCCTCTACTTGCTTCGGATATTACCTGTGATGGGACAAATCTCAGTGGTTGGCATGTTATGAAATTCTAAGTGAGGAAGGGGAAGTAGTGCCTTCATGCCCAGGAAATCAGCTCTCTCCCTACTTCCTCTGTTGTTGGCTCTTTGCACTGGTGTATCAACAATCCCCAGGTGGACTCTGTCCTTAGCACACCTGCAAGTTGAGGCCCCAGCCTTTGCTTTACAACTGCCCCCTGTTCTGCTCTGTAGCACTCAACCTTGGCCCCAGTTCCTTCCTATGCTGCTCCAAATGCTCCAGAACTCTCACAAACCTCATTTCTACTAATTCCAGCCTTTCCATGACACTTCACAGTTCTTTACCTCAACAGGGCACCTAGTTTTGTTGTTGTTTTAAACAGACTTTATTTTTGAGAGTTTTAGGTTCACAACAAAACTGAGCCGAGTTCTCACATACCCATCCCCAAACACACACAACCTCCTCCCCCACACGAGTGGTACATTTATTACAATCTATGAACCTACATCCATGTATCATAATCACAAAGTCCTGTTTCTACAGGTCTTGACAAATGTATGGCATGTATCCACCATCATACATACCGAGCAGTTTCACTACCACACAAACCCTGTGTCCCACCTATTCATTCCTCTCCCCACGACCCGATCTGTTTACTGTCTCCTAGTTTTCCCTTTTCCAGAATGTCATACAGTACGTAGCCTTTTCAGATTACCTCCTTTCACTTAGTAACACGCATTTTAAGTTTCCTCCACATCTTTTCATGGCTTAATAGCTCATTTCTTTTGAGTACTAAATAACGTTATGTTGTCTGGTTGTTTATCCAACTAATGCAAGGTATCTTTGGTTGCTTCCAAGTTTTGGCAATTACGAGTAAAGCTCATAAACATTCCTGTGCAGGTTTTTGTGTGGATGTACTTTCAACTCCTTTGGGTAAATACCAAGGAGTGAAATTGCTGGACACATGGTAAGAACGTTTAATTTTTTAAGAAACTGACAAACTG
The DNA here is from genome assembly GCA_028533065.1 of Trachops cirrhosus. Lineage (NCBI taxonomy): Eukaryota > Metazoa > Chordata > Mammalia > Chiroptera > Phyllostomidae > Trachops > Trachops cirrhosus. The sequence goes on from CM052542.1 coordinate 52,220,480, forward strand.
CCTACCAAGTGGCGGTACATCGTTTTGCATTTGCATCAGGCAAGAGTGTTCTTATTGTTCCACATCCTTGACAGCTTTGGTGTTGTCAGAGTTATCTGGATTTTGGCTGTTCTAATAAGGTGTATAGTGGTATCTTGTCATTTTAATTTAGACACAGTTTTTCAACTACTCACTTCTTTGGTTTTGGTGTCTTATTAAAATTTCGCACAGCAAGTTATAAGCAGGTAAGTTTTTATTATTACAAAGGGTGTTATTTACAATGGTTTCTTAAGACGTTCTCTTTTTTTCCTTTTATAGATCAATGCAGAGGGGACACCAGAGGAAGTTTTTCTTCAACTCTGCACAGCTGTTGACTCTATTTTCTAAAGACAAAGTGCATGTATGTTAAGGAGAGTGGAGACAGAAAAATATTAAAAGGCTCATACCTTAACAATATGTTTCAGGTTAAACTTTTTGTGTCCCCTTGAAATCCTGACATTGCTGTGTCCTTCCCAGCCTGACCTGTCTGAGGCGTCTGGAAACCATGCATGGTGCATTTGATATCACCCAACCTCTTCCCAACTCAGATCGAGGTCTGTACTCACCGCCCGCACTTTTCCATTGTGCAGCTAGCACCTCAGAGCTAAGGTAGAATGAGGCCAGTCTGCCAGTTGTGCCCTCAGGACTTAGCTCGAGAGTCTGATCATCTGGTTCTCCTCTCATCAAACAGGCAGTTAGTTAGCATCCGTAACTTCCCCATCGTTATCTTCCTTCCTCTCCCCAAGATCTGTATGCTGTTGCCTGATGAAGGACCTTCATATTGGGGGTGGTGGGGAATAAGCCAGGGTATCTTCCTCTGATAACTGTTTCCTCAGGTCTTATCTACTAGTAGCTCAGAGCCAGAGATTAGGTTGATAATAAGAGGTATTGATTAGAAATCTGATTCCATTTGAAAACTCTTTTAAAAAATGTGAAATTGTATAGTTTTTCCAAGACAGCAAAACCCAGACTAGTCACCAATAACATTTCTCTACCCCCTTTTATGAAACTAGCTACTTGGAATACTGTCATAATGGCTAAAAGAACCAACCGTGGAGAAAATTGTCTGACCTGGTTTATACCTGGTGGTGCATTTTGGCATTATACATCAATACAAATGACCAAGCATAATTTAAAAGCATGAGGTGGTTTATTATTGCATTCACTGGACTAATGTCAACTTAAAAGAGTTTTGATTTTAAATGACCACCTATTTACTTAATAGTTCCCCAGACAAGTACAGTAACAGTAATAAAAGTGATGTGGGTGGGAGGAGCACATCAGTACACAATGTTTAACAGATCCTGATGCTCTTGTTTCATACGGGCCTTTTCCAGGGGTTTGCAAACCTTATCATACCCAAATGTATAATTGTTTCCTTGCATTAAACCAGTGAAGTTTGGGTTCTCTTTTGTGCTATCAGTTGCCAAAATCAGAGTTTATGTATTCTACTGGAATAACTGCATCTCCCTCTATTCAGTCACAAGAGACCATAGTTTCCGTTTGCATGATTTTTTTTTCTTCAGTGGTTGTGCAGATAAGAATTCATTTCTGGGACAAAACTGTATTTTTAAAGTCATTTTTTCTCTTGCAATAAGTATGTACGAATAAAGTAAATGGAACACATGATAACTTTTTCTATTTATTTGTAACTCACATCATTCCGGAAAGCATTTGAAACTTTATTCCAAACAGAAGTAGAAGCACACACAGTAATATTTGAGATTTATATGCTCATATGGTTTTAATTTTGGCCATAGATCAGTTTTGAGCTATTACAGACAGAACTCTCAGTATATTCATGACACGTGGTAATTTTCGTTATTTCCTTTTTTTCTAGCAGTCATTCGTAAACAGAAATGTCAGTGTTTGCTAAAGAAGAAATTAGATTTCTTTGGTTACAATTATGCCTCTACCAACAAAAAGGGGCATGTTCCTACCATTCACACAGCTGTCAAATACTTTATTACCACGCCAAGTCGTCACACACTTTATAGGGGAGCACAAGGAGTATTTGAGCAAATTAGAAAAAGACAGTTACAGGATGAAAATGATCAGTTGTACCAGAAAACAAAAGATGACTTGACTCTTTATAGGGATTAACATTCTTTGAACACATCCCACATATTGGCAAACACAGTCCATGTTCAAGCTTTGACAGCTTGGGTAAATGAAATGAGATATCAGGGCAGCAAACTGTAGTTGGCTGCCCTCTTGAAAAATATCAGTAGGGGTAAATGGCTTTGCCCCTAGACAGTATCTAGAGGTGCAAATCAAGTCTTTAGCACTACTGCTAAAGCACATTACTGATCTGAATGGCTTGAAATGACATCACAATGTTAAAAGTCATAGGATTTTAAAGCAGGAAGGGACCTTAGAGGTCTCTGCCTAGTAGGAGAGTTTGTGTGTACGTATGTAGAAGACGTCAGAACATGGTCCAAGCTCCTTTACAATGGTCTACTTTCAAGGCCTCACCTGACCTGGCCCTGTACCTCCCCACCCCATCAATCACCACTCTCTTGCTCATTTGGCTAAATCTACAACAGCCTGCTTAATATTGCCTCAGCAGGCCAAGCTCTTTACTGGTTAGGGCCCTTGTCATCCTCCTGCCTGTTCCTCCAGGTATCTGCAAGGCCAATCCATTCAGGTCACAGCTTAAACTGACCCTTGTCATTGAGGCGCTTTTTCATTATTCCTTCTAAAATGACAGAATGGTCCCCATTCGTCCACCATTTTTCTTCAAGCATTATTTTTCTTCATTAGCATTTATCTCTGCCTAAAACTACCTAATTTTTATTGTTGGTCTTCTGAATTAGCCTAATAAACTCCACAATAGCAAGGCTTTGTATGCTCAGTCCCACACAGAAGAATCACTGAAAGCTAACATTTAATCCTCAAAACTTCAGTTTTCTCATCTACACAGTGGAGATGATAATAGTAAGCAACCTTACAGAGGTGTTAAGAGAATTAAACAACTTAATAATACATGTCAATTATTAACTAGCTCCTAGTGTTCAGTAAAAAGGTGGTTCTTGGTCAACATTTATTGAGTGCCTCACTCCCACAATTGGCACTAGGACCTCAAATTCCTACTCTAGTGACCTTTCTATTACATCAGCCTAAAACCACGGCTGAGAATGAAGGTGCATGGCCCAACTAGGGTCCCGGTGAGAACCCAAATCTCAGCCACCAAGCTAACCACATCCTCAAGATAAGACAGGACTCAATTTCTTCAGCCCTCACAGAGCCCTGTAAAGTAGACCTATTGAGGTAAGCCCTCTGTGGGTCCCACAGGCTCGCTCAGGCATGTGGGGGTGTTACCTTCCTAGAGAAAAAAAATGTAACTCTCCAAAACATTGGTTATACTACTGAAAAATATTTACTGAGAATCTAAGAAGCAGGTCCTAATAACAGACATGGATGGTCTCTGTCCTCATAGAGCTAAATGTGACACCACTCTCAAAAATCCACTTAATAAGCTACAAGAACTGTTGGGGGGGGGATTGTTTCTTTTTGTGGGAATTAAACAGAAGCACATTTTTCATCTAGGTAAGAAATAAAAACAAATACTTTGCAGCCTAAATGGGACAATGCCTCTATAAACTTGTGAAAAAACCTGCTTGTTATCTGGACATTTCTAATCCTGAACAGTGCACCTAGAACAACAGCCTTCCAACTTTGCTATCCACAGTGAAAAATAGCTTATATAGCATGACTAAAAAAGCCATTTCACAAAACATTTATCCTTACTACATGTGATATAATACTTCCTCTATTTCTTTTTTTTAAATGTTCCTCATACCTCAGAAAATTGTGTTCAAAAACAAGGCATACTATTAGGTTAAGTGAGAGGCACCAAACATGCACAGGAACAAATTCTACCTGAGGCAGGAGACAGAAGTCTTAGTCCCAACTTTGCCTAAAGCCTCATGGTCATGTTTGCTGCTGTATTAGGGTATGCAAATTATATGCATGTGTGTCTAAGACATCACAGCAGGCTGTTTCAGTGCATCTCCCTCATCTACAGATATGCTTCTCCATTCTGTGCTATAAACCTAGGCCCATGCTCAGGTTTATACTCTAGGAACTACTCTGCACCAGGAAGAATGAATGCAAGTCAACCCCTGCCCCCTCCAACTCGACCACCTTCCTGATGCCTGACACCAGGGTAAATAGGGGAAAGAGGCAGACGCTGACTCTGGGGCAATCTGTCTAGGTTAAAATCCAAGTGTCACCAATCTGCTAACTCTTTGACCTTGGCCAGGTTACGTAATGTCTCTGGCTAGATTTCCCCATATGAAAACAATAAAAGAACCTGCCTCATAAGGATGTCAGAATTAAATCCGTTACTACATGCTTGCTTGGCACACAGTGAGCACTGTATCAATGTTTGCTATTATTAAGTCCACATCACACCAATCAAAACCTCCTCTGCCTAAACCTTAAAGCTGTGGTTTTAGATGTCATTTAAAGTTCCTTCAGTTCTTATCAAATAACTTGAGCACATTATTTCAGGAAATACTATATCTGACCTACTGAATACTACTTAACAAGCAATGCTTTTAACAAGTAGGTCTCTGTTGTCTCTTCACAGCTAATACTTCTTTGTAGAAGATGGAAGGCCTACTAGCAGATGACAGCCCTGCCGCCTCCTGCAGACCTCCAATTAAAACAACACAAAACACATTAAAACTACCACTACTACCCTGTAGGGCCTTTTAAAGCTGTAAGGACTACTTGCTTGGAGCTGAAAAAATGTAAAACAAACACATCTTTGCTCAAGCAGAAAATAATCCTTTGTTCCTCAAAATTTTCAAAATCTTTGCCCTTGAAAAATACATTTAAGTAGATTTATTTTGTCTATTGTTTACATAAGTGTATCATTCATAGACCTCTTCCGAAGCATATTTCATACTTTGTGGGATTTTTGAATGTATCTGAAGCGTTCTCCAAAACTAACTGGTATTGCTTTTATACAAACACGGAAGTTACAGAAGTTAGCATCAAGTGCTACTGTCTTGGTGCAAGCCGAAGGTAGGTCTTCTGTCATATTCACTTAACATTTAATATCAAAATGCCCAGACTGCTAATGAATCCCCTTCTTATTCCCCCAACTAATAATCCCGGGTGAGAAGCTAAGCTCAAGTCCATTTCCTTTTCTTACTGATAAGAATATATTTTATCAACATGATCAGTAATCTTTAATATATTATGTTAAAAATCTCATATTTCTAGGTTTAAAATTATATTACTTTTCTGAATTAAAAGTATTCAGGGTATGATTTCCATACCCTACAATGTGGTAAAGAGGACTGGTAAATAATGTTCTCTTAATTTAAAATTAGAAAAAACGGGAGACTCAAAATTGGGTCAGTATAATACTTAATCAATATTGTCTTTTCCAATAGTCAATAATAATATCCAGGGAATACAGTGATTCTCAAAAACCACCTACTTATATTAAATACATGGGGGGGTTATTCTCATCAAAAAAGAATGAGTAAAAATTTCAACCTGTTTAGTTTTCATATCTGAACACAGCTGCCTTTATCTAACCACAGTATGTGTTCTTTTGTAACCTGTTTAATGTAGTGATTCGGCACACGCTGAGTGAGAAAACATTACCATCTTTTACAGAGCTTCTCAAGTCCACCCTCTTTTCTATAATAGAGTCCTTCCTCTTTTTAAAGGACAGATAGGTAAAGCAAATTCTTAAAAAAAAATTCAGTTTTAACAGTAGTAAAAAAAATCCAAAATCTAACCAAAGGAAGTCACAACAAGCATTCTACAATATAAACAGACAGTATTCACATAGTTTATTTCTCACAGTTCTCCTGACAAATGAACATCATTCAGGAACATACTGTATACAGATAAGAAGAAACATACAAAATGTTTTAAATGATGCACAACAAAATCCAGCAGTATAAAAGAATGCATGTGAACACTTGCTCACTGCGCAGACTAAATTTAATCACTTGTTTAAATAGTAATAAAAATACAATCTTTTATGGATCTTGTGCAGACTACAAAAGAGGGGAATTATTACCATATATATGATCTTTATATTAGGCAGTTTTCTTTGATGAGTTGCACTGACAACTCCAAATACAGAGGCAGAAGGCTGTGTATTTCAAAAGAATTAATGTTGTGAATTAGAGACTTTACACAGTTACTACCACTGGCACTTTTCACCATAGTTTGTACACATCACATGATCATCTTATATAACATTACATTTAAAAATATTATCTGAGTGACCATTTTATAACATTCACACACCATGAGCTGGTTAAGGAAGCAATGTGACTGCTGCCTCCTGTAGTGCTTCACTGTTGGTAATAAGGACAGTTCATTGTGGTTAAAAGAAATTAGACATCAATGTGGTTAAGCAGCTCCAATTTACTAAAGGCCATCAAAGGCCGCCACTGGGACAGTGAGTTTTTTTTTAAGTGTATATTCTAGAAGCAAACACCTTCATCGGTTAAAACTTTGTCTAAAGAAGTCAGTTTCTGTGCTGAAAACTATTTTCACAAAACTGGAAGCTACTAAACTGTTTTATATAAATACTTTTGTCTTCTCATTATCATATGCATGACCAAGTTCTTCGGAAACCTTTGGAATTTACTCACTTTTTAATGTGTGCTCTCATTTCCATCTCACCTATTTAAGTGCCACCTAAAAGACTTTAAGGTGGTGGTGAGAAACTCACCAAGGAAACCCTTAGCTCACCAGGAATGTTCAGCTGCTGAACAGTGATCTAGAGCCACAACAGTGCAGAGCTGGACTTGACGAGAACACTCAGGAAGCTGTCATGCTGTGAGTGTCACTTCAGGGAAAGCAGAGAATCTTTCCAAACTGTGCACATAATTCACAATGATACCATTGCTATATGTTGAAGAGGACTAGTATATGATGTTCTCTTCCATGTCATCTGTTTGCCGGAAAGTAGTTTGGGTCAAGGTAATTATAACTGGTGCCCTGGGACACACAGTAGTCTCTGTCTAAAAATGTCTCTGACCTATAAACAGGTTCTAGTTGGTGATCTTCTTTGTGAATATCTGTTTCATGCAGGCTGCAAAGAAAAAACACACACCAAACACATTATTACATGGCAGTGGATGCATTTTGGCCTAAATATTACAAAATTTCCTCACAGCTCAACTGGTTTAAATCCATTAATCTATCAAAATCTCTAATGGAAAGTTAGTTACTTTGCATTATCACCTAAGAAAAAAATTTTCAACCTTTTCCATCTCATGGCACACATAAACTAATTACAATTCTGCAACACAACAAAAAAGCTTTTTTTGCCAATTTGACTAAAAAAAAGAAAAAGAAAAAAGTATAATTTTGATTCATTCCCACCAGATGGCTACTACTGTGTTGGCTGTTGTCACTTTTTTTTTTTTTTTTTTGTCAATCTAAGGGAAAAGAAGTCAGTGCCCCTGACTGAATGTCAGATACTAGATGTCTTAAAAATTCTTGCAGCACACAGGTCTAATCCACTAGATGTGATTTTCTAAGTGGCCTGGAAATAAAATTCACTAGCTGCTGAGATGCTCTCTACTTGTCAAAATTTAAGATCTAAAGTGTAGAAAACACTTACCAGTCTGAACAAGAATCACAGAAATCCAAAGACATTTCTGGAGGACAATCCTGGCAATGCCACCGAACACCCTGGATAGGTTCTATGCCACAGTTATCACACTATAAAAGATTCAGAGAGAAAGAGTATTAACCTATATTGTTCCAAAACCTATTTTTTCTTCTGGAAAACACGTGAGGTGTACAAAGACATCTTCACCTCTCTCCCCATGCACTAGACAGTGGTCTAACACAAACATGGTTATCTGTTAGATACAGTTTCTAGCAAACTAGCTGAAATTCCATCCACTTAAGATCAAGCTACAGGTGGGTAGGAAGGGTATTATACAAAATAACTTTAATAAGTCTTCAGTTTTAAAAAATTTTAAATTAACCACAAACTTGGCATTTGACTGAGGTACTTGAAAAATACCTCACACTAGTGTACAATGACTATAATTTGGGAACCACTCAATACCTCTGGATAGTTAAAACTATCCAAATATGTTACAGAACTACTTAACAGACTATCATACCTAACATAAACCCAAGTGAAGACACAACTCCTCTCCAAAGTTTCCTGATAACCAATGACCAACATGAGGAAAAGGAAGATACAGCTTTTTCTCAGTGAGGTGATAATGTGGTAGCCCTCGATGTGTTCTGTGCTATTTTGGAAATCAAAGTAAATCTCATTTCTAGTTTCCCTGATCATTAGGCCAACTAGAACAGTCGACAGATTGGCCAATAAGCCATAGCTGGGTCTTGCAGCAAAATTATGAGAAGTGAAGAGTTTCCTCTTAAAAGGCTGGAGCTGCCAATTAAGAAAATCTCTAAAACAAAAGTAGGATCACTGAGAAATCAAAGGGAAAAATCATTTAATATAGTCTGACCAATGGCCACACCAGAAAACCAGGGATAATTAGTTACACCATACATCAATATTTTTATGTACACCACTACCACCAAATCTATAGTTCATGGTCTCACTGTTACTTCCTCCAAGCTCATCAAGTACAGTCAATTTAATGCCTAAAGTGGTCTCAAATCTGTAAATCTCTATTTCCATAGGCAACAGGCAAATTCAAGAAATTCTCATTTTGTCTATATTATCAAAAATATCTCTAACCCAGTCTCCCTGCCTCCAGCCTTCTTTTCTTCCTATCCATTCTCTATACTAAGGACACAATTATCTTTTTCTCCTTCACTTAATTTTTTTCAATTACATAAATTAACATACATGGCTATGTTATTGTTAAAAAATTTAACACACAGGCCTGGCTGGTTTGAGTTCTGGTCTGTGAACCAAAAGGTTGCTGGTTCGATCCCTGGTTAGGGCACATGCCTGGGTTGTGGGCCAGGCCCCCAGTTCGGGGTGTGCTGCGAGAGGCAACTGATCAATTTATCTCTCACACACTTATGTTTCTCTCCCTCCTTTTCCCTCCCTCTAAAAATAAATAAAATACTTTAAAATACAATTTAACAACATAGTAGTCAGAAATTAAGAGTTATCCACTCTAAACCGACTGCCTTCCTTAGGTTATCAATACTGATAGTTTAAGAATGACCTTTCTGAAATGCAAATTTCATACTACTGTCTGCTGAAAATCCTTCAACAGTTCCTCAATCCTTTAGGGTCCCCAAACTCTGGGGACCAGTACAGGTCCAGGACTGTTAGGAAGCAGGCTGCACAGCTGGAGGTGATTCTGAATGTAATGCACTTGAATTATCCTGAAACCATCCCTCCCTCTTTTTGAAAAATTTGAAACTCCCCATCTCTTTGAAAAATTATCTTCCACAAAATTGGTCCCTGTTGCCAAAACGTTGGGGACTGCTGCTTTACGACAGTTTAAACTCCTTAGCAAAATTTCCAAGGCACTTCAATAGCTCCTCACTACTCTCCAATATGCACTCTAGTTGTACTCAACTATTGTACTTACTTAACTTCTCTAAATTCCTTAAGATGAATATGGACTAAGTAAGCGCAGAAACTGAGTCTGTCTTGTTTACTGCTGAATTTCTAGAATTAAACAAAGAGCCTGAAACATAATGAGTATTTCAAAATTTAGTGGAATGAATAAATGTATTTCTACTAGTTTCTGAAAAAAGTATCAAAGATAAATGAATTTGAAAAGGCAAAGAAATTTCTGATCCATGAACAATAGCAACAAAAGAGAAATAGCTCCATGGGTGCATGAATAAAGATGTCACACACAGGGGCATACAGGCATTCAGCCATAAAACAGAAGAGAATCCTGCTACTTGTGGCAACATGGATGAACCTAGAGGGCATTATGCAAATTAAAATAAGCCAGGCAGTGAAAGACAAAATGCTACATGATCTCACTGATAGGTGAAATCTAAAAATGTCAAATTCAGAGAAGAGAATAGAACAGGGCTGGGGAACAGGGGTAGGAAAAGCGGGGAGATGTTGGTCAAAGCACACAGACTTTCAATGATAAGATAGTAAGTTCTGGAGATCTAATGTACAGCATGTGATGACAGTTAATAATAATTTTCAAGTATACAACACTGGAAATTTGCTAACAGAGTGTATCTTAAGTGTTGTCCCCACATTAAAAAGTGGTAACTATGTGAGGTAATTTTTTTTTATACCTTAAATACATACAATTTTTACCTGTCAATTATATCTCAAAAAAAAGGAGAAATAACTACACAAAAACTTCTCATCTCACATTTTATCTACAAGTATAGACACCTGTATGTCTGTCTTTTAATAACTATAGCACATTATATAAACAAACAGGACAAGAGCTATATTTACATTTACCTGTATGCTCACAAGTTGTGGCATTTAAAGCTCCAGGACTACCTTAAATATCTCTTTATCATCCTTTCAAAAATTAATTAAGATTATAATAAGTAGTATTTACCTTGAAGCCCACGTGTTGTACAAATCCACTTTCAGCTTGCATTTGCTGAAGTTTCTGCTTCTTTAATTTTTTAAACTGTAATAGTTCCTTGTATTCGGGTAAATTCCTATACGTGATAGGAATACTTTCTTCATCCTATTGAAATAAGGAAAGACAAAAAAAATGTCAGTTTGATAATTAAAATGAACTAAATATAAGAATAGTGATGTAGAATATTTTCTATCAACAAGATTTTTCACTTTTAAGGCACCTCATCTTTTAGAAAATTAGAAGCACAGAAAATTAGTGTTGCTCTTAGCAATTTTCAGACTCGTGCTTTTGGAGAGCTTCTTAATGCAAGAGTTAATACTGGATTGTAGTATGCTACCTCAATAATGCAAGCACTAGGGGAACATGGTATGATTCCCACCTTTTTCTTACACTAATGCAGACTCACTCTACCCAGACACATTTGTGGCTACTTGAAAGCACCCTGATGCTTCCTCAGGTAAATAAGACTTTTTATTAACAAAAAGCAAACCAATCTTTGTTTGCTTTCTGTTCTGTACTCCCAACGATCAAGGCATTACATTCCTCTCTTACTCGAGGGAATGAAATAAGTCACAAAGATGAGCAATAAAAACCATATAAATATATGAAGCTGAAGTTGAAAGATGAGCCACTTCTTCCTATTCTCCCAATTTATTTGTGCTCTGTCACCCAGAACCCTTTTCTTTCCTTTGCTACCTCATGACTGATCCCATGGTCACTAATTCCCACAACACTCCTAAAAGCACATCCAATTCACTGACCCCATATTTTATCAATTACCAATCCTGGACCAGACAACCCTTGCCCCTCTCTTCCCTCTTGTTCTCCATGTTAGGTATCATTAAACTATGGTGTTTATTTTACATCAAGGAAACTGGCCTTTATAGGAATTATAACATCTGCCCAAGGTCAAATAGCTAATTAGTTGTAGAGTCAGATGATATGAACCCGATTTGTCTGACTCTAACTCCTTACAAATTCAGCAGCCTGAAGCCTAAGTAAGAGAGAAGATATCCTTAAATTTTCAGTCTTAAATCTAATCCAACAAATTCTGTCACTATTTAACAGTTTCTAATACCTCTCTCAACTTGGTCATCTACCGCATCCATTCCCTTCTCTGCCCCGACCATTACTTAAAATTTCCCAAAGGCTTCCTGACTGTCTGTAACATCACATCCAAAGTCCTTAGCTAGGTAAAAGACTCTCTACAATCACACATCATCTACCATAAGGTCTCACTATCTCTCATTCATTTCAAATTCTTGTCAACTGAAGATATTAAATAATAGCTACTGCATTCCTATGTCACCACTTAGACAACATAAGTAATCTTATTGTGTCCCACTAATAAATGTGACCTAAATAAATAATGCAGTAAGTGATTTTATAATGAAACTTATTGAATTCAGATACTTTAAGCAAATACAAAGTAAAAACTCTGCTACATTTTTATTTTTTAATTTGCATTTTTAAGTCTAAGGATATTATTGAATTTGGTCAACAATACTAAGATTAAGAGAAGTTAAATTACCTCACACCCATTAGGGTGGCTACTATCAAAAGACAAAAACAAACAAACAAACAAACAGAAAATAGTAAGTACTGGCAAGGATGTTAGAGAAATTAAAATGCCTAAGCACTGTTGGTGAAAATATTGCAGCCACTATGGAAAACTGTATGGTGGTTCCTCAAACATTAAACCAAATCACCATGTGATCCAGCAGTTCTCTTCTGGGTATAATCAAAAGTAAAAGCAGGGACTTCAACAGATAGTTATTTATATACCTGTTCACAGCAGTATTCACAACAGCCCAATGGTTGAAGCTATCTAAGTATGCACTGACAGATGAATGGATAAACAAAGTATGGTGTATATATATAATGCAATGTTAGTCAGCCTTAAAAAGGAAGGAAATGATGATACATTACAAGATAAATGAATCTTGAAGATATTACACTGATATAAGCCAGTAACAGAAGGACAAAAACTGCATGATTCCACTTATATGAAATATGTAGAATAATCAAATTCACAGAGACATAAAGTACACATTGGTAGTTGCCAGAGGCTGGAAGAAGGAGGGAATGTTAAATGGATGTAGAGTTTCAGTTTTGCAAACTGTAAAGAGTTCTGAAGCCTGCATGGTAATATGAATACACTTAACACTACTGAACTGTATACTTAAAATTGGTAAAATGGTAACTTTTACATTATAAGTATTTACCACAATTAAAAATAAAAATTCCAAAAAATTACTCACCCATAAACAGTTATTCTAGTTCTAAGTATGTTAAATTTACATAGAGGAGAAATACAACTAATGTCCAATGGTGCTAAAATGCACAATTTAAATCTAAGGAAGTATATACATGTAATCACATTGTCTCTCTTAGCTCTTTTTTCTCCTGGAAAGAGAAATTAAAATCTGCAAATTTTACCACTACAGGGTTCATGAATACAGTAGAGATGCCCCTTATCCCCACTTTTGTTTTTCATGGTTTCAGTTGCCCATGGTCAACTGCAATCTGAAAATATTAAGTGGAAAAATTCCAGAAATCAATAATTCATAAGTTTTAAGTTATGAGCCCTTTTGAGTATCATGATGAAATTTCACACCACCCCTTATCCATGCTGCCTGGGATATAAATTATTCCTTTGTCCAGTGTATCTAAACGATATATATGCTACCTGTCTGCTAGTCACTTAGTAACTGTATCAAGTATCAGATTCTTACAGAATTGCAGTGCTTTTGGTTAAGGAGCCCTTATTTTACTTAATAACAGCCCCAAATCATAAGAGTAGTGATGCTGGCAATTTGGATATGCCAAAGAAGCTGTAAAGTGCTTCTTTGAAGTAAAAAGGTGAAAATTCTCAACTTAATGAGAAAAGAAAAAAATCCTACACTAAGGTTGCTAAGATCTGCAGTAAGAACAAATCTACCTAAGAAATTGCCTATCTGTAAACTACACTTTATCACAGGTATGTACATACAAGAAAAAACACAGTATTTATAAGGTTTGGCACTATCCTGTGGGTTCAGGCACCCACTGGGGGAAAAAGGGGTGTCTTGGAATGTACTCCCTGAGGATAAGAGGAGACTACTGTATAAATTTGAACAACTGTTTGAAAGTAATCAGGATAATTTGAACTGGTGTTCATTTAAAAATAAATAAAGTCAACCACCAAACAAAAGTTATATCTACTATATTATATTTTGCCAATGCTCTCAAAGTGTACTTCTTTTAAATACCCTACCACTCCTCACCTGGCTAAATTTTATTGATCTTCCAATTGCCAGCTTGACTGTCACTTTCTCAGGTCTCCCATTTAAACTCCCAATCTAAATTAAGTACCTCTTAAATAATTACGCTAGAACATTTTTGAAGCACTTTTTAAAATCTGTCATTTATTAATATAAGTACACATTTATCTCCTCTCATAAAACTAAAATTTATGAGAGCAAAAATATAGATATTTGATTTACAACTACAGGTATTTAGCTGAACTCTAGCAGAACCTGATATATATTAAGTATAAATAAATATTTCTGAAATAAATAATTCTAATAGTCACAAAGTATAAAATTACGTAAAAATGGCACACCCTAAGACATAGCAGGTATTAGTTATTTTCAAAACACAAGTTAAAATCATTTTTAAAAAAACAACAGGCATTTTATAATAGTTTGATACCAAAGAATACAATCAGTATTTGATTAATCTAGAAACAGAACAAAGACTTACTTTTATCTGATGATTTTTCATTAAAATCTCCTTTTCCAATTATTACATATAACCAGAGTTTAAGAAAGATATAAGGTAATCTTTATGTCCTTTAAGTAAGGAATCAGAATCATGTTAATTATTGATAAAATGAATTTCAGGATAAAAAATAAAAATATTAACAGCAATAAAAATAGCTATAAATAAAAAGTGAAATGAAATGAATTAACCAAATTAGCATCCAGCTGATCAAACAGAGAGGAATTATTCTAAGAGGATTTAAAAAGTGTAATTTGACTTTACTTCTGTAGTGGGACATATCCTGAAGCAAAACAAAACAACAACAAAAAAATCTTTGTTTTCACTAAACATATCACTGATGGTAGTGTTAGTATATTCTGAGACTTTTGTGAGCAGTGTAAGATGAAGACACTGAGTATTATGTTGATGTAACTGATAATGGGATCTTCAAAGTGGGACAAAGGAGATACATATGTAAGATCAATAAGGGAAACTAAAATCCCCATAATTTTTAAGTTGGATTTGAAATAAAAATATGACCTTATGATGTGTTTTATCTTTGAACAAATATATAACTTATTTCCCAGCTTAGGCCACTAAACAGGCCTAGAAACAATGATCAACCAAACAGCAACTAACATTCCCAGAGTAAGGAAATATACAAAATGACCCATAACTTCCTTGACATACCAGACAGTAAAGAAGCTATCAAAGACTACTGGAGTCTTGTCAAAAGAATTCAAAATCCAACCTGAATAGGTTATAACTATCAATGTACTGAAACACATTAAATATATTTAAGTTTAACAGTTGTTAAGAATACAAAATTAAAAAACTCATTAGTCACTTTCAGAGAGTATTAGAGAATAAACTCATTTTTCTATTATTATTATTTATTTATTTTTAGAGAGAAGGGAAGGGAGAGAAAGAGAGAGAGAGAGAGGGACAGAAACATCAATGTGTGGTTACCTCTCATGCACCCCTACTGGGGACCTGGTCTACAACCCAGGCATGTGCCCTGACTGGGAATCGAACTGGTGACCTTTTGGTTCACAGGCCCAAGCTCAATTCACTGAGCTGCAACCAGCCAGGTGTAGCTCATTATTTTAAACTCATTATTTAAAAAAGAAGAAAATAGCTCTGGCTGGTGTGGCTCAGTTCGTTGGAGAATCACCCTGTAGACTGAAAGGTTGCAAGTTCAGTCCCTAGTCAGGGCATGGACAAGAGGCAACTATCAATGTTTCTCTCTCTCTCTCCCTCTTTCCTTCCTTGCCTCCCTCCCTCTTTCTCTAAAAATAAATAAATAAAACCTTTAAAAATAAGTAAATTTAAAAAATAAAACCAATAAGCATGTCCTCAGGTGAGGTTTAAAAAACAGAAACAAAAAACAAGAAAATAAAAAGAATCAGGCAGTAGTCCAAGCTGTTCTAAAATTGCCCAGTGTTGCCCTGGCTGGGATGGTTCAGCAGGCTGGAGCGCTGCCCAGTAAAACCAAAATGTTGCAGGTTAATACCTGGTCAGGGCAGACCCCTGGGTTGTAGATTCTGACCCCAGTTGGTGCACATGTAAGAGGCAACTGATAGATGTTTCTCTCCCTGCCTTCCCCTCTCTCTAAAAATCAATAAGCATGTCCTCAGGTGAGAACTTAAAAAAAAAAGATTCTAAAAATAAATTTTTGCCCTGGCTGGTGTGGCTCAGTGGATTGAGTGCTGGCCTGTGAAGCAAGAGTTTGCTGGTTCGATTCCCAGTCAGGGCACATGCCTGGGTTGCAAGCCAGGTCCCCGGTAGGGAACACGCAAGAGGCAACCATACATTAATGTTTCTCTCCCTCTCTTTCTCTCTCCCTTCCCTTCTCTCTAAAAATAAATAAATAAAATCTTTAAAAAAATTTTAAATAAATAAATTTGTCCAGTGGTTTCTCCATGCTAGTGGCTGGGATTAGATTTCAAAGCATTTTTTTTTCAAATTACTAAAGTAATAAATGTTCACTATAATAAGCAAGGAGTACAGGTGTCTTACACATATTTAAAACAAAAACGAAGCTCCTTTCAACCTTACCTTACTTCCTCTCAAATAACCAGTATGAATAGTTTATTGGGTACTTTTCTACTTCCCCTACCTTCCCGTAGTAGTTATACTGCCTTTTTCTATATGTACTATAATCAAATAGTTGATGAAGAGGATTTACTTTATATTCTCACTAGTGAGGAAGAAATGAAAGAATATCACTATTTCATAACATATAATGAATTTATAGATCTAGGCAACAACTGAAGGCTGCTATTTCAATAAAAAGAGAAAGAGAGAGAGAGAGAGAGAGAGAGAGAGAGAGAGCGAGAGAGAGACAGATGACCAGACTGATGAAAATACACATGAAGTAGTCCTGCCCACCCTAACAAATGAGAAGTCTTGGTCTGATCCATTATCTAGACTTGTCGATTTACAGAGATTCAGGGAACAGAGAAAGAGGTTAAATGACACCAAGGAGAGGCAAATAATAAAATCTACATGGTGGCAAATCCTACAAGACAAATGACTCAGTTTTTCAGCAACGAAAACAAAAACGTTGTGAGGTGGTAAAAGGAGAGAGGGAAGGGGAAAATCTACTGTAATTTAAAACTGGGAAAATGTGAACTGACAAAGTTGGGATGGGATAGAAAGTACAGATGAAAATAAGATTGCCATAAATTGATCACTGTTGAAGTTGGGTGATGGGTACATGTAGGTTTATTATACTATTCTATTTTACTTATTAAAAAATTTGACTTGTTAAAAATTAACTCATAAATTTGACTTGATAATTAAAAAAAGAAACCAACATTCTCTGAAGAATATAATTAGAAAATCCTAGTGCTCTCATTCTGTATCCTAATCTGCACAATGAATAGATAAATATACACAAATAGTATAAACAGATAACTTACTGATGCCTCCTCGACAGCAGTGTTCATATGGCTATGAAAACAAGATCGGTCATCATCTTCATCCATGTATACTGGTGGTTCATGGGAAGTCATAAAAGTGGAAGGTTTAAACAGATGCTTATTAAGGGGGTGTTGTCGTCTGCTTGTTGAAGACTAAATGAAAAAACAAATTTATAATTGAAACAGTGGGTAATTATTAAAAGAATCAAGATAAAAATATAAATGTTACTTTCTTCAAGTCTATCAATTAGAAGAATTTCACCTTTTTCATCATATTCTTATGAAGCTGGTTTTTCTGTTAACTGGATTTTTAAAGCACAATTAGCCTTAAAACTCCCCCAAAACCAAATATAGGGGGAGCACCCCAACAACAGAACCATTATTATTCAGCTTCTATTTGTATCCCGAGCATTTATCACTTGGCATTCAAATACTGAACTGAGCTCCTCTTACGGTCCTCTTATAGAAATTAGGGAATAAAGTAGCCTAAGCTGGAGAGAAACTATCAAAAGTTGCCACAACATGGTAAATGTTTGAAAATATTGAAAACATTGATTTACTGGTTACTCAATCTCATTTAAGGCCCATATTATTCCTATAAAGCAGTTATTATCACCTCATTTAAGATGAAAAAATAGAGACACAGGGAGGCTGAGCTGCGTTGTGCAAGGTGTTGCAGCTCAATAGTGGTAGAACCAACATCACAAACTAGGCGCATGAAGACTATACTTTCAGGGATCATTTCTATAGTTCGTTACAAACTAGGCGCATGTAATGCCAAAGCTCTCACTCTAAACCACTATGCAGAATGCCTTTCCGTTAGCCACAAAGAATAACCTTAGCTACATGGAGAACCATTATTTCAGGTTTCAAAATTCAAAGTCTAACCAAAGCAAGGAATCCCTTTGGGCTGTATCTCTATAGTAAAAATGTCTGCTAACTTAAAATTCTTTACATCCAAAGGAGGAAACATATTTAGGTTTCTTTATTATTTCTTTTATTACCATCTAGTCTTAGCTGTGATAATATAAGGTACACAATACATCTAGGGTTAACCTAAAAACTAACCAAAAATTAGAGTTGTTAAGTTGAATGTTGGTTATTAAGGTTCCACTACCCCAAAGTTATAGTATGGCTTCTACATATGTAATATAGGTAATGTTAGTATTTACAAGAAAACGAAATCCAGGTTATTTAAAACAACTGACAAATGAAAACAAGCTTCCAAAACTTGTTAAAAACAAAATTTATAAATTTTATATAAAATTGTATAGACAATATTCTTAACGTAAAATTATGTAAAACAGCTTCGATAAGGGTAAGAGCATTAGATAGATATACTCTTAACTTCACTTTATGGTGAAGGATAGCAGTGGTGGAGGAGGGCAAGCATCAGGATCATTTACTAAGGAAATAAAATTAGGCCATAATTTGCTTTATTTTTCAAAATTAAAGCATAAAAACAAAACACCTGGCTACAATTTGATACAGAGCGTTCTACAGGAAAGGGACTGTAGCTCTTTCACTGATGGAGACAAGCAGAGATTAAATAATGGACATGGCCTGTGATAAGAATGGCAGGATCAATGGTTCCTGCTATGTGAGTAGACAATTTACTCAACATCTCTTAAGGCCTAGTTTTCTTACTTGTAAAAAGGTGGTACAACAGCACCTGGCCCAGAGCAATCAATAGTGAGAGTAGCAGCTAGCTACTAACATTATTATCAGTAAAGTGAAGGTGGCAGTATTACTTACACTCCTAGAATCGTGGTGAGGGTCTTAAACATTTCTATTCTTGACTTTAAGGAGCAAATCTAATAAATGGAAATTTATTGTGCTTATTAAAGAGATGAACATCCTAAAAACTTTATCATCACAAAGGCCTTTCGGACACATGAGTACATTCGATCTTAAATCTTTCAAGTAGCTAGCACTCATTCATATAAACTAACCTACTCCTAAGAAAATAATGAACAAACATCATTAAAGCTCACTCAATTAAACTTAGTAGCAATAAGGGAATCCTATCCTGTGTTTATGTCCAATGTAACAAAACATTTAGAATAAGTCAAATTTTAAAAATAAACCTTCTAATAAATGTATATACTTTTACATAGCAATTCTGACTTTAGTAAACTTAATCTAAGATCTAAGATTTATTTTCATCTATTTTCTTCTTACCTTTTTGGAGTATATATATAAGTTTGGTGTTCTGCCTGGGACTGGAATGCCAGCTTTAGTTAGTTTTATGAAATACTTCTGTACTCGGCTGGCAACCTTAAGGAAACATGAAAAGCCTTTTAACATAATGCTAAGGCATGACAATACCTAACAGTTTTTTGTTTTTGTACCATTCTGAAATTTATTTATCTAAGTGTATAATCTTTCCATTAAAATTTAGGTCCCTTGAAAGGAGGTATAAGAGATCATGAAGGACTATCAAAGTGGGATTCACTGCAAAATGTTCTACACTTATTCTATCTTACACCATTATTTATTCCCTTTCTCCTGGATCATTTCCATTAGCATACAACCATGTATATAATAACTGAATTGTTTTTAAAATTTAATATTTATATGTATATCTAAATGAATGCTAACAATTTAAAATTTATCATAAATCTAGGAGCAATTTTAAACTACCATGAAAGAGACTTATATTCTAAAAATGTTTGATTCCAAAGATAAACACCTATTTTAAGCTTGTGAATATACATACTTACAACGTAAAACATATCTATTAATATTGATGGGAATGTAATGGAGAAAACTGCTTTTTTTAAAAGAGACAACCAGGGCTTAAGAGACTAAGGCCATGTCACAAATCTATTTCCACAGTCTAAGCAAAAAATACATAACTAGTGCACCATTAAGCATTCAACAGACATTAAGTCCATTACATTTTTCATTTTTTAGTATTTATTAATGATCCAAAGCAGGATTATCTCAAGTTGTTTCTGAAATCAACACAAAAATATACAATGCTAATTTAAAACCTTACATTCTATAGCACTCTGTAGCTAAAAATGATGCTGCAGATCTGCTGCTGTCAGCTGCATTACTCTTCATTAAAAAACTATGAAAAACATACCAACACTAGGGGGCCATCTCTTCAATTACCTGTTTTGCTGTTCTATTGCCCAGTTCATCTGCTATCTTCTGCCAGCGCCGAGATTCTACTTCTTCAGGAGGATATTTCAAGAGTAGCTGTTCAAGCTTTTTCTAAGCCAAATCCAAGACAACATTTAAGAAAGTTTAATACCAAGTATCTAAATAAATATATTCAGATTTCATTTTAAATTATAATATTTCCTCCCCAACTTTGGAGAGGGTAGGTGCCATAAGAAAAATTTCTCATGAACAACTTAAAGACTTCACAGGGAAAATGAGATTAGAGAATAAACCTACAGGAGACCTTATAAAGATTTTCTATTCACTTCAGTAAAAAGCACAAAAACGTTAATTAATACTTTACACATCTTGTTTTCCCACTGACCAACTTTTCTTGTTAGACTATTTTAAGCTTACCCCTATACATTTGACAAAAACATATAAATTCATTTGGATTTAGACAGAAAAAAAACTTTTCCTTTCTCTGTGTGGTCCTCCATTAAAATATTTGATTTTAATATTCTGACCTATTCCTAAATTCTCCCACAGTCCTAAAGATGCAGAATAATCTGGATGCTTGAAGTAACAATTCTTAAGCTTTTAATAATTCATTACAGTTTGGGATTAATCCTCATGAGACAGAAATGTGCCTTAAACCAGACCCACAAGCAATCCTAGCAATATTGCAAAATGCAATGGAGCACTCTGACCTGGCTTTGTCAGCTTTCCTCCACAACAAAAACGAGAATTCATCTTGAATTCTCATTTTTGAGAGGCACATCTTGACTTGGCCCCGAGTTTTTCTCTCTCCCAAAACTGCATTACAAAAATTTTATTCTATCTACTTCACTACCTTTTTTTTTCTAAAAATATTTTACTCCTCACCCAAGGACATTTTTTTCATCACTTTCAAAGATAGGAAGAGAAAGGAGAAAGGAAAGGAGAGAGAGAAACACCGATCGGTTGCTTCCCACACATGCCTGGACCAGGAATCAAACCCTCAGCCTCTTGGTTACAAGATGATGCTCCAACCAACTGAGCCACACTTTTTCAATCTCCCTCCCAAAACCCAAGTTCCTTCATCAAAAATCATCCCAAACAGGATTTCATATATTCTTAAAATCCACAATTCTTGAAGTGTGTGAAAAGTATTCAGAAATAAGTTTAAACATTTCAAATTCAGGATAAAGAGGGATTATATACAACACATACTTTATCCATAATCTAATCTTAACTTTTTTTTTAACCTACACAATTTAGAAATATCTATTACCTGTTCTTCAACAGTCCACAATTGGTTAAAAGTTTCAGGTTTGGTATCATCACAAAGACGTCCTCTTATCATCTACATATAAAACAAGGCTTTTGTCAAAGACAAAATAATAAAGACTACCCCCTGAGATAGCCAAATAACACAAGGTATGGAACACTTTTATTAATTTCAAAATATTTTAGTAAATTTATTTTTAAAATGTGTATATAATGTTTTATTGTTTAGAAAATGTTTTCACTTTCCTTTATTTATTTGGTTTTATGAAATAAAACCACTGTAGTAGGCATATTACATGTATTACTCATTTAATTCTTACAATAACTCTACAACACAGGGAATATTAATTATATTTTATGAGACAACTGCAACTTGGAGACCTTAATATATATATACGACATCTGAAGTTCCACAGCTAGAAGGGTTAGAGTTGGGGTTCCAACAACCCAGGTTTCTATTAACTTCAAAGTTCATGTCCCTGCTATCTTCAGTGAATGAATGCTTGAATTTTAACAATACAAATCACAAAAGGTTAAAATATTTTGTCTACAATTCAAATTTTCCTACTCAAACACTCTATATGCTTACTTGAGGACGACTGTTTGAGCCTTCTGGACCATCACTCAAAGGCAACATAGAGTATGAAAGGGACTCTCCATCCTTCCTAGGATCTGAAGGACTTTTTGGTCTAGCAGGTAAACCTACTAAAAAACAACAACAAAACCCACCATGTGTAGGATTATTAAAGCAAGACTTTGTTGTATTTCTCTACTCAAATTCTTATACCATTTCTTACCTTTATCAAAAACCAGTTTAACTCTCCTAGTATGTCTTTTACGATTTTTAAATTCTCTTTCAAAGTTCCCAAGGCTATTGGTATATTGGTCCCATACAATCTCAGGCAATTGAACAACTCTCTGTGGATATGGAAGCCCTATATCAGCCTGGAAAAAATAAAATAAAGTAGTCTAAATTTAATTCAAGAAATTATCAACTATTGACAAAATTCAGATGACTCTAAATTGAAATAATCATAAACTGGGCATTTCTAGCCACTCTTGAAATCCAATAGCCAGTGAAGTTAAGATAATGTAGTATAAATGTTGAATGGTAAAGTTGATAGCAATAAATAGAAGAATGAGTTTTTAACAGAACATAAGCACTCTTTTTATAGCTCTAAGGCTGAACTATACTGATACATTGTACATTACCATTAACACACTTTAAAAACATAACTAGCAAAGCAAAGAAAGATTTTAATGTTTAATAAAATCATATGAAATATTATACTTGACTACAACAGTTCATTTTAAATGTACCACCATCAATTATTTTCACAATATATATTTTACCACATGTAAAAAATTATGACACCTTGAGAATTAAAATTACACCTTTAATTTACTTGCAATTCCATTACTTTACCAACCACCTTTAGAGAAGTCATTAGTTGTCATAATTACTACAATTAGTTCACTGTGATCAATATTTGGGTTATACAGGTAGATGCTTTTGTCAATACTCATTGAATGATAATTAGGATTTGTAAATTTCATTGTGTGAAAATGTTATCTTTAAAAAAGTTTTTAAAAGAATTTTAGTTAATAGTATGTATTCTGAAGTGTTGGTATAAAGTTAATATAGACTGCAATTTTGAACTACATCAAAAGTGTTCTATCTAAAAATAAGATGGAATGATGGATTGAAGGATTGACAGATGTGTGATAAAGCAAATATGGTAAAATGATAATTGCAGAATCGAGGTGGTAGATGTGTATGTTAACTAATAACAATACCTTCAACATTTTGGTGTACTTAGCCTTTTTCATAAGACATGAAGGAAAAAAATCCGGTCATAAATTATAAAAACTGGAAAGCAAAATCTACTTTGTGACACAGAATACTTAATTTTTATTTTGCTTATACATATTATATTACCACAATCATTACCATAACAGAACTTGTAAGTTTAAGGATCCACTTCTGCAAAATTAGACTGTCTTCTAAAGTAGCAATGGTAATATCAAAGAAAGCTAACAAGCCATAAATGTTCCCTGCATTCTATATACTAATATATACCATAAGTTTCCTCAATTTTAATGAGGAGTTTCTGGATGTCCACTAAAACAGATTACATGTCAACAACTTAATAGGGTAAATCTAAAGATAACAGGCAAATTAAGAATACATGAATAAACACAGAAAAGCAAGAGTCAAACATCTAAAGTAAATCCAGTAGAAAAATTTCTTTCCAAGGAATGTCTTTTACAAATACTAAAGTATCTGAATTTAACATACACCTGTACATTTTTTTGTAAAAAAATCTTAAGGTGCTCTGTATCATAACTGTTTCTGAAATGCAATAAAAAGAAAGTCAGTTCTTAATTAAACCTGGATTAATGTTGTGATGGCTGGTGGGTGCTAGAAGTAGTGGGGAACCTTTGTAGAGTGTGTAATTGTCTAGCCACTGTGCTGTTACACCTTAAGCTGATACAAAATTGTACTAAATGTGAACTATAATTGAAAAATAGAATTAAAAAAAGAAAAGCATATTAAAATAAAGAGAAATTATGATATTTTAACTTAATCAATTTAAATACATTAAAATAATAACATTGTTTTGTGGGGTATATTATGAATGTAAATGTTAAATTGAAGACGAGCAGTACAAGGGACGAGGAGCAGGTAAATGAAATTTTACTGCTGTGAGATTCG
This sequence comes from Trachops cirrhosus, assembly GCA_028533065.1. NCBI lineage: Eukaryota > Metazoa > Chordata > Mammalia > Chiroptera > Phyllostomidae > Trachops > Trachops cirrhosus. Next base: position 52,244,773 of record CM052542.1, read on the forward strand.
TACATTTTATGTGAAGTGTAATAACGTTAATTCTAAGTAGATTATATTAATTGAATAATGGACATGGAAATCTCTAAAACAACATCGAAAAAAACAATACAAAAGGGATGCCAAGAGGCCAATAGAAGAACTAAAACCAAATGTTAAAAAATTTTAATTTACTACCTAAAATAAGGTAGGGTAACAGGCAAAAAAGAACACAAAACAAAATAGTTGGGACAACTAGAAAAATAAGATGGTACTGATAAATGGACAAAACACTTCAATTAAAATGCATAGATTGACTGACTGGCTTAAGCCCTGGCTGGTGTGGCTCAGTAGATTGAGTACCAGCCTGCAAAGCAAAGAGTTGCTGGTTCAATTCCCAGTCAGAGCACATGCCTGGGTTGCAGGCCAGTCCCCAGTAGGGGGCATTTGAGAGGTAACCACACACTGATGATTCTCTCCTTCTCTTTCTCCCTCTCTTCACCTCTCTCTATAAACAAACAAACAAACAAATAAAATGCACAGACTGGCTGGTTTAGAAAGCAGTACTCTATAGAGTATTGCTCAGCAACAAAGAGGAATGAACTACTGATACACACAACAGCCTTGAAGAACATGAAGGGAAACTTACTGAATGAAAACGACTCAGTCTCAAAAGTGACATACTGAATGGTTCCATTTATACAATAGTCTTGAAAATACAATAATAAAGATGGAGAAGAGATTGACTGGTTGCCAGTAGTTAGGATTGGAAGGAGAAAGGGTGGTAGCTGGGAAGGAGTACCAGGAGCTCTGTGGTGGTAACTGTATAGTGTGATGTGGTGGTGGTGGTGGTGGTGGTGGCCACACAAAGCTACACATACGATAAAGTCATATAGAAGCACACACACAGATTTGAATACATATAAAACTGGAGAAAACTGAAAGAGCTCTGTGGATTGCACCAATTTTTCTAATATTGATACTTTACTATTTTAACATAAGATGTTAATATTGGGAGATATTGGGTGAAGGGTGTAAAGAATCTCCCTGTAAATTGATAATTATTTGAAAATAAAAAGTTGGGAAAAATCAGGACCCAACTACATGCTATCTTCAAGAAATGACTTGGAATATATCACAGAAAGAATGAAAATAAAACAATGGAGACACACACACACACACACACACACACACACACACACACCATGCAAAAAGGTATATAGAAAAAACGTCAAGGAAAAAGAATATTACCAGAGATGAAGAGGAGCATTTCATAATTATAAAAGGATCTGTTCATCAAGAATACATGAAATCCTGCCCTGGCTGGTGTGGCTCAATGGACTGAGTGTCGACCAAAGGGTTACTGGCTCGATTCCCTGTCAGGTCACATGCCTGGGTTGCAGGCCAGGTTCCCAGTAGCGGGCACTTGAGAGGCAACCACACATTGATGCTTCTCTCCCTCTCTTTCCCCACCCCTTCTCCTCTCTAAAAATAAACATATAAAATCTTAAAAGAAAAGAATACATGAAATCCTATATGTGTATGCACCTAACAACAGAACTCAGAAAGGGACAAACCACAATTACACTTGAGGACTAACACTCCTCACTATAAAATTAATGAAACAACAAAAAATATAAAGAGTTAGAGAAGATTTTAACAATACATCAAGCACATTTATCAAACTGATATTTATAGAACAGTGTATCATTTTATTCAGCACTGTACTGGAGGCCCAAGCCAGTGCAGTAGGCAGTAAGCTATAAAGAATGGAAAAAAAAGAAGTAAAACTATCTTTATTCACAGACAACATGATACAACATCTGAAAGAATCTACAAAAAAGCCTCTGAAACTAGTAAGAGATGATGGAATCACAGGACCCAAGGCCAATATGTACAAATCAATCGCATTTTTATGTGCTAGCCACAAACAGAGATTCTGTTTAAAATACAGGCTATAATAGTATCAAAAATGTGAAATGCTTAGGGATAAACTTAACCAAATATGTGCAGAACACAAAAACTACACAGTATTACTAGGAGAAATTAAAGAACTAAAAAAATGGAAAGATACACTGTATTCATGGATTGGAAAAGAAAAAAAACCTACACCTGGAAAGGGAGAACCAGTAAATATCAACTGCACACATTTCTAGTAAATGTGCCTGACTATGTTTCCAGCCCACACAGAAACATGAATAAAATAAAATTAAGGTTAACCAATTTTTATTAGTATTTACTATTCTGATACCATCTGTTTTAGCTGGATCCATTTTAAATAATCATTGTAATAATATATCTTCTTGCAATAGCAAATTGTTTAATAACAGCAATGCTGAGTCAATGAACAACTAATTGAGCCCCTATAACAAGGAGGATGCTATAGGGTTCTAGAAACATTAAAAGTATTAACTAATCAATACATAGATTCTACATCAAGATATTCAGTGTTCTTAAAGCATAAAGGGAAAGGAATGGTTGCCAAGTAAGTATTACAGCTAGAAAAATCCAAATAATAAATACATCTAAATTATAAAGTCCCCCAGTGTGTTTCCTTAACACCTGATAGTTAATTTTTTTATTTATATGTATTGATTTCAGAGAGAGAGAGAGAAACATCAATTGGTTGTTGCCTCCTACTCATGCCTAAAACAGGAACAAACCCACAACCTAGGTACTGGCCTAGACCAGAAACTGAACTCACAACCTTTCAGTGGATGGGATGACACTCCAACCAAGCCACACTCCCAGGTGCTCATAGATCACCTCTGTGATTTCATTAAAAACGGGTAATTAATAACAACTAAAGTTGTCTTAGTATACAGGCTAGGTTTCTGTTTTTTAAGGTGAAAAAAGAATTCTTTTTCATAGTTTTTGTTTTAATCCTTTCACACAATGCTGGTATTATGCCTCTCAAATTTACTGAACAAATAGTGGGCCCCTAATTCAAAATACATACTATGGCATAAAGGCACATCTAGATTACCTCCATATTTATATACCAAAAGATTATTATAAAAACTTGAATCACTTTCATATGGTTAACTGTTAAATATGAAATATCTGTTTTAAGGAAAACAGAAAACTATAAGGAATTTTTATACTAAAATAAAGTACACTTTAAAATTAAGTAAAATTTATACCTCCACCTCATGACTTGGCTACCGTAACATTAAAGGCATTTAAAATAGTTTTTGTTTTTATCATCACTATTTTCTATCTCAGTCTCACTGTGTTGAGAGTTACAAAAGTAACTTGAAACTAAAGGAATTAATAAATACAGAAGTTTTTTTTTCTTTTTCTAGCTTCACTAATCCTGAGGTTAGGAGAGCAAAAAAAGGGAAAACACTCTAAAATGGGGAAGGTTAACAGGAAAAGATCATAAACTGGTTAGGGAACAGGACATCAAGTTCCTATATGAGCATCCACATAAAGTTACTAGCTATTTTCACTGGGATGTATTTTGTGTATATTTGATGGGGCTCAAGGAAGGCAATACTCTGCCTTCAGAAGTATGGCTGATTACAGAAGGGGAAAAAATTAAACATTTAAAAAACTATATACCATGTTAAAAAAAGTTATTACCAAATATATCTCAATAAATTGTATAAAGTGTTCAATACATACCTTCTTCTGGAGTTTCTCCACAAATCCAATGGGATTTTTTAGTGCTTCTCTCTGGTGTCTGCTTAAACTTTCAAGGTCCTGGACTGCTTGAGAACGTTGAGCCTCAAGTACAGCAATCGTCTGTAATAGTCTCTGATAACTATAGAGACAAAGAAGAACACCTCACTAAAATTTTCTAATGAAAGCAATAAATAAAAACTGAGTTCAAGCCATAAACTACTATTAAATCACACAGTCATTTCAAAGTTACCTGCAAGAGTTTAGTAAAACATATTACTGGGAATAAATGAGGTCTTCCTGAGTTACGAAGTACCTAGTCAGAAAATATCAGTTAGAGAAAGCAAAGCCTTATTCCCCCATTTTTAATTCTTGAAGCCTGAAGTATAGAAAAGAAAGTATTTTGACTTTCCAACAATCAAAGCCATCAAGAAATTGCTAACTGAAAAAAAAATTGAAACTAAAATTTTAGCACTGGAAGGGATCACAAATTTAGCCCCTCTGTTGTACTCTCCTGGAATAAGGAATCTGAGGTATATTTTCTTGCTCAGTATTACAGAAAACTGTCACATAATTCAAAGTGATCTTATGTATCACGATTCTCATTTACTCTACTGTACCTGTTGATTCCTAAGTATCAAATTTTTTATAAAAGAGGGTAGGAAGGTAAGATTTTATTTTTAACCAAACCAGAATATTTTTCAAGAAATCAGCTCTTCATTTCTATTACAAAAACAACTTTTAAGGTTACACGGCATTTGTAATCTTAAAAAAATAATCAAGTAAACATTTTAAAAAAATCTAGGCTGACGGACATTCTGCCAAAAAAACTGGCCTGATTTTTCAAACAGCCATTAAACAGTTTCATTAAAAACAAAACAAAAAACCCTATTCTATATCAGGAATCTACAACCTATGGCTTGCCTATTTCTATAAAGTTTATTGGAATATAGCCACACTAATTTGTTTACATACTACTTATGGCTGCTTTTGAGCTACAATTGAGAGTGAATTATTTGTAAAATGAAGTTGATCCCCAAAGCCTAAAATATTACTATCTGGCCCTTTAACAGATGGGAAAATTTAGATTGTGGATTACCATATTTTTCAGACTATAAGACACACCCCCACCTCCCAAATTTGGGAGGAATAATGGTTGTTAATATACTGCTGTTGAGTTCTGTTTACAGTTGCACTGGTGAAATATTATTTATGTTATTAAATATTTTACCACATTTTTTGCTTCTAAATTTTTTTTCCTATTTTCCTCCTCTAAAACCTAGGTGCGTCTTATGGTCCAAAAATACGGTATATCATTTTATTTTATTAATGCCAAGCTGCTGGGGTGTATGTAAGGAGGCATTTAACGTTATGAAGGAGAATGCCCTTGTTTTTAGGAGATAGATACTGCAATATAAGGGTGATGAGTCTACAACAAACCTTTAAATGACTCAACAAAAAGAAGTTTCAAAGTATATGGCGTGCGAAGGAGGATGTGAGAAAAGGAAGATAGAAGACAAATAATACAAAATGTTAAGCTGTTTACTGATGAATAAAGCTGAAGGGCATACAGATGCTTATCATAGTATTCTTTCAGCTTTTCTAAGTTTTATAATTTTCCTAAATAAAAACTGAGTTATGAAGAAGCTACTCATTATGCTTTGCTACTAGAAATGAGCAGCCTGATTATCGTATGAATACTGACTTTGATTAAACACACTGGAAAAAAAACCAGAGGACATGAGATGACATGAGAATAAATGTTTAAATTTAACTACACTGTAAGAAAAGGAAAGTGAATATAGAAAAACGTACAATCAGATGAGTTAACCAATGTTTTCACTTATGTGCACACGTACATAAATGAACATGTGTATGCACTGGTGAGCAGAAGGAAGTAAGAGAAAGAAGGGCAAGACGTACATTAGACTTCATTTTCAGCATGACAAAACCAGTGAACTGGTTCTAAAGAACAACAATCAAACCTGGCTGGTGTGGCTCAATGGACTGAGAGCTGGCCTATAAACCAAGGGATCATCAGTTCAATTCTCAGTCAGGACACATTGCCTGGGTTTCAGGTCAGGTCCCCAGTATGGGGCATGTGAGAAGCAATCACACACTAACCAATTTTTCTCCCTCTCTTTCTCCCTCCATTCCCATCTGTCTAAAAATAAATAAATAAATAAATGCCTCAATCTAACCACATCTTCATTTTAATCAAGTGTGAAATTTCTCCTTTCTGCAAAATACTGATAATCAGGTACATACATGATTGAACAGAAATTATTTTTATGTGAGTAGCACACACATTTAAAAAATTTGGTAAAACAGGACCATGTAATTGATATTTTCTCTTTCATGAAAGGCTTCAAACATTGAAACTACAGGATCTGTAAATTCACTAATTCACTGTAAATTCAAAATTCACAAATGACCTCTCACTCACTATGAAAATGAAGAAGTCATTAGAAGGTGACCAAAAAGCCTTTTAAGATATTCTATGTTAAAAGAAAAACAAGTATCTCAACTTCTCATAATATGTCTTTCCAGGTATAAAGCTTAACAGTGTATTAACTAAAAATGCTGAATAAACACAAGAAAAAAACATGTACTTGTTCATTTTAAAAGCATTGAAGAACCAGTAATACACTAAGTGTTTTTATCAACAGGCCAAAATCTAAATGAAGGCATACACTGGGATAGTCAAATGGAGCACAAGACTGCTTTGGGCTTGAGGGCAGGTGCTGAAGCATGTGAGCTTGAGCTCAACTGCCTGTGTTTCACTTGGCCAGGGATCAGAAGGCAAAGCCACCAAAGTAAGCAGTCTAATACTTTCCAAAGAAAGTAAACAACTCACATTTTAAAATTATCAAGCACACCAGAAAACAAGACAGAAAATTTAAGAATAAAAGACAAGCTTGAAAACAGATAGAGGGAAGAGGAAGCTATTAAAAACTAAGAATGTAGGAAACAACAAAAACTGAGTGTGTGGCTTTCAAAAGGAAGCAAATTCAAATTTTAAAAATGCAATTAGAATGAAAAGTTCAATGAGAACAAATTTCCACTTCCTAAAAGTGCAGACAGGGCAAATTCAAACAAATCCTTCATTAAAGATATGCTGGAAAAAAATATTTAAATCTCTTAAAAGCATCAAAGAGCTAAGATAATCATGAGGTATTACCAGGTCAAGATCCATGAGAAGAGGGAAACTAGAAAGTTGAAACACTTTGGGGAACACTTTTGCCTTGGAGCAAGTTACTTATCCAGAAGTGGCTGAGAGGATGAGCAGTGCTTTTGATAGCTGGGAAAGGTAGAAGATCAAAGTTGGAGTCAAGGTCTAACCAAGGGTAGAGGTCCCAGGAAACCTGCCTATGCTTTGGCCTGGGACCCTAAAGGGCTACACCCTAGGAATAATGAGAACAGGAAGTAAACAGCCCTCTCAGAGAGCATTAGAATACCTGTTCATAATTAACTAATAAAACTAAAGATGCACATACGTAGATATCCCACATACAGGTATGTAACCTCAAGAAAGTCTTGAATATACATGGCAACATATAGCAGCCTTATTCATAACCCAACCCCAGAAATAACCCAAATGTCCATCTAAGCAAAATGGATAAACTGTGGTATACATATAATGGAATACCATGCAGCAATGAAAACAAACTACATCTATTTATATCAACACAAGAATATCAAAAACACAATGTATCACAAAAAGAGTACAGGCAGTATTGGCCAAAAACTAAGCTTTATTATTTAGGGACACACACATGGGTGATTTAACCGTTTAAAATAGCAAAGAATAATTTTGAAACAAATAGTGGTTTGGTTATCTTTGAGAAGAGGAAAGGGGAGTAACTGAGTAACAACTCACTGGGGGCTTCTGGAGTGTTGTTAATATTGTTATTTCATAGCCTGGACTGTGGTCAAACAATTATAAGCTGTTTTATTTCATAATTATTTTATATCTGCATGTATTTCATTACTGTCACATGCAGGAGACACTACATGTGACAGGAAAATTTTCTGAAAAGGGAAAATTTTCGAGGATGTAAATGTTACAGAAAGATCACTTTTTTTCTTAGAACTTTATTTTAAATTCACAAAGGAGTACTGGCTCAGTCTTGGCTCTCTCAGCAGCTAACTATAGAACCTTATTCAAGTCATTAAACCTTGGGTCTTAGCTTCCTCTACTATGAAATGAGAATGGACCAGACAAGTGATTGCCAAAAGTTTTTTCAGAGTGAAACATTTTAGAATTTTAAGAAACTTGTTCAGTTTTGGTCACTCATTATTATAGATTCTTCCTGAGTTAAAAACGGACTCACTTTATATTATATGCGTAAATGCAGCACTAAATCACTGTTTTCTTCCTAAGAGTCTAGTTTATCAGCTCTGCCCATAGTGAGAAGTATGCCAAGTAACTGCTCCCAGAGAGGAAAAGTATTTAGAAAGATCAAAGGGATTAAGTTTCTCCTACTTCACAATGCCTACTCATGGCACATTAATGGCTTTTCTCTCACAGAGATTACTTCCAAAAAGAAAATACCTAGATTATAATGGCTGTGGTTAATACAGGGACTGGCTGTTCTAGGCCTAGTTCACTGAATAGTATACTTCCTAAAGGCAACAATTTTTAAGTACACCTATTCCTGTAGCTTTTAAAATGTATGTCTTGTCTAATTTATTACATCATGCAATCCTTGAGGAAAGCCATTTTTATATTTTTTAACACTGCGCCACAGCATGCTAAGGTTCAAAAGACAAAGATAAAAACAAATGAAAACCACAACAGTAATATAAGCTGAATAGTTATTCGGATCAATGAGTTTTCAATGGTTAAACTGTGTATGTGTATTCTTGTGAGTTCTTTAGGTATGCTAAAGGTACATAGAGCCTCAATCCTTTTTAAAACTTTAGACTTATATGGACACATAAGAGGGAAAGAAATACCAACTTTGTGGATGACATGCAACTGAGAATAGCAAATACTGCAGATGAAAAAAATCATGATTAAAAATAACTAGCATGCTAGAATAGATGAAACTTAGGCCACATAAACTAGACATGATGAAATTTAATCCCATAAACAAAAAACCTGGAATTGAACTACAAAACAACCAGACAAGTACAGGATGGCAACAACTTTAGACAGGATGCCTGTCTAAACAGGCATAAAAAATGGTAAGCCTCCCAGCTGATACTAAGTTAAATTAGAGGTTAAACTGTAAAGTAGTTGCTCTAAATATGTATTACCCTGAACTTGTATAAACACACTGAAACACATACCAAGCACAGTCACTGTACATAGCATTTCCTCAGCCATTCTGACAGGTACAAGTGCAACCAACATTCAGCCCTACCCTCAAAGTCATTACAATTTAGGTTAGGAGGGTGTGGATGTGTATACTGGTAGTTGCTTATTTAAATATTGACAAGAAAATTTATTACAAAATTCCTAGTCCATTCCTAAATTGACAAGAATTACAATGACTAAGATACTATAAGAGAAAAAGACATGTAAAATTTAGCTAACCATGATGAGTACATAGCATATTACGAACTAAGTGATCATTCCAGGGTGATGTAAGCAATATTTCACATAAGAAGTAAAAACCAAGTTAAATCTTGAAAAGTGTGTGGTATTTCAACAAGAAAGGTGACACAAGGTTAAGATATACCAGGTAGAATAAACAGTGCCAGGAAAAGGCACAGAGGCAGCTTAAATGTGATGCAAGTTGAAAAAGTCAGGATAGTATGGAGGAAATACAGCATGAAGGCAAGCTGACAACACTAAAGTCCTTAAATGATACTAAAAAGGGCTGCAAATCTGATGAGACCAAGAGATATGGGTTCTAGTCCCATTTTGACAAGCAGTGGTCAAGCTCAAATCAGGCCTTGTTTCCTCTTCTATAAAATGAGAGCCTCCAAAATCACTTTTTTAAAAAAAATTTAAACAGTTTGAAGAAATATAATATAAAATTACTTTACACTTCCAGAATCCCCAGAATTACAGCTTGTACATTTGTATAAAAAAAAGAAGTTCTAGATTATTCTGAAACATCCCCTGCATGAAGAAGTACCACCCTGGACTTCCGGCCAAGATGGAGGCATAGGTAGACACACTGTGCCTCCTCGCACAACCAAGATAGGGACAACAACAATTTAGAAACAGTAACAACCAGAACTGACAGAAAATTGAACTGTATGGAAGCTGGACAACCAAGGAGTTAAAATAGACACATTCATCCAGACTGGTAGGAGGGGTGGAGCCGGGCAGCCTGGCAGAGAGGGGTTGAGGCACAAAAAGCAGTAGCACGGGACACGTACTACATCCCGGACATGTAAGGCATCCTGAGCACAAGACCACAGCGGGCAGACCCTGGACACACAGGCAGCTGGCAGACCCAGCGAGGTGGCAACTGTGAAGCAAGGCACTGCGCACAAGGTGCCTGGCTGTCCGGGCCACATTCCCGTGCAGATAAACCAGGCGAAATTGGGCAGTGAGACAAACCACGCAGCCCAGGGTCCCAGCGCTGGGAAATACAACCTCGGGACACTGATTGAAAACACCTGTGGGGGTTGAGGCGCAGGGAAAGACTCCCAGCCTCACAGGAGAGTGCATTGGAGAGATACATGGGGTTCTAGAACGTACACAAGCCCACCCACACAGGAATTAGCACCAGAAAGGCCCAGTTAGCTTGGGGTAAGCAGCGGAAGGGACTGAAATCCAGAGAGGAGCAAGCGCCATTGTTTCCTCTCGGACCCCGCCCCCACATACACAGTCACAACCCAGGGACTGGGTTGCCCCGTACTGGAGATCACCTAAGGCTCCGCCCCTCGTGCATAACAGGCACGACCAGATTTTAAAAAATGGCTCAAAAGGAAGTACAAATCTAAGCCCCAGATCCAATACTTTTAAGCTACCAAGTGATAGCCAACCTATCAGATGCACAGTTCAAAGCACTGGTGATCAGGATGCTCACAGAATTGGTTGAATTTGGTCGCCAATTACATGAAAAAATGAAGGCTACGATAAGAGAAATGAAGAAAAATGCAAAGGGAGCCAATAGTGATGGAAAGAAAGATGGGTCTTATATCAATGGAGTGGACCAGAAGGAAGAAACAACCAACCAAACAGAAAAGAATGAAGAAACCAAATCTCAAAAAAATGAGGAGAAGCTTAAGAATCTCCAGGACATCTTTAAATGTTCCAACATCAGAATTATAGGGGTACCAGAAGGAGAAGAGGAAGACCAACAAATGGAAAAATTATTTGAACAAATATAATAAATAATAAAGGAGAACTTCCCCAACCTGGCTAAGGAAATAGACTTCTAGGAAGTCCAGGAAGCTCAGAGAGTCCCAAAGAAGTTGGACCCAAGGAGGAACACACCAAGAAACATCATAATTACATTAGCCAAGATAAAAATGAAGGAGAGAATCCTAGAAGCAGCAAGAGATAAGGGGACAGTAACCTACAAAGGAGTTCCCATCAGACTGTCAGCTGATCTCTCAAAACAGACCTTGCAGGCAAGAAGGGGCTGGAAAGAAGTATTCCAAGTCATGAAAGGGAAGGACCAACACCCAAGATTGCTCTATCCAGCAAAGCTTTCATTAGAATGGATGGGCAGATAAAGTGCTTCCCAGATAAGGTCAAGTTAAAGGAGTTCACCATCACCAAGCCCTTACTCTATGAAATGTTAAAGGTACTTATCTAAGAAAAGGAAGATCAAAAACATGTATAGTAAAATGACAGCAAACTCACAATTATTATCAACCACACCTAAAACAAAAACAAAAAGAAACTCAGCAAACAACTAGAACAGGAACAGAACCACAGAAATGGAGATCACATGGAGGGTTAGCAACAGGGGAGTGGGAGGAGGAGAGAGGGAGAATAAGTAGCATAGATGGTAGGTAGAAAATAGACAGGGGGAGGGTAAGAATTAGTATGGGAAATGTAGAAGCTAAAGAACTTATATCACATGGACTGACGTAAAGGGGGGGGGAATGTGGGTGGGAGAGGGTGTGCAGGGTGGAGGGGAATGAAGGGGGGGTAATGGGACAACTGTAATAGAATAATTAATAAAATATATTTCAAAAAAAGAAGTACCACCCTAATGCAATAGGAAGCAACTTCAAGTTTTGAACGATGACATTAGAAAACATTTGTTTTTGGAAGGCTAATATGGCTGCAATGGACAAAATAAACTTAAGAGACGAAAATCACAAAGAAAACACCACAGAAAGGCTATGAAGATGATGTTTTCGATTACATTCTGATGCCATCTTTAACACAAAGTGTACCCAGAGGTTGTTAAGCAGCTGGAGTTCTGAAAAGCAAAAAAGTTAAAAGAACGTAGCTAGCAGAAGAGAACATATTAAAACTGTCCTCAAGATATGAGAGGTTGCTATATAGAAAAGAGAAAGTCAAACTCACATCACTGAGCAGAGGTTTTTTAGGAAAAGAATCTGAGGCTCAGTGCAAGGAAAGATTTCCTAACGTATTGAGTTCCCTGTCACTAGGTAAGTTCAAATACATACTGAAAGACCACCATCATGCCCTGACTGGTGGGGCTCAGTGGACTGAGTGCCAACCTGTAAACCAAAGGGTTGCTGGTTCGATTCCCAGTCAGGGCACATGCCTGGGCTGCAGGCCGGGTCCCCAGTGTGGGGTGCAAGAGAGGTAACCATGTACTGATATTTCTCTCCTTCTCTTGTCCTTCCCTTCCCCTCTGTCTAAAAATAAATAAATAAAATCTTTTATAAAAAAAATGTAAAACTACAAAGACAGTAAAAAATCAGTAATTCTCAGAAGTTAGGGAAAGGGCAGAGGGTAGAATATATGATGGAAAGGGGACTTTTTTTATACCAGTGAAATTATTGTGTATGATACTATAATGTTGGATGACATTAAACTTTTTCAAACCCATAAAACTTTAAAGCATAATGAATTTTAATGTATGCAAATTTTAAAAAATCATTTAAAAGATTAGGGGATCCTAGCAAGGAATGTGATACAAAGGCTTAACTAGATTATAAACGTATGAAACAACCTCACTGACAGGGGTAGAAGGAAAAGGTTCTGACCTAGATACCTGTGAAAATGAGTGACATCTCTAAGAATAAAGCAAAAGGAACTGCACATAAAGCACTATTTCTAGTTAACAAAATTTCCCAAGATGGCAGGAATGAACAATTCTAATACTACTATACATATATAATAGAATTAAACAATTAAATAAATGAGTGGTGGATGTCCAGGTTTGCCAGTACTGGAGTGGGAATTTAAAGATAATCAAAGAAAGGAGGCAAGACTGATCCCCAAATGATAATACAGTGAATTAGCAGTACAGTCAAAATATGAATTCATGTTTAGTTTATAAAGATACAGATGATTACCATACAGATATTTATAGATATGTGTATATACAGAAATTAGTATACACATATTTTTTTTGTTGTCAGCTAAGACAGCTAAATAAAACCAACAATACCCTCCCCAATAGGAATGAGCATACAAAATACCAAAATACTGGTTCCTAACACTGTTCTCGAATAAAGGGAACAAGTTTTTTTGCAGAGACAACTGATTCTTGAATGGGAGCAGGAAATATACAAGATAACCTGGCACATTCTGAAGTAACAGAAAGTAAGAAATTGCTCAAAACACAAACACACATAACAAAAACACACCATCTTGAAGGGACACAAGAGCCAATAGAAAGGTTCCCAATGGCCAAAACTAGTAATAATTTGAGCAACAAAATTTAGTACTACAAAAGTAGTACTAAATTATAACCCAGGTATAAAAATAAATATTTGTGTCCATACTGCTATAGATAATTGAATGAAGAAAAGAAAAAAAATCTCCCACACAGAACTCCAAATAATTTATGTAGTCTTCCCTCAAGAAGGGAGAACATAACTCCGTTCCTAAGTGTGGACTGTGCATAGGGACTTCTTTACAAAAAATACACTACAGACAGAAGGAAGAAAAGAGTAACTTTACAGCAAAGAAACCTGATGAATAGTACTTCAGCCAGGTGATCAAGGTCAACATCAACAGCGATTAGATAATGTTCATAGTATATACCCTTGTTACAATGTGATAAAAATGGCACTGCAGCTCTGGATCTTCCTCTCCAAAAGTCACAACTCCAGTCTAATCATGAGGAAACCATCAAATTCCAATGGAGAAAAGCCTAATATAATCCGTGACCAGTGCCCCTCAAAACTGTACAGGTCATCAACAAGGAAAGTCTGAGAAACTGTCAAAAGCCAAGGGAAGCCTAAGGAGGCATAAAAACTAAACATAACGTGCTATCTTAGATGGGATTCCAGGACAGAAAAAGGACACTTAAGTTCAAACTAAGGAACTCTGAATAAAGTGTAGACTTTATTATATTACACATATTCGTTAATCAAGGCATATATTTAATAACAATATATTAGTCTATTAATTATAAGAAATATATTAATGTAAGATGGTAATACAGGAAACTAGGTACAGGGTATGGAAATTCTCTGGATTTCTTAATTCTGTAAACTGAAAACTGTACTAAAAATAAAGTCCATTAAAACAAGAAAAGCTTTATAGTTTTTTCACTGGGGTAGAGAAATTTTACTAAGATACCCTCAAGGCTGAGATGCAAAAACAGTAAGAATAGTAATTTAAAACTTTTATAAGAAATCAAGGGAAGAAAATACCTGACCTGAGAGTCAGCACATGTGGACCAAGTCAAAAGTCTGCCACTAACTTTAAAATCCTGAATATGATTCATCTTTTCTGGTCTAGGTTTTTATCCCTATATATTGAGAAAGATTGAAAACAGCCCCTGAAACCCTGATCAGTACACAAATGTAAAATGTTAGAATAAATCTCTTTAGTAGATCATAATAGTTAACAAAGAATTTTGCTGCACCTCTAATTTCTAAGAGAAAAATAAAAGCCAGGTTAAATTATATGAATGATTACCATAATAGCTTTGCTACTTCTCCCAGAGTAGACTCCCATCATTGAGCCCCAGATCTACCCTAGGATCCACTAATTAAATGATTTATTAACTACTGTATCTTTATCCTAAAGTAGCAAAGAAGGAAAGGTAAGGAGAACGACTGGCTATAAAAGTCACAAGTAAATACAGTGTTATGACCAGGAAGAGGAAGAGAAAGAGCCTGGGATGTGCCTAGCTTAAAGTTCCAAACCCCACACAGTACTTATCTATTTTCAAACCAAAACATAACTTCAGATTCTAACCATGGCCAAAGTTATAATACACTTCTAATATCAGCAAATCAAATGTAAAAAGAAAATTAAATTCTTCAGAGCAGCATTAACAAACGGGGTGACAGGAACAAAGACTATACAGCATGGTAACCATAGTAGAGGCATCCAGAGCCATCACAGCCTCCACAGATGAACATCCAGTTGCTTCATCTTTTTCTCTCTTTGCTTTCACAACTGATGGATCAGCAGACCAACTAATTCAAGGAAGCCTTTTTTCTAGTTAACAAAAAAATTACAATGCCACCACAACAGTAAATGAACTTGGGATAGTGAGGGGTCAGTCAAAATTAAACAGATGAAAAATAACAGAATATAATCAATGAAGGTGATCTATGATGATTAGGAAAATTAGAGTAATGGAAAAATATCCATAACATATTTTGAATTTTTAACAAGGATGGCAATGATTAAATCAATGTGGAGAAACACTATCACATACAATAAACTTGGTCCTTGGTTTCAAGAAATTCACAATCTAGGAAAGATGGTTAAATTAACAATTGCTGCATTCTATATTAAGTGCTAAATGATGCATATACAAAATGACTTAAGAGTTGTTTGGAGCCAAGTTTAGGAGTCACATTTAATTCAGGTTAATGAGATGAAAGAACATCAGTTTTTGTATTTACAATTTTGTTTCTGACACAAAGAATATACATTTCTCCACGTTACATTTCTACACCAAACTTATTAAGAATCTCAGTAAAAATTAAATGTCCTTGAAAATCACTTGCCACTGAGGATATTCTGCACTGTTCCAAAAGCTGAGTTCCAAAAACATTTTAAGCAATGATGGTTGAGTCTAGCAAAGTGAAAAACACTACTAAGGTAAAAAACAGTCTACTTCTTTTTGCTTTTTAAAATAAAGCCTAGCAACTCAGTAGTACTACCTTATATTCACATGCTACCTAATGTAACTTCTGTGTAATTCCTGCATGTCAATCTGCCCCAAATTAAATATTTCTTTGTAATCACACATTAAAAAATAACCGTAACATGAAACCTTTCCACGGGCTTTAAAATCTACCTACATTATATACTCTGATTTTATCTTATTAGCACTTTATCTCTTAAAGCATTCTCATTATTCCTTTCCCCCAAATAGTTGAGTTTTCTTTAAATACTCAGAATTCATGTTTATCATTAGTACGATTGGTTTCACAGCTTCCAGTATGAAGAATATTCACAAGGTGCAGTATGAAGAATAATTAACAAATCTCCAATTCTCAAGAACCCTTTGGTGTTCTTAGGAGTTAATAGTCATACTTAAAATGTCCAAATATAAAAATTTAGCTAACCCAAGTTAGTTTCAAGACTGTTAAGTGAATGCCCACTGAGCACTACAGTTTCTCTAAACATATTAGGGTTCTAGAGCATAACCTGTCTACTTCAAGAGATAATCTGGTAGTATCTTTAAAAACTCCCTCTAAATACTAAAGCAAAAATTAATGACTGATCAGTAATTGACTTTTCCTTGTTAAAAATACCAATTACCCCACTTTTTTAGACTGAGCAGCTCCACTGTTTAAAAAAAAACCCTAAAAATTGTGGCATATGCTTCTCATGTATTTATATACTTACAAATTATGTTTTATTAGACCTCACCGATACCTTTTTATGTTAAAATTCACATAACTAAAAACTCACTATTTACCCATTTTAAAGCATAGGATTAAATTAAGCGGTTTTTAGTACACTCACAGTGTTGTGCAACCAGCAGCCCTTGGCAACCTTTAATCTGCTTTCTCTCTCTATAAATTTGCTTACTCTGGATATTTCGTATAAATAAAATCACATAATATATAGCCTGTTGTGTATGGCATCTTCACTTAGCATGTTTTCAAGATTCATCCATGTTGTAACACGTAGAAGTACTTCTGATTACTCCACTGTATTGATAATACCTCATTTTGTTTAACCATTAATCAGTCTGTGGACAAATGAATTGTCCCCACCTTTTGACTACTGTGAAGTGTGCTGCCATGAACATGTGTATGCAAGTTTTTATTTGAATAGCCATTTTTAATTCTTTTCAGTAAAATTGCTGGACCATATGGTAATTTTATGTTTAACTTATCAAGGAACCAACAAATGGATTTCCACAATGGGTGCACTATTTTATTTTACATTTCTGCCAGCAATGTATAAGGGTTTCCATTACCCATTTTACAGACAACTAACAGGTCAAGGATACAATCTAACCCAAAACACATACTGGTCTGTAATGGGCATGTTTTGACAGCCCACCCACCTCTTTTCTGCAAGACATCCTTGTGGCAAGAATATGCCAGGACAGACTTTACTTCCCCTCCCCCCAACCCCATTTATAATTCTGCCAGGGATGGAAACCTGACCCAGGCGAGTATAACTCTTTACGGAATGAGACAAGGTTCTGGAGAAGAAAAATCGGACAGATTTAGGGTAGGATAAGCACAGTGGGAAGTCATTGCCATTTGCAAACTGAACTTATCAGGGAAAATGAAAAGCATGCAAAAACCATTAGTAAAAAGAGAAAAGCAGCCTGCACTCCACAAAGAGAAGCAGATGTAATTAAGTAGTGACAGGTTATAATTTTTTGAAGACTGGTTAGACATTATTTCCCGAACTTGGATATTCATAACATTGTCTATTTATTTAAAATAAACATTTTTTATGATATCTTTGACTGAGTTTCTGATTTCTGCAACCAAAAAGCTCTTACTAAAACAAGCTCTGAACACCTCGACTTTATTTCCCTTGTTAAGTTTTTAAAGTAACATAAAGAGATTCTTTACTAGTAGCTGGATTTTGTTTGTATTGAAATTAAATAACTTCTGAAGCACCATACATAGGCTTTCACAGGGGGAAAAAAAAAAGAATGTATCTTTAAAAAACAAGAATGTGTCAGTAATTTTTAAATCCACATTTCCTTCAAACAACAAGCTTCCCCTCAGCTCCCCAGATTTCTGGTGGTAATAAACCTTAAGATGACCTTTCAACTTCTTCCTAGTACCTGTTTTTCTAAATCTATTCACAGAATTCTTTTTTTTTAATTCACAGAATTCTTGAGTACTCCTTCTTAAATGAGGAAGCTGAATGCAACTGTATTGTGGTCGCTATTATAAAAGTTGTACAATCACCTAGAAAAACTCCTGACCACCAGCCAGATCAAGAGCCACATATTTTCTCTACTCCAATTTTAGATTACCCATTCTACGAAAACAATACAATCTAAAAAGTTTACCTTCAATTCTGGAATTGCAAATACTTAAAAGTTTCATATAATAGAAACAGTTAGTAATTTCTAATTATAAATTAATACTCTGATAGGCAACATACCTCAAATATAGGCAGATACATATCTGTTCCACTATCTATACACAATCACTTGACAATAATTTCAAAGGCATAGGACATGTCTTGTAATTTTTAAATTATTTCTAGCAACTACTTAAAAATATAAGTTTATATAGAAAAGGCTGAGTAATGCCTTCTATTGAAAAAGTTTAATAGGATAGACACACAAATAAATAGGGACATACTTTTTTTTTTTCAAGTTTTTCACTCCAATAAAGACAACCCCAACCAAATTATCATTCTGTATGCATTCTTAAGCCTATAAGCAAAAGTCTAGATTGTAAAAATACAATTGAAACCATATAAAACATATTGATCAAACTAAACTTGTAAATTTATAATACAGTAGAGTAACTTCCTCTCTTTGAGGTCTGGTATTAACAACTGAGCTTACATTTTATACGGCCATGTAAAAACATTATTTTACCATCAGATCATCTATTTAGACAACCATCCCTGATTGTGAAATTTACCCTTCTATGTCCACCCACATCATTACCTCTCCCCAGTTCCTGAGTTTAGTTGAACTATGTGAATGAATATGCAGTTTATTTACTTTTTCCTTTAAAAAGTAAAATCTTGACTTTTTTAAAGTAAAAAAAGGAAATCATCAACTCATTAAATTCATAATTATAAAATTCAAACTAATGGTATAAAGAATTTCTACTTTGAAAAGCATACTAAATTTTTCTCTGAAATTTTCACAAGACAAGGCTTTACATTTCTCCAATGATACATCAACCAACTAGAAAAGCATGGTTCCCTCTAAGGCCTTCATGTCTACTGTACATGGTTACACATAAGTATAATTTGCTATAATAGAGCAGATATGGACCAATTAATCAGTCTTGGAAAGACAGGATTTATCAGAGAACACGATATGTAAATTGAGACAGCCTTCTTCTTATGCAGAAAGGGGAAGGAAGAATAATATGAAGGGAAATGGGGCAAGGGTGGATGAGAGAAGGGAGTTATTAGGCACATGCGAAAGTCTAGAGTAGAACGGCATGATAATCAAGAAACTAAAAAGGTATAGTAATCTGTTTAGAATATAGAGTGAGCCCTGGCTGGGTGGTTTAGTTGGTTGGAGTTGTCATTCCATATACCAAAAGGCTGCAGGTTCCATCCCTAGTTGGGGTGCACATGGGAGGCAAATGATTAATGTTTCTCTCTCACATCGATGTGTGTGTGTGTCTCTCTCCCTTTCCCTCTTTCTAAAATCAATGAAACTTATTCTCAGGTGAAGATTAAAAAAAAAAAAAAAGAGTGAAAGGCAAACAGTAAAAGAAAATATATGTTTAAACATCATGCAATAATTCACTTTACATGGTACATTTTATTCCAAGGACATTTACTCCATTAGGAGTTTAACAGGGAAATGGTACCTGAGCACCACAGAAAGCAATTAAGGAAGCATTTCCAGTAATCCAGAAAAGAGCTGTTAGTGACCTAAATTTAAGAAAGTTGCCCTGACTGGTGTAGCTCAGTGGACTGAGTTCGGGCTGTGACCCAAAGGTTCGCTGGCTCGATTCCCAATCAGGGCACATGCCTTAGTTGTGGTCCAGGCCCCCAAGAGAGGACATGCAAGAGGCAACCACCCCTATTGATACATCTCTCCCTTTCTCCTTTCTTTCCCCTCTCTCTAAAAATAAATAAAACCTTTTTTTTTTTTTAAAGAAAGTTGCACTGAGAATAAATACATAACGTTGAACCAGTAACACTGGTGGGAGAGTAGGAAGTAGTGAAAAACTAATACTCGCACTTTTCTAAACTGGACAAGTGAAAGACACTAAGTAAAAAGATCGTGTTAGATATTGGATGTGTGTGAAGGAAGTTCAATTTTAGACATGTTCCACTGAGTTACTATGGGACATGTGAATGGGGATATCTTGGTGACCGGTCTAAAGCTCAAGATTAATCTGACTGGAGATATACATTTGGACATCTTTCAGTGTATAGAGGGCAATTTAAGCTAGAGCAGTGAGAACACCAAGATAGAGCATGCAAAATATATGGAAAGTCAATAACTGAGCAATGCCAAAAGTTAAGGGAAGGACAAAAAAAGAGAACTGAAACAGAATTACAGAAATCAAGTCACAGCAACTTTTCTTAATAGATGAGAAAAGTGACAACCACAAAAATTAAGATATTTCCCTAGAATCATAATGTGAGCTAAAAATGGTAATGGAAAGGGGCTGAAGCACTCTCCAAATCTAGTCCAACCTTTGTAAAAAATTTACAAATAAAAAATTCTAAATACTGAGATTCTAGATTTGCATGCAAAAAAGCATTTAAAAAAATAAAAACATGATTAGTGACTTTAAAAAATTATGACAAAATATTACACATTTCATTTAACTTAACTCTTCACATACATGTTCTGAAATGTTTATTAAGAACATACTTTAGGTTTTGATGTAATCTTTTTCAATCTCATTTCTTAGTCTCAAAGGCAATTAAATTATTAACATGGCCATTTCTCTCCAATTAAAAATTTAAATATAACAAAATTATCTTAGGCTTATATTCTCAGAATTGTTAGCTAAAATATGACAAAAATACATTTAAAGTAAAAGGGAAGGAAAATGCAGGCCAAGTAAAAAGTAGCCAAAAAAAGGTAAAAAAAAAACAGTTCTGTAACTGAATACAAATGGTAAAAGATTACACTACCAATAAATTTCTGCAAAATATTCTACATTTACTTTTACTTAAAAATTCTGCAAGAAACTAGATTAAAATTATTTTTTTAAAAAAAAGAAAATTTACCATGGCTTTCTGGAAAATACAATACAGCAAATTTGGTCCAGCAAAAAGCCCCGAAGAGCCAAAGAAAACAGCTAAGTAAAACCCAGATACATTACTCTTTAATCTCTTATGGTGAACATTTCAAACTCAGTAAACAGTTTTATATCTTCTTCTGTGTCACTTTCTCTTTTGCCCATCCTCATAAACTGCATCCGAACCAGTGACTAAACTTTCACTTCTGCTCCAACCAACCAGCTAATCAACATAACTAAAACAATGTCAAGTCACTTTACCTTCATTTTTTAATTGAAATTGGTATTACTCCAATTTTTCTGACTTTGGCTTCTTAAACAAAAAGCTACTTAAGCTAATTTTTAAGATGTAAGTAAAAACTAACCCTCATTGTCACAAGAATGTCAATAAAAAATAATTTCCAGGGCTTCTAGTCAAGACGGCGAAGTAGGTAATTTGAGTATTCGCATCCTCCCTAAACCACATCAAAATTACAACTAGACCACAAAATAACCATTACCCAGAATTGTCTAAAATCTACCTGAACAGAAGTTGTGTAACTAAGGATATACAGAAACCATGTAAACAGTAGTTCTATAACTAAGAATATAAAGAAGCCACGTCAAGACTGGTAGAGATACAGATGGGCTGGACAGACAGACAGACAGACAGAGTATTAAAAATCAGGAGGATTATCTCAGCTGCCAAGGTCCCCCTAAAGTCTGACTAGTCCCAGCCCTATATACCAGGCCACCCAGACCAGGGAGATGGTGCCAGGAATGAAGTCCCCATTAACTTCTGGCTATGATAACCAGCAAAGATTGTGACTGGATAAGACAGAGGACTACTGGAGTCCCAGGTGTTCCTCTTAAAGGGCCCATGAACAGACTTACTAACCAAGTGACTCACTCATTCTGAGTTCCAGCACTGGGATACCAACTCAAAAGGTACCAAGCACATACAGGGAGGAACTAAATTGTCTGGCATCAGGGTGAGGGATGGACAGGCAGCTTTTGCCCAGAGAGAAGTGCTAGCAGAGGCCATTGTTCCTTTGCTGGCCTCCCCATACAGAGCCAGGAAGTGGGTGCCATATCTGAATCTCTACACTAATGACTGATTCCCTGAGACACTGCCCAACCCAACTTTCATGCCCACCCAAGATGTTTCCAGTGCCTTTTCCATACAAACAGCCAGTCTGGGCTCATGCTTCAGACTTTCCTAAAATCTCTCAAATAAGCAACATCTGGCCTCACCATGTCCCGGACCTCTTGCTCAGTGGTCCAAGGTCTGGCACTAGTAGCAGCCAACCTTGGTTTACAGCTTAGCTTTTTCCCAGACATCGTCAAACCCAGCACAAGTAGCAGTCATCTGCAGATTGCTTTGTAGCTCATGCCAGACAGACCCACGCAGGGCACAGGCAGCAACTGACCTTTAGACTGCACCTCCTGGGAGGCTCCAAAGCCAGCACACACAGTGGACAGCCTCAGGCCACATCACATTAACATCTAACCATCACACAAGCAAAACACTCAAGGGGCAATCTCAGAGGGTGCCAGAGCCCCGCTGAAGCAAGTCTTGCTCCACTGACTCAGCCCATGTCACATCCTCCTTGGTGGTCATGACCCATCTTCACAGCAGATCTGCCTGGGGTAAATCCCTCCCATTGATGTGCTAACAGCAATCAAGCCTCTACAACAGAAAGGTATACACAGTCTACACAGGGAAGAAGGGAGAGGCATTCCTGGAGTGCCAAGCTCTGCTGAAGGCTGTGCCACTGGACCCTATAGGACACCTACTACATTAGGCCACTCTACCACGCCCAGCAGACGTAGCATTTCTACCGAACACACAGAAACAAACTCAGGTAGGCTGGCACAACGAGGAGACAAAGAAACACATCCCAAATGAAAAAAACAGAACTCCAGAAAAAGTACTAAACAAAATGAAATAAGCAATCTATACTAAACATAGAATTCAAAACACTGGTTATAAGGATGCTTAATGAACTTAGAGGAAGAGTAGATAAACTTAGTGAGAACTTCAACAACATAAAAAAGGATATTGAAACCACTAAAAAAGAGAGTCAGAAATTAAGAATGACTAAAATCAAGAATACATCATAGGAAATCAACGGCAATGTAGATAAAGCAGAGGGTCAAATCAGCAATTTGGAATATAAAAAAAAGTAAAATATACCAAATCAGAAAAGAAAAAATAAAAATAAAAAAACGTAATGAGGACAGTGTAAGGAGTCTCTGGGACAACTTCAAGTGCACCAACATTTGCATTATGGGGATGCTGGAAAGAGAGGAAGGAGAGCAAGAAATTGAAAACTATTCAAAAAAAAAATAATGGTGGAAAACTTCCCTAACCTGGTGAAGGAAACAGACATAGAAGTCCATTAAGTGCACTGACTCCAAAACAAGATGAACTCGAAGAGGCCCACCGAGACACCTCACAATTAAAATGTAAAAGGTTAAAGACAAAGAAATAATCTTAAAAACAGCAAGAGAAAAGCAGTTAGTTACCTTCCATAAGATTCTCAGCTGATTTCTCAACAGAAAGTTTGCAAGTCAGAAGGATTAGCAAGAAATAGGGATGAAAGGCAAGGACACACAACCATGTTACTCTACCCAGCAAAGCTACCATTCACAACTGAGGCACAGATAAAGAGCTTAACAAACAAGAAAAAGCTAAAAGAATTGATTATTACTAAACCAGTATCATAGGAAACATTAAAGGGTCTTTCCTCAAAACGCAAAAAAAAAAGATAAAAAATCTGAGCAATAAAATGGCAATCAATACATATATATAATTAATTACCTTAAATGCAAGTGGATTAAATGTTCCAATGAAAACACATATGGTAACTGAATGGATAACAAAACAAGATCCTTACATATAATGTCAACAAGAGGCTCACTTTAGCTGGAAAGACATACACGGACTTAAAATAAAAGAATGAAAAAAGATGTTTCATGAAAATGGAAACAAACATAAAAAGCTAGGGAAGCAACGTTTATACCAGACAAAACAGACTTTAGAGCAAAGACTATGATAGAGACAAAGAAGAACAAAGCTTTTCTACTTCTGGATATTTACCTGAAGATACCCAAAAACTATAAATAGAAAAGACATATACACCTGTATGTTCACTGCAGCACTATTTACAAAAATAAAGATATGGAAGCAACCTAACTGTCCATCAGTAGAGGAATGGATAAAGAAGTGGTGCATATGTACAATGGAATATGACTCAGAAATAAAAAATGAAACTTTACTATCTGCAACAATATGGGTAGACCTAGAGGGTATTGTGCTGAGTGAAATAAGTCAGACATTGAAAGACAAATGCCATATAATTTCACTTATATGTAGAATCTAAAAGACAAAATGAATGAATAAGCAGAACAGACAGACTCCTGGATATAAAGAACATTTTGATAGTTGCCAGATGGGAGAAGAGTTAGACAGATGGCTGAAAAAGGTAAACAGATTTAAAAGTACAAATTGGTAGCTACAGAATAGTCATGAGGATGTAAAGTACAGTGTTGGGAATATAGTGAGTAATATTGTAATAAATATGCATGATATCAAACAGGTATTAGATTTATCAGAGTAATCATTTTGTAAATTATATAAATGTCGAATCTCTGGATTGTATATCTGAAACTAATAAAATATTGTGCATCAACTCTAACTGAAAAATAAAAATCAGTTTTAAAAAATTAACAAGGAAAAAATAATTTCCATATTGTTAACCAGCAGAGTGGAGATGAGAATCATAAAGAAAGCACACTTAACACATGACAATCAAATCAGAGACTTTCAATTCTATTCACAATGGAATAACTAACCCTGAATACCCTCCTGTCACATACAACCAGAAAAGTGGAGACAATACAGTAACGATTATTATTAAGACACTGGACAACAAGCACTGCAAGACTGTGATCTGTGAAAGAGGACAAACAAATAAGCCTATGTCACACTTTCTACAGGGATGTGCTATCAGTACAGTGGAACAGGTCTTGATAAGCAGAGACAGAAAATAGTTGGGGGAAGATGAAGTAGTTGGATTTTGAAGGACAGAGCACCAAAGAGAAAGAAGCAAAAGAGAAAAACACAGAAAACACAAAAATCTGCATAGAGGTCCCCTTGAGCCTTTAGCTGAATATAATGCTGCAAGTGAAAAACCACGCAAAGAACAACTATCAAGGAGCTATACATGGAACAACTACCAGTGTTCTCAGGAGATTAGAGTCATTCAGGTTTCAACCAGGCAGAGTAAAGATGTTTTTAAATGAGACACCAGAGAAGCCATGATACAGATGTAAATTCAACCCAGAATATAGGCTATTTTGGACTTCCCCATAACACAGATAAAAGCAAAAGCCTTAAAACGATCAAGCTCATTACCAAACAAATTAACTGCCTGTCAGAACAAATTTCAGTATTTTTTATTTTTATTTTATAAAAGATTTTACTTATTTATTTTTAGACAAAGGGAAAGGGGAAAAAGAGAGGGAGAGAAATATCAATGTGTATTTGCCTCTTGTTTACCCCTACTAGGGACCTGGCCCACTACCCAGGCCCTACTAGGGATTGTGCCCTGACTAGGAATTGACCTGGCGACCCTTTGGCTCAAAGGACAGCACTCAATTCACTGAGCCACTCCAGCCAGGGCAAATTTCAGCACTTTTTAAAGAGACAAAATCCAGACCCTCAACAACATATTTACAAATGTTCACCATATAAATGTTAAAAGACATGTGAAAATTAAATCAGTGCTACAGAGAATTCTGCCTACTGATAGAGCCCACCTTACAAATTTCCTTATGTTAAAATCACTGACTGAAGAGACAAGTAAAAGCAGTTTCCCATAATAATGTCAATAAAATGGGTAAACAGACCCCACAGGAGGGGGGAGGAAAGGTATAAAAATCACAAGACAGACCTCCCTGTTAATTACTATATAATATCTGATGACATGATCACTGAAATAAAGTTCCAGAAACTAAAACTTCCATTAAGTCTCAAATAAATAGTAATTGTTTTAGATGGGGTTTTAATGCTAATGAGTATTTACTGTCATATATAAAGAAAAAACTATTATTTTTCCATTCAGAATTTAGGTATCTGGTAAGTTACATAAGGCAGAGCCTCCAAACCCGAAAGCAAGGAAAGAAAAAAACACACACAATTGAAACAAACATTCCAACTCTTTCTTCTCAAGGAGGGGAGGCAGCAGAGCAACCTCCCCAGCAGACACAGAGATGGAGATCTCTGTGAAGACCCTGACTTCAGGTTAAGATCTGTGACACTATTGACAACGTAAAGGCTAAAAGTCAAGACTAGGAGGGCATCCTGACTGACCAGCAGAATCTTGATTTTTGCAAGCAAACAGTTGGAGGATGGCTGCACTCTCTCAAACTAAAACATTCAGAAACAGTCTACCCTGCACTCTGCTTCCTCTGCAAGGTGGCATCATCGAGTCTTCCCTCTGCCAGTTTGCCCAGTAAAGTAGTACAACTACAACAAGATGATCTGCCACAAGTGCTATGCCCATGCACACCTGTGCTATCTACTGCCCAAGAAGATATGTAGTCACACCAGCCTGTGACCAAAGAAGAAGGTTAAATAAGGTTCCTATTCCACCTACCCCAGCCTGCAGGGTGGTCTTCTGCCTGAACCCCAGAAGCCCTGGCATCTCAGTAAGTTTCCTTTCACTGAGTGAACAAACACACAAAACATCCCATGCACTAATACTTACCTATACATTGAAAGACAAACTCCTCAGTGTATCACTCAAGGATTATGAGACATAATTCTGACAAACTTGGTTATTTTGATTTCTAAGTCTGAAGAGAACTAAAAGTAGTCAGTTGGGAAGAAAGGATGAATTATTAGAGGAAGGTACCATGATAATATAGGTGACTAATGAAAGCCAACAAAAATGAAGAAAAGAATTATAAGAAGTCACAGAACTTGGAAAAGAACATAGAAAAGCCAAATTATAAAAACTATAAAAGCAGAGAGGCCAAATCATTTAACACAGCCAAAAACAGACCTATTCTAACAGTGATGCAAGGAAAGTATCACTACATAACTTGTGTCACCAGAGATGACCCTAAATCAAGAAAAGGTTTAATTATACTTAAGTACAAATATACTTGGATTAGAGAATCACTTTTACAAAACACTGACATCAGTTGAAATTTAAAATGTTGGTATTCAACAATTTGAAAAAATTAAAAATTTAAAAAAATGTTGGTATTCAAAGGTATAAACAAGAAAACTCATTGAATATCTTCATAAATCAATGGCTTACTACACTTACAACCAAAAATTTTATACTTAGGACAGTTACCTCCTTTCTGTCACTAATCTTTGTGCCAAACTCCTGGGGCCAATCTGGCTATCATATTCTACACCCTTTTCCAAAGAGTTGAAAAAGTATACCAAGCATAAGTTTCCCCTAGTAACCTCTGACTTTTATATACCTAAATACATTCTAAACTCCTCCCCCAAAGTACTTTTTGGAAATCATCCAAATCTTCTATTTAAAGTTAACTTATAGCTGTAGTTTTATTAATTACCCAATTTGTACACGTCAATTATTCTTCACAGATATACTAGTAAAATGTTCTTTACTATGATCATGACAGTATTTCATTTAATAAACAGCACAGGTTACTTACCCATAATACTGCTTCTCTGATAGACAAAACAAGGTAATCATAACAATTAGAGTTTACACCAGGGCTGAAGAATTTTGAAAACTGAGTACCCAAGATCTGCTCCATGAAAGAATTCAGCCTGGAAACCCCAAAGTCCATAGAATAAATCCTTACTGGATGAGTTAACCACATGTAGTTCACACCATGAATTAGAAGGTGGAAGCTCTAATCCCATTTCTACCAGCAATTTATCATGATTCTTTAAATAAACAACATAAAACCTTAATCACGAGTTAGGAAATGGGAACTATACAATGCCACCTGTGTTATCTACTTCCAAGTTGTTATATCAAATATGAAACCGTTTTGTAAATTATAAAGTACAATACAAATGTAAAATTATTTTATCTATGATGACTCCTTTAGTGCTTTCTAAGCAAAACCTATCCCTAGTCCTGGAGTCCTCTGCCCCCTTGAAAGAATCTACTTTGACAAACATTAAAAGCAGTCTCACAGGACCTGCATCTAAAAAACTGTGAGGACTTTCTGTACAGGGTTCTGAAACTGATGAAGATATCAAATGGCTTGTCTTAAGCATGGTTCACAAGAAGGATGTAATTATTTAGTACATTAACATTTTCAGAGGACCAAATTTGAAAATATAGTTCTTGTAAATATTGTTTAAAATGGTTTGAAAATAAGATTCTTACTTGAAGACTCTATGGGAAATACTCTCAGATGAGCACTAACCATCTTATACTCTCCTTCTCTATAAATTTTAAAACTGGTATAAACATTAGCAGTGTAATCAATGAATTAATCTTTTGCAAGACCTCAAGAATCTAAAAACCCTAAAGCTGACTTTTCACCCTCTATCTGTTCATGAAAGGCTACAACATCATTAAATAAAGCATTCCAAGGCTCTTCAGATATGTATTTTTAAAAATATTCGTGTACAATGAAAATTCAGAGGCAAAAGACCAAATCACATTTTCATCTGAAAATTTATTTTCCAGTGATTGCCTTGTGAATTGGAAGCTCAGGATATAAACTCTTCCACACCTGCTCGCCCTAGAGCCAGAACTTTAAAACTTAGAGATGTTTCAGTTCTTCTGAATCAAAAATTAGCAAGAGGCCAATTTCCAAATGGCAAGGGCAATCCATACATGATCTCAGTCAATCTGGCTACTTAGGCCCAGAAGGGCATTATCTACAACTGTAACAAATTTCCTCAACCTTGCGATTGAAGCATTTGAGATCAAGTACATTCCCCACCCCTTAATTTTTGAGAAGGTATATCTGGTAAAACAATCCACAGCTGGAATCTTGCCAGAGAATAAGATTCTCATTAGTCCCTTGCTCACAGTGGAGTTTTCCATTTAGAAAAATATATATATAAAAGCACACTGTAGATTTATGTCCTGGAGAAGAGAGCAAACAGGGTATGAAGTCCAGAGTAAGTGCAGATTCATTTCCCTGGCCTGTGGCCTAATTACCATAAATCAGGTCTAAGGATAAGACTCTACACAGAGTATCTTTCAAACATTTACAAGTGATCAGAAGACCCTATATGTGATATCCTTGCGAACAAGTTGGATAAATTTTAGGTTGAATGTTAGGATAGCAGATTGCTAATTAAATAATCAGTGTTCATTTAGAGGTGAGTTGCACCTGAAATAAAGAGCTATGTTCTCCTGGCTCCAAACAACTATGCCAAGTTTGTTGTTTTCTATTAATAACATACTTTTAGAACTGGCTACCAGTTTAAGTATTCATTCACTGATGGTAGAGACATTCATGTACAGGCACGGCAATGCCCATTTCCTAGTTTCAAAAATGCAATTATCTGGGGAAATTTTCCACGAAGAGAATAAAGAAGAAAAAGAAATATTTGATGAGGCATATGTACATCTGTGTGTGCAAGAGAACAGTAATCCATCTACCCAAGTGTATTTTTCCCCTTTACCTTAAAAATGCCTTTTAACAACAATTTTAAACTTCCAGAAATTTACTTAAGATTTGAAAACAGATAGGTATCATGATGCTATTTTTAACAATGACAATTTGGGTTTAAAAGAGCCAACATTATATCCAACCATCTCTTGGCTCTATAAAAAAAGGATAGAAATAGGTACTTTACTGAACCAGATTACATATGACATCATCAAACACCCTCTCTCAATTTTCCTTAAATTATCTTTAACCAAAATGTTTATGCAAGAGGAGGCTCCCTCTCCATCTCAGTTTTCCTAATTTGTTTCCTCGGTGAGTTAGAAATGAAGTGTCAAAAGGCACTATTATCAAAAGATTTGGAACGAAATAAAAAAGCAAGGAGACTGCCTTTTACCCAAAGTCACCCAGTGAGGCATTAATTTGAGAACACTGTCCTAATAAAGTAACTACTATCCAGATTCAAAGGACTTTGTATATTCTGATGAACCCATGAAATGGTATTGCTCTCATTCTCAAGGCTTAGGAATATGCAACATCATTCTTTAACGACTGTTTTATAGGAACATCATCCTTCAGAATCATTATGAGGGGAGCTATTACCAAAAAGTAACATCAATGAATTCATAGAAAAATATTTTTCATCAATAACCAGCTAAGCCTTAAGAGAGCATCTCTTTTGCCAAAGAACCAATAAAAAGAACAGAATTAACAGAGTATCATTTTGTAAAATCACACATTTCTTGAGTTTTTGGTATTTCCCCAAGACAAATGCTCTGCTTCCTTGCACCTGTAGATAAACAACTCTACTTTTAAAAATGGTTACATAATACCAGTGGCAAAAATTCAGCTTATCTCAAATTAAAAAAACTTAAATTATGCCCTGGCTGGTGTAGCTTAGTGGTTTAAGCGCGGGCCTGTGAACCAAGAGATCACGGTTCAATTCCCAGTCAGGGCACATGCCTGGGTTGCAGGCCAGTTCCCAGTAGGGAATGCACAGGAAGCAACCATACATTGATATTTCTCTCCCTCTCTCCTTCCCTTTCCCTCTAAAGATAAATAAATTTTAAAAAATCTTAAAAAAATTATTTAAAAAAAAAACAAAAAACACTTAAATTATGAGTTGTTTTTCTATCCAAAATTGAACATCAAACATTCCAAATACATGAAATGCTAAACAATTCCACAAAATAATGAATGAAATGCTCAAATAAAATGACAGCTCTATTAAACTTAGTGTTAAAATGTTATTTATAAAAAAAAATTTTCAGAAGAGGCCTATGCTAAAAGGTCACCATATTATCATACACAAATATGAATTATCTGTAATGCATGGCAAAAGAATTTATGTTCACAACCACGTTTGATACTTTATTCTGATACATACCAGGTTCTGACAATTGTCACAACAAAAAGTTTCCTCAAATCAGGATTTTTACACAGCTTATATAATCTAATTGTCATATTAATTCAGAAGTCTGCTCTGTAAAAGTAAAGATGATTAACATATATGTCTGTCTTTATTATTTCTGACTTATGATAAACAGTGTTAAAGTTCTATTCAGGATTATAGATAACTTCAATACTTTAAAGAAAATCTAAGCAAAACTGCAATAAATTTGGACTCTGAATTCTTTATTTTAAAAAGTGCCCTGGCTGGGTGGCACAGTTGGTTGGAGCATCATCCCATACATGCAAAGGCTGAGGGTTCCAATCCAGGTCAGGGCACATACCTAGGTTGTGGGTTCAATCCCTAGTTTGGGTTCATGCAGGAGGCAATCAACTGATGTTTCTGTTTCTCTCTCTCAAAATAAAAAAATGTCCTTGGGTGAGGATTAAAGAAAAAGTGCCTTCACAAAATTTAAGAAATGATACTATTTTAAGATATAGTCTCCCCTTAAAATTTAGAATTAGGGAACAACTGTCTCAAATACTTTATGTCAACTATAGAGCAGACAGACTCTTGCTAATATGCTAATTACAACATATAACTTGTCATAGTATTAAGAGTAATAGCTACTTTTCTAAGTCACAAAAGTAAAAAATGATGCATAAAGCACATTTTTTTAAAATCAAAGTCTGTACCTGGAAATTAGACATATGTAACTAAGATAAAAGTAGATTTGGAACCCCCCAGATTTCCCTTATCAGAATATCTAGGCACTAATTATTTGTTCTATACTACCTAGAAGGCATAGACACTATAAATCAAAGCATATTGTGATAACTAAAGATGTTCCCATTTTATAAATTAAATGAAATGGTATAAAACACTTAAAAGCAAAAACACCAATAATCAAGTTTCCACATGTCTCTTCTAACTGAGGAATGCTGAAATACCAAAACTGGAAAATCATATTGCCGTTGAGAAAGTAAAAGTTGAGTTTTAAATTCTTCCTTTTTTTTGGAGTTTTTTTTAAATGAGTTGAAAAAATTATGTTAGAACTACAACTTTAGCTAAAGCATTAAATGCTGTGAATAGACATTTATGAATAGTGAAAATTTAGGGAATAAACAAAGCAGAATTCATGGTTACCATATTTACACATACTCTTTGTTGTGTTTCAGTGCCACATGATCTGATTCAAAGTAATAAACATCAGGATCATCATCTTCCTCTTCTGTAATGTGCGGATTGGCACTCTCTTTGGCAGATGGCAAATTTCCAATATTGAGTCTTGCCTCTGAGGGTGGCTTAATTTGTCCTTCACTCCCATAATTTTCGGAGTCACAACATATCCCTTTTTCATTCTGAGAAATTTCATCAGGATGTGTGGGAGACTTACTTATATTATCACTAACAGTTGCGTTTATTTCATTAGGACTAAGATTATTCTCCTCAAACTGTCCATTTTCTCTGCAAGGAGAACTGTTTTTAGTGGGACTATTTCTGGTAGGGGCTGCCCTTCGTGGTGAAGTTCTCAGAGTATATCGATGTTCTTGAGGTTCTGATAAAGACATCGTTTGAGCTGAAACACAGTCTAGAACAGATGGTGGTTCCAGCTCTCCGGAAACTGGCATACTCTCAAGTCTTGTGTCCAGGGCGTTATTGATGTTTTCATTACACTGCTCTTTTGAGGCACTGCTATCTCCCACCACATCTACTTCCTCCTCAGAATCCCTTAAAGATGACTGAGTTTCAGGAAAGGGGCCTGTAGCTGGCTCAGTTGTCAGCTGATTAACATGTTCCACAGGCAGGCAGGCAGTTCCTATTTTGTGGTCCTCCAACTTGACCTGCACTTCTGAATTCGTGCAAGGCACGTTATGGTCTATATAACTGTCTTCCTTTCTACTATCAAGGAACATTGAAGTGTGGGTGTCGGAATCCCCATTTTCAGCTACTGATTTTTCCTGGAACACACAGGAACCAGTGCTGTTCTGTTTAGTGTTCCCATCAGGCTGACAGTCATCACAGTTTATACCAGCTGAATCACTGTCATCAACACCATTGACAGCCAAATAGCCTGTGATTTCTTCAACTACTGCAGAATTAAGTGGCCCTTCCTCACTGACATTCACCTTTTTAATTTCCCTTTTCTCACAATCATCCAGTATAAGACATCGACAAGCTCGTTTAGTCCCTTGAAAATCTGCATCATTGTCCACTACTGTATTCCTCTGTTCTACTGACTCTTTGTCTGATTTTATAGGTGAATCTTCTTCTGAACTGTTGGGTGCTTCAGATCTAAGACAACGCTTAATTCTTTTTAAAACTGGTGAAACGGGTTCTGTTTGCCTTTTCTCACAATTTTCTACAGCCTGCCTTTCTCCATTATCTTTTTCTGAAGAGAGTCCTCTTTTCCTAGGGCTTACCCATGATTCTCGAGTACTTTGCTGTTTTAAATCAGTAGTTCTCCCACTATTATTTCCCTTCTGAATTTGCACAGGCTCTGGTCTCTTCTTTGGTGATCTTGATCGTACTTGAGAATGAGAAGATACTTCTTCAGGGTGAGCAATGCTACGATTCCTTAAAGTTCTACCACAAAAAGATTCATCCAAGCCGTTTAACCCCACTGTTGATCTTGTAACACGAGTAGATCGGGAAGCAGCCATACTATGGCAAGTCCCTACTATACGGTCATCATGATCCACTCATTGGGAAACCTTCAAAAATGTAAACAAAATAATGAGAAAAAAGGTAATAGTTAATATACCTAAAACAAAAGTATACAGCTACAACTTTTTAATCCAAGTATAGCCAATATTAATAAATTATTTGATATAATGTATTGTATTAACACTTCAAAAATGCTATTAATAGCTAACCATTCATTATATGGCACTTAACATGTTCCAAAAATCATTTTATATATTTTGTACACTTTAACTCACTTAAGTCCACAACAACTAGAATAGGTGCTATTATCATCCCTACATTACAAGTAAGAGGATTGAACCACACACATTTTCAGTTATCTGTCCAAAGCCACACAGCAAAGTGGCAGGGCAGGGCTCTAGAGACCAAGCTCGTAACTTGCTTCACTGTGCCTCTGCCTTTCACATAGGCACAAAGGGCCCAAAAAAGATCTCTCAAAGACAGAATTTCATATGGGTTATTAAAATAATAATCTTGAACTTATATAGCAGCTATCACAAAATCTATCCCAATCATTTCTCATTTTTTCTCAAAATATTCCTGGGACGTAAAAAAGCAGGAGCTGCTCTTTTTAATTCACTCTTAGTACAAGGAGTTTCAGGTCAAATCCTCTCATAATAAACTATTTGGCATCCAAAAAATTTTGGCTGCAATAGAATTTTTTGTAATTAAGCAGACTGACAGAAATCACAATGTTAGCTTGCAATGGCTAAGGGCCAAACAGAATAAAGCCAAGCCTCCCTAGTCCCTAGAAGTAGAGCCATAAATTGGCAAGTGAAACAAAGTATATCTGAAGAGAACAGAAGAAAAAAGGAAAGAAGCCCCTGAAGCAAATGTTACATTTAAGAAATCAGGAGTATACATAAAACCCCATCCTTTCCTTCTTAGAACTCCTATACATGTGTGTATGCCAGTTATAAGGCGTGTTGGGGAGATAAGCATTTTCTGGTGTGAATGTTTGGTGTTTATACGACAAATATGTGAGAAAAACTGAAAAATGCCCCCACTGATCCATTTGGATAAACTGAGGGGTTTAATGGTTATTTTCCAAAGGCTCTCTCATCAAGCAGAATAAAGGAGCTGTTAACATTTCAAGTCTCCATTCTTCTGCTGTTCTGTTTAGCTTTCACAAGATACTTTGCCACTTCACTGTCTAACTTCAAATGGGGTGCAAGACAGAGGAAGAAACCAGTAATGACTGTAGTACAGAGTTTCACAGTACCCCCCCTTCCTTTCTGCCATCATTACAACAGATTCCCTCTCATAACCCCACAAATGCCATTGTACCCCTGCCCCCACAAATCAAACACAATCTATCCTTTGCCTCAGCTAGAAGTCTCTAATAGTAGAAAGGTTATGAAGAACCACAGAAGACACAGCAACATGTTACAACACACAGAAAAAGAAATATTAAAACTTAGAAATAAATTCCTCACAGTAAACATCTATTGTTTTGGGATTCACTAGAGGAATCTGACATGTAATTCTCTTTTGTTAAAATCATGTGAAGATTACAATCTATTATTTTTATTCACAGATAATAAACACTGAATGACCCATAAATATCCACTTTTAATTACAAAAAGTTAAACTCTGAATGTTTCAGAAGAGCACACACTAAAAAATACTAACATAAATTTGTTTCATGTACCCAAATCTGGAGTTGTCAAACTTGAAAGTAACTGATTTTTAAATATTAAATACCTATGGAAATACACAAAGAAAAAAGACTTTACTTATAAAAAATCAAATGCAAATATCTTTGATGCAAATTTGATTATATTTATAATTTCTGGCTCAAATATACCATACTTTGCCATGTATAATGTACACTTTTTTGCCCAAATTTTTGAGGGAAAAATAAGGATGCACATTATACATGGATAGTATTAATTCCATATCTATATAAATGTTTTTAATTCTTTTATTTATGCTTATGCATTAAAAGTGTAACTGTAGAAAGCAGTAACGATACCCATATTTAAAATAATACCCTGGAATATGAAAATCAGTTTGGTTTCTATATAATATAAGAAATGGAAATAAAAAATTATAATGAAAGACTTTTTTCCTGAAAGTTTGGACCAAAAACATAGGTGCGCATTATACATGGCAAAATACAGTAATATTGGAAAATGTTTTACAAACACATAAAAACAATCTAGTAATCTTTACTTTTTAAAATGTGATGCCAATTAAGGGTATATAACCCTCAAAATGATTCTAGTAACTAGCATTCTTATCCTTTCTTTTCTAATTCGAATGAAAGCAAAATCCCTGCTTTGTCATTATTAATGAAATAAGTCTATTATTATTAGTACCCAGAAGTACTATAAATATATATATCATTATAAAATACTACTGGAAAGGGCCTATTTCATTTCTTTACCATTTCAGTGATTAAAACACTGAGTAATATGAAAGACTAAATTCTCTGGTTTCTTTTGTTAAAAATGTTTTTATTCCATTCAACAAATTCAATGAAGCCAAAGTTTTATAGTTCTCAAATCCTGTCCTATTAGGCCATATTTAAAGTGAAACTCTTTTATAAACAAAGACCTTCTGGTATCTCAAACTCTTGTAACTTGAAGTGTGCCCTGAGGACCTGCATCATGGACATCCCCTGCAAGATTGACTAGAAATGCATAGTACCAGGCCCTGCCCCAGACCTATCAGTCAGATTCCCAGGTGATTCATATGCCTACGAAGGTTTGAGAAGCAGTGCCTTTGAGTACTGCATTCAGACAGTGTTTTACTAAAATAGCAGTGTTACCAAGTTACAAACTACTGTATTTTGCCATGTACGATGTGCACTTTTTTGCCCAAAATTTGAGGGAAAGATAAGGATGCACATTATACATGGGTAGTACCTGAAATATCTTGTATCTGTTCTTGTGTTTTGTAATTATTTGTAACAAAATTCCTTGTACCATAATATGTTCAAAAATAAATGCTAAAATTCCTTTATAATACAAAAAACAAGTACCTAAATATAAATTAATTAATTAATTAATCAATGAAAAAATTAAAATGAAAGCTTTTTTCCCTGAAAGTTTGGGCCAAAAATGTGGGTGCACATTTTACATGGTAGCACATTACACACAGCAAAATATAGTAAATTAGATTTAATAAAAAATGTATAAATAAAGCCACAATCTCTTTGACAGAGAACTGTAAAATTCTCTTGCCTGAAATTAACATATTGCATGATCTTAAGGTAATAAATTGTTTAAAATTCTGAAGAGTTAAATGACATTTTGATACTCTTCCCTGTAATGATTTTCTTCTGTCCTAACCTTTTTCTTCATCTTTCCTATTTTGGACAGGCATACTTTCTGTAGTTATCTGATGACCAAAACGGGACCAAAAATATGCTGATTATCTCAACCAAGTCTAAACACCGTTATGCCATGCTTAGCAAAGCATTAGAAATTAAAGCAATTGTTTTCCTCATTTCAGTTGCATAATACAGTTACTGAAAAAATTCAGAGAATTTCTCTGGAGCACAAAATAAAATTCCTGACAAAAATTAAGTTGCCAAGGAAATGGAAAGAAACTCAGTTTCAAACTAATATCTCAGAAAAGAGCCCTGCTAGTTAACTAAATAGGAGGCACATGGTGAAATCCTTAACCAAATTCAACTAAGAACTGGAAATTCAATCACTCTAGTCTTAAAATTAAAGTAAACTTAACATATTCATATAAGCAAAACCCAACCTAGCAATTAGAATAAAGGTTTTCATATCCACCAACTAATGAATATGACACTTTCTAGAATACAGGGAAGAGAATACAATAATTCACCAGAATTAAATATACTATCCTCTCTTCCCTACCCTCAAAAAGTTTTCATCCTGTTGGAGGACTTACCTGAGAAGGGTAGCAGTCAGCCAAATCAGCCTTTCCATTCATATTAAGCCCCAATCCTATCTATAATTCCACATATCTCACCCATTTATTTTATGTTGAACTAACTTTCCCCCAAATTTGAATCTATTTTTACCTCAAATTGAATAGGGTTCTGAGGCACTCTCTGAAAAAGTACCAGCTATGTTTCAGATCATAAATTTCTAGACCCCATGATCATCACATCTGCAGAAGTCTGTCAATAAGAAGTGACAGGAAAAATAAACATTAAACTAAATGATCCACCTAATGAATACTACTCCAGCTATCATCTTTATTTAAGAAAAAGAAATTTCAAAATGATACTGGAAAGACATTGCCTATAACGTTTTGTTCCTACTATAGTTACTGAAGTAGTATAGTTTATTTTGGGGATTGAGGGACTGGTAATCTTCCATTAACATCACTGTTCTAGTTGGTATTTATCATATATTTAATTGTATTAAATGGACAATTTTTAGGAAACTGGTCATGGTAACAGGTAGACAAACCAAAGTGAAAAGCAAAAGGAGCAAAAACAACTGGAAAGTGTTACCCATATGATTCTTTTTCTGTCTGTCTAGAACAGCGATTTTCAATACATGCAATACCTGACTATTTAGATAGAGGCACTGACCTCTTTTCCCTTAGAATGTCAAAAAAAAAAAAAAAAAGACAACAGTCAACACAACAATAGCTGTCTGGTGTGAGTAAATAAAAATTACAACTATTTTTGGGGTGGTCAGATTGGCAAAAAATATAATAAATTTTTTGGTGTGCTGCAGAATTTTAGTAATTAGTTTATGTGTTATGAGATAAAAAAAGGTTTAAAACTAAAGGTCTAGAATATAAACATGAACTGCTTAATAACTGTGTGACTATCCTTGTCACACAATTCATTTACCACAGTTTCTTCAGCCAAGCAATTACATAATTCCTAACAGGTCAAAAGTATCTATAAGGTTAAAAGCAGACAGTGAAACCTGGGAACCACCTATAAAATTCAACTTACTCTTTAATATTAATCTGAAGCCTGGCAACTCTATTATGTATTGTTTTGTATAAAAGGATCTTTTCTTTCTTTCCCATTAAGAGAGACAGATATATGATAGATGATAGGTTGATAGATAGATAGACAGATAGATAGAGCTGAATGAATACACACTTAAAGACACAATTGGGGAAAAAGAGAAGTCAAGGAATTTCATAATGCCCTTGATCAAAAATGCCTAGTGTTAAATATGCTCCAGAGATTCCAATGTACTTAGTCACTTCATTTATCCCCCTGCTGGGAAGAGTGGGAAAATATTCATCCCCATCCCATTCCCTATATAACTCTATATTCCTACGAACTGCACAATTTCCCATGCAGAGGACTATAGAAAAATAAGAAACTCCCCCCTCAAAAAAAAAAAATCAAACTGTAGTTGTCTTCACTACTGCAAAACTAAATAACTTACCTGTACAACCAAAGATCTATCATTGTGGAAATATTATCTCTTTTCCTTATATCCTGAAGGAGTTGGAGCTATGATCTAGAATAGAGCTTAAGCATCAGGGTTTCAGACTTTCAGCTTCAGCCATGGAGAATACTAGAACCTCCTAAATTCCTTTCTTTAAAATAAAATAATAAAAAAAAAGAATTAAAGAAGCAAATTAACTTGTGCTAAAAGATTTACCCCTTCTATCATAAGAGAAAATAGCAGGTAACAGAATATCTGGTCACAGTAATATCGTAACTCTGTAGTCTCAGAGACACTAAGAAACTGGAACAGGATTTTAAGAACAACCAAAAAAAAAAAAAAAGCTTGACATATACTAAATCCTTATGACTCAGTATTAGTTTGAGTCAAAATGTGACTCAGTTCTTTTTCTAAAGTCTCAGGCAATATTTTTTTTTTTTAGGTGATCCAAAGATTGCCCCTGGTAAGAAAGAGCCCTCATACAGAATTTATAAACTTATTCTAGAGGTGTTCCCAAATTTTGGCCTTTATATGCAAAACTGAGAACTGAAAAAACAAAAATAATTTAAGTTATATACACCAAAGAATCAACCAAGTCTTCTACATCTACATGATAACCTTGATGACTATTAAAATGCTACAAGACTATTATAAAGGCAAATTTCTATCATTTTGGCATATGGATTTTCAACAGGGACAAAAACAGTAGTATTTTCTGGTTTTAATACCCAGTTGGCCAGATATTTTAATTACCTTAATTAAATTCAATTTCTTGGACAGTATGTTTAGTTACAGCTTTATTTTATAATAATGTATTATGATATCCTTTCTTCAGCCAATCTGGCTAAATGAGTTATGAATGTCCATTTGGAAACAAGGAGGAACACTAGGAAAAAGACTGTTTACGATGGAAACTGTCACTGCATTATAAACACAAAACTAGATATTCTAAAAGTGACACTATTTTTGGTGAAGGATTATAATTTTAAAACTGATGCAATTATCAAGTTTTGTAAACTAGATTTACTGCCTAGTAAAAACAAATTATGGTTTTAGTCAGCTAGAAAGGGAGCAGGGCTGACTGGTATCTGGTATCTATAGATGCAACCTCTCTCAAATGTGCCTTACAATTTCTTGAAAAGCACAAGGTAGGAAAACTATGTAAGATAATTTAATACTACACTAGAATTTTTTTTTAATTAACAGGAGGGTACACAGTGAAAACAGGGTCCTCTAAAAAGTAATCCTTTACTTGAAAATTCACTCTTCTTATAACAAGGACTCCAACTGCCAACTCCTTTGTATCCAACCCTGAAAGCCTTTCACTAACATGGCAAAACATATATTATATTCTACAGTACACAGTGGTAATGGCAATCATCAGTCAAAGAGGATCCACGATGTAAGATATGTCTGAGTATACACTGATACACTCATTCTATCACTCTATCAAGTTCTAGTCGGCCATGTTATTACCTTTTCGTATAGGGTTTATTATAGGAATATCATCCATTAGGGTATTTACCAGGCAAGGATATCGCCAACTGTTATTTTCACAGAAATGATACTTGCAGCTGAGTTCAACTAGTATTAAGACAGACAGGATCATGCAGATGTGTTTCTAAAAAGCCTGATACACTGAAAAACAAACTGTAGTCAATTAATTCTACTAACACTACAGCCTGCTTGGCCTTAATTAAGATTACATTTTTCTTACCTTTTTAAAAGTGTTTCGCCTAGTATTTGATTCCCAAGCGTCTGCATTTATCTGTCATCACTGTTAATGTCCACGTTACATTGAGACTTCAGGTATTAATTATTTATATGGTGTACTAGCACAACTTGGTATCTGTGAAGGGAAACCACAATATAGTCACTATGGATGTGTAACTGTTTATAGATTTATGGATAAAACTGGTATTTCTAAACACATAGCACACTGCATTTTCTAATAAATTACAAAAATAATTCCTTATATTTAGCTATAAAATGTGTTATCTTCAAAGATAGATGATTTGCTAATAACACTCTTACAAATGTTTTTCAGAGTACCCACATTAAATATTTCAAAATTTAAAATTCTTACAAATTTGAGAGCTCCTCAAATTCCTTTTGACTATCAACATATACATCATTTTCTAGAAGTCTAATTTCTCAGACATTAGTAGAAAAGTACTAGTTTTGTGTTATACAATAATCTTAGGGAATAAATCTACAATGCTTAAGAATGCAGTAAAAAAGATCCCTTAAATGTGACTTTAATATATTTGATGCCTTTTAAAGTAATATTTTTGCTTTGGTTAGATTATTCCTCTGTGACTATTTCATCAACATTATTTTGGACGTAAATAGGAAATAAATATGACAATAAATGAAGAAAAATGAACACAGTTGTAACTGTACAAATATTCTTTAAAAGCCAGCTTCTTAAAAGGCAAAAGATTTATACAATCTGAAGAAAAACCAGAGTATTAAAAGCCAGCTTCTTAAAAACACAGGCTTGGTTGTAGGCCACGAGTCTGAAAAACAAATAGATGTGCTTACGATGAAGAAAAGCATTATATAAAACTTTTCTACCAGTTTGTAAGTGGGAAAAAATTAGCTATAAAGATACTTATTCATATATATCAAAGAAAGAAACCTATAGATGGTATTCTAAAATGATTCACCATCGTGTACCATTCCAAATTCCTATGCAATAAAAAGAAAGAGTAAAGTTCTACCAAGAAAATGCAAATAGCCTTATGCTGTTTTGTGGATAAAATGTGTTATTGGAGTTGTCAATCTGCCAGACCTTCTCAGTAGAATCTTTCATTAACGTTAGAGTAGAAACTAATATATCAGATATATCTCAACTTTTTTAAATTAAGAAAATAGAGTAGATAATAAGAAACTCTGACATCTATCCTCAAACATTTAAAACAATTCTATTCATTTTTTCAAATGTTAAAAGACGTTAATAACAAAAAATTAAGTTTTAAGTATTCCTTAAGTTGCTATAAATTTTCTTGTAAAAAGCAAAGAAATTAAACTAATCAAAACTCTTGTATTCCCTACACTGCTCATTTCATTCACTATACATTTCCAATTTAAGCATCATGCACAAATGCCATATGCGTTCTACAGCATATAAACTACTCTGAATTGTAAAACCTACAATTTTTTATTTGAATTATTTAACTACAGTAACTTACTTCCAGAAGTTTAAAAAACCTGGTTATTTTGTCTTTAAGAAAGCATACAAAATGGGAAACAAACCATTTAAAATCCTATTCCTAATGCCTCTTATTTATTCCTTGCCACAGAGCTCTGCTTGTTTTTATGTACTAATAAATTCACTGACTATTCAAAAACCAATCTTAACTGAAAAGAATTACTTTTCCTACTGTTTGCAAGCTAACACTGGTACTACTGTGTCAAATACATTACAGGACCTCAGATTCATGGCACATATGAAATCACTTCGAAAGACTACAGAAAATCTCCCTAGAAATGATCAATGCTAGTGATATAGCAAAGTCATAAGCCACACAACTTACTATAAAACTGTGAAGTCTAAGCTAAATCCAACCTAAATTATAAGTAAGACACTGAAGATTTTTTTAGTTTAATAAGATCCTAGGAAAATAGTCAAAAGAAAGGTTATACTACAGACTCAATTCTTCAGTTGTTATAAGTGAAAATATCAAATATGTTCACTACATTATGCCTTTAAGTAATTTTAAAAGAAACAAAGAATATTCAAAGTCAGTTGTAAAAAGCATCTGGAAAGGTCAAAAGACAGAAATACCTTTTCCACACAATTAAGTTTATCACAGTTACCTGCTATAGAGAGCTGAACCAATTTTTTTTAAGGAACTAAAAAAGAAACTTGTTTATCAAGGCATGAGAATGCAAGCAACATAAAAATCAAAAGCTTATCTGGTTTTAATTGGCTTTTCTTGTCAAATGGGGTGGGATTTTATTTGTGCATTTTCTAAGGGTTCCAAACTGCTCATGATATCCTAATACAGGGGGAGGCTATACAGCAGAGAACTCTTAATCAGGGCGGGATTAATTTCTCAGTGCTGCCTACTTCTTTTCTCTTCTGCTTCACATGTGTGTACTACAAAATAATTGTTGCAAATGACGGGGAGTCCAGCAATTAGCGGGAAAAAAGTTCTGGAACCCAGTCCGCCATCTTGGCACTGGTTCAGGTCCTTCATTATTTTGTCCACAGCCAGATTTTCCGAAATTTCTGGGAACTCCTTTTCCGTAAATACTCTCAAGTCCTCCTTTGTTAAGCAGCCTGTATCCTCAGCAAGTTTGTGAACTTGAACATCATGGTTTCCATGGTGTGTTCCACGTGGGAGGGCATTTTAGTGAGGTCTTGGCCAAGATGAGACAGCACTGCTCGGCTGACTAGGATGTAGAGTTGGTGACAAACCAAATTTTTACTTGGTACAAAGTATAACCAAAGAAGAATACTTTTTCTGCTCCCTGAATTGGACCTCCCACAGGACGTCTTGGATTTTAGATGTAAGCCTATTTCAATGTCAACAGAAAGATAGCACAAACATCAGATTTAGTGGAGGGAGACAGAAGTATGACTTTTGCCCCTAATAATAACTGACCATATCAAACCACTTTGTGCTTCTGCACTTCATTTTTTCATCTATAAAACAAGAGACAAAATACCTGCCTACTACCTTTCAAGAGGGTCAAAAGAGATTGTGTCTGTGAAGTACTTTAGTTTGTTGGTTTTCAGATTTTAGTGTGCCTAAGAAATTCCTGAAACCAACCACAGCAGAAATTCAGGTTTAGCACTCTGGACATGTATGCATAAATCTTTAGTTTTCATTAACTACTTTAGGTCATCCCAAGTTCCACTGGAGGCTCCCCCAAGGAAGAGGATTATATTTTGAAAAAAAACTGCATCAGTTTCTTCTGAGACTTTAGCTGTAGCATTACCCTAAGTACTTGTTTAAAATGCAAATTTCTAAACCTCATCCTTAGAAATTCATATTCTATAAATTTGGGACAGGGCACAGAATTTTAATTTTATCAAATACAACAGGTGATTCAAAAGCAAATGGTTCATGATCTATCCTTTTAGAAACCCTGAACTGAATCCTCCCATTCATATTTTAAATCCTTCC
This sequence comes from Trachops cirrhosus, assembly GCA_028533065.1. NCBI lineage: Eukaryota > Metazoa > Chordata > Mammalia > Chiroptera > Phyllostomidae > Trachops > Trachops cirrhosus. The sequence continues at coordinate 52,288,968 of CM052542.1, forward strand.
TTACCTCTCCAGTGTCATTAACCATGACCAACCTTAGGTCTCATCATCACTTGAACTAATAATGCACCTGCCTTGTAATTGGCCCCTCTACTTTAAGTCTTGTCCCTTACAAGTACATGGTCAGAGAGTGATCTAAAAAGCACACTTACGTCACTCTCCTATCTAAAACACTTCCTCTCAACTTCTGCTTCTGGCCAAGACTAAAACAACTAAAGATCTAGACAAATGGATTAAAGTTGTTTTTCAGAGGTTGGCAACCAGATAAAGTAGGACAGTGATCAATGAAAGAGGAAAAACATGAAACAAAGCCTTTAACTGTCCCAGATTAACTGCTTAGAGTTTCCAGGCTGCAGAGCAGGGAAGGGGTTATCCTAGACAAAGCACAGCAGTCTCCCTGAGTTAAGACAAAGAAGTGAGGAGTCTGGGGAGACCAAAGTAGGCAGGGTCCCCAAAACACTGTACCAGAGAGGTGGGAGCTATGGAGAGACAAAAGACAGACCTCAGAAGCTCTGCAGAGATCCCCCTCAAGTCTTGAGCTGAGTACTGATCATACTGGAAAACCATTCATAAGGAGTGCAGAGAAAGATGTGCATAGCCAGGGGTATGCTGGAAAATGTAACAACTGGGGGTAGTCAGTGGCTTGTAGTTCATGGTTTATAGGATTACCAATGTCCCTGGTGTCAATATTCCTACCCATCAAGTGATATTACATAGCGCAAAGTTGGGAAGAGATACACTGTAGCAAATTACCACCAGAGCACGAAAAGAGTAATATGTAATAATACAAGTAGGAGGTAATGAGTTTTGAATATTTATTACCTTTGCTTTTAATATAATTGATTTAATTATACGCTTATATGATTGAATTATATTAAGAATTACACCAGCTCACAAACTTCCTGACATTTTAATAATTGGCTTAGACAAAGCTCTAGCATATCAGTGCCCAGGACTCATACCTGCCAAACAGAGTAGAAAACCTCATAATTTACGTCATTAAGTACAGTGCTCAGAGGGTCATTGCCTCAGTAGTGGGACAAAATGAGCTCTAGACTAAACATAGCTTCAGTCCCATTTAACAAAATTAAAACAAGTCTCAAAACAATAAAGCAAATTCCCAAGGAACTTAACTGTGTCCCACAACAATGCTCAAGAATATTTATAAAAATACAAAGATGTCCAGAACCGAAACAAGATAAAATTGATGTCTGACAGGAAAACACCACCCTTGATGAGAAAAATCAATCAAGAGAAAAGACCCATCTGACAGACTTATCAGAAAAGAACATTAGATCTGTTATTATAACTGTAGCTTATATGTTCAAAAAGTAAATGGAAATATTAAGCATATTAGGTAGAGATATGAAAGATACTAAAATAAATAAACTAAATCTTCTAGTAATGAAAAATGCTGGTTGGGATTAACAAGAGATTAGGCACTACAAAGAAAATGCCAAAACGCCCTGGCTGGGTAGCTGAGCTGGTTGATCATAGTCCCATACAACAAAAAGATTGCAGGTTCGATTCCCAGTTGGGGTGCATAGGAGAGGCAACCAATTGATGTTTCTCTCTCACACTGATGTCTTTGTATGTCTCTCTGTCTCTCTCCTATCAATAAACATATCCCCAGGAGAGGATTTTAAAAATTCAATCAACATAAAGACATAGCAACAGAAACTATATAAAACAAAACAGAGAGAGAACAACACAAATGAGCACCACCAAACACCCTATTGTATGGGTAACTGACATACCCAAAAGAAGCCAAAAAATAATAAAAAAGAAACTAAATAAAGCCAAACACAAGAAACATGAAGACAACTATAGCCAACTAGTAACATCAAAACCAAATTGCTCTAAACCAGTAATAAGAAGATATGCTGAAAGGAGACAGAGAAAAATAACAGATTGTATACACAGGAAGAAAAGTAAGATTGACAGCAGACTACTCACTGGAAACAAGACAGAAAGTTTATGTTTAAGATACTGAAAGAAACTATCAACTAAAATTCCAACAGCCCTAGAAAATATCTTTAAAAAACTAAGGTAAAATAAAGATGATTTCAAATTGTAAATGTTAAAAGAATCCATCACTAACATTCACTAGAAAAAATGTTAAAGGGATTTCTTCAAGCAGAAGGAAAAAGATACTAGATGGAAGTCTGGATCTATCCAAATGAAAGAAAAGCACCAGAAATGGTAAAAACTTTTAAAGAATTCAAGTCATATAAATTATGACCAAAATAAAATTAAATTAGAAAACAGTAACAGACCTCCACTCAAGATGGCAGCACAGACAGTCATGGCTCCCCTTTTCATACAACCACATCAAAATTACAACAAAAATATAGAACCACCATCATTCAGAAGCATCAGAAATTGAGATGAATGGAAGTCTTGACAACTACAGAATTAAAGAAACCACACCCATCTAGACTAGTAGGAGGAGTGCAGACACACAACGGGTTGGTCTCACATCCTTGTATGATGGATAAAAATTCACGAGGGATATCTTGGGAGCCAGGACCCCCAGCCCAGGGTCCCAGTGCCAAGAGGATAAGTCTCCACAACTTCACTACAGTTTTATATTTCAGCTTCAAGTAAACTCCTTATAAATAGGGAACAAAATCAGAATATTTTTCCCTTTCCAGAGGTGAATTCTTGAGTTACTCTGTAATATAGCTAACTCAGTCAGACTCAGAGAGTCTAGTGGTTTGTAAACAAACCATTAACTGTTCTTAATTATACATCAACAAAGCATGTTTATTTCTGGCATAGAAGCTCTGGCTTATTGAAGAAATTAAAGAAACCTAGGAGTGTTGGGATAGAAGACATCTGAAAACCATGGGAACACAAAAAGTTCAGTCTTTGAAAACTTCTGTAAACATATCAATCAAAGGTGATTTGTCTATATAGTATAAACACAGCTACAGCATATATTTTAAAGGGATCTGAGTATAATGGGGAAAAAAAGTTTTAGGTTCCAATCCAAATGAAACCACTTACTAGTTATGTGACTTGAATCAATTAAGTTCTGACACTAATTCCTTGTCTGGGAAATGGGGGGGAATACCACACAGAATTGTCCTGTGAATTAAATGAAATAATTTATATAAAGTAGCCTGAGGGCCCTGGCTGGCGTAGCTCAGTGGATTGAGCGCGGGCTGCGAACCAAAGCATCGCAGGTTCGATTCCCAGTCAGGGCACATGCCTGGGTTGCAGGCCAGGTCCCCAGTGGGGACCACATGAGAGGCAACCACACATTGATGTTTCTCTCTCTCTCCTTCTCCTTCCCTTCCTCTCTCTAAAAATAAATCAATAAATTC
>CM052542.1:52298316-52342935 GCA_028533065.1 Trachops cirrhosus
AGTATGGAACTTCCTCAGAAAACTAAAAATCGATCTGCCCTTTGATCCAGCAATTCCACTGCTGGGACTATATCCTAAGAACCCTGAAACACCAATCCAAAAGAACCTATGCACCCCAATGTTCATAGCAGCACAATTTACAAGAGCTAAGTGCTGGAAGCAACCTAGATGCCCATCAGTAAATGAATGGATAAAAAAACTATGGTACATTTACACAATGGAATTCTATGCAGCTGAAAGAAAGAAGGAGCTCCTACCCTGTGCAACAGCATGGATGGAGCTGGAAAGCATTATGCTAAGTGAAGTAAGCCAGGCATTGAAAGACAAATACCATATGATCTCGCCTTTAACAGGAACCTAAACAACAAAACAATGAACCACGTAAAATATAACAAAAGACACTGAAATAGAGGACAGGTTGTCAGGGACCAGAGGGGAGAGGGGAGGGAATTTCAGAGAAGGGAAGGGTTTACAGGAACAAACATAGAGGACACGTGGACAAAACTAGGGGGGTTGGAAATGGGAGGGATGGGTGGATGGGCTGGAATGGGAATGAAGGATAGAAACTGTAGTGAATAATCTAAAATAAAAAATTTAAAAAAGAAAAGAAAATATAAGTCATGTGGGAAAAGAATAAAATCTTTTATAGGAAAAAGGTTATCCAGAAAATACACATCTGTAAAAACACATAGAAAATAATCTTATCTTTTTCCTTCTGCCTAGGGAAATTTAATGTACTAATATAGTTAGTTGGCTTAAGTTGTATCATTTTTTAGAACACATGCCACTGCAAAAACATTAAAGAATTCTCAGAAACATACTGCAATACCCAACTGCAAGACTTCAGGACTTCAATTTACAGTACCGTATGTGTGGAATACTTTTCTGGTTAGTTCCCTCACTTTCTTCAGTGCTCTCGGACATCTCCATATCAGGCTTCCCTGACAGCCTACATAGGATATTTCTTGCTCGCCACTCTTCACCTCCACACAACCACCATCCCCATCGTCTTTACCATACTTTGTTTTTTCCACAGCACTTATTACCATCTGACATACGTATTAGGTTTAAACATATGAAACTTGCCAATTTTTAGGTCAAAAATGGTCAAATAACAGCAATTTTAAAAGGCCCAACCAATTATTTGCTTGCTGTCTACATAACTCGAATATAAGGTCAAATGGGAAAAAAAAAAACCTGTCTTCTTTACTTTTAAAATCAAGAGCCTAGTCTAGAACTTGATGCCCAATACATATTGGTCAAATAAATAATCACTATGCAACAGCTTTAATATAAACTACAAATACATCTTAACCCATTCCAACAGCCACTTACAATGGTATATTCCCTTCCATCCTTATTTCTAAGTGCATTTTTAAAAGCAAAATTCACACACATACTTACTTTTATATCCTGCTCCCCGCCACACACACTTTACATGTGACGTGGATAGTCTTAAAACTGTTAAGAGCTATACAAAAACTTTCTAAGTAATCCCTAACTTAACTATATCCATTCTGTCATAATATTTAGGCTGTTTCTGATATTCTTTACAAATGAGTATCAATAACGTTTTGATAAACATTCTTGTACACTGTATGTCTGCATCCCTGATTACTTCTTTATAACATACCTATTGGGTTACAGAATATAACCTTTATTAGGCCCCCTTGATGGACAATGTCATGTTGCTTTTAAGATAAAGCTGTATTTGTTGATGAAAATTTTAAATTTACTTAAAGTGATTTTACAAGAAAGTACATTAAGATATGTTTATGAAGCCCACATTACATATAGAAAACAAAGCTTATAGTATGCTTTAATAATTTGCTATCACTCAATGTAGCTTGAAGTGTTTTCATGTTACTAATGATGAAATACAATTTTAGATTCCAGCCAACCCACTTATTTCATTTAGTTTTTTTCCCTAATAAACCTAATCCACTTTTTAAATATAAAAGTTTAATCTGATGTTTTTATTAAGAAAAAGAAACAACTTCCATTCAAAGAAAGTATGACTGAAACTGTGGGTGTAAAGGGTCTCAGATTTTTTTTTATTAATTCCTGCACATTAAAAAAATTAAACTTGAAGATGGCATTTCAAATACAGGGTGGGGCAAAAGTAGATTTACAAATGAGTACGCAAAAAGTGTATTCTTGTATTATTATTTATTATTGTATTATTCTTTTTTTAATTTTTCAATTACAGGTGACATACATTATTATATTACTTTCACGTATATTACTTACACCCCAGTGATTAAACATTACATAACTTACCAAGCGATTGTCCTGATAAATCTCGCATCCATTTGACACCATAGTTATTAGAATATTACTGACTATATTCACTATGCTGTTCTTTATATCCCAGTAACTATACTGTAACAACCAATGTGTTCTTAATCCCCTCACCTTTACACCCATAACCCCAACCTCACTCCCATTTGGCAATCATAAAATTGTTGTCTATATCTACGAGTGTATTCCTGTTCTGCTTGTACATTTTGTTTTACAGGGTCAATTGGTGATAAATATGTATTTATTGCCATTTTATTGTTCATATTTTTCCTTTTTCTTCTTAAAGAAGACCCTTTAGCATTTCATGCAATACTGGTTTGGTGGTAATCAACTTTAGCCTTTTCTTTTCTGGGAAGTTCTTTACCTATCCTTCAATTCTAATAATAGTTTTGCCGGGTAGAGTGATCTTGGTTGTAGGTCCTTGCTTTGCCTCACTGAATATTTCTTGCTAATTCCTTCTGGCCTGTGAAGTTTCTATTGAGAAATCAGCTGACAGTCTTATGGGAGCCCCCTCATAGATAACTAACTGCTTTTGTCCTGCCGCTTTTAAGATTTTCTCCCTGTCCTTAACCTTTTGCATTTTAATTATAATGTGTCTTGGTGTGGGCCACTTTGGTTTCAGAGTTTGGGACTCTGTGCACTTTCTAGACTTGTAACTAAACTTCCTTCACCCCAGGTTAGGGAAGTTTTCTGTCACTATTTTTTCAAATAGGTTTTCAATTTCTTGGTCTCTCTCTTCTTCAGGCACTCCCATGATGTGAATATTAGTACAAATGAAGTTTTCCCAGAGGCTCCTTACACTATTTTCATTTTTTTGGATTCTTTTTCTTTTTATTTTGCAGATTGGGTGTTTTTTGCTTCCTTATCTTCCCAATCTCTGATTTGATCCTCTGTTTTTTAATTATTGTATTATTTTCTACACAAACAACTGTAAACCTACTTTTGCCCCATCCTGTATAGCAGAGACCAATGAAGGTTAAAAGAGACACTTTGCTAGAAACTCTAACAAGGCATTCTGATATTTTTTTTCAAGCTTACACAATGGTTATAAATGCTGATTCTAACTGAGCTACTTTAACTTACCTAAGGATATTTTTCTTATTTGAAAAACCAAAGTAATTTGACACTGAGGCAACAACATTTATCAGAGATAAGCTGTGTCAAATGCCAACTAACTGAGTTATCAGAACTTAAGACTAAACATATCCCTCAGGAATTATGCCAAAAGTCACTTCATTCCATTGTTTTACATGTGTGGTACTATTCCCCACAGTAAGAGAACCCAGAGTGTAAAAAATTATTTACAGAGGAACACAGGACATCAGGGGGTAGAAAAGATGTGAAATGTCATCAAGCTCCCCTATGAAAACAAGTTTTAAACCATCCTGCCTTATGAAAATCTAATTTTGGGTTTCAATTTCAATCACTGATCACAAAAGTGCTTTATTTTTTTATATCTCTCTTTACAATACCTCTCTGATAACACCATCAAAATCTCATTAAAAATACCTGAATAAAATATTCCAAATTAAATACTGCTTTACATTAAACCACTTTTGATGACTTCAGTTTTCACTAAAAAGTTTATCTTTACCCAGAAGAAATAAAATAATGTAATTTCTGTTCAATTCTCTGGAAATGTCAGCATCAGTTTCATCATACAAAGCTATGGAAATTTCTACACACCAATGGAAAAGTCAGTGCAGACTCACATTTTAAACTAATCATACAAATACCTTTCCCTAGAAGTAAAAGGAAAAACTTTTATGATTCTGTAAATTCATAACAAGAATATAAATGTTTCAGTTCAAAATCTTTAAAAAATTCTTGGGGTGGTGAACACACAATACAGTGTACAAATGATGTGTCATGTAATTGTACACCTGAAACCTGTATAATTTGGTTAACCAGTGTCGCCTCAATAAATTTAATAAAAAATAAAATTAATACATGATATTTATATTAAGTTCAAAATCAGAGAAACCTATTCATTACAGCCTTTCCTTACCTGAAAATAGCTATCTCCTCCCATTCTTCACTATTCATTCCTTCCTAGTCAGTCACCCCTTCTCCACATTAAGCACTTTCAATTCCTTCAAGAGTTCTCAGACACTTCATCTAGTCACCCTCCTCTTGACACATTCAGTTTTTCATTTATACTCTTAAAATACACCTTTTCCAGAAGGGAGGCCAACATTGTAAATATGCTTTAACCAATTTGTAATACATATTATACCCCTTATTAGGTACAGAATTCTCTTAATGCAGCCTGATACTTATTGTTTTTAGGCCACTCATACTGTTGGATCTGTGACTCCTAAAAGTCTCTATCAAATCCAGCTAGTTCTTCCCCCAAATGCAAAGGTTTCTCTTCTCAGTCCCACACCATTAAATCCCTCTAAAGCTTTTAATGAAGTTATCACTTCCCTTCTCCCTTTGAGACTACCATGTTTACCCTCCCACTTCCTTCTAGTTTTCCTCCTTCTTCTAAAATACATTACATTTTCCAGCCCTGGCCAGGTAGCTCAGTTGGTTACAGTGTGGTCCCAATACACCAAAATTGTGGTTGGAACTCTGGTCAGGGTACATAATAAGAAGCTACTAAATAATACATAAATACGTGGAACAAATCTGTTTCTCTCTCTCTAAATATCAATAATTTTTTTAAAAAATTAAGTTTATTAAGATAAATTTTCTAAGTTTCTTCTCCTCCATTTCTTCATGCATTGAGATTCTTCGTCTCTGTTCCCCTCCAAAATGTACATATCCTTTTCTAATCCTCTCTCCACAGGTAAAGTTATAACTCTCTGTCAGATAATTTTAACCTTTAAACAGTTTGTAAGTCTAGCCCCAACCTCTACCTCAAACTACAGACTAACATATTCTGAACTCTCAATCTAGATGTCCCAAAAGTATGTTCTATTGAACAAGTACAAATCCCTAGTCATTTTCTTCCTGTCCCCCCAAAATTACATCCTTCCTTTGTCAACAATGTCTAACCACCAAAACTAAAAAGCTTTGAGACATTTTTTTTAATCCTCACCTGAGGATAAGCTTAACTGATTTTAGAGAGAGAAGGGAGGAAGAGGGGAGGGAGAAAAGAAGGGAGGTAGGCACATGAGTGCTTGAGATATATATATATATCGAGAGAGAGAGAGAGAGAGAGAGAGAGAGAGAGAGAGAGAGAGAGAGATCCATTAGCTGACTCCCTGTATTTGCCCTAACTGGGGATTGAACCTGCAACTTAGGTATGTGCCCTGACCAGGAATCTAATGTACAATCTTTTGGTGTACCAAAGGATGCTCCAACAAAGGAAGCCACCAGGCAAGCTTTAAACCATTTTTTTTTATCCTCACCTGAGGATATGCAAGACATCTTAACTCCTTCCTTTTCCCACCAATATATAATCAGCAAACTCTGCTTATTAACTTCTAAAATGTCTTGGGAAAAAAAAAACAGTCTACTCTTTTTATCCCAATGTTATTGCTCCAGTTCAGGCCCTCTTCACCCCATTAAACTAGTGTAGTAGCCTAATTAGACTCCCATTCCAATCTAGTCTTCATCTGTTCACAAATACATGGCTTCATAAACACAGCCTTGATTCTAGATGTTCAGGCCCCTAATTGAAAAACTCTTCTTTCTCAAAGCCCAATTCAATGATTTAACTACTCTCTCTCTTGCTCTGATAAAGGTTAATTCTTCTATTACAGAATTTATAAATGTATAGTTTGATATGTCTACATTTCCTACATGCCTATAGGCTCCTCAAAGAAACAGTACAACTCATTTTTATTCTTAGTACCTTTATATTAGTGAATTGAATTCTGCTCACAGAACTTTTCCAACTGAATTGCCTACTTTTTAAAATTCCTCACTTTTAAGTAACGCACACTACAGGTTTCTGCCTGTGGCTTCAGGCAAATTTTTTAAAGTTTCTTTGATTATCTACCCTTGTCTGCTGAATTGTTCAGAAATTTTGTAAGTACACCTATGTATTTATCCAAAGCATTAACAAAAATATTAAAATGGACAAGAAAAAAATAACTTTTAGATATATAAGTTTTACAACGATGTAACAGTTTACATCCTTTGTAACAGTTTAACGAAGGTTATTTTATACCTATTAATGTAATATTATCAATGCTGTGAGTTTTACAATGATGTAACAGTTTACATCCTTTGTAACAGTTTAACGAAGGTTATTTTATACCTATTAATGTAATATTATCAATGCTGTGAGTTACCCTGTAATCCTCTACCTCACCTCCAAGGACAAAAAATGATTTCCAAAACTCCTGTTTTCTTTTTTTAAATAAGACTTTTTATCTTGTTTACACTTTTCTGGCATATTCTGAGTCACTAATAAATTAACAAAAGCTATTAACACTTCTTAGTTACTTTGTGTCAGTTAAAAGTCATTTAAAACCTACGGCATTAGCCACACATAAGTAGAAAACGGTTTCTTGGAATCCAATCAAGTCGTAAAGCAATCTAGGTGGGATTTACAGAATTTGATCAGGCACTGGAATCTAAAAAGTTACAAAATATTTATGAAAGGCTTAAACCAGAAGACACCAAAAAAGCTCCACTATAATTATAGGGGCAATTTTTGTTACAGGTTCAATGTGTCCATCTGTGACATGAGAAAAACCACCTAGAAAGGCAATTTCCAAGGCCAATGTCAAGCTGATAATCAGCCTGTCAAGACTCAGTAACTGATAATAACCTGTGTCACAGAAATTTCAAATTGCTTGAGACAAAACACTTTCTGTGACTGCCCAACCTCCAAAATGAATTAGAATGCAGAAATTAAGTATATCAAACCCATGATATTAATATTTCTATGTTAATTTTCCTGAACTTCTTGTAATATTTAAGAGAATTTTAAAATTACAGAATCTGACAGCTCATGACTCTAAATTTAAAATAGTAACTCACTTCAGACTTTTGACTTTAAAGCTATTAAGAGTATTTGATTTGGTTAATAAGCAAAATTTGGAATGTTTAAGAGAAATTGTGACTCACTGTAATTACAAGTTTCATTTATTAACTTTAAAAGAGTTTTAAGTATTTAGGAAAGTTCTTGTTGAAATTCTACATTGCTCCATAAGGCATACAGTAAGTACTAAAAATAAAGTCAGGTATATTGAATGTATAAATATAAGTATTGTAATTAAGTTAAGTAGCAGTGCTAACAGCTAACATTCAAAGGGCATTTTCCTACTGCTTAACATTGTTCCAAGTACTTTACAGTGTAAACTCACTCACTGAAAAAATAATCACTGAGATTACCATGAACTAGGCATCATTACAGGCTCTGAGAACCAAATCAGTGAACAAAACACACTTTAAACCTTCATGGGTGTTATATTTCAATAAGAGAAGACAAACAGAATACCAGGTATGATTATTATTATGAAGAAAAATAATGGCATAATGAGGATCACACAAGTGAGTATCATTCATATAGAAGTCTATATAAATAATGTGCCTTTAAAACTCCCTCACTAGGGAAAACCTCTCTAGGGAATGTGACAACTGAACCAGAGAACTAAGTGAGAGAGCAAGCCATTCAACTAAGTTTATGAGAAGAGTATTAAAGGAAAAGAAAACAAATACAGAAGCCATCTTACTAGGGAAGGGTATTTTAAGGAAGATTTAATCCACTCAACTAGAACTACTAAAATATATTAAAGTGTCATCCCCACCTAGAAAAATAAAATTATTCTTAGTTTATATTAAACTTGCCAGATTATTAATAGAATAAAATATGTAAGTTGAACTTAAAGACAAGGTTTTATTTTTCTTTGTAGGGTTATATTTTTAAGATTTTATTCATTTTTAGAGAGGGGAAGGGAGGGAGAGAAACATCAGTGTATGGTTGCCTCTCACATGCCCCCTACTAGGAACCTGGCCTGCAACCCAGGCACGTGCCCTACCCTGGGAATCAAATTGTCAAGCCCTTGATTCACAGGCCAGCACTCAATCATCCACTGAGCCATACCAGCCAAGGCTCAATGGCAAGTTTTAAAATTTATTTTAATTACTCATATATTTTACCAAAAATTATAAATGGTCTCCTCTACACCCAAAAGTAGTCATAGACAAAAGAAACAATGAAACTTCATTGCTCTACACGATTCATTAGAACTCCAGACATTAATTTATTAATGAAACTAGATGTTCTCTATCACATATCATGGAATGAAATTTCCTCTCTAAGCAGGGTTGTCTCCCTTCCAGCATGAAAATCATAAAGAAGTAAAACAGGATTTGAGTAGTGCTCATTATTTAATATTATCTTCCTAATCAAAAGGCCTTTTTCCCTTACTGATTTTGCTTTGAGTTTAGCTAAAACTAGCCCTTACTGTTGTCCTTAAGTTTTATAAACTTTAACTCATTCAGAGCTTTAGCCTCCCCACACTCTTATGCATTACTTTTTTGTATTAACCTTTACTTATATACCATTATGTGTGTATTCTTGATGTTTTTCTTTGAAAAAGATTAGAAATAACACGTGGAAGTCATAATTTTTAAGATGACTCATACACTTTTCTTCCCTCAATGGAAACTTTTTGTAATTTTAATAACAGATTTCATTTTTAAGAGCTTTCTATCAATATTGTTCATCCTATCTGTGGTCATTATCAATCTTTTCTCCTAAGTTTCTGAAACTGGCTTTTCTATTAATTCCTACCTAATATAAACTCCAAGGTAACAGTCACTACCTTTGGATTCTCATGACTTTCATCTCTATCTGGGAAGCAAATAATACTGTTTTGGAAAGCATGATGAGCTTTGGAATCAGGCATTTTTCACTTACTAGCAAACTTCTCTGAGTCTCCATTTCCACATCAATAAAATAACAAATAGCATTTACTGAGCACCTATTTCATATTAAGTACCTTATATACTCCATACATGAGTAGAAAGTGCTATATCATTTATGAGAAAAAAAGGCTTAGAGATAACTTCTTAAAGTTACAGAGTTCATAAACGCAAGAGCCAGACCCTGTCCAGTGTAGCTCCATTGGTTGGGGACCGTCCAGCAAAGCAAAGCCACCGGTTTGAATCATAGTCAGGCAGGGCACATGACTGGTTTGCAGGTTCTGTTCCCCATAGGGGCATGTATGAGAGCAACTGAATGTTAATTTTTCTCTCCCCTCCTCTTTCTCTCCCTTCCACTCTCTCTAAAAAATAATAAAATGTTTTAAAAACAATGCTAGAGCTGGGATTTATGAAATCCAAGTCTGATTCCAGCTCATGGTCTATTTTTTTTTTTAACTGCATCACAAATCAGTGACTATAAAATGAGTCTGTTGCCCAAAAGAGATATTCAATAGTAGTTAATTCCATATGCCCATCACTGCTCTTCCTTGTTGGTCAGAATCAATTTCACAGCAGCAATTCTCTTCAACTTTTAGATTAAACAGCCAGCAAAGCACTTATCAAAAGCTCTGATAATCTTTACTAGTTCATTGTTTAATTAACCCACTAATTAATACCAAAAATATTATATTATGCCAAACATATTCTTAAGATACTTTTGTTAAAAGAGCCTTACATACAACAATAAAAACCCATGATTAGAGGAACATCAGTCAGGAAGCTGAACTATCTAATGCAGCATATTATGCTATTCATCCTCAAAATTCTTAAAACACATTGTTGTGGAAAAAAGGCTTAAATAAAAGTCATTCTGTGAGTTATTCAGACCAAGACAACAGAAATACTTAAGAGTAGTTTTCCAGAAACCAACCAACTACCAAATAGACAAGAACTCTACAATTGTAATATCATGGAGATACAGATAGTTTGTCTTAATTATCTTCTCATATCCTCTTCATACATACATTAGATTGTGGCTAGGCCTAAACACTGCCATTCATATCATTTTAAAGCCTACAAATCAGGTAAATTAATCTGAATGGACAGAAATAAAGAGCAAGAATAACTATATATTTTTCAGTTTCTTGAAAGTAAAAAAAAGAGGATTTATGGATTAAAGTTTATAAGTAGTTTTACTATTAAGCTGTAACATAGTACTATACTGAAGGACTTATAAATGCACCAGGTGATTTGTTTTTAAACCTACAATAGGCTGAAGGTGAGAATGACTTAAAATAGGCAAAAGACATCTTTTTTTGGAAGTATGAAAATATTCTAAAACTGGATTGTGGGGAGGGTTGCAGAACACTGCAAATTTACTAAAAATTACTGTATTATAAACTCAGAAAAAATATAACTCAGAAACCCTCCCTCAAAAATGTGTAATTAATAAGGTGACCAGAATGCTCCTTCCTTATATTACTACCTTGAAATTAACACCAGCACTTTGATCTACTGTTCTGCAAATCTGCGTATCTTATTTGAGCATATTTGGGCTTCTAGGCACTGAATTACATTGGAGTCCTTTTTAATAAACAAATGCAGTTCTTGAATATGACACCACTGTGCAAAATTTTATCTAAGACACAGACCAGTCAGAAATGTCTTACTAAAATTACACACAAAAAACAAGATATATAAAGGAACCTAAGAGTTTGGATAAATAACACCTTGATGAATAAACTTAAAAAGATTTCTATTCTTAAAGGTCAAAGTATTCAAATCATAACTCTCCCAGTTCTGTTTTTATGTCTAAAATAGTCCTTGAATATAACATTTGGAAGAAAACTCAAATGCTAGTATAAAATGTGATAGGAAAAAATTCATTAGACTATACACTATGGTCCCAAAACAAGGAAAGCCAAATAACATACATAAATGCCCCTGATGATAACAAATCAAACTCTAAAACAAGAGTCTGAATGCAAGAGTTCTGAAAACAAGAACTCTTGTCTGAAAACAAGAGTTCATATCCCAAACCCAGAATTTAGCACCTGTATGACACTGACCACGATACTTAACCTCTGCTTCAACTTGCTCATTTGAATGAGGGTAACAGTAACTATCCTTACAAGGTTCTTGTGAGAACCAAATGAATACACTATTTATATGTATCTAGCACACAGAAAATTTTCAGTAAATCTTGACTTATTACTATTACTTTGTAGTTTTAAAAATTATCTTGGGCAGTCCTTCACAACCTTCTATATACATTCAAACTGCCTGGGAATCTATAGTTAAAATGAGATTCTGTTATTCAGGAAGAGCTTGCTGGGCACCTGAAATTTGCATTCCTAGTAAGTGCCCGTAAAGGTACCAAGGAAGGGCACTTTTGAGTTACAGGGACAGTTCTCATACTTCAGCACACATTGGAATTATTTGGGGGGCTAGTTTACAGTATAGACTTCTGAGTTCCAACCTAGGGTTGGAGAGAATTTGCATTTGTAACAAGTTCCCAAGTGATGCTGTGCTGCTATTCCCAGGCCCATTCATTACTTTCAGAACTACTGTTCAAAGGTTCCCAGCTAGGATGTACATCAGAATCACTTGTGAGGTGTTTGTTTGGGGTTCTTTGATTAAATGTTATGTGCCCTGATTATACTCCAGTATTGGTTCTCAAAGTGTGGTCTCCTAACCCATTAAATCTGAAACACTAGGAGTGGGGCACAGCCATCCATTATTTTTTAAAAACAAGCATATCTTCCAGGTGATTATGATGCATGCTCAAGTTTGAGAACCACTGCCTTACAGTTACAAATGAATCAGAATTTCCTCGGTGAAATTTTGCTAACTACAGAAAGAAAACTACAGGTTAATCCGGAAAATATCCTGACTCACTAGCAAAGTAAGAACAGCTTTTATTCAAATCTAGTGGTAACCCTGTAACCTTTACATAAGTCAACTACTTGTCTACTTCATTCTTCATAAGATAATGTTCTCCTGTAACACGTTTCTCCAAAGTCAGACATTTAAAATCTCCGAGAAAAACAAAAACCTTTTGAAAGAAATAAGACAAAAACTTTGCATAACATTTAATTTCCACAAGAGCTCAACAAATACAAGATCACTAGAGTCTGAAATGTACATATGTTGCTAATCTTAAATTATTCTGAAACAAAATAGCTAATTTCAACAGCTACAGGTCATTTATAACATACTGGCCCTAAGTTAACAACTGACAGTAACCAAGATTTATTTATAAAGGAAATTAAGATACACTTTCAGGGTAACCATGGGACTGAGCTGAAAGGAAAATTATGTCATGAACACTGTAATAAATCTTTCTCTATGTCTTTCTTTAAAATTAAGAATTGAAACAGGAGGTGTAGAAAAGATGATGCAAAGGGAGGACTTCTGGGAAGAAAGTTGCACTTACATTTGAAACCAGCCTGAAAGTAAGTAGAATCAAGTACGGCTCTTAGCTGATTCTCTATTTTTCAGTAGCCTACAATTTGATTTTATAATCTGCATACTACAATGTCATACTGTTCACAAATGTAAAATAAGTTATCTTAAAAGTAAAATGGCTTAAACTTAACATGGGATTTTTTTCTTGGGGAGAGGGACACTCACAACATTCTCCAAAATAATACAGGATACTGGAGGGTGTCTGTGATAAATGGGAATGAATCACCGCTCAAAAGGAATTCAAGGAATGAAAACAAAGCTGCCAAGTCATAGGATGAAAGCCCAAAAAGCCATTAGCTGGTCAGGAATGCTGTACTAAAGTATTCAAAACAAAAATCTTAAGTGGAAAAATAAAATAAAATAAAAGCTGAGGTGCTTTTGTAGACCATCAGGGACAGCAATTAAAAAGTATCCCGTTCGCCCAAGCAACATTAAAACACAAAGAGGTCTACCACACAATCTGAAAGCAAAGGTTTTTCTTTGATGTCCAACACCTCCTAGGGAGTTCTTGAAAACTATGAATGCCATGAGAAAAGTCTAAATCAAAGTGCTGAAATCTCCAGGTATAAAATAGATTGAGTTCTAAGATATCTCAGGTTACTCATATCAAAACAGGATAAAAATCCAGTAACGTTTACAAAGGAAATTAAAACTCAAAAGCACACAAAATTGTTCTGAGGAATTAGACATCAAGATAGTGGTTTCCCAGGGGAGAGAGGGGAGTTTTAATAACCAGAATAGGGAACAAGACAGTTTCTGGGATTTTGATAATGTTCTGCTTCTTACTAATAATTTCACAGGTGTGTTCATATTGTAAAAATTCACTGAATTGTACACTTATGGGAACTTTCTGTGTATATTATACTTTAATCATACTTACATTTTTTTTAAAAGCAGAGAGGGATAAAAAAGAAATTTCTCTCTCAGGAAATAAACATATTACAGCAAAAACATTTAAAAATTATATTCAGAGAAGTATTACAAAGTTCCTCAAAGACTATCAGTAGATAAATCTCACACATATACCTTTCTCAGGAGAAAAAAAATTTGGTATCTCCCTCTACATTACAGCCAAACCAGTAAAAGCATTGTTTCACTTTATGATACACACAAATCTGTATACTAATGAGGGAAGTGTGTACAAACTGCGTGTCTGCTTTCCTCAAATTTCTAACCCATTAAAAAAAAAAAAAAACAAGAGCCCTGGCCAGGTGGCTCAGTTGGTTGGGGCACCCCACGCACCACAAAGTTCAGGTGTGATTCCCAATCAGGGCATATACCTAGGTTGTGGATTCGATCCTGGGTCAGGGCATATACAAGGACAACCAACCAATGTTTCTCACATCAATGTCTGTCTGCCTCTTTTTCTCTAAAACCACTAAATATTCCTTGGGTAAGGATTAAAAAAAAAAAAAAAAAGCTAGTAAGGAGGGTAAGTGGTAGAATAGTTAGCAACTGCTATTTCCTGGACTACTTTAATGCCAAAATTTCACAAATCAACTCATCCCTTCATGGGGTAGCTGAAATCTGGTAGAAATAAAAGGTATAAATTATGTTCCAATACCTTTAAATCTCACCCCAACCAAGGTGGAAGGAAATTTCATCACATAAAGTTCTTCATCTGCTATTCTCTTTATGTGATCCCCAAGCACAGGATACATACAACTTTTCAAATATTTACTATGGCTTCACACTCAAAGTTAATTTGGATTTTCTTCCTGCATTACTGCAATCACACTAATCTGTAAGCAGCAGAAAATGTTAAAACAGCTTTGGAGCTATCTCAGTTCTAAACTGCAAATACAAACATCAGAATTTCTAGAATGACTATTTTAAGATTTGGAATAATTACTTCACAAAGAAAAAAATCATACCTTCCTAAACAGTAAGAATTTTCAATATTAAAAAAAATGCCTTCTTTGGCATGGATGCCCTCACTAACAGTCACCTGGATTTCATAGATTACCGTATTCATTATTAAATTTTGGTAAATGCACATTGCCATACTGAATTCAAATATGGCAATGGACTTAAGTATAGCTGAAGGAAGATATCGAGTCCTAGCCCCACCAATCAGCACTTTTTCATTAAGTATGTTAGAAGCATATGATGTCAAGTTGTATATTACTGTTTTAAAAAGGAAATACCTTAAACATACACCCTAAATTGCTGTTCTTAGAAGTTTATTTCTGTAATTCTACAAAATCTACCAAAGTAGTTTTTCTCTTTATAGCCTTTAGCACTGTACTCTTAGGTAGTTTCATATCATGTCATTCAAGAAAGGAGAAATTGCTTCATTTAATCCTCCTAAATTCTGGGGAATGGGAAAAGGACATTTCAAATTTTGGCTGACAAGAAAAAAGTTATAAAACATTGTTTTGTACAGAATGACCTTTATTATCATCAATTTATAAAGTTTTCTTAAAAATCAATCAGAAAGCAAACAATAAAGAGACCAGAGCAGCCCTAACTGGTGTGGAGTGGGCTGGGCGTCGTCCTGCAAACCAAAAGGTCAATGATTTGATTCCAGGTCAGGGCATGTGCCAGGATTGCCAGCCAAGTCCGGAGTTGAGGACCTTCGAGATGTGGTATTTCTTTCTTTCTCCCTCCCTCCCCACCTCACAAACAAACAAACAAAATTTTTAAAAAAAGAGAAACCAGGGCAAATTATATTAAACATCATCTAAAAAACAATATTAACATTTTTTAAAGTTTAGGATAAAAATAAACAGTATCAAATATAGACATTTAAAATGTATAAATGAAACATAAAGCAGCAAGAATATCAAGGACTATTTAATAAGAGCTAAGAAAATTACCAATTTAGAGGAAAACATTTAGATTCTCACTTTACACCAATACCAGATGAGGTTCAAAACTTAAAATTTATTTAAATCTAACTCAGAAGAATTGAGGAAACACCATTAAATCAGTATTGTTTATTTATTACATTTCTGTAGAAGGAGGAATTTCATAAGATTAGGAATAATACAAAATTAGATCAAAAGATTTACGTCAGTCTAAAACTTTTTATCTTAAAAATTCACAAATACATAAAGTAATGTTTCGCCTCGGTAGCAATCTAAGAAAAAAAGTCGGATGACTTTCACCCTATTAAGTTATTATAAATAATATTTAATGTTGAGGTAGAGAACAGCCACTCAATGTAAACATAAATTGATACTTCTTAAAAAATGTATACTAATTTTAGAAAAAGAGGAAGGGGGAGAGAAACACTGATGTGAGGATATGAGAAACATTGACTAATTGCCTCCTATAGCCACCCCAATCGGGGACTGAACCCACAACTAGTTTATTATGTGCCCTGACCAGGAATTGAAACCCCAGCCATTTGTTGTACAGGACTGCACTCCAACCCAACCAAGGCACACCAAATTGATACTTTTTACAAATACTGTGACAATGGGTTGTAAGAGCCTTTAAAAGGTACCTAAAAATCATTTCTGGCAATATACTAGACAACAATACTATGTATAGAAAACATGTATAAACACTCTTCACACTGTTATTTATGTATGCAAGAAAATAGGGGAATGACACATCTGTACATGGAACATCATGCAGCCATTTATGATGATGATTATGAAGATTCCTTGTGAAAATGGGAAAATGTTACCTAACATTAGGTTAAAAAGCAGGACATGAGATCAAATGTGTTTTATCTACAAGTATGTACAACATATATATTTAAAGTAATGGAAGAAACACGTCAAAATGTTGATAAAGTTATGTTAATTTCCAAGATTTAAAATCCTCAAGACAGCCATTAAAATCATTAGAACACGCACAAGATTTAAATTGATGTATTAAAAGAGACTAAGAAGGCAAGTAAAGAAGCAAAGAAAATCCACTACAATATGAAACATGTCTCACCTCTGGACACTCAGTGCCGTGTGTTGGGGATAAAGACTCAGTATCAGGATTTAAACTACAGAACTGAATCATCCAGACAGGCCATTTACTAAATCTAATTATCTGCTTTGAAAATTCCTTCATCAACATCATATTTAGACAATTACTCGATTACTACTAACATCAAATATTAAATGTAATAGAGCCTTATATGAAAAGTAATCTGTTGAAATATTAAATAAGGAAATAAGTAGGTAAAGGCAATAAAATTAAAAGAAATTCCATACACAACAGCACCATTGTTATTAGTATCATCAGATGCATTGATGCATAAAGTGCATTAACAAAGCTTTGAAAATGTTTACTCTAATAAAAATCTTTTTAAAAGACACCAATTTCTTATTTCCTTAAACACAGTACATGGAGTAAAAGTTTACTTATGACTGAGGTCATCTTGGCAACACATCATGTATACACCCCTACTACATTGGGATTTGCTCAGAAGTTAATGATATAGGACTGTGTGACTCCATGTAATGGCCTTAAAACACTATTAACTTCCACAGTTCCATCTTCTTTTTAATAGCTCTTCTTCCTCTTCCCTTGAAATGACAGACATTTCAGCTGTCAGTGTGCCTAACTCCAATTGCCAATTCTGTGGATTATAATCTGTGAGCTAAAAAAAAAAAAAAAAAATCACATAACCAATCCTGATAGGACTACAAAATTTAAAGTTATTTACTCCAATTAGTACTTTCTGAACAAAGATCTTAAGATTATTGTACTTGATTATAAGTTTTTTTTAAGGCTCAAGATCCTGCTGTTTCAAGTAGCTGGCGTCACTGGCACTCAAAAATGTCCTTGAATTACTAACGTAATGGAATTCCAAAAATAATAAATAATAAAGTAACTGAATATGTAATTTAAGTCCCCTCACAATAAGTTACGCAACTCACTTGTCTCTGACAAGACAAAAATTACCCAGGTAAATGAAAGCAGCTAAAAAAAAACAGAAAGAGGTAAGAGGACAAGTTCAAATGAACAGTGAAGTCCATATTCCATGGTTTTAAAAGTAAAGGCTTAGGACTTTGGGAAATATTTAATGATAGTGTTTTTTAAAGTATAATGATAGTGGTTATCAGAGTATTAACTACAAAATTTGAACTACAGTGTGTACCACATCTATAGTTAATACTACTTTAAAAATCAAAAAGTCTTGCCCTGACCATCCTGGCTCAGAGAGTTGAGCATCCCACAAACCAGGAGGTCACCAGTTCGATTCCCAGTCAAGTCACATGCCTGGGATGCAGGTCAGGTCCCTGGCTGGGGGCCAGTGAGAGACAACTGATAATGTTTCTCTTTCACATCTATGTTTCTTTCTCTCCCTTTCACTCTAAAAAAAAAGTAAATAAATAAAAATCTTTAAAAAAATAAGAATAAAAACATTTTCTAGCAAATATTCTTTGTAGTTAAATCCAGACTAAATTTTCATATGAAATTAGATAGTTTTTTTAAAGCACCTGCAACATACTTTTACTGAGGTTTCTGGTCAAGTAATTTACTGCAATCTCTCTTGGACACTGACTGAAGAAGAAGAAATACAATAAATATACACTTAAAAAAATTTACACATTTTATTCATTTGAGAGGAAAGGAAGAAGTGAGAGAGGGAGAAAAACATCAGGCAGTTGCATCTCAACATGCCCCCACCCAGGGACCTGGCCAGCAACCCAGACATGTGCCCTCAACAGCAATCAAACTGGTAACCTTTCAGTTCCCTGATTGGGCTGATGCTCAATCCACTGAGCCACACCAGCCAGGGCTAAAATTTATATTCTTCATACATTTAATAGGTAACACAGGTTCTACCCTGCGTAGTTAACAAAGTTACAAGTTTACAGAAATTAGCATTCTGTTAGACCTTAAGAAAAACATCCGGGCGAGAACAAATCAGTATTATATTATCACTATTGTTCATTTTCTCTGAGTACTGAAGCTCATTAGCTGTCAGTAATATGACAGTAGTAGCTGAGAAAAAGCAAAATAAAATTCCTTGGTTAAGTTTTACTCAAGCAAACTCAAATCATGTGGGATACATTTCTCCTCTTCCTTCGATTTTCTGAGTATATTCCTTACCAAGTATCTTAGAAAATTTAGCATGTACCAGCCTGTAAAAGACCACTAATTGGCAACATCCACTACCAAAAGTATTAATAGTTTATAAAACAAAGTTGTTAGAGTATGGAACATATAGTATTGTGAGGATGAGGTGCACCCAAGAACTATCAAAGGCTCACCAAGCAAAACTTTGCAGATACCTTTGCAAAGGCCATTACAGCCGTGACCTTTGAATCCACTGTAATTTTCACAATTTCCTACCTTTAAAAATAATAAAATATATTCAATAAATGTTGGTTAACAAGGTCTATACCTAAGTAAAATTTCAATTAAATATCAACTTTAGTTGCTGACTTTTTGACAGGTGATAGGTATCAAGCAATTTGGGGGGGAGGACTGAAAACTGTCTGAAAAAATTATTTAAGAGAAAAAAATTGCCTCAAACACTGATTCCAAATTCTGGTCAACCCAGGTTGCCCTCCAACAACCATCATATGCCTGCCTATTCTTGGACCAGGACTCTGTCAACCTTCTACCTTCCTCTTTGCTCTGCAACTTCCCCAATTTCATCTCAGTATCAACCTATGTCTCCTTTCCCCCTTTCCCACATCATTAAGTATAACCAGTATTTTTACCCAAATTATTACAATAGAAAAGCACACTGCCCAAAAATAGCAAACATTTTTCTTATGTGAAAGATCTAATAAATAATATTGCTAGAAAGTTTGAAAGGAAAAATACAAAATTGTAAAATTACTGCTCAGCAACTTTGAGTATATTTTTATTAACTACTCCTATTATCAGTCACTCACCTGTTAAGCTCACTATATTGCATGGTCAGAACTATTACTTTAATTGAGCATAACTTTTAAAACTTCTAAAAAACTCCTATATACATACTTGGGTTATAGTTTAGAATTTGTTAAGTATTATAAAATATAAAAACGAATATGAGGGTAAATATATAACACAAACATTTCACATAAAAATATGAATCCCAACCATAAGATATTTATTTCTTTTAGTATATGTGCTGCCAAAACACAAATACTTATTTCTTTAAATCCTATTTTACATGAACTTTATTTTTACAAAGGTACCAGCATACTAAATCTCTATCACAAAAATAATGGTGCTCTCCTTCAAGATATTTTCGCAAAAATCTGTACAAACAAAAAAATTATTTTTATAGCAAGAATGCATGAGTCAAGACAACAATATGCATATATCACTAAATAAAAATTTGAGGAAAACGTTTGATTGCTAATATTGTTGATAGTATATGTTAATATAACATCCCTCCACTTCCTTCTCTTCATGAAGAAAACTAATACATGGAAAATATCTAAAAGACACAGCTATCACTGAGAGTGGTCACAGAGATTCAAGACTGGAGAAACCAATATAGTCGATTGTAACAGGGAATTTTTTACTCTCTGTACACTTTTCTGTATTAAGTGTAGAGGCAAGTAACACTTTTGTAGTTTAAAAGAAGTTATGGATTATCTAGTAATCTGATTAGTTTTATAATTAATTCCCCACTAAGAATACTAAATAAATCCAAACAATGCTGAAGAATATGAAAAGTCTACTGTAAATTCATTTTTGATAAGACATAAGAGTTGGAGAAAATTCAATTTGATGTCAAACTCATTGAAGAAAAACAACTCAAACTTTGATACTACGGGTTACGAAATTTGCTTTTAATTAAAAATTTGACTTAAAACATTCCACTATTACCTTAAACATGCAACCTAAAACAACCACTCCTGATCAAAGATGGCAACCTCGCAACACAGTAGTAATCTAAATCTTAGCGGTAATTACGAGTAAAAAAGCACGTACGTACAGAAAGATTAAAAAAGTAATTTTATTCTGACATCACGTATTATCAGAGACATAAAGGGTCCCTCCAAATACTACCAAAAGTTATTGTAAATACAAAGTAATATAATGTCATGGGGAAATTATCAATGTCCAAATAAATGGGAGTAAATGATATCCAGAGAGAAGAAATGAAAGGCGCTCTGTTTTGAGCATCTGAGAATGGCCAATGGAGAAAAGTACCATAGCAGAAACAAGCAACAGAATGGTTAACAGGTCTGGAATTCTTTAGAAAATGGCAACAAGAAGAAAAACTGACAAGAACGTTTAAAAGTAAGAGGAACAATATCCAATGGAACCGTCATGTCTCCGCGAGCACAACTCCAGACTTCCAGTGAGTTGGGACGGGGGTGGAACTATTACTGCACGGGGGAGAAGGTGCCCCGGCTGAGAGATGCACACTGCAGGTGGCGTAGCGCCGGCGGAGGGGAGGGGTGGGGGAAAGAAGACCGTTTTGCTCCAATTGGGTCAATGTATTCCCTTCAAGACTACAGGAATCTTAACACAAGGCGTCTCCCAGCACCAAGTGGCATTCGCTCCCGGCCCCTCCCTAACAACTTGCCTTGTACAAAGAGTTGCGGGTCCCAAGCCCCCGGAACCCAAGGCTCCGCCATCCAGGACAACCGCTTAGCCAACAACGTCCCGCGAGAATCCAGAGATCTCGCGATACGAACCCACTGGCATCTCGCGAGTTTCCTCCAGAACATGGCGGTACAGGAAAAGCAGTAGTTCGGGAGTTAAAAAGTGCTTCATTAATGGAATGAAGAACGTGTAAAATAAAGAAAAGAAGAGGAACTCTTTTCCGCGTTGCATTTCTCATTTCCCCTAGTATAAAAGAAAAGTGGCAAACAACCCTAAAATCTCTGTTGACCGGTTATATTACAAACACAGCATTCCCCCAGCCCCAGCCAGTCTGTCACGTGGAGGCAGATTCTCCGCGAGCCCATCACGTGGACCGCTACAGAGCGAGCGCGCGTCCGTTGCCCTCCCCGCCCCCCTTGTTGCCCAAGCACACGTGCGCGCGCACCCCTACCCCACGTGGGGGCTTCGCCGTCGCCGTCGCCGTTGCAGCCGTCTCCAGCCCACCCCCCCTCCCAACACTCGACTCCAAATCCGGGTCCCAGAGCCAAACGTATTCTGGGTTCCCTCCTCCTCTCCCATTTTCCCTCCCCCGCGCCTGGCCCTCACCACGTGCCCAGAGCGCCCGCTCACCTTTCTTGCGGGGCTAGTCGCCGCGGGTCACTCGGGGAGGTGCAGCCGTCACGGCCTCTCTCCGCCCCCGTCACAGCAATACCTCGGGTAGCCGTCGCCGCAGGAAGCTCGACAGCGGGGCCGCGGCGCTTCCAGGTGGGTCCCCGCCTCCCGCTCTTGCCACTTCCCTCAGCACCAGCGGCTCCTTCCGGTCCCCTCCTTTCTCCTCCTAGCAGGGACTGGCGGGCGGCGCCGGCTGCAGGCGTGCTCTCTACACCGCCTGCTGGTAACTGCAGCAGATGCAGCACCGGCGATCCGCCCCTGCCCCCGAGCGAGGGTTGATCTGAGGGCAGGACACAGTCCATCCCTTTCTATAGTCTAACTTGGTCCTACCATAGCAGGAAAGGCGTCCCAGTAGCTCCGCTGTTGGAAATACGCTTCATCCCAATGTGCCTCTTGAGAAATTTGTGCCCCCTAGCTCCCTTAGCAGTGTGGTCTCAGGCTAGGAAAATATCTGTACGTGTATGTTCTCCTACCTACTTCATCCCCAACTGCACGCCCACCCCTCGCTGTCCCTCTGACTTTTTGCATGTTCCTACAACACGCAGGCTCAATCCACTTTAGGGCTTTGCACTTGCTGTTCACTCTGGCAAGAACACGTCCTCCAGTTTTCTTTTAACTCGTGGATATTCAATGCATCTTTCAAGCCCCTTCTCAAAAGTCAACGTCCGAGACTTACCCTACCGCAAGAGCATATATGCACAATTGCTCTCATGCTCTTATCAGCTTAGTGAGTTATCATTTACAGACCTTACGTGTCGGTCACCTGCCACCACGTAAGTGAGATCCTTAGAGGCAGGACTTTTAACTTGTGCTCATTGCTATATCCCCAGATTTGTGTCTGGCACAAAGCAGAGTTCAGTCTATTTAAACTAAATGAGCTATATTGAGCACGCAGGAAAATAAAACCCAACACACACTGATGGAGTTTACTTTGAGTTTAGTTCCATTGACAACCTTACATTTATGAGCTATGAAAGAGCTGAGCTAATCTCCTTCCCTGTCTACAGTTTGAAGATTATATTCCAAAATATAAAATCCAGTGGTACAAGCCATTTTATCTGAAGCTATTCTCCAATTGTCAAGTACTGCTGCATTGATTTTGTCTCTTTTGGCTTTGGAACTTTTTCCCAGTAAGTAAATATGTGTGCATCTTTATTTTGCTAAAAATGTTACTCTTGAAATGGCTTTTTATATTTGTTTTGGTTGACAGTTCAACTCAAAACATCTGCTTCAAGACAAAGGGCAACAAGTATATTTGTATATTAACACTTAAAGAGGCCTTTACTGAACCTAACTGGTTCCAGGCCTTAGTGAACTAGTCACAAAAATAAATGAAACAAGGTTTTCCTACCTTGTTCTATATGATTATAGAGCCAAGTTCTTTCTATAATAACCATAACAATTTCTTGTGTCCTGTGTCAGGCAATATGCTATGTACTTTTTATACCTTTTCCTATTTCAGATTTGCTAATGACCCTGAGATAGGTACTGTTAGTGGTGGGCACTTCTCAGATCCCCTTCAAGAATGATGGGCTTACTACCCCAACAGCCAGGAGAGTTGCCCACAGACAGCCATCAGCTGTTGGCCCCCTTCTGGCATTGTATAATGTCACCCCCTCCCAAGGGGCCACATCCAATAATTAATCAACTCAGGGCTATGAATAGTATCTGTCTTAGGATGGTTGAAAGGCCCAGCCCTCTTATCCCAACTTGGGACACTTCTGATGGATCATCCCATCTCCAGGACAACCTATAACAGCTGAGGTTAAGACTGTCATGGCTCAACTTCTCCCTTTATCCCATTCTTCTTCCCTGCCCTCTCACCAGTGATGACCCCAAGAGCATTTTCTAATAAATTTGCACATTCATCAAGTAACAGTCTGCTTTTTGGGGAATGCAGCCTATGACACTATTTACATTTTTCTGATGAGAAAAAAGGCCTGCAGAAAGCTCTGTGTGTAGAGATATAAATAAAGTATATTGGGAAAAAGGCCTTTTACAAGGCCTTTTGAGTTACAGAATGACTTTGCAAAGCAGAGAAAAAAAGACCATTCTCAGCTGAGGAAACTGCATGAATGAGTGTGTTGGGGATATGAGGGGAACTACAAGAAGCACCAAGTAACTAGACTTAGGGTCTTTGGAGCATGCCGTAAAGGGGTGAGGGGAAAAGACCAGTTTATTGATGGCAAAGAGCTATTCAAGGAGAGAAAACTCTAGGCCTAAATGAATAGAAAGTGATAAGAGGTCCTCAGATTTTTCAATTATCTAAGAGGGAAAGAGGAGTTTCCTTGCTCTTGGCAAAATGAACTACTGCCAACCTCTTTCGCGAAGACCACTCCTGAAATGTACCCCTATATGGCCTTTCTTATTTTCATCTAGGATCACAAAATACTGAAGGTGGAAAAGTCTTAAGATCACCTAATTCAGGGGTTTGTATGATATTTTCTGAAGCACTGGTGAAACAGAACCACTCTGGGTTCTACTGCCTGCTGCCAAAAAAGACCCATGATTCCCAATGCCACAGTCCTGTGAAAAGGAAAGAAACTATTTATTCAAACATCACACAGCATTAAAATAAAGGCAGAATTCTGCCATCAAATCCCACTCCCTTGAAGACAAAAAAGGAACACCCACAAACACACACAGTCCTGCCTCCCTTGCCAAACCAAGCCAATCAGAGGCACTCTCTCTCTCAGGAAAAGAAATAGAAGTCTGTATCATAGCTGGGCAGATTCCCATTTTAATGTTCCAGCTTTTCCCAGTCATCCATGCTTGGCTAGGCTCTGCCTCTTAATCCAAAACCGCATGGTCCCTCCTCATGGTGGGCTGGTACAGTCCTTCTGCATCCTTTCAAACTGTGGCCAAGAGCCTGCACCCAAGCCACATGGTCAAGAAACCTTGCACCAGCTGCTACATCAGGCTTTTCTGCTTTCTAAGGCAAATGCAGGACACTCCCATATGGCTAAGAGAGCATGGTTGCCCTGCGCTTGGGTTTTTTCCCAGCCTGGATCTTCCTCTGTAACCCCATTTCTGACTCCTCCTACAAAGGGTTACACCTGCCAGTACTCTGGTCTCTTCTGTGTTTCTTGGTGTCATTGTTAGTGCGGGCAGGCTTGGCCCAGTGATACAGGGGAACTGCCCTCCTGCTCTTATGCAGGTCCAACAACCAGGGGGACCACTGTACCTCCTAGCATCTCAGGTTAGAGTCACATCCATCTCCCTGGCTCTAACCTTGGCAGGCACAGCTATCACTAAACACTGGCCAGGTTCTCTGGATAGGCAAAGTAACTCTCAATGGCCCTACTTCACTTCCCCTTACCCCAGCCTGGTTAGTGGGGGATTAGTATCCCCACATTTAGGGGACCTCGATATTCCTTGTTAACATGGGCATTCCTTTTACAGACACAACTTATACCAGAATCCAATACTTAACCCAAATAAAAGATGACCTGGGAATGGGCAGCTGCTGACATTTCCCTCAGTCCCTTACTATGGCGCATAACACACCAACACATGCTTTAAAAACCATTGATGTAGTTCATTCACTCTTTTGATAAATATGCCGGGTGCTGTACTAGGTACTGGAGATACTGAAATGAAGAAAGAAAGCATAGGACTACTCTTATAGAGCCTGTAGTCAAAGGAGGGAGGCTGACATTCAAGAAATAACAAAGATACATTAATTCAAACTGGAAAGTGAAATGAATGAAAAGTGCAAGTTACTATGAGAATATGTCCATTATGCCCAAAAGTGCCTAAGGTTTTTAGATAGAAGGAAATGGGAGGACTTCCTGAGGAAATAATATTCAGGCTGAATGAGATCCAAAGTATATGCATTTAGGAATTAGGCAAAGAGTGGGAAAAACATTCCACAGAGGAGATGATGCAAAGCCCCCTAGGAAGATGGAACTTACTAGTACTTATTTACTACTAACACTAACAATACAGCTACCAGAAAGACTATGACTTTTTTCTATGGATATATATATACAAAATCTGATGAAACAATATATCCTAATTTCTCTATTTTCTATGTCATTAAATAGTTTTTAAAAACCCCAAGAGACTGTTATGTAATTTACTTAACCATTTTTCTATTTGGGGGTATTTGGACTGTTCCACTTTCATGCTGTTATAAATGATTGGTTTGCTGAAATGTCCATGTGTCTAAATATGTGTCAAGATATTTTGGGGGTTGAATCTCCAAGATTTGGGTAGCTGATTGAATTTATGGGTAAATTAAGAGTCTAGGATTCCTGCCATGAGTGACCAGGAGATGGAGGTGTCATTGATGACCATAGGAAATACTAAAGTAGGAGCAGCTTTAGGGGGAAGAATGCTTAGGCTATGCTGTTGGAAGTTGACTCATAGATCCAGATGAAGCTGCCCAGTAGTCAGCTGCATACATATGCCTAGGATGTAGGCTGTAGGTCTAAGCTGGAAATACAGGTTTATGAGTCTTCAACATACCAGTAATAACTGGAACCCTGACTTTAGATTAGGTTATCCAGGTATGTACAAAGAGTAAACAGAGCTGCAAATGAAGAACCCTGAGAATCTCTGAAATTTGGAGGCAAGGAAAAAAATGACAACTATAGAGGAGAAACAAGGCCAGAACAGTAAAAGAAAAATTGGGATAAAATGGTACCCACAAAAACGGGGGATGCAAAAATTTGAAAGAAGGAGTTATCAACATTAATTTATTAGACAAATTTACCAAATACCTATTTTGTGCCACACAATATGTGAAGCTCCAGGGGTGAACAAGACAAATCCCTTTGGAACTTACTGTCTAGTGGGGCAGTTGTTGTACACCACTAAAAAGGTCAATATGTTTGGCATATTTTAAAAACTTATACCTTATTTCTAAAACACTATGTTGCTTAGGAAAATAGTGTAACAGATAAAATTGCATTGAAATAATTAAAATGGGAAAATTCAGGCAAAAGGAAAATAGAAGCAAGAAAATTAATGCACAAAAATACATGTTCTAAGGTCCTGAACACTTGCTTAAAGCTCTATGGCAGACGTTGTAACATGGAAAAACAAGATCAGTTATGACAGTCTCTATTCTTGGGATAACAAACCAGTTATTCAAAGAAGGCATTACTATTCCTAAGACCAAAGATACACTGCTCCCATAGTATCTCAAAATAAGATCATGTAATATAATAAATACTGTACTCAGCTGTTGGGAACTGCCCTGCCTAGTTTCAGGAGCTTTAACGCCCCCATGGCTAAGGCTGAGTGAGTGACCTTCGGACCATAAGCCGCTAAGGAGACAAAGCTTATCTCCCTGGCAGGGGTGCTGCCTCTGCCTCTTTTACTTCACCCTGCTGGCCCCCAATGCTTGATGGGTTAGCCAGTGACGGGTAAGATTCCTCAAGGGAGGAATGACCTAAGACAGGCAAGATCATGGGGACCCCCAGGGAAGGACTTGGGGGCTACAGAAAAGGGGTGATGGACTATGGCCTCCTGGCTTTGACATAGCCTGAGTCCTCATTCTGTCTTCAAGAAGTCTCCTATCTCTTGGCTGCCTTACTTCCCCTACCTGACTTAAGCCTGAAACAATGCTGGTGGTGGGTGCAGTGCAGCCCTGTGCTGGAAAGGGTAGGTTCCCTAGGGTGATCTGGCCTAAGAAAGAATATGTAAAATCCTGTGAAACCTGCTTTGTTTAGAATGCTCTCAAATGATAAGGGTCCAAGCAAGAAGTGAGTTTGTTCCCCAAAGTTTATGGCCATTTAGCTATCTGCCCTGACTCAAAATAGGCCCTCAGAGTTCTTTGTATGTCATCTATTGTTTGCTCCTTACTGCGTGATGATTAATGAGCTTTATGTATCTCCGTATTCCTATGCAAATCAAATCCAATAAAAGGCTATCAAGGCAAGGGTTGAAGTGCTCTCCTCTTGACAGAGAAGTCGAGTGGTCCCTTTTCCTGCACAGGACTCAGTAGTCAGTGTCAGTTTATTTCGCCTCATCCATAACACTGTGGACACTGCAGGCTGGTGTCCGAGTCACTCAACAGCATCCAACAATTTTCTGGGACTCTTTATTACAACGTCTCTCAGTCTAAACTGAAGGCACTTCTCTAGGCTTGCAAGAGGTAAGCCCAAGTAAGAAACTCTTACAAGTGTGACTTAGTACAAGGAAAGAGTTACAAACATTTAAAATAATGAATTATACACTCTTCAGATGATCCTCCATTCATTAAGCTGATACAGTCCATAGATAGTAGTCTCTTACTGATCTCAACTGACTCCAGGAACATCAGGTTAGTACAGATTTCAACATTTACCATGTCACAAACCCAGAACCACTTTCCTCTCTTCCCACAATTCATTTACAGGGTAAAGAATATTTTGGGGAAAAAAAAAAAAAGAATAGTTTGAGCACTGGCTGGTATGGCTCAGTGGATTAATTTCCTGCCTGCGAACTGAAAGGTCACTGGTTCGATTCTTAGTCATGACACATGCCTGGGTTGTGGGCCAGGTCCCCAGTTGGGGGAGTTCAAGAAGCAACCAATCAAGGTATCTCATACATTGATGTTTCTCTTTCTCCCTCCTTTTCCCTCTAAAAATAAACAAATAAAATACTTTATTTATTTTTTTAAAGAATATTTTGGAAAATGTCCCTCAAAATGAATGCTAGAATGAGAAAATCACCATTTTGCAACCTGTAATGAAATAATCGATTCAGGCAATAATCATCAATAGATAAAACTATTAGTTGAAAAGATCAGTAACTTTATAATGGAAGGAGTAGGCTCTCACCATCTGAACCCACAGATCAATCCCTTGTGAGAGATTATTAAAAGTGAGGCAGCCAGACACTGTATGACCCTCTCCTGCTTCCTTCCCCTTGTTTTACCATGGTGGGCAAATGTAATAGTCAGTTGTATAGGTGTCTCCCAATGAACTATTCCTCCTGGTATTCTGGAGCTCATGTATTTCCCGCCCAATAAAAGATGGCAGAAATGACACTGTGCCAGTTCCAGACCTAACCCTTTAAAAGCCTGCAGCATTTTCTTGCAACCTCTTGAAACCTCGCTGTATGCAGTAAGGAAGATTATGCTATCATAGAGAGAGAAGCCACATGGAGAAGCCCTGAAGGATGAGACCCTCTAGTGAGAGATCTTAATGGAGATAAGTGCAGTGCCTCAGCCAATAGTGAGCACCAAGGCCCAGCTATGTTAGAAACTGTGGACTTTCTAGCAAGCCTATTGGCCAGATCAGTGCAACCTCATGAGTGACTCCAGACAACACATCATGAAGCAGGAGAAACACTGAGATGACCCACAAAATTGTGAAAATAAATTGTTATTTTAACCCAGTAAGTTTTGAGGTACTTTATTATGCTACAAAAGACAGTCTTCAATACCATCATAACTTTACAGTTAGAGAACTACACCTGCTCCCATACTCACAAACAGTCTCACCGCTCAGTTTTCACAGGTCCTGTAGCAGAAGTCCACCTAGGAGGGAGACAGAACTGGAGAAATTTAAACCCAAAGGGTTTGTCTGATAAATCCATACCTGAATAGTTGCTCATAAATAATTATGCCTCCATCATTTTACCAAGCGAATACACTTCAGATACGAACTATTGAAGGCATTATCCCCTTAGCACTTTGATCCATATGGGGGGATGGACTGGTATCTTGGTATCCATTGGTTAACATGAAAAACACTGTAGGACTTTGCATCTAGCTGGGCATGCTATCTGCACCAAAAATTGGGGAATAGTTATACTGTGTATTTATAATGTACTTTTTATCTTTAAAACATTTGGTTTCAGGATGACCCAAGGAGGTGGTAATTCTGGAGATGAGGAAACTGAGGCCACAGAACTTGCCCATGTCACAAAGCCAGTAAGTGGCAGAGTCAGTATTCAAATATAAGCAATTTGACTATAGTAGATTGGTTGCATTAAAGGCCTTAAGTGTTCACATCTCTGTATCCACACTTTTTGCCATATGACTTGCAGTCTTTTCATGAAAAGCAGAATCTAAATGCCAGCCCCATTCTAATTCTCACCGTGTAACTTGCTTTGGCCAATGAAATATTAGCAGATGCGACACATGCAGACTTAAATACAACTCGCTCCTCTTCCATGATCAAGAGAACATGCCTGAATTAGCCTGCTGAAGGACACAAGAAACAGCCAATTTGTTCTAGTCATCTCAGAAGAAGTTATCCTGGATCAGCTCAACCCAAGACAAATGGTAAGCCCAGCCAAGGTCAGAAGACCTGCCTAGCCAACCCACAATGAACTGCACATACACAAGTAAGCCCAGTTGAGATCAGCCATGCCCTGATTAGCAGAACTCCACAGACTTGGAAATAAATGTACTTAGCATAATTGTAGCAAAGGTAACTGATACACTGACTCTGGAGCCCATATTCCTAATGACTATATTGCCTTTCAAAGGTTTTGGGAACTGTCCTGCCTGGTTTCAGGAGCTGTATCACCCCCATGGCTAAGGCTGAGTGAGTGACGTTCAGACCATAAGCCACTAAGGAGACAAAGCTTATCTCCCTGGCAGGGGTGCTGCCTCTGCCTCTTTTACTTCACCCTGCCTGGCCCCTAATGCTTGATAGGTTAGCCAATGACGGGTAAGATTCCTCAAGGGAGGGACGACCTAAGACAGGCACAATCATGGGGGGGGTGCTCCCAGGGGAGGACTTGGGGGACTACGGAAAAGGGGGGTGATGGACCCTCACCCCTTGGCTTTGACATAACCTGAGTCCTCATTCTGTCTTCAAGAAGTCCCCTAATCTCTTGGCTGCCTACTTTCTCTGCCTAACCTATGCCTGAAACAATGCCGGAGGTGGGTGGGGCCCCATTCTGGAAAGGGCAGGTTTCCCAGAGCGATCAGGCCTAAGAAAGAATGCATAAAATCCTATGAAACCTACTTTGCTAATACCCTTGATTTCAATGACAAGGGTCCAAGCCTGAAAAGAGTTTGTTCCCCAAAGTTTTATGGCCCTTTAACTATCTGAACCTGACTCAGAATAAGCCTTCAGAGTTCTTTGAATGTTATCTATTGTTTAATCATTTCTGCCTGACAATGATTGACGAGCTTTATGTATACACCATGTATTCCTGTGCAAACTGAACCCAATAAAAGTCAAGGCAAGGGTTGAGGCGCTCTCCCCTTGAGAGAGTGGCCAAGGTGCTCCAAGGCTTTTTCTCCTCTTGAGAGAGAAGACATGCTGTCCTTTTTCCTCCACAGGACTCGATAGTTCATGTGAATTCTTCTCGTGCCTCATCCACAATGTGGTGGACCCCACGAGCCCCAGGTCCAAATCACAAAGGGTTGAGTTTTAGGTGACTGACATCTAAGTACACATATTCAGCATAGTTAGAAATTTGAGACTAGAGTTTGGAAGAGACATGCGTAGTGAGATAACTTGAGAGTCATTTTAAAATAAGTGATAGATGAAAGAAAGTCAGTGAAGGATCTCTTTAAATAATATATACAGGGATGGCAAATGTAGGTTTACAGTTATGAGTATGCAAAAGTTTACACTTGCATTACTATGTATTAGTTATTGTATTATTTGTATCACAACCATAAACCTACTTTTGCCCACCCCTGTACTTACAAAGATAGCATGATAGAGATTAATCCTTTAACAACCAGAATAAGAGGTAAAAAGAGAAGAGACAGTAGGCAGATAGGCAGGGACTGGGGGACTGGAGGATGTAGGGAATAGATAAAATAAACCACCATGCAAATTTAAGGAGAGAAGTTTCAGAATATAGTTGTTACTGAGAAACAGTCATGGATCTTCTAATTGAAAATTTACTTGTGACTTCTAAGAGAAACATGGGTTTTAGAATTAGACCCATTTCAGTCTGACTTTTGAAACTTGATATACTCAGATACACTAATCTGTAAACATGTTTAGGCTAGTGCCTGACATTTGCTAAGAACTCAACATCAATAGTGACTAGTAGTAATTGTGTTGTTATTACAAGTTTGGACTAATAACCCATTTTTCCCCCGTACAGAAATAGTTTCTTACCTAATCCCTTCACCCATAATCCTTCAAAATGGTAACAAGTAAACTCAAACTTAACCACCTTCCTTTAAGAGTTAGAGAGGTAGTTTCAATACCCAAGGAAATTGCCTCTTTCTGATACAATTAACTACACATAATATTCCAAAGTTTGTTATTAAAATAGTAATGAGTGCTAACAAGCCATATAAGAGAAAGAAACTTTGGGGCAAAGTGGTACAGAAGCCAGATAGTGGATATGAAAAGGAAAGAAAGTGGCCCTGGCTGGTGTGCCTCTGTTGGTTGGAGTGTTGTCCCACAGCCAAAAGGCTGTGGGTTTGATTCCCGGTCAGAGCGTACACCTGGGTGGCAGGTTTGATCGCTGGTCCAGGCATGTACAAGAAGCAACCAATCAATGCTGCTTTCTCACACTGATATCTCTCTGTCTCCCTTCCTCTCTCTCTAAAAGCAATGAAAAATTGTCCTTGGTGAGGATTTAAAGAAAAGAGAGAAGGTGAAGAGAGAAAAGGGACAGAGAGAGACAGAGAAACATCAGTTTATTTTCTACTTATTTATGCATTCATTGGTTGATTCCTGTATGTGCTCTGGAGACTGAGCCTGCAACCTTAGCATATTGGAACAATGCTCTAATCAACTCAGCCATCCAGCCATGGGGAAAAAAGGTAAATATGAAGTGGAAGCAAAGAGTGCAGACCAATCAAGTAAGAAATTTGTCAATAAAAAAATAAATCAGTAAAAAAAAAAGGTATGGCAGTTATATTGTATTGAAAATATTACATATAGTACATGGAAATTATATTTATGGAATGAAATCCATTTGACTGGAATGAAAACAGGTCTATAAGATTAGTCTAGGTAATATTCATTTTCCTCCTCTCCTTCTTTCCAGTAAGGGAGTATTTAGCACATTTTAAGGCAGGGAAAAGTTCTGGTGAAGAGAGAAAGTTTGAGATATATAGTGTGGACACTTGATTTCAAAATATACGGAGGGAAGTGAGAGGGCATGAAAAGCACACTGAATGAATAAATTCATTAATGGTGGAAGAGAGGAAGTCAGAGAGGCAGAGAGGGGCTTCTTTCTCTCAAAAGATAAAAAAATCCCAAATTGTAAAGAGGTGGCAACAAAAGGAAGACAAAGGAGCTTATATCTCCTCAACTTTAGCAAAAGACAAGGTTAAGGGTATCTACTGCAGCCAGGTAAAAAGCAAGGCTTTGAAGAACTGGCATGCTAGTATGCTGTTCTAAGGAATTAAAATATTTTGTATGTTATATGTAATACATACCATATTAACAAAAAAGTAAGCTTAAGAAAAGAAAATGCTATTTAAAAATCACAGTGAGGGACTACTGGCCAAGATGAAGGTGTAGGTAGACATGCTTTGCCTCCTCGCACAACCATTAAGAAGGATCACAACTAACCTACAGAGAAAACACAAGCAGAACTGCCAGAAAACCGTACTGTATGCAAGTCTGGCATCCAAGAATATATGAAATATTCATCCAAGCGGGTAGGAGGGATAGAGACAACGAGGAAGGGCACAGACAGGGAGCCCAGTTGTGCAGCAGCCGCAACAAGGCATTAGCGACTGGAAAGGTGCTCCCACATTCACATGTGGCACATAGAAACTGGGAGGGACACCTGGGAAGCAAGGAATCCCAGCCCCAGGCCAGACTGAACACTGTAGTTTCCAATGCCAGGCAAATAAAGCCTCATAACTCTTGGCTGTAAAAACCAGTGGGGTTTGAGGTGGTAGAAGAAACTGCGCGTCTCTCAGGAGAGTCCATTTAAAGGGCCCCCGTGGTCCCAGAATGTGCACAAACCCACCCACTCTGGGAACCACCATGACAGCAGCAGTTAGAGGGGCACTAGTCACATAACGGGAAGTGGGTGAAGTGGCTGGAAATGGGGTGAGTGCCGAGCAAGGGGCATTGTTCCCTTTCCAAACCCTTCCCCACATATAGAGCCACAAAGCAGTTAAGCAGGTTCCCTTGTCCTGGCAATTACCTAAGCTTCTGCCCCTTATAACAGGTGCGCCAAGACAGGGTGTCAAAGAAGCTCTACCTAATACACAGAAACAAACACAGGAAGGGTGCCAAATTGAAGAAACAAAGAAATATGACCCAAATGAAAGAACAGATCAAAACCCCAGAAAAAGAACTAAGTGAAATGGAGATAGCCAACCTATCAGAGGAAGAGTTCAGAACACTGGTGATAAAGATAATCAGAGAACTGATCTGAGTACAGCAAACACATAGGGAAGAAATTAAGGGTACATTAAGTGAAATAAAGAAAAATCCACCGGGAAGGGGTAGGAAGCCAGGGTTCAAGTCAACAATTTGGAACATAAGGAAGAAGTAAACAGTCAATCAGCACAAAAATGAAGAAACAAGAATTCAAAAAAAAGAAAAAAAGAGTAAGACGACTCTGGGACATCTCTGAAAGGGCCAACATCTAATTCATAGGCATGCCAGAAGGAGAAGACAAAGAGCAAGAAACTGAAATCTTACTTGAAAAAATAATGAAAGAAAACTTCCCTGCTTTGGCAAAGGAAATAAACATACAAGTCCAGGAAGCATAGAGTCCCGTACAAGTTGGACCCAAAGAGGAACACAGCAAGACACATCATAATTAAAATGACAAAGGTAGAATATAAGCAGAAAATCTTAAAAGCAGAGAGTTACCTTCAAAGGACTAACAATAAGACTATCAGGCGATTTCTCAAAAGAAACTTTGCAGACAAGAAGGGACTGGCAAGAAGTATTCAAAGTGAAGAAAAGCAAGGACCTACAACCAAGATGAGTCTATCCAGCAAAGCTATCATTTAGGCTGGAAGGGCAGATAAAAGTGCTTCCCAGACAAGGTAAAGCTAAAGGAGTTCATCATCACCAAGCCCTTATTACATGAAATGTTAAAGGGACTCATTTCAGAAAAAGAAGATCAAAACTATGAACAGTAAAATGACAATAAACTCATAACTATGGGCAACTGAATCTAAACAACAAAACAAACTAAGCAAACTAAAACAGGAACACAATCATAGATATGAAGGTCATATGGAGGGTTATCAGCAGGGAGGGAGAAGGGGGAGATTAGGGGAAAAGGAACAGAGATTAAGACACATAATTGGTAGGTACAAAATAGATGGGGGGGGGGGGTGTTAAGAATAGTATAGGAAATGAAGAAGCCAAAGAACTCATATCACAACCCATGGACATGAACTAAGGGGCAGGATTGCTGGGAGGAAGAGAGGTACTAGGCAGAAAGAGGAAAAGGGGGAAAAATTAGGACAACTATAATAGCATAATCAATAAAATATACCTCAAAAAAATAAAAAATAAACATCATAGGGAAAATACATTCACAGTATCTACTGAAAAAAAAAATCCATGTAAAAGTAGATCCACACAATTCAAACCCATGTTGCTCAAGGGTTAATTGAATAAGCAAACTGACGTCAGAGTCCAAAAACTAATCACCTTCATTTTATAAATCAATGTACTCA
Organism: Trachops cirrhosus; assembly: GCA_028533065.1. NCBI lineage: Eukaryota > Metazoa > Chordata > Mammalia > Chiroptera > Phyllostomidae > Trachops > Trachops cirrhosus. The sequence continues at coordinate 52,333,568 of CM052542.1, forward strand.
ACACATGTATAGACCTTTACTACAATTTTCTTCTCAGCTTAAGTATGCCCATGAAAATCATTCTCAGAGAAACTATGTCTTTTATTCCACACCGGTCAACACATACGCCAACCTTTAGCTGAGAGTCTGGGACCACTACCACTTATTATCGAGTTATGTATTTTGATGATTAAAATATAAAAAAATTATATAAGCTCTTAGGGACCAGTATTCTTTATCACATTATATATGCCAGTGACAAATGCTAGTAATGAATAGGAATAATACTATAATCTGTTTCAAAAGAATTCCCTGGAAGATGGTATGTCACGGTGAATAAGAGCACTGACATGAAGTTACACTGACTTGAGCTGGAGTCTTCTATCTGCCATTTCTTTGCTGCATGACTTAGGGCAAGACACTTCACCTAAATTGTAGGGTGTAATGAGGACTAAATGTAACTAAGCACTCTACTAGAGTGGCTGAAACATTATAAATATTCAATAGATGGCAAGCACTGTTAAAAACACTTTTGATTACGTCCTAAATGTCAAGAGTTACACTTAACTCATGGTGATTCAGAGACAGACTATTAGTATCATTCAATCCTTGAGGATCATTGTAAATTATGAAGAAGAAAATTAAAAACAATATACATTTTTAAAATTTAAAATATACTTACTGGCTGATTCATAAGCTCACCATTTCATTAAACATCAAAAGTTTATACTGAGTTATTTTGCATACTTCTGATTAAGAAATAACAAAAAGACATTAATATTAACACTTTATAGCCTTCACTATTAGTATCTATCAAATAAATTCAACATCCAAGTTATACATTCTAAAATCAATTTTATTGAACTAATTTTAACAACACTGTTTTTAGTTGGTGGCAGATGCCCCCAACCAAAACAAAACCATCATGAAGCTTTCAACATATTCAAAATAATCCAGTTTGGTTCTGCATTTGGAATATGGTTAAACTTGTGACATCACATAATCAAGCAAATAGCAGTGCATACTACATTAATCAAAAACTTTATGCATTTCATTAAAAAAATCATTTTGCAAGTGGTTTCAGCTTTATAAACAATTGACACATTCCATACTTCATGCTCTCAAAATAAAAAGTGCCCTAAAACTAACTTTTAGGTTTTTCTACTAATATTAATGAATACTATCCAGGGTTATAGGTAGGAATTGAAGCTTAATATTTTACAGTATGAAGCAATAAGTTACTGATATCTGCCGACACAAATTCCACTCAAACTAAATACATCCTCAATACATTCAAAAAGACATTCTGTAAATATTAATATGCTAGTTTATATGCTGCAGTGCAAAAGAAGTGACACCCTACCATTTCCTGAGCTTTAGGGACTTAACATTTTTCTGACTACGACTCTCAATTTAAAATAGGCTCTTTATGATATGAAGCCATGTCAAAACTACACAATTAGGTTTTTGGAGAACTGAAAAGACTGGTCAGAGTTATGACGGTTTAGGGTAATGAAAAATTTTTCAAAGCAAAATTATTTACAAAATTACAAAGAATACTGTGGATTTGCACGTAGTATAAAGATCAAAGATAACCTACTGATTACCAAATGATCACAATTACCCCTTTCTTTCAAAAATATTACACTGACAGACTATGGTAAGTTAAAGCATTGAATACACCAACCTGTAGTATATTATACATTTTAACACATTTTTCCATAATGCCCAGTAAAAAGGAATGCGATAAAATATTAAAAATCAAGAAAATAAACATGCTTTTAGGAATGTTTCTGCATCTGTTATGACAGAGGAAGGGAAAATGATTTCTCATTAAACTACTCTATATCATCAAACCTACAAAGACCGAGTTTCTACTTCAATTTTTTCTTCCGCTTGTAGTATATCTGGGTCGATATGAACAACTGGAGGTCGGAGGATAACTTCAGGCCCTCCTCCATATATAGACTGTAGAAAACTCCATGTTTCTTCAGAAATTTGACCAGAATCTGCTCCTAAAATTGTGTATAGAGAAAGAATAATATTTACAAATCTACAAATTCATATTGCAAAAGCTTTCAAAATGTACTCCTCATCCCCAGCATAAATCCTCTAGGGATAATTGAGAACTTTTGTAACATGAATCACATTGTTATAAATTGCAACTTTATGGTCTGTCTTAAGTTAGAGATCCTTTTTCCTAATGCCTATCAATAGCCTTAAAACCTTTCCTCAGATGAAAATTAAACAATGAAAGCTTTCCTACTTATTTGTCCTAGTTCGCCAAAGAATTATAGCATTAACTGGGTAAAAAAGTGGCAATATGACCAGTGATGATATGGCTTTAAAAGTGACAAATTACTAACAGTAAAAGGCTTTTAAATGTTAGTCACACTTACCTTGCCTGAGCATCACATTGCCACATTTAGTGACTGCTATTTTAGTGTTATCAATAGGACCTGGAGGATCTAAGTTAAAAGGAAAAATACATGATCAAAATGCACACTTCACAAATAAATCCACCAAAGAACTGCTTCAAATAACTGAATGATGTAACTGTATAATCGGACTGATTATTTTTTAGTGGGATCATATCAGTTGATTCTTAACTGTCTTTTGAGCTTCTTCCTTCATGGGTCTTAGCTCTCCCAAGACAAGAGAGTGAGAGAGCTCATTCATTACCATCTAAAATCTAATATAAATGATTTCTTAACTATCCATTTGAGGATTACAGGTTAAAATGTACTTTTAATGCTATGAAAAAAACAATTCCTTTGTAATTTAAAACGAAGTTATGCAATTCTTAATTTGTTCCAGATGGTCATTATACTGAAAACAATAAAAGTACTGTAAAATAAAATGTTAAAACAAATCCTTTAATTTTAATTTTTTAACTGAATTTATTGGGGTGAGATTGGTTAACGAAATCCTACAAGTTTCAAACGTACAACTGAACAAAACATCATCTGCACATTGCATCATACTCCCATCACTCAAAGTAAAGGCTCTTTCTGTCCCCATTTATCCCCACTTTGCCCTCTTCTACCTCCCCCACCCCACTTTCCCTCTGGCTATCACCATGCTGTTGTCTGTGTCTATGTGTTTGTTTTTATATATATATATATATATATATATATGGTTTTTTTTTGCTTAATCCCATCACCTTTTCTCACCCAGCCAAATGCATCTTTTTAAGAAAACACCTTATTGTTTTCCCCTTGAATACACAAGTACATGTTCATTATCAAAATCTGTAAAAAAAAAAAAAAAAGGTACAAGGAAAAATATATACTGTAATCCTGCTATAAAAAAATAGGCAGCCTCAACCAATGTGGCTCAGCTCATTGAGCATCGTCCCACAAAGCAAAAAGTCACCAGTTCAATTCCCAGTCAGGGCACATGCCTGGATTGTGGGTCTGGTCCCTGGTTGGGGTGCTAAGAGAGGCAGCAGGTCAATGTTTTTCTCCCTCCCTTCCCCTCTCTCTAAAATAAATTTTTTAAAAAAAATTCTTTTAAGCAAGCACATGGGCTGGTATATTTTGTGATTGCTTTTTAAAATTTATTTAAGATTTTATGTATTTATTTATTTTTAGAGAGAGGGGAAGGGAGGTAGAGGGAGAGAAACACTGATCAGCTGCCTCTCATACACGCCCCCATCCAGATACCTGGCCAGCAACCCAGGCAAGTGCCCTGACTGGGAACCCCCTTTTCAGGTGCAGGACCACGCCTAACCCACTGAGCCACACCCAGAGCAAATAAAATCTTTTTTTTTAAAGGCAAACTGTTTTAGTATCTGTGTGGCCTTTCAGCTTTTGCATATGTTTGCCTATTTGTTGAATACAAAAGGTTCAAATGATGAATACTGTATTGTGATCTTTTTTCATATATCAAAAACAATTATTTTTAAATTACAAAATACTGTCAAACAAATTTTTTGTAAGGTACAGATACTATTCCATTGTAATTGATAAACCATAATTTAACCAATCTTATTGTTTGGTTAAACTCTTCGATATTAAGATTGCAGACTAATTCTGTTTAGTTCCTTTATTCCTTCTATGAATGGAATGTAATTAATGCAATAGGTTTTTAAAAATTAAGTATTCCCAGAACCAGAATATAAACTATAATGTAAGATCCCTGAGGGCATGGATCTTTTTTTTTTGTTGTTCACTGGTGTAATCCCAAGTGTATATAGATAGTCAAAAAATATTTGTTAAATAAGACAAAAATCTACAGAAAATTTCATTTTCAGTTGACCACTTACCTCCATCTTTTCCCTTCACAAAACTTTCCCATTCTCTAAACCACTGCATACTGATGCAATAAAAAGTAGCTGGAGAGTCCTCCTCTTGGAATGCTCTGTTGAGCTACAGGGGAGGGGGACAAATCAGTCACCTAATATTTAGAACTTGCTTTTTAGCAAAACATATTTATTAAAAATCTGAATTATACATCTTACTTAAATATACTACATCCACTGTCTACATATTACTTGTGTTCACTGAAGATATTGATGGACATGTTGCTATTACAAACACAAGGCTGCCATGAATAATCTTATATATGTCCTTTCACATACAATATACATACAGTATACATACAAGTACAGGATAAACTCTCATAAGTGGTGGGACAGTCCCTGAAGATATTCCACTCCTTCTTCTAGATCTAAGGCCTAAGCATATGATTCAAACAAGGCAAAACTCTATTAGAAATGGAAATCTTCACAGAAGTGACCTAATAGCTAGAATGGAGTCATTACAATGTCAATTTTGTCAGCTATATACCAGGAATACCTTGGTCCTGAACTTCTGGACGTATAGCTATTCAATTTTTCTTTTCAATAAATTTCTTTTTTGCTTAAGTTAGCCATTCTGGCTTCTGTTGCTTTCAACTAAAGAAATCCAATTCACAGAAAGACTGTTACAGAAAGAGAGGTGGAGGCAACAGTGCCTGATGAAAATGAAGGGTATTTGGAATTTATCTAATTGTAAAAGTGTGAAAAGAGAGCCTAAAACTATTTCATGATGGGTAGCTAAATTCCCATATTAATACTATTGGTGGACAAAGACAAGTTCAGATCATGTCTCTCCTATAATCAAATCTAATAAAAACCCTGCCATTGTCTCCAAAGATCCTTATTATAGCCCAGAAGTACCTCCATGATCTGGCCTCATGATTTGACTTCATTTTTTAATACTCGCCTCCTCATTTATTCACTGTGGTCACATGGACCTTTGTTATGCCCAGAACCAAGCAGACACACATTCCTGCCACTCAAAGCTTTTGCATGGCTATTACTTCTTTTTACAAATATGAGTATCTCCCTCACCTTCTTCTAGTCTTTGCTTAAATTACCGCCTTCTCCATGAGGCCTATCTTTATCACCTTACTTAAAATTGTACCTCACTCCCCGCCCATCACTGTATTCCTGATCTCTCTTATCTGTTTAGATATTTTTCATTTTCATAAAACTCATCACCTTTTAATATATAATGTACTAGTTATTTATTAAATGTAAATTCTTTGAGGGCAAGGATCTTTCTGGGATATGAGGTAGCTGCTTCCATAGAACAATGAAAGGCAATGAAAAATGTGCCTGTCTCTGATGGTTAACAAATCAAAGCATGTTTGGGTCAAGGTATAGCATTACAGTTAGGACTTTCTGTGAAGTACAACTTATCCCTAGAGAACTGAGATTTCTGAAATGTAATGTCAGACTAATTTTGCCGGATAAATCCATTTAATTCATAGCATTATGAGGTTTGTATACTTTTAGGACTTTCTTTATCTCTGACATTAGAACGTTTCTTCCTTAATGTGCCTGGGTGAGGACTTTTTACATTTTAGTTAGATATAATCACCCCATTAATTTAAAAGCATCTGTTTTTCTCTAGTTCTAAGAAATCTTTTTAAAATGTTGCTCTTAAAGTAGTTCCTGCCCTCTATTCTCTTCTAAAATGCCTATTAGAAAAACACTGGAATCTGTATCTACCCAACATGTTGAAACTTCTGTTTTCCATCTGTTTACCTTTGCACAACATTTTAGGAGAAACCCTTTACTAGTCCTTCAGGACATTAATTTGTTCTCCAGCAATCTTTATTCTGTCATTCAATCAACCCATCTACTGAGCTTTGTTTTCAGGATACAACATCATTATGCATCTCCTGAGGATCAATATTTATTTTAAGCATAATTTAGGAAATCATGAGTATCTTTCTAAGTATTACAAGCTATCTAAGATAATGCCTTCTTTAATAGACCCAGTGTCCACATTCTGCTCTATCCAAGCAGACACCTTAATGCTTGCTGCCTTACACAATGCAGAGAGCAGAGATTGCTGAGGTCATTATTTATATCCACCACTTCCAAGCCTGAAGCCTGTGTGGTCATTTCCTGTGGACTTTGGTTTACTTTTTCAATTGGATCCTGTCTGTTTTTATAATTTTTCAGAAACTCCACTTAATTTCCACTCCACCAAAGGCACCTATTTTTATACTCCAGTGTTATTTCTTATGCAAATTGCTTTGCTGGGGGAAAAAAAGGGAGGGAGAGTGTGTGTGTGGAATAATCAACAAATTTGGAACACAAGTAAATAGTTAAAGCTGTGTTACTGATAGCAGCACTCGGAGGAGACTGACTTCTTGCAACCTGGACAAACAGAACTGCACTAAATTTGTCAATGAAGCCTGGTGGTTCAGTTCTCCCTGCTGATTCTATGACCAGACTTTCTGCTGCTTGCAATGAAGGAACCCATCACAATAAACTCACTTTGTGGAAACTAGGTATATTTATAAGTACAGAAAGTCCCACAAAATAATAATATATTTCACAAAGTGATGGGAGTAGAGAATGTGGTCTGGTAAATAATTACAGAAAAACACTAATTTAAGAAAATTTATAATTTACAATTTCAACAAGGAGATTTCTTGCCAGTGCCAATCCATAGAACAAAATTTATTACCAATCCATTAAAACAAAAAACCCACAAAAAAAGAGAACTTAACTCACTACATTGTTGTGCCTGGCACTATTATATACTCAGAGCGCTTAAAATCTATTGCAACTCATTCACCCCAATCATTTCATTTACATAATACAGTTCTGCTAACTGTTAGTTCTTTATCTTTATCCTACATCATATTTATAATTTGAAAAACATCATTATTTTTACCCGAATAAAAATTTCCAATTCAGTTTTTCTCCTTTTTTCAATTTTCTCTGCCTCAATTTGGCAAGTGTGACAAATGTACAGATGGTTGACAGCTGGTCCTCCTCCATACCTAAAGCATAAAAATTTAATAATTATGACAATCTTGAAAAAAGCCAATGCTCAGGAAAATGTCTCCCACTTTTAGTCAATGGATAAGTTCCTAGTAAATAAATCCTCACAGAAAAATTCTCAGTCATATTTAAACTATCATAAAAATCAAATAATCAGAAGGACCTGACTTTGTATTTGTCTGGGTCAATGACTTTATCATCTTATTAACTAACCTGCTTTACCTGTATGTCAACTTTCCCTTATAATTACTTCCACTACAAAATATGTTTGAGGCAACACCACCACAACATAAAAGAAGCAGCTTTCAAAAATTGGCATATAGAACTTCTGGCCAAGATGGAGGCATAGGTAGACACACTGTGCCTCCTCGCACAACCAAAAGAAGGCCAACAACAATTCAGAAACAAAATAACCAGAACTGACAGAAAATTGAACTGTATGGAAGTCCGACAACCAAGGAGTTAAAATAGACACATTCATCCAGACTGGTAGGAAGGGCAGAGTTGGGCTGCTAGGCAGAGAGGGGTTGAGGCAAAAAAAAGCAGTGGCACTGGGCGTGCAAAGCAGCAGCTGATAAACCCCAGGCCCGCAAGACAGGAGCAGGTGGACCCTAGGCACGGGGTGGCAACTGGGAGACCCAGCGAGGCGGTGATTGTGAAGCAAAGCATGGCAGGCAAGGAGGCTGGCTGTCCGGGTGGTCCCACATTCTCACGCAGATAAACCAGGCGAGGCAGGGAAGCGAAACAGACAGCACAACCCAGGGTCCCAGCGCCAGGAAATAAAGCCTTGAAACCCCGAGTGGGGACACCTTTGGGGATTGAATTGCCGGGAGACACTCCCAGCCTCACAGTAGAGTTGGAGAGACCCACAGGATTCTAGACCATACACAAGCCCACCCACATGGAAATCAGCACCAAAAAGGCCCAGTTTGCTTGGGGGAAGCGGCAAAAGGGACTGAAATCCGACAGTGAGTGGAGAAAGCACTATTGTTCCCTCTTGAACCCCTCCCCCACATACAGGGTCATAACCCAGTGACATAGGTTACCCCACCCTGGTGAACTCCTAAGGCTCCACCTCTCATACACAACAGGCTCAACAAGATCAAAAAAAAAAAAAAAAAAGGCCCAAAAGGAAGAACAACACATCGAAGCTCCAGAGCAAATACAACTAAGTGACAAAGAGATAGCCAACCTATCAGATGCACAGTTCAAAGCACTGGTCATCAGGATGCTCACAGAATTGGTTGAATTTGGTCGCAAATTAGATGAAAAAATCAAGACTATGCTAAGTGAAATGAAGGAAAATGCACAGGGAACCAATAATGATGGGAAGAAAACTGGGACTCAAATCAATGGAGTGGACCAGAAGGAAGAAAGAAACAACCAAACAGAAAAGAATGAAGAAATAATGAGGAGAGGCTAGGAACCTCCAAGACATCTTTAAACGTTCCAACATCCGAATTATAGGAGTGCCAGAAGGAGAAGAGCAACAAGTGGAAAAGTTATTTGAACAAATAATAAAGGAGAACTTCCCCAATCTGGCTAAGGAAATAGACTTCCAGGAAGTCCAGGAAGCTCAGAGAGTCCCAAAGAAGTTGGACCCAAGGAGGAACACACCAAGGCACATCATAATTACATTACTCAAGATTAAAGTGAAGGAGAGAATCCTAGAAGCATCAAGAGAATAATGAGACAGTAACATACAAAGGAGTTCCCATCAGACTGTCAGCTGATCTCTAAAAAGAGACTTTGCAGGCAAGAAGGGGCTGGAAAGAAGTATTCCAAGTCATGAAAGGCAAGGACCTACATCCAAGATTGTTCTATCCAGCAAAGCTTACATGTAGAATGGAAGGGCAGATCAAGTGCTTCTCAGATAAGGTCAAGTTAAAGGAATTCACCATCACCAAGCCCTTATTTTATGAAATGTTAAAGGGACTTATCTAAGAAAAAGAAGATAAAAAACATGTGTAGTAAAATGACAGCAAACACAATTATTAACAACCACACCTGAAACAAAAACAAGAAGAAACTAAGCAAACAACTAGAACAGGAACAGAACCACAGAAATGGAGATCACATGGAGGGTTAGCAACAGGGGAGT
>CM052542.1:52343035-52388294 GCA_028533065.1 Trachops cirrhosus
AAGTAAGAATTTATGAAATACATTATTTTCAATATTTCACTAAGGAAAACATAAAGAAATTGTGTGAAATGCTTTAAAATAAAATTTAAAACTTTAAGAGTTAACTATCACAGAATATTTTTACATATACAGATAATCCCAACATAAGAATTGGAATTAATTATCTAAACTAGGGACACACTAGCTACAGAATCTACTGACTCACACTCAGAGTGAATAAATGAAAGAAAAAGGGGATATTCTACTTCAGCAACATAATGCACAAGAAGCATACTCTGTGAAATAATCCAATCCCCTTTAACGAGTTTCATGAACTGATTTGCACAGTACCATATCATCTGATTTGAAAAGCAAACCTGCTATATAGGTTATCCCAGATGTTCTGAGGCAGCATCAAAACCAGGTCTTCAATATAACTAGCTTTTCGTGGAGGAATACCTGAAAAAAGTTTAGATGGGTCGGTTTCATTCTTAAATTCCTTTATATTATTCTCAAAGGTTAAAGTCATTTCTTAAATGGTTAAACACTGACATCTTTTGATTGTTATTCTTGAAACCCTTCCCAAAATGGTTAAAAATTAAGTAAATATAAGCATTTTTGTGATTAGGCTACTAAAGATGCATGTAGTTCTTGAAATACAGAAAAATCAGTAAACCCAGATCTTCAAGTATTTAACTTATATAAATCTTTACTAAGCTTTGACTATGTATTAGAGGAAATCAGAGATAAATAAGAAACAATCTTTCCTTCATGGAGCTTTATGGTAGTAGAAAAAATGAAGCACTTACATAAATAACCTAGATAAAAGGCAGGCACAGATACATGACATAAAGGTTCATAGGAAAGTTCAGAACAGGAGAAGCTTTATGTTAGTAGTTTAAGTTGGGAATCAAGAGAAAACTTCACATACAGATACATTTTCAAGGTTTAGGTTTCTAAATCTAATACAGGATATTCCTACTACCTCTTTAGTTTCACTGAAAAAAATAATGAGAATATCAAGTCTTCAACTATGAAATGTAACCAAGGTATCACAGTAAAGTGTTATTTTTTTCATGGGAACAAATACTAACGAAGCCAATCACAAAGACTAAGTTGAATTTAGCAGGTAACTATGTGAGTTTTTTTGTTAAATTCTAAGTACATTTTTATATTTTGGAGAAGAACTAGGTTTTTCATTTAGACAAAAAGCGTAAGAGCGACAAATACAGTTGGTAGTTAGGTGTCTCTTGGCTGAGAAAAATGATGTGTAATTTAAGTGCTCACTGTACCATAACTGGTTGTTTATACATGTCTCCACTATGAAATTAAGAGCTCTGAGAACAGAAACAGTGTCCTTGTTATTCTCAGGCTTTAGCACAGGGTTTCCAACAGGTACTCAATACCTTACTGCTCCACAAATAGGCTACAGACTGCCTACAATTGGAAGAAAAAGCCCAATTGAAATCATAGCAAATTAAACACACCTAAATTCAACTGCAGATGGGGTAATGAGAAATAAACAGAAGAGGAAAACTCCTGGATCTTTCCTAATATGTAAACTATTTACCAGCAAACCCCTACCACTACTTTCCATTACAGAATTTCTTACCTCCATGGATACAGAGAAAATCATTATTTGAAATAGGGCCAGGTTCAGCAAAGGTCTTAAATTTATTTAGCCACTGTCGAGAAATATAAAACTGAAGGAGACTTGGTTCCATTATGTTCAACAAATTTGATATCCTTCGCCTCTCTTTTTGTGCCTCTTCACTGCTCTTCCTATTAAAAACAATGATTATTTAAATTCAATATGCGTCTTATTCCATTAGACTAGTAAGTGGCTTTTTCCTCTTCCTTACACTTAGGCTTAGACTGAAGTACTTAAGTCTAGGTCTAAATCTAAGAAAGACATAACATACACATTAATAGATCTTGGAAATTATTCAAGGGAAATACACTTTGTATCAATCCCCAACACTACATTATACAACTCTAGGGGCAATACTGTGTCTTAACTACTGGTATCTACATAAACATTTATTAACAAATGTTAGTTAGTAAAATCAATCTAAATAGTTAATCTGTTTGCTGTTTCATTAGCTAGCACTTAATATTTTATAAAATTGATATTTATTAGTATAAGATTTTATTATTATAGTAGTATCTTATTTATTACCTATTTTAGGAGAAAATTTTGTACTTAATTCCTACCATCAGTGCCTGATTTTTTAAATTAAAACCAATATTCCTAAAAGAAAACAGCTGACCCTTGAACAGCACAGGGGATTAAAGCACCCGGCACTCCCTCCTCTGTGCATTCAGAAACCCACATATAAATTTGACTCCCCGCAAAACTTAGCTGTCCCTTAATATCCACAGAGGATTGGTTCCAGCCCCCATGAAGAGAACAAAATCTGTGGATGCTCAAGTTCCCTATATAAAATGGCATAGATCAATGCATAGAGTCAGCCCTCCACATCCACAGACTCCCAACCACGGACTGAAAAAGTACAGGTATTTATTGAAAACAATCCATGTGTAAGTGGACCTACAAAGTTCAAACCACATTGTTTGACTTTTGTTAACTGTCTATTCCTTGCCCTTTAATTAAATGATATAACATTTTCTTAAAGGATCTTACTGCATGCAATTTTCACTTTATTTTACTCACATAATAAAATGAGAGTAAAACAATTTCTAATCTTTACTCAGCAATCCATTTTGAAAGTTTTAGAAGTCACTGATAACCCCAGAGTGAGAAGCAATTCCATATTTGTTAAAATAGCTTATCTGTGAGTTACTTCCTTACCTATAGAAAAGAACATAAGCTTCTGCATTTTGCACTGTAGATTCTGAAACTTCAGTGACACTCTGATCATCAAATTCATACCAGAGATTATTTAAATTGTTTCGGCAGTATGCAATATAGTGTCCACCTGAATTTAAGAGCAAAAATTTAAATCATTTCATTAACACCAATTAACACAAAAATGTAAGATAAACTACTCTTATATCCCAATTTCTTAGCAGTGACTGCGATATAGCAAGAACTATGCTAGTATTTATTATTGTATTGCATGCATCCTCACAACTACCACTTGAGGAAATGTAAATAAGGATAGAAAATGTAATCTTAAAAAAAGCCAGGGTAAAAATGATAATGCCAAAGTCCTTATTATTTTACTTTATACAAAATATAATTTCTGGCATTATAAAATTCAAAGTAAAATTATTCAATTTCCTAAAATTCTGATGTTTTTAAACCAAAATAAAATAAAAGTAAATAATAAAAATCTATTTTTACAATTTTTTCTTTTGTTCAATCAGGTCTTACTTGAAAGATAAACTCAGATAGCTACGCCTTTTCATTTAATCTAAGAACATATGTCAAACCCATATACTTACTACTTGCAGTTCCATGATGACAAATGACTGACAGAAGGTCATAGGTAACAATTTGAGCTGGACTATCTTTAGCAAGAAATGGCTGAAGATCCAGGCCTTCCAGTGGAAAGGAAACATGGGTACTGATTTTGGTAGAAAACATCAGTTCATGTCTGAATCTCTTAAGATGGATACATAAAATCTAAAAGAGAAAGGCAAGATGAAAATTCTATTGTTTATATGCTAGATAAAGTTGTCTATTAAATATACATGTTGAATTAAGTGTCATGGTCAAACATCCTGCAATTATGACAATTTGATTCCTGAGATGTTAAAATGTGGAAATAGTGAAATATGATACTTACTAAGGTTACAGCTAATAGATTTTCTAATTTTATGCTTTATACCTGCAAGATCCTCTAATGTTTGATTAAGTTATGCTCAACATAATTTCACAAGTAAGGATACTTACTTGGAATGTAATTCAGTATTTTAAAAATGGATAACCCTAACAGGGAATATATATATAGCAACTGGTCAAGAGAACCAGTCTATTCCTTACCCATGTGAAAGAAAACTTACTACTAATGTTTTATGTTCCTACCAAATAAAAGAAACTGAATTATAATAAAACGCATACCTCAGGAAACTTCTGAACTTTACAAAACTTGACTCCATTCCTCAACCTAAGGGGAAAAAAAGAGAAGACCAATTAAGAGGAACCAATTTTCCATATGATTTGACAAAAGCTTTAGTATTTCCAAATATTTAATAAAATCTTTCAGAATATTCAGAGACAGTAGGTGCCACACTAAAAATGCTCACTAATGAATTTTATGCTACACATTAAAAAATGCACACTAATAACACATTGGAGTCCCTTATCGTAAACAATTACTTAAACTAAGATATCAGTAATAAAAATATAAGGAATTGTGTGATTCTTTGATAAAAATTAATTTTTTATCAATGAGCAATCAAAACAGAAATAAACTCATAGACACAAAGAACAAAATGATGGTTGCCAAATGGGACAGGGGTTAAGGGACTGGGTGAAGGGATTAAGTACAGCTTGGCAGTTACAAAACTAGTCATAGGGATGTACAGTATAGCATAGGGAATATAGTCAATAGTATTGTAGTAACTATGAATGGTGTCAGATGGGTACTAACTTATCCAGTGATCACTTTGCTAAGTTATAAAAATTGTCTAACCACTATGCTGTAGCCCTGAAACTAATATAATATTGAATGTCAACTGTCACTGAAAAAAAAAATTAATTTTTTAAAACAGATATCCTATTATTTATGGCCTGCCTATGCCTTTATTAGCATCCAGATTATCAAGTCAAACTGGGTAAAATAAAATCCCAATTTCATAGAACTGGTTGATCAAGTCAATGTATTACAACCTTTTTCAAATTAAATGTGTTGGGTAATACTGATCAAAAATTATGTAAGTCGCAAGTGCACAATTCTATAAAACATCATGTGCTCACCACTCAGCCTAGTCTCCTGTCATCGTCATGTATCTGACTGACCCCCTTCACCCTCTTTATCTTTCCCCCAACCTCCTTACCCTCTGGAATGAATTTGTTGTTGGTTTTGTTTATGCATTTGTTGTTTTCTGTTTGATATCCCTCATGAGTGAAAAATTATATGGTTCTTGTCTTTTTCCATCTAACTTATTTTGGTTATCATGATACTCTCAAGATCCATCCATATTCTCGCAAATATAACCTTTATTCTTAAATGTGGAAACAACTCAAGATAAATAAAGGCTGAAGTAGATGCAAGGTTCTTTGCCATCTTCACTAGTATTATCTTTGTCCTAGCTTCGGGGGTTTTTCCAAACAAGGTGCCCCATTCTAGGCCGACACCCTCTTCAGCTAGATACTGCTTCAAGGACAAACTGAAAATACTTTCCAATTCTCTAGAAGTGTAATTTTTTCAAGTACAAGGCAGCCTTTCATCCTTATTGACCAAATATACCATTCCTGTTTGTCATGCAGAGGACCAATAACCACAGATCAACACTTCCCTGTGGTTATTCCCAACACAGAGAAGTTTATATTATAAAGATTCTAGGTCTTACTAGGAGGCTATTTTTTTTCTATTACAGGGATTTTAAGATATTTACCAGTTTACTTTATCTCAAACATATTTGCCTTCAATTCATCAATTACTTCTCTAATTTACCAAGAAGCCTTCAAAGCCTTAATTTATTACAAGAAAAAGGACTACTAGCAGATATAAAGGAACAAAATCATATTTTTCTTAACTTGTTCTATTCTACCATCATACATCAGGTAATATCAAAATTGATACAAGCTTTCTGCACTTTATGTAGATTTCAAACTGTATACCTTTACAACCACTTTCACTTTCTGAATCTAGCCTGTTAACATGGTAATCCAGAAGAGAACATCCTCTTATTTATGATAACAAAACTTCTGTGCAATGAAAATGTATGTTATACATCCCATTATATCTTTTTTAATATGTTTGGGAAATGTTTTATGCAAAATTACATACTT
Organism: Trachops cirrhosus; assembly: GCA_028533065.1. Taxonomy (NCBI): domain Eukaryota; kingdom Metazoa; phylum Chordata; class Mammalia; order Chiroptera; family Phyllostomidae; genus Trachops; species Trachops cirrhosus. The sequence goes on from CM052542.1 coordinate 52,348,938, forward strand.
ATTTTAAATCTCAAAACACACTTTCACATCTTAGATAAGCCTATTAAATTTATTAAATGTTTGCCTAAAATTTGTTTTACAGAACAACCACCCTCTTTCTTTTTATTAGGACAAAAGTTCACTAGCCTCTATTTTTCTAAATAAAGTGGAATTTAACTCCACATGCCCAACTGAAATAACAACAAAAAAATACTATTTAAAATAAAAAACATACAATTAAAAGCACTGTCAATGACACTTACTTTTTACATTTTTCACAACTGTACATATTGTCACCTGAAAATAGAACACATCTGGTCATTCCTTTCAAAATAAAAGCAAGGCATTTTCTTTTGGTTCTGCAATTTCAATTTTTTGAGTGTGCCACATGCTGACCTTGCAGCACAGTAACACATGGCTCACATTTTTTAGTCTCTGCTCAGAAGTCAGTTCACAATGTTTACCTTGCCTGAAGCACACTTCACCTCCCTCTCTTTTCAACCTTAACAGCCCATTTACTCACTCAACAAAATTTACTGACTTCCTGCTATATGTCCAAGCAAGGTGCTGGACATGTAAGGATACTGAAGGATCTTAAATATCAGGGAGGACTTCACAGACTAGTCCAGATATATAAGTCTTTTATATTGGTTAAATGGTCCCTTCTTTGAATCCCTGAACAGTTTTAAGACACCTCACACAGTACCTTGTTGCATACTATAGGAATTTGTAGAAATTATTTCAGAATATGACTTGTGGCATTTACATATACATATATGTGTGTTTATATATATATAGCTATGGTAGATACTGTGGCAATATGGGCAAGTACAACTTAAGCTCCTTAAAACTTAGCTTTCATGAATGCCTTTTATATTTAGTCCTACTAGTACTTTACATCACCACAACAATTTAGCCAAAGATGAAAACTGTTTCATATTTCTTACCTTTTAGTTCATCTCTAGCGAAGAAGGCAGCAAGACAATCTTGCAAGGTTACTATTGGACCCCAAAACCAGCTAGGGACACATGAGACAACAAACCTGAAACATTATTGATAGAAAAAAAAGGAAGTGTTCTGCCAGTACAGCAGAAACAGCAGTTTTAACAATCAATTGATTTAAAAAAGAATACATACACACCTCTTCACATATTCCATGAAAAAAGCTATCCACCCTTGTGGAGCATATGTCTCGCCACATGATCCTGCTTTGACTATGGAAGTTGGATGACTCGATGAATGCAGCTTAGCAAGGTCTTCCTTGCCAGGAATCGGCAAGGACAGATCTTGAAATGTCTCGAGGGTTACAGACACCTGAAATTGTTTTGTGTTTTAAGAATGGGATGAATATAATACAGCACAAACATTTATGAGGATAGATTTTAGACTGCAAGGATCAAATCAAGTTATAATAAACATAAACATAAAACCGCTTTATGATAATAACAGCAAAACACTTGCTCTAAAACTTCCTCTAAACTTAATCTTTGTGTAAACCTTAGGACATAACTACTAACATCCCATTAGTCCTGGATACTGCGGCACAGAGAAATACCTCACATCGAGCCACTGTAGCTTGAGGTCCAAACTCTCAAGCACTACTGCATTTACTTTTGCAAATTACCTCTCATGATACTTTTTAAATATTGTTTTAAAAAAGTTGTAATACTTAGCATGTAATTTTAAAACAGCTGAAAACATTTCAGGATAAGTTCATTTAAGTATCGGGTACCAAATTAGCATACATAAAATGACCCTATTTAAAGCCCTTAGGTTTGACTTAAGATTTTAACACAATAATCAAAAACTTACTGTTGGTTTTTCTTTTTTTGAGAGATGTCATTTTAATTTTCGTAATTATATTCATTCCTGCACTGAAGTAAAACCACTCTTAAGTTCAAAGAAACCCAGGGATATAGAGGTATTAGTGAAGAACTCATGATAATTTTAATGTATGCTCTTGTGTATGCATTTGACACTACCTTTACTATCTGAGCCCCAAACTTTACATGGGAAAATATTTACAAGCCATACAACCAAATACAGAAGATACAATCACAGCCTAGTGCCTGTGAACAGCAACAGTTTCCCAGCATATTAACTTCATCAGCCTTAAAGGAAGATGCGTGTTACCAATTCTTATTGCTGAGCAACATATCACCTTTGTATTTGTGACCACAGATGAAGAATGGAGTTAATTCTTCCTGCTAATGCATGCCTACCCAATGGTGGGTCAAAACTCATCCTTGAAGGACTATGTTGCTATTATTTCCAGAAACCAAATTCTACTCCTAGAATCAATTTTATTGATATCAACACAAGAAACACATGTATAATCATCAGCAGCTCCTTGCTACTAATGAAGAGTTAAATTTTTCAGACCATTTTGTCAGTTTTTTTAAATCAGCATTTGACAGAAAATTCCTGTGTATTATAATTCCTTCATACTCACCCTGTCACATGTCAGACACTGCACTGAACTAATGATTGTTCCATCAAATATGTCTGAAATAACACTTCGGTATTTCTTATGCTGCTTTTTTCTCTTTGGGGATGATGTAGATTGAGCTAGGACTGAGAAACAAGTGTTGAAAATTTTTTAAAAATCAAAGTAGTTCCTTTACCATTTTTCTCTTGAATCTTAAAAATTTCATGCCTAAATTTCCTATGCAAATTTCATAGCAAAAATTTCATAATAAATTTCATAGCAAAATTTACTATGCTTAAGAAATTTGTCAAAATACCATTCAAGAGCATTGCTTTAAAAAAGAGAGAAACCAAGTGAAACAGGAGGGGTTCAGTTCCCCCATCTTGACTTTAATCAGAACAGTTTTGCTTTTACTAGTTTGTTTTTGATTCTAAGTAAAGCTATATTTGAACAAATAATTCTGTGATTACGTTTGAGAGTTCTTTATATTCTAGATATAAGTTTTGTCAGTTACGTGATTTGCAAATATTTTCTCCCCATCTTAATAGTATCTTCTACCAAGAAAGTTTTAAATTTTTTTCTTTAATGAATCATGCTTTTGAGGTCTTTAAAAATTCTTTGTCTATCACAAGGTTGTTACAAATTTTTTCCTATGTTTTCTTCTACAAGTTTAATAGTTTTACATTTTATAATACTGGACCTCTCATTCATAGCTAGTAGGAATGTAAAATGATACTGACACTCTTGACAAAAGTTTCATATGACATTAAGCATAAAACTAACATAAAACCCAATAATCCCACTTCTAAGTGTTTACGCTAAACAAATTAAAACTCTGTTCACACAGAAACCTCTACACCAATGTGTATAGCAGCATTATGCATAGTTACCAAAAAGAGGAAACAATTAATGTCCTTCAGTGAGTGAATGAATAAACAGTAGTACAGTCATACAATGAAATACTAGCAATAAAAAGGAACTATTCACACATGCAACATGACTATTATCTCAACTGCATTACACTAAGTGAAAGAAGCCCGTTTCAAAAGACTACATACTATCTGATTCCACTTATGTGACATTCTGGAAAAGGGAGAACAAGAACAGAGGAGAAAACAACAGGTCTAATGCTTAGAAGGAGTGGGGGATAATGTGTTTACGAGGTGTAGTATAAGGGATTTCTTTGGGATGTTGGAACTGTTCTATATTCTGTTTGTGGGGGTGGTAATAAGAATCTACGCATGTGTTAAAACTCAGAACTGTATACCAAGGTGAATTCTATTGCACATAAGTTTGTGCCACATATAACAAAAAAACTTTAAATCATGGTTGTATAAAATCATGCTGTTGATTTTAAAGGACTGAATATTATTTCATAATTAACACTTTAAATAAAACACCTGAAACATCTACCTTTTTTTTGTGTGGGAGCCAAGCCTGGCCACAAATTGCCTGATTTGGGAGGGCTTGTTGATAAACGTGGATTAACACCTTCATTTGATGGAAGGATCTGTGGTGTAGACAGGTCATTCAAATGGACGTCAGTAATATATTCTGTAATATTTAAAATGTGTATTATTACCTTAAATAGTAATTTTACTCCACCTGTTAAATAATGTTAATTATGTTAAAGGTTTCTTCATTTGCGACGCTGAACACAATTCACATTAATAAATGCCAGGTGAAATACCTGACAAAGTGCTCAAGGAAGTAACAGCGATTTTTCCTCTAAGAATCCAATTCATGTTTATAACATGTTACTGTTGTAGACAATTCAGGAAGTGAGCAGTGGAAGTATAAAGCCAGAGATTCATATTTGTCCTAATTTAGTACTTTTTAAAAAGATATTTAGGGCAGTTTTTTTAAAGCTTTTAAAACAGTATGGGAAAAAAGGACTATCTTCCCAAACTAACACAGTAATCAAAGAGGAAATTTAGGCATGAAATAATCATAAATTATTTTATTCTTACTGTGCTAAAGGAAAATTGACCCATTTGTCAGGAAAGAACCTTTTTTTGGAATTAAATTATGAATCAAGAAAATATAAGCTCCATGAACACTGTCTTTATAATTTGCTGTTGGATTCTCAGTATGTAACATGCATTCCAGAGTAAGGAACTGTGCTCAATAAGTATTTGAGTAAAGAAAAGAGAATTGTTTGTAAGAGACCCTGAAACAGAATAACTTCAGGGATTTTTCCAAATAAGCAAAATAAATTACTTCCACATAGGCATTTCTTATTATCCCCACCATGACTAAAAGTAGACTGCATAATTTTAGGAGGACAGAAGGAAGGAGACTCACTCCAAGCCTTTGAAGAGAACAAAGTTAATAATGATCTAGGTAAAGGATTGGCAAATGTTTCCTATAAAGGATCAGATAGTAAATATTTTAGGTTTTGTGTGCCATATGATGGGAGACCCCAAAAAACCCCAAAATTTATTTAAAAAATGTGTATTTATTCTTATATGTTTAAACTTCAGTCACCTTCAAAGCACTCGTCATTTGATGCAATACACCTATCGAGACATTTTTTGCACAGCTCAAAACAGTTTTTGAACTTGTCAATTTTGATGCCTTTTAGTGCTTCTGCCATTTTTTTGTTTCACCTCTTCCACGTCAGCAAAACATTACCCTTTGAAGACTTTTTTCATCCAGGCAAACAAAAAAAAGTCACTCAGGGTGAGATCAGGTGAATAGGGAGAGTGGGGCAGGGAGGTCATGGCATTTTTTTGGTCAAAAACTGCTAAACATTCAGCACAGTGTGTGCAGATGTGCTAGCAAATAACCCATCACAAAATGGGCAAATGCATTGAAAGAGTCTTCAAAAAAATTCACTGAAGCCAAACGCAGCCTCTCACAACACCACCAGGTGGTACACTGATACAGATGGGTTGCTAGAACACTCACAAGCCAGCAGAGCCTATACTACAAGGGGTCTGCTCTCCAGAAGATAATTCCAGTCTTTTTTTTTGGGCCCCCATCATATAAGGTTTTCGTCACTTTTTTTTTTTAAATAAGGTCTTTAAAAATGCAAAAGCTCCAATTCCTGTTCTAGGTCATTAATAAGTTTAGGGAGCAATAAAGAGCAAGTATATTCCTTAACCAGGCTTTTTATAAGGAAGGGCTAGACAGCTGTCTAAGCTGTCTTACAATGCTGGTATTTCATGTATTTATTAACTTATGCACTTTCCAAAAACAACTAAGCTTCTGAACATAAGGGCAGTATAATTAAGGAGCCTAACACATTTTCCTGACTAGAAGGCATTTATGCACTGTACCTAGGTGAACCATAAGTATTGCTCTGTTTAAGGACATATCCTTTTCCTTGAGAAGGAATTTGGGTTAATTCAAATACCTAAATAAACGGTTTAGTGGTTCTCACTCTTCAGTATTTACAGAAGATAATAACTATTTCAGTAACTTGTCTGCCACTTATTTTAAGATCAGAAAATTTAAACCTCGGATGGTTTACTTTTATGTGTTTTGGAGAAAAAAAATACCACAATAAGCCAAGATAACTTAACTCTTGAAGAAATAAATGTAAACTACAAAGCAATCTAGCTCAACATCTTTCATTGGACCTCTTGCTCTTTCTCAAACGAACGCTGACTAGTATGAGAATATAATAATGTTCATTACAGTTAAACTCCGACCGTAAAGTATACACCAAATATTTTGTAGCTTGATGTGACTCCAATGACAGCAACCTAAATCTAATATTGTACAAGTTTACAAAACTACAATTGGATTACTTTGCTTTTTCCCAGGATCTTAAAAGAATCTGCTTAAAATGACATTAACACTCACGTGCATATATTGCTAAACTTGACTACTTAGAAAGCCCAAGCATAACTATTTCATTCCCCCTTTCTTCAAATTAGTGTGGTTGAACTATAACATCATATACTACACCTAAAACATGAAGCTTAAATTATTAATTGCTGTATTTCATTTTTAGTATGCTAAATATAAACTGTGAACATTAGCATACAAATTAGAAATGTGTTTTGATTTTAGTCACATGCCATGCTAATTTTCCCTCAAAAAAATCTGAAAATGGTGAAATTACAAATATAATCTTAAATATAAATATATAATGATATTTTACACTCATTCTGGACCAATGACACACTACCACTTTCAAGTTTTTAAAATTGTCACCTGAAGCTCTGCTGTGTATTTGCACTTTGACCGTTTCCTGGTTGTTCAAGTCGACTGTTTCAGACACAGAGTCTCTATCTTTATCTAATTCTTCAGAATTTACTTTATTAATCTTATTACATATCTTCTCATTTTGCCAATCTTTTGACATTTCTGAATTGTTCTCATCATCCTGAATTAACATTGTTGTTTCATTATTATCTTCAGAAAAGCCTCTAGATCCATTGTCATTTTCCGCTTTATCACTGCTGCTACAAGATTCACAGGACTGAAAATCTGCATCTGACTGGCTCTTGTCTTCTTCCATGGTCTCCTCAGTTGTTATCACTTGAGGATCTTCTTCTACTTCCATGACCTGTTCTTTCAATTCTTCGTGAAGCAGATCCATTAAACATCGAAGAAATTCTTGAGCATCCTAATATAAAAGCAAAGTAGGTATTACCAATTCATTAAAAATGTTGGCATGTAGAAACTTAAGGAAAAATGTACAGAATGTGGTTACCAACTGAGATCAACTAAATGTGCAGCATTAGGCCAAGGAAATACAACTTTGTAGAACATAAGGCATTGGAGGGATGGGAAGCACTCAATTCTAAAAAGTTATGTAAATAAAACAAAAATAATTATGAAACTAAAGCTGATCTCTGAATCCAGAGATCAGCTTTAGCAGTGCTATTTTTAAAAAGTGGAGGAGGAAGGTATAAAAAAAAACAGGGCTTTGCTTCATGTGACAATTCAGAGAAATGTCCTAAATCCAAATATTTTATAAGTTTAGCTTAAAATTAAAGCTTTATTCAATCTTGTACTATATCTCAAAGAGAAATCCTTAATCTTCCTGAAATGCTTAAATACAAATTTGTAGTCCTCAATTCACATCTACAAAATTACAGTGTCTGGTGTTCCAGGAATCTGCACCAAAAAAAAATGAATGGGGAATAGGGTATTGTTTTGAGAAAAGAAAAGTATGTGAGGGCCAGGTTTGAATATTAAAAGATATTATATAAAGCTATAATAATTATTAAGACTACCACTGGTACTAATATAAAAAAATACAAGTCAATCAAATGGTTTAGAAAGCCCAGAAATAGACCCTATTTTATATTTTAATGTAAGCACAAAAATCAGAGAGAAAATTTTTAAATCATATTTAAAAAGTCTTAAATTTGTAGTATGATGCAATTTGGAGTATGATGCTGTTTTTGTGAAAAATAAAATTTGGATTATATTGTAATATGAAATAAAGAACATGTATTAAAGAATTAAATTTTTTAAAAATGAAAGCATAAAATATAGAAAATATAGGTGAAAATTTATCTCTGGGTATAGAACTTTTCAAAGCTTAAAGTACTAGAAGAAATATATTTATATATTTATCCGTGCCAAAATTAAGAATTTCCAAAAAAATATAAGATTATAATAAGGGGGAAAAAATCTAAGCAAAAATAAGATTAAAGATTATTCTTGGTGAATAAAAACACAAGGAGAGAAAAATAATAAACAAATAAATGCACAACTATATTATATAGGAAGAAATACAAATGACTACATAATACCATAATGCATAATAACATTTAACAAATTTATTAAAGGTTAATATTATAATTAAAAATGAAGATTAACCTGCTGAGAATACCCCCGAAATGTTGGATTTACGGTTTTAATTCCTTGAAACAGATTAGTAGGCACAACGGATCCTGGCCTAAGGAAAAAAACATTTTTAATGAGAAATTTGTGTTTTTTGTTTATTTTAGAACTTAGCAATCAATAATTGAAGGTATTAAATTGAAAAGTGTTACTGTTTAAACAAAAATAATTCAAAATTGCCCAGTATTATGTTTCAAAGGCTTGTCAGTACATCTTATTACTGATATTTAGGCTATATTTTATTGTTCTCTTCCCTAATAAAATGATCATATTCCACTGTATAACGTTTCAAAAACAATTACTTAAAATAAAATTTTAATTACTTAAAATTTCTTGGATAATTAAGGTTAAGTATACTTAATATACTATCTAAATAAAATTTTAAAACCAGACATCAAATACCCTGGAAACAAAAATGAAAAGTAAACCAACATATGAGATTTAATTACTTAGAAGTCTGTGCTATGGCACTTCTGAAATTTAGTAAACTTCCAGGAATATTCAGTTTAAAGTTGAGTTCAGGGCAAAGAAGCTTAAACACAGCAGTAAAAGGCTACTTTTAGCAACGCAGATAGGAATTTAGAGAGCCTATGGCAGCACTGGATAACACGCAACAGGAACAAATTACAATCAAGGATTCGGCTCTTTCATGTTAGTGATGTGAATAACAATTTACCTTCACATCCCAAAAGAACTCATTAAAACCTTCCTCTTTTCCTGGAACTACTGAAATGACAGTAGCAACAAATTTTTAACTTAAAAATACTCTTAGTATTTTTTAATACTAAGTAGCAAATCAAATATCACAAAGAAAACGGAGGCACTTATGAGCATAAGAATGTTAAAACTTGAAAAACTATTGAAATTTTTACATTAGAAATCATTAAGATCTCAAGAGCCTCACATAAAAGCAGTTTTTAAAAACAATTTTAAAAAGATAGCTTTGGTGATTATTTTCTTAGGGCTAAAGCTGGGTAGTTCTTTGGAACCATTAAAAAGGATGAATGGTAAAAGCAATTCTCTGAATAGCTTTAAAAGACTATTAGTAAAACATTACAGCAAACAATTATTCTTCTAATGCTAGACTTTAGAGAAAATAAACATAAGCAGAAAAGTGAACATTTGTGCAAGTATCTATGGTCTGATTTTAGGTTGTGAGAATGCTGTCTCTTGTATTAAAACTCAAAAGTTTCAGTAACAGGAGCTTCAGCAGTTCAACATTATACCTCCAGTCCAGATGATTCATTTGAGTGTTCAGTTTCAAATATAACATGCCCCAAAGTGAACTTGCTCTCAAATCTGTCTCTTCTACACTTTTCAAATGCACCTGCATCCTTTTAATACTTATGATATTCATTTAAAAAACACTCAAGAAAACAAATATATTAAATACATACCTGCTTTTATGCCACAGTTCCGTCATCAGTTTAAGATAACTTTTACAAATGGCTGGTTTCTTGTCTGTTCGAACTAGTCCTCCACAATCAAGAAAAAACTGTGTCAAAGGCGGGCTAATTTAAAAAAAGATATGAAATGTATTAGAATGTAATCAAGCTTAACACTGCCTTTTCATCATTCAATGAGCTGGCAGCACATAGAGCCCTCTATCTGTTACACCTTTGCTCTCGTTTATAGTTTCACATTCATTTTTTCATATTCTTGCTCAACCCACTGAAACCACATTTGACTCCACCATATCAGAGTCCTCAGTGTTGTCAGATCCAGTTAATATGGTCACAAGTGGCTTAACCCCTCATTCTTGAGCAACCCTCTCTTGAGCAATGTAATGTACTTTTCTTCTTTACCTCTCTGACAACTCTTTTCCCTCTTCATTGTTCTTTCTGCTCTTACCAGGCATCTAAATACCAGAGGTCCTCAGAACTTCATTCTATAACTTTTCCTCTCTTCCCTACATACACTTTTCCCTAGGTGATCTCAAATTTCACATATATGCCAATGCCAAATTTACAAAAATCAAACAACTCACCTTAACTCCAGATTTATATCAAATGCCCCAACAGATGACTGTCTTGGGCATCTCAATTTTAGCTCAAAATTTAACTTTCTGATAAGAACAGATACTACAGCTGATCTTAGCCGAAAGGCAGAGAAGTGATCAAAATTTAACTTTCTAGTGAATCTGCTTCCTCCAAGCTTCTACATCGCATTAAGTGGTTCTGCTATATATCCAGTGGCTCAAGTTAGCAATTTATAACACAAGAAGTTTGAATAACTTGAGGAAACATCCATGAATCTATTCAGTTATAGGAAACTAACTGAGCAAAAGAACCAAATCTTGGCGTGCAGTAAATTAGCTACCATAAAAAGATATTCCATGCAAGTGGAACCAAAAGAAAACAAGGGTAGGTATACTTCTTTTAGACAAAATAGACTTTAACTCAGAAGTTGTAACAAGAGATAAAGAAGGTCACTATATAATGATAAAGGGTTAAATTAATCAAGAGAATAACATTTGTAAATATGTACCTATTGAACAAAGGAGCACCTGAATTTATAAAACAAATATTAGCAGATCTGAAGGGAAACATAGATAACAGAGTAATAGTAAAGGACTTCAATACTCCATTTGCAACAACAGATTCATCATTTAATCAGAAAAACCATTAATGAAACACTGGACCTAAGCTACATGTTAGACTGGATGGCCCTAACAGACAGATACAGAACATTCCATCCAACTGTTTCTTACCTACACTATCTTGAGAGTTACTCCACAAGAAAGAGGAAGTAACTTCTCAGAAGTATTAATATATTTAGTTTTAGTTATTCCACACAATTTTCTAAATGGGGACATTTTCAGAAAATGGGAGGTAAAAAACCTATTTGTTGAGGCAGGGTAAAGGAAGAAGTACAGCTGGGATTTATAGAATTCTGTTGGCTGGGGGAACTGAATAGAATTGTTAATTCTGTCCCATATTACTATTAATATGTATTTATTTTCTCCTCTCATTCCTTTTATTTTTGATCATACTACTTGTGGAGTCAGTACATGGCTTACCCACCGCCTGTGACAAAGGGGCCCCTGGCCGGAAGGAACATGTGTTGTTTTGGGAATGGATTAGAACTCCTTCCTTATCTCCTTTTGGGAGTGGCTTCCTATCCTATAAGGGCTTTGTGAACTTTTCTTTCTGCACATACACACTAACATAATGTAGTTTACAGTCTTGCGTAGGACAAGTGCCTTCTTTGTCTGGGACCCCTTAGAATGCACCTCAGACTAGAAGTATGTTCTCTCTCACACCAACCTCCCTCAGTGCCCTCCCCTGTAATATGAGTAATAAACAGCATGTCCACATCTGCTGTCCACCAGATGGTTTTTTTCAGAGTATCACAAACACTTAAACAATTCCTGGGTTTGGGGCTCCTGAGTTACAACTGGTGGCATGAATAGGATATTCTGGAAAATGCCCCCACAGAGTAGACTGCATGTGATAACATGTCGAGTGGGGGAGGCTGGGGTATAATCCTAGAAGTAAAGGGGGTAATCCCGGGGTGGTGCACCAGTATTGGGGCTGCACCCAATGTTCCTGCAGGCCTTGCAGAGGACCTGCATGGGGACAAAGGAAGAGGGAGCTGAAGAAAACTACAGCAGTTAGAGGGTGAGCTTAAATTAGAGAGAAAAATAAGGATTCTAAGTCTAGTCCTAACCCATTCTTGAAATTTTGCCTTTGCTTTAGATTTTGTCTTGTTTCTGTTTTGGAAAGGAGCAGCTTAGGTTGCATTTTAGACCAATTAGAATTGTCTGCTAAAGGTCTAGTAAAGGGGTAAGATTTATGAAATGTATTCATGAATTTGTCAATCTAACGAATGCTAATTACATTTAAGTTGGAAAAATATATATGGCTTTAGTAACAAAAGATGTAAATTATGGCAATATGTTTTGAAAGAAATAAAATTAAAAGTCGATTGTTCAATTTCTGGATGAGTTAAAAGGAACTAAGAAAGTTGCAGAAGGATTGTGTAGAGGAAGAAGCAAAAAGACAAGCAAATGAGAACATCATATGCTTTCTCTACCCAAATTAATCAGTCCAATTACGTGTATAGACTTTGTGTTCAGTCTTCATCTGTATGATCTTTACGTGATATGTGTCTGTCTGTGTATTACATGTGGTGTGTTTTCTGCCTCTGGATGGCATAATTAGGGTATAATATTTTACTAGCCTAAAAAAAGTAAATATATAAATTAAGCAGGATACTGTGATCTGGAAAAATTAATGTGAAAATGTTTTAAGTTTAATTACTCTCCTTTAAAGTTATTACCATAAAAAATGTATTGTTTTACAAAGTTTCTATTATAATCTTTTGGTTAAGTTTGTCTGACAGCCTTCCCAAAGTTCAAATTTTAAGAGACTTTAATTGAGAAATGACTTCAGATTACTGCAAAGTGGCCCTTAGAATACCTCAAGGATTTTTCTCCCTCCTTTATAAAAAAGAAGTTTTTGAACTAGTTAGGCCTATTTAATATGCTTAAAGCACATGGGAAGCTTTGTAAAATAAAGAAATAATATGTACGTTCTGTTTGTGTACACCTATTTTTACTATTAAAGTAGCTATTCTAGAGATTCTATGAGTTCTAATATACTTTCAATTTGTAATTTTAGTTATCTTAAGTGTTGCAGGCAAGCAACTTCCCTTGTCAATTGCATTATACTGAACTCTGTAACCATATCATTTTAAGTTTTGTCATTTATAAACAGTCACTGTTTTTGCTCTAATACATTTGCAAAAATATATATTATGTCTTGGGAAGTGTTCATGGAGAGCACTCTGACCTGTTTTGGACTGCATATTTCTGAGAACAGATTTTTGGGTCATGTCTTTGAACTGAGTGTAGATTGCTAGAGCTCTGTGTATTGACTGTGTTTATAGAAGTGCTTGTAGATTATCAGGGTAAACAGAAATTAATTATGGGATGTAATAAACTAAAGATAATTGTGGCTTATATAGCTTTCTGTTAAAAATATTGCTAATTTTTAATCATTTGTTTTTCAGACATAAGAAAACTTTGTTTCTTAAAGCTATTTGGCAAAGTATACTTTCATAAGTCAGTGTTGAATATTGAGGCATTTATATTTTTCTCCCTACCTGTTGCCTCTGAAATTTGGAAGCTCTTCATGAATGATTATTATTCTTTCCATAGCAATATATTTACTTGCATAAATCCAATAGGAATCTGATTCTATCATAACAGGGTGCATAAACCCAGTTTCCAATTGTGATTTTTATCAACTAAGTCTTTGTCTGGAATGTCATGTTCAAAGGAGTCTTGTCTGGACTCTGGATGTCATCAGCCATAAGCAATTAAGATTGACTCTCATGCCAATAAAAGCCCCTTGGGGAAATGGCCTGGAACCTTACTTGGTCACATGGTCCATGGTAATTTTTCCAAGTAAGAAGTGAAGGTTACTTTCCTGAAAGATGGTGTGGAAGAACCTCAAAACATTTTGGAGACATCAAGAACTTGAGAAACTCATCCAAATCTGCAGGTATCTACTGCAGGCAAAGCCTGAAGGCAACTATGTGCGTTGGCTTCCCAGCCCTGAGAGGATAGTTAAAGCTCAATCTAGGAATTCCTTGTAACATTCCAGCCAAGTAGAATGAAGAAAGCCTTATATGATCAATAGTGTTTATGCAAATAATCAGGTCAATTTGAAACTAGACTTAATACAGTAAATGAATTCGTCTTGATTTGGCTCTTTGATAAAAATAAGGGTGATTTTGGGGGGGAATTATGTTTTAATTAAATCTATTGTACACAATTATGGAAAGTAGACTCTAATTCAGTGAATTCTCTATAAAATTTTGTTTCTCACCTATGAACTAAACTGTATCCTGAATTTTCCCAGTTCTCTTTCAAACTAACATTTCATTTTTCTTCCATCCTTTGATTTGGGGTTATTGAGAACTGCTGATGCAGTATCAAACATACAGAGTTTACCTGAGCACCTGATGATATCACCAGACATTTAACCTACAGATAAAGAGGATATAGCAGACTGTCACTGCTTAATTTCATTCCAACAAAAGTCTTGCATTTGGAAGTCTTATCATTTGGCAATCTTGCAGACTTAGGAACTGGTTTATGATTTGCTGTGTTCATTAACCTTTGTATTCTTTCTGTTTTCATGAATGTATACTTTGACCTTGTTGACCTGCTTTCTCTGTCAAATTCTGGGGGTTGTCTGGTTGCATTCTGCAGAAAGAACACCTTCCCCAGTGGCTGGTAAATCTGGCTGCTCTGAACAACCACTCAGACTGTTGGGTCTGCATGGAGTTCCCCACCCGGGCCTCTGCTGGCCTGCCATGGTGGATCCGCACTGTGAACCAGACACGCTGGGACTGACTGTAAGGGTGAAAGGCTTCTGACCCCCTCTTCAAACAGACGTGAGAGAAGGTGTTTTCCCTCATGAGAGAACAGGCTAACCACATCAAACCATAGCTCACATATGCACTTCGGGAGAATGTGGGTGGCTGTCAGCACTACAGGTAGAATTACGACAGCCCGTACTCATATATATTGAAAACAAAAACGGGACTACAAATGAAATTATGCAATGCATGGGGTGAATGCCAGCAACCCTGTGCAAGAATATTACAGTACTGACTGCTACAAACCATTGGTGGTGTTCTCTCTTCCTGAGTCTCTCTGGCTTCTGTACTGCACTTTCAGTCTTAGGACGTAGCCTTTACTGTATCTATGGTATATGGATACAAAGTATCAACATACTCAACCCACAGGCCTCTTCCTGAAAGAATTAACACAAAGAATGTGAGGTGGAAAAGCAACGTTGGGGTGGAGTGTGAAGTCAATACATGGCTCTCCCACCACTTGTGACAAGGGCTGGCCAAGAGGCCTCTGGCCAGAAGGAATGTGTATTGTTTAGGGAATGAATTGTAACTCCCTCCTTATTTCCTTTCTGGGAGCAGCTTCTTGTCCTATGTGACTGCTTCTAGAGCTTTTCTTTCTGCACGTACACACTAAGGTAATTGAGTTTAGAGTCGCATGTAAGCCACGTGGCCTCCTTTGTCTGGGACCCCTAATAACAAGTCTCAGACTGGAGGAGGTATGTTCTCTCTCGCACCAACCCATCACCATTGGTGCACTCCCCTGTACTGTGAGAAATAAACAGTATATTCACATTGGCAAGTCCACCAGATGGTTTTTTCGTAACATCACAAATGCTTAAGCAGCTCCCCTATTTGGGGCTCCTGTGTTACATTACAACAGCATGGTCTTCTGCTCAGAGTAACTTTAAAAGGCTGCACAAACAAAACAAAATTAATTTTTCTACTTACCAATTAGAAAGAGCCTGTAAAGCTGCATTCATATAACAAGTATTGCCAATATTTTTCAAACCTGTCAGACCTATTAAGACAAAGTATAAGTTATATCATCATTCAGCAATACAATGACTCAATTTTATGTGTTTAATGAATATGTAACTATGTATGTTAGTTATTATGGATCCCAAACTCTGTTAAGAAAATACAAAATACATTATGGAAATACAAAATAACAACTTGAACTCAGATCGGACTTTAGCTAAAGTGTTAACTTTCAGATAATCATTTAAATATACACTTAAAGGATTAAAATTTCCTACATCAATTACAAAACTAGAATATTTGCACCAAATTACATACAGATAGTTTATACTGAAAACTGTGGGCTGCAGTAAAGGGATGCCAGAGAAACCAAGCATTACTCAAAGGTGTCAGTTTGCTCTTTTTGCAAATATAATTTTAGTAGGCCAAATATCAAAATTCTTTCCTTTTTGTAATTATCATCTGTAGAGTTCCTTTCAGCTCCAGATTTTGAAATTTTCACATTACACAGTTTACTAAAGGAATGGGCAGTACTATACAAAGCAGGGTTACAGAGGAAAATTATTTTACCTCTTGCCTTAAGTTCATCTTCTTCTTCCACTTCTATGTCCAGATCATCAAATACAGCAACCAGAGGAGTTTTTAATGTTGTGTTACTTGGTATTTTAAAATCCTTGATAACAAAAAAGACAGTAGTCTTAAATAAGTCCCGAGGTTAAAACAAAATTAATTTTATCTCATATACACCTACAGTCTAAAAATTAAGAGATATTATCCTAAAAGATGTTATTTTAAGTAGAAATTCGAGTTATCAATTAGAATAAAATTTACATTTGTATTTTGAAAGTAATAAGGATCTATACTAGGCAATCGCATGTCACTCTACCTTTTCTAAAATATGTACTTGAAAAACAAAGTCATTTGTGACTTTTCTGAATTTAAACACAATTCACTCCAATTCAGTAAGGTCATGTGACAGTTTAAAAGACCTAAGTGCACATGTATTTAGCTAAATTTTTTACAGAAAAAAATACTAAAGCTTTTCCATCACAACACACTAACTCATCTATAGACTCCTACAATCTGTTGGTTTTTTTAAAAAAAATTTTCCGTTTATTTTATTTCTTTAGAATAACTCTTAGAAGGAGGCATATAAATACACTGATGTCAGTATACGTTAAGTGTGTTATTTCACTATAGCTACATTAGCTTTGGACATTATTGATGTTTGTTACTAATTTTGCACCCTTATATACATATAAAATAATTTATTTGTTTTAAATAGTAATAAAATATTGCAATATTAATTCCCAAGAATTGGCTTAAGTCAGAGGTTGCACCTGGTGATCTGTTGGTCCAATGGCAGCCTACACCATTTAACAACAATAACAAGAACAAAACAAGCAAAACTTTGAGCTAAAATTTTTAAAATCGGGAAGCTCACATAAAAATCAGATTTTGCAAGTTCTCCTACAATAGCAGAAAATCAAAGTATATTTAGTTGGAAAAGGAAACTGAGCAGCAGCATGCACTTTGCATGTGCTCTGGTTCTCCAACTTAGACCTTTATTCCACCTTTATAATGCATGCATATTCCCTTACACTGACCTAAAACTTTATACATCTACTTTATCTTCCTGGCATCCATAGACACTGAACATTTGAGTAAGCCCCATATTCCTATTTTGTTGTAAGTAAATACAGAGAATTGCAGAAGCTTTTAAAAAATCATTCAACATCTTACCTCCTGGAAAAAATTTCTATTTGAAAATTTTAATGAGATTTGAATGGCTTCCAATACTGTTATTTTACAACCAATTCTCTGATGAAATTGAGTTCAAACAACGTATAAACTTCACCTCTAAAAAATTTGTACAAATAACTTTTTTCTTTACTAATTTCTTCAACAATGAATCATTAGGAAGTTTCATGAAATTAAATTCATGTCTTTAGTGTACTATAAATATAACTCACCAGAGAATTATTTATAAGTCATCAGGAAAGTATCAGTACATTTATTCAACCAGATTCAACATTCACTAAGAGTTTGCAATCTCTTTTGGCAGAAATGCCAACAGATGGCTGTTTTAACTTACTTTTCTTTAGTGAGTGGTGACTACTTTCTCAATGTGTTTTTATTTGTACTTCTTTTTGAATTATCTGCATTTATTCTTTCAGCCACCTTTTGAGTACTGCCCTTACAAAAACTGTTATCAGTTCCTTATGCGATAAAGCTTCTAGTTACCACATTTTTTTTAATAATGTAACAGTGTTCAAGAAAACTTATTTTCAAATATTAGGACACTAAGAAAAACACATTTCTGAACAATAAATAGGCATCAATGGGAGAAATTAATAGTGATTTATTAACTAGAACCATTCAACCGTGAAACTAGAAATGCAACAAGTGTACCTTGTCTAAAACCCAGCCATCTTAAGTTATATAATGTGTGAGGCAAGCAACTTATTATTACACATCTCTACTATCAGAATGTAACACAAAGGTACAACACAAAAGTCTAAGAGTGTTAGTATTAAGGACAAGTATAGAAATATAATAATAGAGATGAAGAAAAAACTCACTAATGTGTTCATTAAACCATATAGAGCAAATGATGACTAGAGTTAAGTTAGAGGCCAACTATTCTAATTTTTTTATTTCCCTTTTCCTGTTTTTTTAATCCTTATCTGAGGATATGTATATTGATTTTTAGAGAGAGTGCAAGAGCGGGAGAAGGAAAGAGAGACAGACACAGACATCAGTGTGAGAGAGAAACACCGACCAAGTGCCTGCTGGTCGCACCCTGACAGGGATCACACCTGAAACCTGGGTATGTGCCCTGACCAGGAACCGAATCCACAGCCTTTTAGTGAACAATGACCCTTCAACCAACTAAGCCAGATTGCCAGGGCTCCCTTCTCTTATTTTTTTTATAACTGGAAAATTCTCAAATTAAATGGTCAATCTTTGCAAGCCCACACATATTTTGTAACCAAAGATTGATGCTAAGCTTTAATATATTCTACCCGGTTTTCAACAAATTATAAATGTTCGCAGCAATACAAATGGGGATGATGAGGGTAGGTAAATGAAGAAAAGGAAGCTGAATTAGTATTTGTTATTCCCTATCAAACAAGGCCTCTCCGAGAATCAGACTTGCTAGAAAAAGGTAACTACTATTTAAACCAGTTTTTTTTTTAAAGTTTTTAAAACCAATTTGGTGTTTTCCCATCTTCAGAGAGATGAGCTCTCCCTAACCTGTCATTCTACAAAGAACAAAGGCCAGCTTCAGTGTTTGAATTGAGAAAAAAAAAGATACATTTCAGACATTTACAGTACAGGTTTGGTAGAGTTCTTTTAAATTTGAAACCACATGACAAATTCTAAAACTATTATCTGAAAATATTTGATATTTTTATTAAATGGATTTAGATTATTACCTGAACACTGTTTTCTTGTGTTTGATGAAGCGGTCTCACATGAGGCAATGAAGGCTGAGTTCCTAATTTTCTATCCAAAAATACTTCTTTGCTGCAAGCATAACACCATACTCGAAGAGTGGTAAGGTTCACAGTTAGATAATGCTTTGTTTCCTATATAATTTCACAGGAACAAAGAAGAGGAACCATAATTACGTATAATTGAAAATATTTCAAAAGAGCATAGAAGATAAACTGCTGGCCTTTGATGAATAACAATATACTCAAAAGAGAAGAGTTAAAGTCAAACAGCAAAAAACATTCTTTTGATAAACTTCTAAAGCATAGTGAATAGTAACGATATCTAAGTCTACTCTAGAAGTTATTCTATTGTCATTTTTCACTGCTATTCGTAAAAATAAAACACAACAGTATAAGACTGCTTTGCAGTTAGCAAATAAGCATAATACAAGAAAATAATTGACAATACAGTAACTATTCTAGAAGATCAGACTAGCAGAATATACAGGACATGAGTTAAAGCAGTGGTCCCCAAACTCTGTAGCATCAGGGACCAGTTTTGTGGTTTCATAGAAGTGGGTGACAGGGGGCAGCAACAGGAGGCGGATCTCAGGCGAATTAAAGCACCAAACAGCTCAAGTAATGATGAATATGTGATCTTAGATATATAACAGTGTAGCCTTTCTCAACTTTATTTCTGTAACAGAATTATACCCTTTGGAAAATGATTTGAATAACTATTTTCTCACTGATCCCAAGAATGGTACATTGCACTACCATTCTGGATGCACAGAAGAGAAGTAAATTAATTAAGTACAATGGATGTATTGGGGTATTCAGGTTTAATTAATTCACTTGAGAAACCCTGGTTAAGAACAGTTGATGCTGTGGACATCAATATGAAAAAAAAAATGGTTCATTCTCAAGAAACTTAGTGTTTAGAATGGGAGCTCTACCTAACACAATAAAAGCAGCACACCAGAATTACACAAGAGCACCAAAAAACTAGGGTGAAATAGAAAGGGAACTCCGATTATGAGGGTGTGCAAGAAAAGGTAATATGAGTTTAAATCTGATGTTAGCCAGGCAGTGTCATAACCCAAGGCACCCAATCTTAACTGCAGTCCCCACTTCCTCTTAATAGTCCAGCCATTTCCTCCGCATCAGGAGGTTTACATCAGGAGGTATACTTCTTAAATCATTACACTTAATTACAATCTCTTTCTAATATTGATATTAGCAATTTCCTTCCCCAGGTTTTAAAGAGTATGAAAGCTAAGTTTTAATTCATCTTATATAAAAAAGGGCAAAATTTCAAATTGCAACTTCAATTAATAATATTGTATTTGCTTTCCCTCTCCTTCAGATTTAAAAAAAATAAATAAAACCTTGCATGAAATTTTTCTATAAACATACCTGAGAATGTATGGTGCTGTGATCTACTTGTGATTCACCGCAGCCAACATATGAACATCTATTCTATAAATAATTATACAAAAAGGAAAATAAAATATTTTATAACGTGTCACATTATAATAATAGCATTGCAATTATATTTACAACTAAGTTTTGATCACATTTTTAACTTAATGATTAACTGACTTCCACAGTTATTTTAACTAAAAGGTACTAGGCACAGAAGAATAAAAGAATATTTCTAAGCTAAAAGTTATGTCACCTCTCATAAAAAACAAGTGTAAAATATTTTAGTGATTTACCTAAAACTCTATGAAAGCACTGTATGTTCAAATCCAACGTTTGAAATTTAATTTTTGTCATTTCAATGACATTCTGTCATTTCAAATGTCAATAATGTTCATTTATAAAATATTTTGTGTCAAAAAACCTTCTAGTTATCCTTATTCGGATACAAATTTAAAAAAATAAACATTTGCCCTGGCTGGTGTAGCTTAGTGGATTGAGCACAGGCCTGCGAGCCAAAGCATCGCTGGTTTGATTCCCAGTCAGGGCACATGCCTGGGTTGCAGGCCATATCCCCAGTATGGGGTGTGCTAGAGGCAACCATACAATGATGTTTCACTCCCTCTCTTTCTCCCTCCCTTCCCCATCTCTCTAAACATACATAAATAAAATCTTTAAAAAAACACACACACACATTTGAGAAGAAACAGATATATACATACCTCCAGGCATGCCCAAAGATTTGGTCCTCTGACTTTACAATCCTGACAAGCACTCTATGAAACAAACATCACACAGACAATACTGTCATTATCTTGACACAGCCAAACACAGAAATGTCACTAATACTATCATATACAAACAATTTAGACTCCTGAACACGGAATATTATAGTAATTTATTTTAAAAAATACATATTCAGGATAAAAATGAATATGATTTTTAAGGAAGGGAAGAAAACCTATTTTCTTACATGAGATTTTTGTATTAAATCTTCTTTTGTTATTTCACCAACTGAATCCAAATGTAGACAATGATTTCGAAAACCTGACATTTTGTTACAAATTTTTTCCTGTTTCCCAAGACTTTCCACATAAGGTAATACCTATGGAAAAAATGACGACAAATTGATTTTAAAGTGCTGATATATTGAAATAAAAGATAAAATAAGCATACAGAAGAGTGTATTTTCAAATATACCTTGAACACTGAAAATTTCTCTATTTTATTAAAATTGACAGCTGTGAACCAATTTAACTTTGTTTCTCCATTTTCACTACATTTCCCCCTTTCTGTCTCTTATTTTACTTTTTATAAATAAATAAAAGGGAAAAATTCAAGTTATTCAATTTAGGTATTTTATCCTTCAAAAAATTAGATTAACTCTTAGGATGAAATAGAAATTGAAAAGAAAGAAAATCCAAATGGATACATCATTTTCACACCAGCAGTTGTCCCTTCCGATGATACAAATTACACTGTCTGGTATCCTAGCAATAGACCAGGATAGTCACTGTATATCAAAGTTTCTCAGCCTTGGCACCATTAACACATTAGGCCAGATAATTTTCACATGATCCTTTCAACAACCCTGAGGTAGGTACCACTTTCTTTATTTGCGCCTAAGGTTAAAGGAGGCAAACTTGACTGAGTTCACATTGTTAACATTCTAGCATAACAAGAATTTGAATTCACCTATATATTTTATGTGTAAGAGCAAGGACTCTGAGTCAAATAAACCTCAGGATACCAATTAGAGGAGAAAAGCATACCACTTTATGGAGTTATTATAAGGATTAAATGAGGTAGTTGTACATATCACATGTGAGGGTGTGTGTGTATGCACACAGTACTATACATACACATGTAAATAAAATATCGGGCACTCTGCATCATCTCTTTATATAGTGTTGTTTTTTAACATGACCAGTAAAGTCTGATACCTCCCTCCCCCATGAGACCACCACTTTAAGACTGAGGTAGTTTCCCAAATCAATTATAATTTTCCCAGAAGTTTCCTCAATTCCATCAAAATAAACAGAAGGCAAAGTGTTTACCAATACCAATCCATTTAATTTCCTCCAAGACATCACAATATTATAAATACAACTTATTAACAAGTAAGGGGAATACTATAACGTCACTAAATTTTATCTCCACTACAAATCTTACGAATTATAGAGCTAACTGATATGGAGAGTCATTTCCAAGTAAAAGTCTGAAGTCTTATTTTGTATCTCACCATCTTCTTCAGGCTATAATTTCATTTTCTAACTCTTGTTTATTTTTTTTAATTTTTTTAATCCTCACCCAAGGATATGTTTATTGATATGTATATGAGAGAGAGACAGACATTGATCAGGTGCTTCCCATACATGCCCCAACCAGGGCTTGAACCAGTCTCCAGAACTCTTCATCTTGCCTTTCAAAGTTCTACAGACATTAAACAGCAACTCTCCAGCCTTTGTCCCATCACCCTTAGCAACCACCATCCTACTTTCTGTCTGGGTACCTCTTAAGTGAAATTAGACAGTATGTTTTTTTGTGACTGGCTTATTTTACTTAGCATAATGTCCTCAAGGTACTTCCATTGTAGCATGTCAGAATTTTCTTCCTTTTCCAGGTTGAGTAACATTCAATTTTATGTTTATATTATGATCTGTTTATCCATCGCAGGACACCTGGGTTGCTTTTACTTTTTGCTTATTGTGAATAATGCTGCTATGAATATGGCTGTAAAATATCTCCACAGGTCCTGCCTTTCCATTCTTTGGCTATATAACCAGAAGTGAAACTGCTGGATCATATGGTAATTCCATTTTCAGTTTTTTGAGAAATCACCATACAACTACACCACTTCCCATTCCCAGTTTAGTGCACAGGGTTCCAACCAATTTCTTCACATCCTCCCCAACACTTACTTTTCTGTTATGTTCTGGTTTCCTAAAATAGGATCCATCCTAATGAGTGTAGGGTGGTACCTCACTGTGTTTTGATTTTCTTCTCCCTAATGATTAGTAATTGTAAACATCTTTTCATAGGTTAGCCACTTATTTATATACCTTCCTTAAAGAAATGCCTCTTCAAGTCCTCTCTCCATGTCTTTTAATAGGGTTGTTTCCTCTTCTGTTGTGGAGTTTTAAGGAGTCCTTTATATATTATGTGTATTTAATTCCTTATTACATATGATTTGCAAATATTTTCTCCCATCCTGTAGGTTTTCACTCTGTTGATTGTGTCCTTTCATGCAGAGAAGTTTTTAATTTGATGTAATACAATTCATCTATTTACTTTTGTTGCCTGTGCTTTTGGTGTCATAACCAAGAAATCACTACCAAATCTAATGTCACGAAGTGTTTCCCCTATGTTTCCTTCTAAGAGTTTTAGTTCTTATCTTTAGGATTTTGAGCCATTTGAGTCAATTTTTGTATGTGGTGTAAGGTAAGGGTCCAGTTCATATTTTTGCATGTGGACACACAGTTTGCTCAATACCCTTTTGTTGAAAAGACTGTTTTTACCCACTGAATGGTCTTGGCCCTCTTGTCAAAAAAAACAAAAACAAACAAAAAAAAATTTGATGATATACAAGGTGAAGCAAAAGTTGGTTTACAGGTGTTTGTATAGAAAATAATATAACAATTAATAAATAATAATACAAGAATAAAAATCTGCTTCATGTACTCACACCTGTATACCTACTTTCGCCCCGTCCTATGTGAGGGTTATTTTTGGGGTCTCTGTGCTACTCCATTAGTCTATATGTCTGCCTCAGCGTCAACACTGTTCTTATGGTATCCTTTATCATTAAAGGTTTTCATTTTTATTAAATCAAATGCATCTATTATTCTATAATGGCTTCTGAGTTTCTAGCCTTTTTATATAGATAAAGTTGTAGAATAACCTTAAATATTGTTTTACAAGGCTTTAATCCACCTGGAGTTTATCTTAACATAGAATCCCAATTTTATTTTCGCCCAGATAGGCAGACAACTGAATCAGTATCACTTATTATATAATCTACCCATTTCCCACTGAATTGTAAGATTATCTTTATCCTTTATTAAATTTGCACATGATGCATTTCCGGATGCTCCATTCTGCTCTACTAATCTATGTCAATATATTAATTTGACAGAGGCTACATAGAATACTTTGATATTTTAAGATCCTTTACTATTACTCCTCACAGTTCCCTTGGCTGCTATTCTCTGAGTATACAGAAAACATGATAGTTTTTCCTTTTATTTTCCAATATTAATAACAATTATTTAATCATACTGTTTTAACACATTTACTGAAACTTCTAAAACAATCTTCAATATAAAAGTGATTACAGGGATCCATGTTTGGGTCTTTATTTTAATAGCTTTGCCATTTAGAAGATCTGCTATTATTTCCTTCCATTCTTAATTTACTTAGTTTTTTAAAATTAGAGATGGTCTTTTTTTTTTTGAAACAGCTTTACTGAATTACAATTTACATAACATATACTTCATCACTGTAAGTATGCAAGGATGAAAGTTCAATAATATTTTAGTAATACAGAGTTGTACAGCCATCACCACACCCAGTTCACTTTTCATCACCCCCAAGAATTCCCTCCAGTGCATTTGCAGTGAAATCCTGCCACCACTCCCAGCCACAGGCAACTACAGATCTTTTGGTTTCCATGTTTTTTGTCTTTTCTAGATAAAACCAGAAATGGTCTTGAAACTTTACCAGATGCCTTCTCAGCAGCTACTGATGGCTTACTATATTCCTTACTTCATTTGTTAATATAATCTATTACATTTATATTTGATACATTGGTGTAATATTGGGTTAAATGTATTATTATTAGTTGGTTGCTTCCTATCTAGATTCTATTTTCTAATACTATATTTAGAAATGTTGTATTTCTAGACATATTTGAGATTGACTTTTTAGGTAGCATATTTATCAGGGATAAATATGTGTGCTCCACAGAATACATTGAGTAGTTCGGCATCTCCTATACTACAGAACTGGGTGTTTGTTTGTTTTTTCTTTACTATGGAATTGTTACTTGGGAGAATCTGGTGGGATCACTGGAGAGTGAGGGAGAGAGCCCTGAGGCAGCAGGAGAGGCTGTGGAGTCACAGCAGGGTCAGGAGGCAGGGTCAGGAAGCGCCAGAGGCAGGCAGAAGCCACAGCCAGTTAAGACAGATTTCTGTACCACCAGGTAAAGGGTAAAGACACCTGTGGTGATGCCAGATACTGCATGTGGCTAGAAACCCTCCCCACCCCTACTATCCAGATCACGGCAGCATAAGGAGGGGGCAGAGATGTTGCGCAGGCTGATGACCATGATGGGCACTAGCCTGGACTGGCTGGGAATTTGGACGCCTTCACTGTACATAGATAGGACTTTGGTACCAGACTTTTAAACAGAAGGCTTATAGAGACTCGCCCCTTTTTTCTCAAAAAAGGGGCGAGTTTCTAGTGGGCTGGAGTGAGCCAAGGGCAAGTCCCGTGCTGGGCTGCACCCTCACCAGTGGACTCTAAGGCTCTGAGCCACATAGGTGCTCGGATTAGGCCATTTCTCTCACTTTGAGATCAGTGCACTGACATACAGTACTGAGCATTTGCCAGCCCCAGAGGCAGGAGCAGCCTTGGGCATTGGACCCTGCAGACTGAGCCCTGCTGCATGCTTGGCTACAATGGTCTGGCAGTGGCCCCAGACCCAAGGAAAAGGAAGATGCAAGAAAGTGGTGACATGGGGCCCACAAATGCACACTCCAGGGTACAGCCTGCAGCAGAAGACCGGCTCACATAAAAGCCTTGGGCCCCAGAGGGACAGATAAGAATGAAGCAGTGTTTCTGGACTCTGGTTCTGGGGGTGGCTGGGTTCTTTCTGTGTTTTGTGGAAGAGTTGGCCTGGAGTTGGGGAGTACACAGCTTCCCCAAATTGGGAACCCTTTTACTAAAAACCTTTTTCCTTCTCCATCAATCTGTTATGCCAGTGTTCAATGGCAGGCAGCTGAATCCCACTCTGTTCAGTAACAGTTTGTTCTTTATAAAGTAAATGAAACTGCTGTGAAACCATCTGCTCAGCTTCATTTTCCAATAACAGATCTTCAATCATCTTTTTTGATCCTTTAGTGGAAACTGGTCAGTTTTTACCAATAGGGTCAATTTGACTAACATATTTTGCTATAAAATCATCTATTTCCTCTCAATTTTCAACTTTGGCATCACAGCACTGCATATAATATTCTCAAGAAGATTTGCATAAAATCCCATTAATCACTCATATATCTGGGTGTCTATGATAATGTTTACTTTCTCATTCCTAATCTTGTCTATTTTTACTCCAATTTTAATTTTCCTTATCCAAGAGGTTTATCTAATTCATTGGTCTTTGCCAAGAACGAGCTTTAGGATTTATCCTTTCCACTACTTCTGTTTTCAATTCCATTAATTACAGTTTTATCTTTAATCTCCATGCCCTATTTGGTTTTGGTATTATTTTCTTAATCCCTAAACATGAATTCTGAATTCTCTATTTTTATTTACTTAATAATAAAATTATTTAAACTACACATTTTTCTTTAAATACCAATGTTAGCCAGTGAAATGGAAATGCTCTCGTCATTGCTTTCTAGATAGTCTATAATCTCACTTTTGACTTTAAAATGTATTAAGTTCATCATTAGAAGAATGGATATATATATATGTTATATCCATAACTGAATACTACACAATAATTTAACTGCATGAACTCAATGGATAATTTATCAACATGGATAGATCTTAAGGAGAAATGTCGAATGGGAAGAAAGGTGCGGAATGATGCATACTGTATGATACCAGTGAAGTAAAAATGTCAAACACACATAATAGCATGTGGTACCTGAATGTACGTATCTACTGCAGAAGCATACGAATGTAGACTTGAAGGGTATACTCTGAATGTAGCCTCAGAGCAAAGAAATGGGGACTATGGAAGATTAAATAAGTTTGCTTTGTTTGGCTATTAATTTTCTGGTGAACAATTTAATGAGAATTATGCATGTAAACAAAAGCCACCAATTTGTACCATGGCTATTTAGTATTCCCTACAAGTAAACGCAACACTATCAAAATAGAAGGGCCTTAATATTCTAGTTACCTAGTTTTACTCAGTTAATTCATAAAGATTTATTCAGACACAAGAAGGTAAGACAATAAGAATTCTTAGCTTCTTCCATTTTTCCTCAAAGTGTACACTAAAAGAAAGAAGGCATGCATGCTTTTATGCTGGTCTGAGTTTGCTCAGGAGAGATAGGTACCAGACATCAGAAAAAACAGCATGAAGGCAGTGAAAAATAATAGTTGTGTATGAAAGTACTATTTGTTCAGTACAGATGTAGATGCCACAAAACTCTGAGAGTCCTCTAGAAGCTGTGGCTCAAGGATGGGAATTACTAGGGACTACAAGAAATTCCAAGCTTTGCATGGAAATTAAGGCTTTCCATAATTTGACTTCAATTTTTCCTTATTTTGCAATCTTTAATCTGGCAACATTTTTCTCTACCTACCCCAACAGGACTATTTTAAATTTTCTCAGCCACAATGAGTCTTATAATGCCAACTGAAAAATCTTCCAGATTAAAATGATTGCATTCATGCTCTATGATGTACACCTTCGGGGGCTAAACTGCCCAGCTGCATGTACAAATTACTTCTCAAGTTATTACTTTCGTGGAAGAGGGATATCTTAGCAGTACAATCTCCAAGTTTCAGACCCACAACTCTGACCCTGCCATCCTAATAACAAAATAACAGATAATTCAAATACTAATAGTAGAAAAGCACAGGAGCTATGTTATATTTGTCACACATCAGGATATAGTTGGTAACCTAATGAAAACCTTTTAATATTGAGAAACTGCCCATATTCCATTGTTCAGTCTATTCCAAACAGCAATTTTTTTTTATTTATCTAGAAACAGGCTGCCCTGTCATCTGGCCCCGCAGACCCAAGACCAACTGACCCACTACACACGAACCTGCCTGACTCTCATGTGCACCAAGTCTGGTTCCTCCAGTGTCACCACTGTGAAAAAAGTGGTTTGATAGCTCCCACCTCAGGCACAACCACATGAAGGTTTCCGCAGCAGCTGCAGATCTGAAACAATTCTCAGCAGAATGCTAAACGTGACCCTCTGTTGACTGGAATATCTTCAAGTACCAATCCCTTTACACCCAAGAAAGTCTGTTCCTTTTTGTAGTGAAATGAATCTTTGAAGGAGTTCTAATCTACTTTTCATCAATCAGTGAATATTCGAAGACAGCTAAATTTGAAGCCTGCACAATAAGCTTATCTTTATAACACATGCCATACTACATAACTCTCCTTTGTCAATCCTTAATATCTACTTCTCTGAATTTTCATGAATTTCTATTTTACAGAGTAATTATTTTACATACACTGGCAGCACAATAGAAATAAAATACTTAGTATTAAAAAAGTCAGATTCAAGCATGAGAAAAAAATCTGTCGGGAAAAATGGTAGCTAATTTAATAGTTACACAGATTAATATGAATTCAGAATGACATCTATACTTAAAAATGGCAGAACTGTTAAATATTTTTAACAGAAATCTAGATAAAGATACAGAAGGCAGGCTAGTGAAATCTAATTATAAAATTATAACAAGTCTTTAAATAAACTAGTAAATTGAGCTAAAATCAAGAAGAATGAATGCAGTATCTTACACTGGGGGTTCAAAGAATCTACTATCTAAAGGGAGGCCCAAAATTGGTTTCAGATAGATTCCAGACACTAGGAAACTCATATCAAAACAGGCTGGTCAGGCCAGATAGCTGGGTTGTGGGGGAGACCCCAATCCAGAAGAAACCCCAACCTGTCAGAGCCAGCACCTCCCCATTCAAGGGTGGGGAGAAATGCCAAGGTGGCAGATTAAAACAGCCACAGCAAGAGGAGGCTGCCCGAGGCAACACAGCTTGCAGGGCATCAACAGCCAAGCAGCTCCAGAACCGGATGGAGTAAGCTTGTACTGAGGCTGCATGGGGCAGAAAAGGTCAAAACACACATGTATGTTGGAGGTCAGCAAGCTACAGCAGAGGCCAGACACCCCACCCCAGGCGAGAGACTTGGGCACCTCTGCGTGATTCATAATCTTGCTGCCTTGTTGAACATAGCAGCCAAAAAAGTAGCAAAGACAAACATGGCCGACCTTAGAGCACACTGGTTGAAAAGCTGGACGCTCCCACAGCGCGTGGGATTTTGGGAGGGGACTTTAAAACAGAAAACAAGCAGATGTCTCCCTTTTTCTTGCTTTGTGCGGTAGTTGGGGAGCACTTGGGGCTTCAGCCTTGCAGGGGCACCAGCAAGCAGCAGAGGTGGAGTCCCATGCTGGGATATGTGCCTCAATGGGAACCAGCCCTTGGCTCACCCTGAGAGCAGCGCACAGAGGCATGTTCCTAGGGCCTAGGGGCGCAGGCAGCCTCAGGAGCAGGGACCCACATGTAAAGCTTCCCCTGCACAACCATCTTGAGTGATCTGGCAGTGTACCCCAGATCCCAGGAGAAAAAGAGAGCTACACAAAGCAATGGCAATGCTAGAACCCACAAGTGCACACCAGAGAGACAGAGTGAGAGCCTGAGAATGAAGTCCCGTTTGTTTAGCCATCTTGGCACTCCAAAAGGACAGATAAGCAATAATGGGGAACTTCTGGGCATGGGGTTGGACTTCAGTCTTTCTGGGATCACAGGAATTTCCATGCTTTGCAGATGAGGTTGGCTCAGAGCAGGAATATTCCCCGCCCCCTCAAATTGGGTACCCTACTAATAAAAACCTCTCCTTCACGAATCTTTGTTTTGCTTATACATTGAACAATGGTGCAATCCTTAGTCAATTTTTCAATAAAACGATGTTAGAGAATTTTAAAAGTAGCCAGTCTTATTTGTACCCATAAACTAAGTAGATTAGCTGAAATATTTCATTTACAAAGAATACTAAAAGCTACAGAATAAGAATGCCTTCCATACAAAGCCTTAAAATAAATAATTTGAAAATGGTATAAGACAACACTGGGGCTAAAAGTAAAGTTTCTACAGCAAAGCTACAGAGGTTCAAATTCAAGCTCTACTATATCCTAGGTTTGTGACCATGTTTAAGTTACTTCCCTGAGTCTCAATTCCCTCATCTATAAAGTCAAGAAAATTACAAATATCTACCTAATGGAGTTAAGGTGTCTGTGCGTGCGTGTGTGTGTGTATAATTATGAGGAATAATTGAACGTATAGATGCTTAGACATCAAAGGCAAAAACTGGAGAATTTGGTACAGGTGTTCCAATTATTTGAACATAATGACCAAAGTCATGATGGTGAAGCTCAAGAGTTAGAAAATTTTAAGTTACAGTTAATAAAATTAGTAGTTAATGAATATAAAAAAACTGTTGTTCCAGGCACTGTAGGTATGACCCACCCTGAGTCCAGGAGACGACATGCAATTCAACCTTAGTGCCCCAGGAGGATTGCAAACAATCAAGAAGGTATGTGAGCCATTATGCTCCAGGGAAGAGACTTCCTCACTGAGGACAAAGATAAAGAATCACCAGATGAAAGGATGCCAGGAAAATTGCTGGACTGCAGCTTTTGTCTGATTAACCTTTTTCCTGAATTCCAAACACCTTACCTACTTTTTTCCTGAATTCCAAACCCCTTACACTTTTCTTGTCCTTATAAAAAAGGTCTGCTTGAGATGGGATAGAGGACAGTCTTTTAAGTAACATAACCCAGCATCTTCTCAGATAGTTCACCATCTGAATAAAGCATCCATAAAGATTCAATCCCTGTCTCTGTTTATTAGTTCTGGTAGTGACAGGCAGCACGAACACTGACTCTTTCAGATTCAGTAAGGGATCATTTCTTTTTTACATAACTTCAAACAGTTAGAAATAGCAAATCCAATCAATGGTGAAGATTTTCAATATCTAAGAGTTATACATAAATGGAAGGATGAACCTTGGGAAGTGGGAGGTTCCCTATCACTTTTACACAGACTGAATGATCAACTGTCAGAGGTGGTGTTTCATAGGCCATCATTTTGCACTAAAAAGTCAATTCTAAGATTCTGATTACAGAAAAACAGATGTGTCTATCAGTAATTTCAGCCACTACTGTTCCATCACTATAATTAATCTGGCTCATCCACGTGTACCATTTTAAATATTAGACTTTAGAATTATTTTAGCTGCAAAAGGACATTACTATAATAATCTTATGGCTAATTTTTCCATATTTACTGTAGAGGAAATTTGTTACCCAAAAAGCAAGCCCCCAAAAAATGACAAGTGGAAATATCAGTGAAAAAAGTACAGTAACAAGCAGAAAAATTTATTTTATTTTTAAATCAATCCATAGTAAGTTTAGTGAGCACTTTTAACCTATGAGCACTTATAAAACTGTTTCTTTTCTTTAAACAAATATTCTGGAAAACATAAATTCTTTCAAATCTCCACATAGATCTCATAGTTCTATAAATCGTCCCCTAATCATTCTTAATTTTCATTCAAACCATAACACAGAAAAAGAAATTTAGTACTAATCTTCTAATTTCCTTCTTCCTAGAAACATGTCTCTTTGACCCTTAAAAGTCTAGTTAAGAGAAAGCCTTATGATATCTATTAAGAAAACTATACAGCCCTGGCTGGTATAGCTCAGTGGATTGAGCGGGGGTCTGTGAACCAAAGGATGGCAGGTTTGATTCTCAGTCAGGGCACATGCCTGGGCTGCCAGCCAGGTCCCCAGTAGGGGGCATGTGAGAGGCAACCACACACTGATGTTTCTCTGCCTCTCTCCTTCCCTTCCTCTCTCTCTAAAAATAAATAAATAAAAATATTTTTTAAAAAACTAAACAATCTCCTAATTTCTCTATGGGTAATCTATCTGTTCTAGAATCTATTCTTAACACTGCCACAATAAATCATCCAAAATAATAATTCCAATCTAGCAGCCCTCACTCTAAATGCTTTGATATTTGTGAACATTAATTAACATATCCAATAAAGAAAAAAGAAGTCTAATAATGGCAAAGTAGTCAATCATAACCTTATCTAGTTGAAATAATTGTGACAAACACTAGGTAGGGGAAAAGGGGAAAAGAAAGGGAAAGAGGAGAAGAGGAACAAGAAGGAATAAAGTGGGAGAACAAGAATAAATTAATGTGATTAAGAGTTCTAAAGGGGGGTTCAAACCAGCTGATAGTAATTTTCACCCTAAGCTACTTCTGAGAAAGATGAAGTGGTGATAAACAGTACATCAGCATTATAAGACAGTCATTAAAAATATTGATGCAGATTATGTAGAAACACAGAAAAACAAATTCAACCATCATATTCTAATGAAAACCACTCTGAAGAATTTTTATCAATTTTTTTTGCGAGGCTATTGGTGATTATAAAAAGGGGGAAATAAAAATGTATTCATCTAAATAATGCTTCTACTAAAACAATAGAAATTCCTCCTTTGAGATTTTATAAATCATTAAATACTATAGAAAATGGTTTTATTTTATGTCACATTCAGTCCCACATTTTCACCAGATTACCGTATTTCAGGGCTGTGCTAGACCCTGGGAATACAGAGATATATTTAACAAAGGCTTACAAGCAAAGATGGGCTTGACATTATAAATTTAGTGGGGTGGTGGCATTGTTCAAATCTCCACTTTTCCCTTTTGAATGACTGGTCATCTACATTCTATTTTATCAACACTCTTCAACACCCCGCAGTTCATTCTGCAATCATGTGGATCATACACCTCTTCTGATCAAACACCTTCAATGAAGTCTTTCATAATTTGTCTTTTTCACCTACTACTACCATAATATTATCAGTTCAAATATTCTATCAATGCTTTTCAGATATAATTTGTAACTTTCCAGGAATCCAATAATCTGTTCATTTTTAAAATGCCCTACAATATTTGCCCATTGAAAACTTTTCAAAGCTCACTCATCTCAAATACCATCTCTACAAAGACCCAATCACCTAAATTTCTTATTATACTCAAGACACCTACCCTAGTTCTGTTTTTTTTAAAAAAGAAAGAAAACCTACCCTACTTGACTACAACTTGACTACAACTTGACTGTAAATTATGAGGGCAGAAACCATGTTTCATTCTTACTATTTTCTAAAAGGTTTTCCCTGATAGACTCAGAGATGTTTACCTAGTTAGCCTTCCAAAGTAACTTTTTACAGGGATATTTATTTTTATATATATGCAACTTCTTCAATATTAGTTCTCTTAATACATATTCTATTTTATACAAAAATTTTGCTCCTTTTTATAGACAAACCATTGTACTCATCTTGGACTCTTTGGAACTATACTATTTATCAAAATGCTCCTGCAATCACACATAGGCTTTTTTTAAAAAGAAAATTAAAAACTACACTAAAAAGGCTATTGTGAATCCTTTCTTTTTCAGAAGTGACTACATCTCACATTTCTCACTAAAAATCTTTCATCACTTATGCATTTCATTTTCTAGCAAAAAGTCCACTCTGTCATTTGCTATAGTTCCCGGTGCTCTGATATCTATCTCAATTCCAATTTATATTTAAAGGTTACTTCAGCAGGATTATTTCAGGCTTTAAGGAAATTCTGATTCTTACACAATTTCAAAATGCTTCTATCATGGGAAAAGACTTTACTTCTTGGCATTACTGAGAGGATTGGCATAAGGATCTAGTAAGATTGTATATGTGAAAGGTCAATAAAAATTCTAACAGTAATACATAAATTAAGAATTATCTCAAGTCAGAGTTTCAAGTATTTTTCAAAAAAATATTTACTACAATACAATGCCATTAAACTGCACTGTTATGTTAGTTATTTGTAGTTTATAAAGAGCTCATAAAAGACAAAAAAGTGAACGTTGGCAAGGAACCAGATCAAAACTAAGAAGCAACTTTAAGTAAACTATTCCTCTTGCATACAGTGGGAAGTTAAATATTTTATTCCAGGAATATCTTTCTGTACTGGTTTTTTTTTTTTTTTTTTGGTTATTGTTGTTTGGTTTTTATCCAATCCTGCCAAAGTAAATGAAATAACATAAAGCTCCTGGCATGGTGTAAATGTACTATAATTTTGTCTTAAAATTAGCATTGCTTTTCAATAAGAGTCCTAAGTTTTCCTCTCATTTATATTAGTAGTAGTAACATGAATTCACTAACAATATTTGTTATTGTTTCTAATTTTTTTTATTCATTTCAGAGAGATAGGCAGACAGACATCAATTTGTTGTTCCACTTATTTATGCATTTATTGGTTGATTCTTGTAGGTGCCCTGACCCAGGATCAAGTCGCAACCATGGCTTACCCAACGCTCTACCTGAGCTATCCAGCCAGGGCCTAACAACATTTGTTTGCTTAAGTTCAAAGCCAATAGCCTATTATCTGATTTGGTCAGACTTTTCCAGATGATTGTCTCAATAAGAAATGAAACCAGGAAACCTAAGTATTCCTTCAAACAGGTATTTCTTAAAGAAAAATAATGATTAAACTGAAAAATTCAATACATCTATTAAGCAAGAATTCTAGAGATCCCTGTGGTATAAAATTCATTCTCAGAGCCTATGCTCCTGCCAGGATATTCCCTACAGGCCCAGTTTTCCAGTCTAATACTGATTATATGAGAATGTAAACCCTAAACATACTTAAGTTGAATGCAAACCACCTAAAAGAATCTCATCCAACAGATCAATGTGCGCCATGTAAATAGTCAAACGAAAAGAGTTGTGGTTTGTTTTGTTTTTTTTGCAGTTGGTAAATATGTGAGAATAAAGGTCTGGGAAACAACCCTCTAAAAAAATTAACCCCAACAAAAACTGCAGAAGGACAGACCGTAAGGGAAAACCTCTGAGAAACACTATGGATCAAACACTAGGGGCAGAAAAATTGCAGGAACAATGACACCTAGGTTTTCCCGTTCATAACAATAAATAACGGGGACCTTGGGGCTGCACGAATGGGTCCCAGCACCCCAATTGCGCCTCAAAGTGAAACCAGAACTAGGAGCCAGCTGGCCGCGGGGCTTTCAGTCGCCTGCGCCCACCGTGGGGGGCTGGCAAGCTGGAAGAGTGAGACCTCGAAGAAAGGAGCCGGGTCCCTCTCAGGGAACTCGCTTCACTCCTCCCTCCTCCCGCTTCCCCAGGGGAGCGCCCCCTGGGGACCCTTCCTCAAATCTACAACCGACTCGCGTCCTCTGCTGACCCCTACCGCGGCGGCCACCAGATCATCCGTGCAACGCAAAGAGCGCGGAGAACGGCCTTCTCCACGCCCGCGCGTCCTCTTCGACCCCGTACTAGCAAAGAAGGCCGCAGCAGCGACCCAGCGCACAAACGCGATCTCTGAGATTAGCTTCAGGCGACAGGCGAAGCGCTCTAAGACCCCCCACCCCTCCCAGCAGCGACGCGCTCACCTCCACGGCCTTCCCTACGGGCCCCGCCAGCGCAGCCATCAGTGGCCTGCGACCGCACCTCCACAACGTCTTTTCCTCCCCAGGCCTCAACGAGGAGCAGCGTCGCGTCGGGAAGGCCGGAAAACGGCTCAGCACCGCAACCCGTAGGATCCCCGCCTCCAGCACCGGCTACTTCCCGCAGCACCCGCGGCTCCTTCCGGTGTCTCTCCAGCCGCAGCGGGCGTCTCGTTTGTTGCGGTAGGGCGGGGAGGGGCGGGGCGCGAGGAGAGCCCGCCCGCCCCTCAGGCGTGGCCACGGCGTCCAAGCTCAGGTAAGGAGATTCTGGACTGTCCTCACCTCCAAATTTGTTAGCAGTTACAGGGACGATACATGCAGATCACTTTTAGGCTTTGGGTACTTTTCCTTTTTCACCTGTTCTCCTTCTCGGCGTCTTCTACTGTCATATAACCATTAGCAGGTCTTGCTGATGCAGTACAGAATCTGCATTAAGGGTGGCCACTGAAGAGCCTCAGGTTTCTGACTGTGCAAAGAAATATTAAACAATTGAACACCTTTCCCTCCTGTCCTCTTGTATTTATTTATTTATCCTCACTCGAGGACATTATTTATACTCCTTTTAGAGAGAGAGAGGAAGGGAGAGAGAAAAACATCAATGTGAGAGAGAAACACCTGATTTGTTGCCTCTGCTCAGGATGTGCAGATGGAACCTGCAACCTAGGCATGTGCTCTGACTGGAATCCAACCCACAACTTTTCAGTTATGCAATGAGCTCCAATCAGCTGAGCCACACCAGTCAGGGCTAAAGTAATTGTATTTCCTTTTGCATATGGGTAGAATAGAACTTCATCGTTCCCATTTTCTCCTAGGCCAAAATCAAGATGATCAAAAAAATACTTATTGAAACCTTAGTATTTAGTGCCTAGAACACTGGAAGAGAACTGCCTTCTAATTTATGTAACTGTTAAAATTCATTCAATTGACTGTTATGCAAACAATAAAAACATTTAAATTAAAAAAAAATTGTTAAGCCCTGGCTGGTGTAGCTCAGTGGATTGAGCATCGGCCTACAAACCAAAGGGTTGCCGGTTCAATTCCCAGTCAGTGCACATGCCTGGGTTGCTGGCCAGGTCCCCAGTGGGGGGCATGTGAGAGCAACCACACATTGATGTTTCTCTCCCAATTTCCCTCCCTCCCTTCCCCTCTCTCTAAAAATAAATAAATAAAATCTTTAAAACTGAAATAAAGTCCTGTAAAAAAGTATTGTTAAAAGGGAGAGTCCAGCAGTATAATGAAATTTAACTTGCTGCTACTATTTGGAATGTATGTCTTCAATTTGAAAATGATATAGTCTTTGATTTAAGAAATTTTCAACAATAAATTTATAAAATATTGTTTTTAAAAAATTGTTAAAATTGCCAGTTTCAATCTGTCTAATTATCTCTTTTTAGTCTCTAAAATGGGAGCATTGTAGCTGAAAGTTGTGTAAAATGCTCAATCTCCAACAGAAACAAGTAGTTTCCTTTGCTTGTGAAAAACATGTATTGTTGATGCTTTATAAAATAATTTTTACTTTTTAATTACACTTAGCATACAATATTATATTAGTTTCAGAAGTACACCCCAGTGATTAGACATATATAACTTACTAAGTGGTCATCTTGATTAATCTTACATCCATCTGATACCATATATCATTGTTACAATATTACTGCCTATATTCCCTATGCTGTACTTTACATCCCCATGACTATTCTGTAACAACGTATTTGTACCTCTTCTTAATCTCTTAACCTTTTTCACCCATCCCCCCAAACTCCCTCCCATCTGGCAACCATCAAAATTTTCTCTGTTATCTATGAGTTTGGTTTTGTTCTGCTTGTTCATTTATTTTGATTTATAGATTCAATTGTGGATAAATATGTATTTATTGCCATTTTACTATTCATATTTTTTATCTTTTTTCTTCTTCTTTTTAAACCCTTTAACATTTATTAAATCCTTTATTATTTATTTCATGTAATACTGTTTAGTAGTGATAAACTCCACCAGCTTTTTCTTGTCTGGGACTGATTGGTACTTTTAAGCCTCCTGTATTTAGTAAGTATTATGACCATCAATTCCTCATCCATAAAGGTGATTTTTGGAAGGAAAGAGGGAAATATGGGAGCTTCTACTTATATTTTTACAGTAAAAATGAAATAAATGAACCTTTGCCAATATTCTGTGTAGGGGTAAATACCAAGTCCTTAGTTTGCACCACAAGTGGTTACCTATCCTGGGTTCATTGAGCAAGAATGGAAGTTCACAATTTGGAGGTTGCTTGTGTTGCTACCACTTCTCCCTTTATTTTCAGCGTATTTCAAAATATTGCATTTTTCGTATTCTAGGAGGTCAGCAATGTGGTTAATTTTAATTTAAAAATCAGGTATTTAAATGTTTTAAATATTCACACTCATTTGTAAAAAAAGAATGATCAGGAAAATAATTTGTTCTCTCATGTTTTATGGCAAAGTACTGTCCAACTTAAAGGAGAGTTTTATAGGTTTATTTGAAAAAAGTCAAGTGTTTTAAATTTTTTGCCCTTTTCTGTGACAGGTGGCTCTCATCAATATGCTAACTACAAAAAAATTTTTAAGGCATTCACTTAACCTATGGTCTCAAAGTAAAAATGCTGTTTTTAAAATGAGTGAGACAGTGACTGCTTTTTGAAAGAAACCTGTTTGGTAAAGAGAACATTTTAAAACTGCCTCCATTATTAAGTAACTTTGCTGCCAAAAACTAAGTGTTGCCTGTAAAAACTCAACTTTACATCAAAAGACACCGTTAAGAGAAGCAAAGTCAAGCCAATAAATAAGAGAAGATATTTAAAATATGTCTAAACTGATAAAGAGCTTATGTAAATACGTATATATATCCACAAATCAATAAGACAGTCAATCAAATAGACAAAAGGCAAAAGTCATTGCTTCAGAAATTCCTGCATTGGAAACATATCTGACATATTCTGTTATTGTCATGTTCAAGCAAACTTAGTTCAGTCTCCAAGTCCACCCACCAACCTCCTTGGTAACCAAGGTACTTTTTGTCTTATCTTTCCTTCAGGGGTTCTAGGGCACAGAGAAGACAAGCGATGTGACTCTTCAAGGCAGGCGTGGCTCATGGCTATATGAAAGTAAGCAAGTTCTCATGTGGACACCAGGTCAAGTCCTTGCTGTGGACCAGTCCTCATGAAGCAAATGAACTCTGACAATGCAGTATTATCTTCCACTTTTAATTTTCATGGATTACCACCCTCCCTGCCCACCTGGGGGTGTTTGCATTTATCCTTTAATCCCTTTTTTATTTATTTAAAATATATTTTATTGATTATGCTATTACAGTTGTCCTATTATCCCCCCTTCATTCCCCTCCACCCTGAACACCCTCTCCCACCCACATTCCCCCCCTTTACTTCAGTCCATGTGTCATAAGT
>CM052542.1:52388794-52420639 GCA_028533065.1 Trachops cirrhosus
GCCTGATCGCTGTGGCTAAAACTTCCAGTACTATATTGAATAGAAGTGGTGAAAGTGGACAGCCTTGTCTTGTTCCTGATCTTAGTGGAAAAGATTTTAGTTTTTGCCCGTTGAGTATGATGTTGGCTGTAGGTCTGTCATATATGGCCTTTATTATGTTGAGGAATGCTCCCTCTATTCCCATTTTGCTAAGTGGGAATAAACGGGTGCTGTACCTTATCAAATGCAAAAATATGGAACGCTTCACGAATTTGCGTGTCATCCTTGCGCAGGGGCCATGCTAATCTTCTCTGTATCGTTCCAATTTTAGTATATGTGCTGCCGAAGCGAGCACTCATGTTTCTTTTAATTAATACTTATGAAAGCACCTGAAATGACTGGGTTTTAAAAGTTATTCAGTTATTAATGATTGAGTTTGGAATTACTTCCTTTATTTTATTTTTTATTATATTTTATTGATTATACTGTTACAGTTGCCCTGATTTTTCTCCCTTTTCCCCCACCACCCAGCACCCACCCACTTGATCAGGCAATTCCCCCCACCATTGTTCATGTTTGGCTACTCCATTTCCTATACTGTAGTTTACATCCCATGACTGTTCTGTACCTACCTATTTCTATCCTCACCTCTTCATTCATTCCACCACACCACCCTCCCATCTGGCAACCATCAAAATGCTCTCAGTATTCATGATTCTGTCTCTGTTCTTTTTTTTTGCTTAGTTTGTATTTTAGATCAATTGTTGATAGATACATATTTATTGTCATTTTATTGTTCATAGTTTTGATCTTCTTTTTCTCAAATAAGCCCCTTTAACATTTCATATAATAATGGTTTGGTAACCACGAACCCCTTTAGTTTTTTCTTGTCCGGGAAGCTCTTTATCTGCCCTTTGATTCCAAATGATAGCTTTGCTGGGTAGATCAGTCTTGGCTCTAGGTCCCCACTTTTCATGACCAAATATTTCTTGCCAATCCCTTCTAGACAGCAAAGTTTTTTTTGAGAAATCAGCTGACATTCTTATGGGAACTCCCTTGTAGGTAACTAACTGCTTTTCTCTTGCTGCTTTTAAGATTCTCTCTTTAACTTTTGGCATTTTCATTACGATGTGTCTTGGAGTGGCCTCTTAAATCCATGTTGCTTGGGACTCTCTGTGCTTCTAGGACATGCATGTCTTTTACTTCATCAGATAAGGGAAGTTTTCCTTCATAATTTTTTTCAAATAGATTTCCAATTTCTTGCTCTTTCTTTTCTGCTTCCAGCACCCTATGATGTGAATGTTGGAATGCTTGAAGTTGTTCCAGAGGCTGCTTATGCTATCCTCATTTTTTTGGGTTCTTCTTGTTCTGATTGAATGGTTTTTGCTTCCTTATGTTCTAAGTCATTGATTGCATTGTTGTTCTGCTTGGATGTTTCTTGCTTCCGTACGTTCCAGGTCATTGATTTGATTCTCAGCTTCATTCACTCTACTGTTTTCCTGTAATTGTTTTTTATATCAATTAGTGAATCCTTTGTTTTTGACCAAATCTTCTTTATACTGTTGAGGTCCTCACTAAGTTCCTTGAGCATCTATATAACCAGTGTTTTGAACTCTGCATCTGATAGATTGCTTATTTCCCTTTTGTTTAGCTCTTTTTCTGGAGCTTTGATCTGACCTTTCATTTGGGCCGTGTTTCTTTGTCTCCTGTTTTGGGCAGCCTCCCTGAGTTTATCTGTGTATTAGGTAGAGCTGCTGTCTTCTGTGACTCCCTGTCTTGGTAGCATGTCCTAATGTAGTCGGTGTCCTATAGGGGCTAGTGGCACAGCCTCCCCTATCACCCAAGCTGGGTACTCGAGGTATGCCCTCTGTGTGAGCTGAGTACACCCTCCTCTTGTAGTTGAGCTTTGATTGCTGTTGTCAGGTCAATGGTAGGGATTTTCCCAAGCCCGTCAGCTGCAAGGACTGGCTGTGACCACTGACCACCTACCTCTGCCCTTCGTGGAGGGTCAACTGTGCAGGGGCAGGGTGATGGTGCTCTGATGTGGGCTCTACCTGTCCACTGGGTGTGCAGGCTCTTGGGTATCCCAGGTGATGCAGGGCAAGGTCAACCCCCACCTGTGTTTGCCCAGGGCCACCCTGCATGAGCTATAAAGCAATCTGAGATGGCTGCTACTCGTGCTGGGCTTGGAGATTCCCATGTGAAGCCAAGCTGTGAATCTAGGCTGGCTGTGGCTAGTGTGGGGTCCGGGGCCACTTAACAAGATGTGGGAGGGCTGGGAGCTTACTGAGGCTGACTGTTGCTTGTTTGATAGGTTTTAGGAGGTTGTGAAGCATGAGCCAAGACTAGTCATTCATATGGAAAAGTCACAGCTAAGAGTTTGGGTGGGCCTGTAAATTGAGGAATCTCACGGGATTCCAGAGCAGGGCAAACTGTGTTAGCAGGTTGATGAAGTCTCAGATATGGCACCTGCCTGCTGGTTCTGTGGCTCTGTGGGCAAAGGACTCAGAAAAGGGGCAATGGCCTCTCCCCAACTTTCTGTCTGGGAGAAAGCTGTCCCTCAGCTCTCACCTTCATGCCAGACACTTCGATTCCTCCCTATATGCCACTGGTACCTTCAAGCTGTTACCCCAGTGCTGGAGCTCACAGGGAGTGTATCTGAGTAAGTCTGTGTATGAGTTCTTTAAGTGGAATTGCTTGGGACTCCAGAAGTTTCTTCCACCAACTTAATCCCCACTGGTTTTTGCAGCCAAAAGTTATGGAGGCTTATCTTCCTGGCACTGACACTCTGGGCTGGGGAGGCTGGTAT
Organism: Trachops cirrhosus; assembly: GCA_028533065.1. NCBI lineage: Eukaryota > Metazoa > Chordata > Mammalia > Chiroptera > Phyllostomidae > Trachops > Trachops cirrhosus. The sequence goes on from CM052542.1 coordinate 52,391,583, forward strand.
GGTCTGGGACTCTTTGCTGCTGAAATATCCCTCCCAGATTTTAATCCACCACATAGGGATGTGGTACCAGCCTGTTTCACATCTCCACCCCTCCTACCACTCTGGATGGATGTGGTTTCTTTAATTGCATAGTTGTGAGTCTTCCATTCAACTCGATTTCTGATGGTTCTGAGTGATCTGTATTTTAGTTGTAATTTTGATGTGTGTGTGTGAGGAGGTGAGCCCTGTTTACATATGCCACTATCTTGACCAGAACTCCTATTTATTTTTAGAGAGAGGGGGAGGGAGGGGAAAAAAGGGGGAGAGAAACATTGATGAGAGAGAGAAGCATGGATGGGTTGCTTCTTTTATGTGCCCCATCATGCCCTGACGTGCCCCGACATGCCCCGGCTAGTGACTGAACCTGCAGTCCAGGCATGTGCCCTGACTGGGATTGAATCGGAGACCTTTTGCCTTGTGGGACAATGCCTGACCAACTGAGCCACACCAGTCAGGGCAAGAACTTGCAGTTTTCTAAGGAAAATTTACTACTTGAATTCAAAATTGAAATCTAACTCATTTTCTTTTTGGCTGCTTTGGTGATTAATAAGTAAACATTTAGCTCAAGTAAAGTTGCCTCAGAATGTTATTTTCTTCAGCTGAGTGTAATATCATGAATAATTAACTACAAAAAAAAAGCTAATAAATTTACATTTTTAATTTGGAGGAGTAACCAGAAATCTTTATGGTTCATAATATATTTTTATGTTTCATTTAATGAAGATTAGGAGAGGAGTCATGTCAGAAGAAACAGTGAGCGAATCACAGTTTTCCTTGAAGACAGCAGCACTAACAGCATTTGAGCGTCCTCTGTCTTGGTACTATTCTCTCTCCCAGGTAAAAAATAATGAAAGTTAACACAAAATTGAATAACAAGCTTATTGCTCAGAGCATATTTAGTTTACAGTGTTTAAATTTTAATTGAAGTTTTAAATGGTTTAGTCAAAATGTTTATTAAAGTAGACTAAAACTTGCTCTTTATTTTGGTTTTTCTTTTTTTGTTATAATATTCATAACTCTTTAAGAAGATTGTATTACTTTAAAAACATCTTCCTAATTTTTTTTTAAATTTTATTTATTTATTTTTAGAGAGAGAGGAAGGGAAGGAGAAAGAGAGGAAGAGAAACATCATGTGTGGTTGCCTCTCACGTGGCCCCACTAGGGACCTGGCCTACAACCCAGGCATGTGCCCTGACTGGGAATCAAACCGGCGACCCTTTGGTTCGCAGCCTGCGCTCAATCCACTGAGCTACACCAGCCAGGGCTCCATCTTCCTATTTTAAGTGAATTTATACTGTCCATTACAATTATTTTCAGTGAATTGTTATTCAAATTGACTTGTTCTCATTCTTAAAATCTTCAATTTTAATTTTATTTCATTGTGGTAAAATATGCATAATGCAAAATTTATCATTTTAACCATTTTAAAATTTTCAGTTCAGCAGCTGCACATTGTTGTGCAACCAATCTCTAGAGCTCTTTCATTTTCTAAAACTGAAACTCATACAGCCATGAAACAGCAACTCTCCGTTCCTTTTCCCTGCAGCCCCTCATACTACCACTATACTTTCTGTTTCTAAGAATTTGATTACTCTAGGTACCTCGTAAGTGGAATAACGCAGTATTTGTCTTTTTGTGACTGGCTTATTTTACCTAGCATAATGTCCTCAAAGTTTATTCATATTGAGGTATGGGTCAGAATTTTCTTTTTATTCCAGGTTGAATAACATTTGATTGTATGTATACATTATATTTTGTTTATTTATTCACCCATCACTGGACACTTGGGTTGTTTCCACCTTTTGACTAGTCTGAATATGAACATGGCTGTACAAATATCTAGTTGAGTCCATCCTTTCAATTCTTTTGGGTATATACCTGAAAGTGAAAATGCTGGATCATATGGTGATTCTATTTTTACTTTTTTGAACAACTGCCATACTGTCTTTCATAGTGGCTGCACCATTTTTCATTTCTACCAGCAGTGTACAAGACCTCCAGTTGCTTAACATCCTTGCCAGCATTTGTTATCTTCTGTTTTTTTGATAGTAGCCACCCTAATGGATGTGAGTTAGTATCTCATTGTGATTTGCATTTGCATTTCTCTGATGATTAGTGATGTTGAGCATCTTTTCATGTGCTTATTATCCATTTGTATATCTTCTGTGGCAACAGTTGTTTTATTCTTAATACTTGCTTCTAGTGCAATTTGTACTTTATTGTATTAAATAAAAATATATACATAGAAAGTAGCATTTAGTTCACCAGAATTCCACCAAGTTTTATCAAATCCAAGATGATCAGTTCAACATTTCTAAAACCTGCTTGCACCTTAAAATGAATAGTTTCTTAGATGGATAAAATATATATAGTATAATTTTATATATGGGAAGGATGTTGTATATATGTGTGAGTAGAATAATAGTAGTTACTGCTTAGCGTTCACTATGTTTAAGACAATTTCAGGTAATTTATACACATAATGTCTCTAACCCTCAAAATAACCCTGGAATTTGTATATCTCCATTTTAGAGATCTGGAGGCTTCAAGAGCTTAATAAACTTATCTAAAATTTCATCTATAATATGGGATTTGAACTTGTACCTATTTAATCCTGAAACACATTTTCTCCCCGTTTCTTTCTTTCCTTTTAGGATTATATGCTTAAAATAAAATTCGAAAAATATGGAAAAAAATTAAAGAGAAGATAAAAATTACCAATGATCTCTCTATAAAAGCATATTTTATACTTACCTTGCATCTTTTATTTCTGCATATCTCTCTACTCCCCACCACAGCCCTTACCCCCAGTGCCCACATTCAAGATTATAAAATTATATATTTTGAAAGTGTTTTCTGTCAGTAAAAGTTATTTATGGATATAGATATACTATAGCTTATTGAATGCTTCTCTATTTTTGTGTTTTGGGGTTTCAGCAGTTCATTATATATAAATCTTTGTCCAATTTTTAGATTGTTATTGAGTCTAAGTGTTTGGTATTTGTTCTTTTATTTGTTTATGTTATCATACCATTTGGATGACATTTAAAAAGACCAGCAACAAGATATAGCAGCTCTACTGTGCATATAGCACTGTGCTACATATTTTAAATCAGGTGCATTTACCAACATATTTAATCCTTAAAATGATACTAAAGTATTTAATAATATTATTCTTCAAAATCTTTGATTTGAATAGCTAATACATTTGCATGGTTCAAAAATAAAACCACACACACGAGTACCTATTCATACATGGGGATGTTTTACTCTGTCTCAGTTCCTTCCACTTCATATCTTACAGTGTTGCTTTATCCAAATATCCACAAAAGCAGTTATATATTTTTATTTTCTCCTCTTTCTTATAGAAAGTAGCATTCTGTAACATAGCTGTCTTCCTGTTTTTTGTTCTTATTATTTCCTGTATGTCTTTCCATGTTAATGCTATATGTAGATCTTCTTTTTCTTTTTTTATTCCTATATTACATAATGCCTGTATACATGGGCATTTGGGTTGTTTCCGATTTTGTATCATTACAAACAATGTCACAGAGACTAAGTGAAGAACCTTGATATACTTCAATTCATACAGGTATAGGTGTAGGATAAGTTTTTAGACTTTGGATTTCTGGGTCAAAGAGTATGTATGTATTTGAACTTTGATAGATATTACTAAATTGCCCTCCACAGGGATAGCATTGTTTTGTAGTCCCCAAATTTTGGGATTTTTGCCAAATGATGGGTGAGAATGGTATTTCACCATAGTTTTAATTTTTATTTCAGTTACATGTTAGGTTGAGCGTGTTTTCATAGATTTAAGAGCAATTCTTACTGCATGTGAACATTTTGAAGGTTTTGCTGTTTATTTTTTTATTAACTTTGGTAAATTGTTTCCAGATTGGCTATACCAACCCACAATGTCACTAGTACTATTTGACAATGCCTACTCTTTTGCAGCCTAGAAATAAGAAAAAAACTTTATTAGCACTTTATATTTCCTCTTTATGAATTATTTGTGTATCCTTTGCCATACTGATTCTACTATACCACCTGCTTTTCAATCCTAGGAGTAATTTTCTAAGGCCAGGACTATTGTCCAACTTGTTCCATGGAATATTTTTAAAAAATAAAGAAGTTTGGGTAAATTTAAAGATACATTCTTTACTCTCAGTAATGGTACTTAGTATCCAAAACTCATTCCATGGTATGGAATGCACTAAGTGGGTCAGCGAAGTGCAGCCTATGGGACTGATCAAGGCTAGCACCTGTTTTTATACATAAAATTTTATTGGTACACAGCCATGCTCATTTGGTAATGTATTATTTGTGACTGCTTTTGCATTACAACAGCAGAGTTAAGTGGCTGCAGTAGAGACCACATGTTCCACAAGCCTAAAATATTTACTACCTAACATTTACTGAAAAAGTTTTTTGACCCCTGTACTAAGAGAGCAGGCTATATGTTTGAATACCATCAAGGGACCAAGAAAGGACCATTTTAAAGAGAGGGGGAGGGAGGGAGAAAGCTAGAGAGGAACACAGGTGTGTGAAACATCAATCTACTGCCTCTTTGCTTGCCCCCAACTGGGGACCTGGCCCACAACCCAGGCATGTGCCCTGACTGGGAATTGAGCCAGCAACCCTTGGCTTTGCAGGACACACTGGTCAGGGGATGCTCAGAGTTCTTGTTTGGACAGTTCAGTAGTGTTAGAATTGTACTGACTTTTTATTTAAGAAAAGACATGAGATTTTTTGTTCATTAGTTCAGCCTACAAAAAAATTGACAATCCATGTTGGATGTGATTCAGTTATGTAATTGCATAGTGAGATATGTCATTGTGACTGAAGTAATTTCAGCACATGATATGTAACATGCATGGATTTAAACATATCTTGTCTGATGCATGGAACTATGTGATTGAATAATTTTGGCAAATTAACCTCTTCAAAGCCAATTTTTATCATCCACAAAAGGGATGAAAAACCTAGTGTCCAGCACACAGTAAAGATGAGTGAGCATCCCAACAAAAACTCCTGTTTTATTTCCCTGTGTCATATATTTAAAGAATAATGTGTTTTCCAAGTGTTTTTTCTTTTATTTAATGAATACATACTCTAAACAAAATGCTTAAGTCTCATCAGCTTCTGTGGTTTTGTTAAGGATTGTTTTGGTATATTACATGTATCTTGAAAAACAAACTGTTTTCCGTTGGAAACCACAACATGAAGAGGTAAGAAGTTTAGTTGATTGTCCAAATTCAGAGTGTTGGGTGAGAGAGACTAAGAATTAACTGAGCACTTAAAAATCTGTTTAATTGCAGTGTGGTATACTCAATTGGTAGAAAAACTGGTGAAATAAGAATAAAGTCTACATTAATAATATTGTGCTAATGTTAATTTCTTGGTTTTGACAAGAGTACTTTGGTTATGTAAGATGTTAATATCAGAAAACCTGAGTAATAGGGGGACTTTCTCTACTATCTTTGCAACTTTTCTGTAAATTTAAAATTATTCCAAAATAAGATGTTTGTTAAAATAAAATATTAAGAGCTCACCTTTTTTTGAATGCCTGCTGCGTGTCAGATATTACTTTGTGTATGTTATCTCCTTTCACAGCAACCCTGTGAGAAAGATACTAGTATCACCATTTGTCCAGAGTTCACAGTTAGCATGTGACATGTGGCAAGTTCCAGTTATCAGAGAGATCTATTAAAAATATATTTATTAAGCATCACTGTGTTTCAGTCACGTTACAGAATGTTGAGCAAGATAGAGACATAGTCCCTAACTGTGCTTAGAACCCTCACCAAAAAAAAAAAATGTGTGCTACTACATTAGACTTAAAGGAGTAGAAAAATAACTATTAACTAAATGATTATTCTCTGTTTCCAGAGAACATTAGATGAGGGAGGAAAACTTGACAAGAACGTTAAACAGTGGTGTCCGGTTATGGAGTGGGGAGGATTGTGAAATAGGAGCACAAGGAACAACAGTATCTTATTTCTTTTGTATTCTCAGTGTGTGGCCCATAAGTTGATGCTCAGTGCATGTTGAGTGAATAGCACACATGACTAGTTTTCATTTTGTCTGGAGGTAAGGAAATGGACTATATCACTTCAAAAGGCCCCTCTGAGTTTTGGGATTCTGAGATGCTGTATTAGTATTTCCAGTGTTCCCAGCAATGATACAGAAGAAACTGACTTTCCTATAGAGACAAAAAGTAACAAATGAAAAGTGATAGGCAGGAGTAATAGTAGAGGCTTTCCAACCTTTTGTTGTCTAGATTACTTACGATAAACATCTTTCCCTGGGAAATGTGCTTTATTTTTGTCATGGAAAAGGTTTCTTTTTTCATGAGTTTAGACTATAATCATTAGACTATAAACTTTAATGGGTATTTTATGTAAAAAGAATACATAACATAAACAGAATTTAGATCTTAACAGAAGTTAATTGATTTTATTATATTTGAATTTATGTTGGTAAAGCACATTGTATTTCTGACAGAGTAGTTTTAATTTTGTACTTTGCTTCCTAATAGTTCTCTAACTTCAGTGCCCTAGGACACTGAATTAAAAACGCATGATCACTTAGTTGTAACTGGGCTTGTGTTAATAGATTATTTTCTTTATGGAGGTCTTAATTTTATCTTACATTTACGCATACAGTAAGTACTAATCTTTACATTTGAACTAAGAAGAATATTTTTTATAATGAAGTGGTGGCAGTTTATAAAACAAAAATATGAAAAGTAATCTGTACCTAATAGTGCTGTTTTTAGAATGTATTTTATTATTGGATCTTTAGCATCTGAATTCAAGGAACTGTTTGTTTTTCCTCCCCAAATCTCATTTGGTTGCTATGAACACTGGAGGGAACACTGCTATGATTCTAGAGGGAAAACACAGAAATGGAAAGAAATAAAAATTTGGTAATGCTGTAATAAAGACATTATTGAAGAGTATAATTCTTTTAATTTGTGAAAAGGAAAAAATCTGGGGCAGTATGGAATATTTTAATTTTTCATGATGGTTTTAGAGGAATTTAAATAGAATTGAAGACAAGTAGAGTAAGGATAGTTTTAAATTTTTGTTAGATCACAGTTACTAAGGCCAAATGCTAATGGCAAGTGGAAGTGAATCATTTCTGGTATATCAGAAAATGAGCAATTCTTTTGGATTTATGTATAAAAACAATTGTTATATTTTTAAAAGAGTTTTATTGAGATAAAATCAACACACAGTAAACTGTACATATTTAAAGCATGCAATTTAAGCTTTGACATATATGTATACAAACATATCCATCACCTCCAAACATATCCATCACCTCCATATGGTTCTCATTCCTCTTTGTGTTCTCTCGCTTAGCACCTCCCCTCCCCCATGTTTCCCTAGGCAACCTCTGATATGCTTTTTGTAAGTACAGATTAGCTTGCATATTCTAGAATTTTATGTAAATGGAATCATACAGTATGTACTTTTGTTTTGTCTGGCTTTTTACACTCACCCCAATTATTTTGAGATCTATATGTGTATCAGTAGTTATTTATTTTTATTACAGAAGAATATTCCATTGTACCACAGTTTGTTCATCTATTCACCTGTTGATGGACATTAGGATTGTCCCCTTTTTTGTTTTTTAAATTATAAATAAAGCTGCTAAGAAAACTCCTGTACAAGTCTTCATAGAGATGTATGCGTTCATTTTCTAGGGGTAAATCCCTAGGAATGGAATGGCTAAATCATCAGTTAGGTATATGTTTTGTTTTTTTTTTTAAATGCCAGACTTTTTCCAAAGTGGTTGTATCATTGGTATAAGATGGACCATAGCCAGTCTTTTTAACTTTAGTCATTCTAAAACAGGTGTATAGTAGAATCTCACTGTGGTTTTAATTTGCATTTCCCCGATGATCGGTGATGAACATGCTTTTATGTGCTTATTTGTCATCCTTATATATTCTTTGTTGATATGTCTTCAAAGCTTTTGCCCATTAAAATTTTTGTTTTGTTTTCTTACTGAGTTTTGAGAATTCTTTATATGACTGGGATACAATTACTTTATCATAATATATGATTCACAACTATTTTCTTCTTGTCTGTGGATTGTCTTCATTCTCTTAACAGTGCCTTTTAAATAGTAAAAGCTTTTCTTTCTGAAGTCTAATTTGTCAACTTTTTTTTTAATGGATCAGGCCTTTGGTGTCATATCAAAAAAATATGTGCCTAACAAAAGATCACAAATATTTTCTCCTATTCTTTCTTCTAGAACTTTTATAATTTTAGGTTTTATGTTTAGGTCTGTGATCCATAAGTGAATTATTGTATATGGTGCGAAGCATAGATTGAAGTTCCATTTTATTGCATATGGATCACCAGTTTTTACCCTGCACCAGTTGTTGAAAAGGCTCTCCTTCCTCCACCAAATTGCTTTTGTACCTTGGCCAAAAGTCAGTCATCTCTATATGTGTGGGTCTGTTTCTGTACTCTCTCTTCTGTACCATTGATCTATTTGTCTCTATTCATGCCAATATTATACTGTCTTATTTATTACAGTTTTATTTTTTAAAGATTTTATTTATTTTTAGAGAGAGGGGACAGGAGAGAGAAACAGGGAGAGAAATGTTAATGTGTGGTTACCTCTCAAGTGCCCCCTACTGGGGACCTGAAGGCCCACAACCCAAGCATATGCCCTGACTGGGAATCAAATTTACAACCCCTTGGTTCACAGACCAGTGCTCAGTGCTTGGTTCACAGTCCACTGAGCCACACCAGCCAGGGCTTATTGTAGTTTTATGGTAAGTCTTCAAATAAGGTAATGTTAGTCTTCCAACTTTGTTTTTCTTTTATAAAAAGTATTTTAACTATTCTAGTTCCTTTTTATATCTGTATGAATTTTAGAATCAGCTATCAGTTTCTACCAAAAACAAAACAAACTTGCTAGGTTTGTCATTAGGATTACAGTGAAGCAATATAGTTCAGTTTGGGAACAATTGACATCTTTTTTTTTTTAAGATTTTATTTATGTATTTTAGAGAGATGGGGGAGGGAGGGAGAAAGAGAGGGAGTGAAACATCAATGTATGGTTGCCTCTAGCACACCCCATACTGGGGATATAGCCTGCAACCCAGGCATGTGCCCTGATTGAGAATCAAACCAGTGATGCTTTGGTTCATAGGCCTGTGCTCAATCCACTGAGCTACACCAGCCAGGGCAACAATTGACATCTTTATTGAGTCTTTCAACCTATAAATGTTACAGCTTTCTGTTTGTTCATGCTTTATTTCTTTTCCCTCAGCATTATTTGTTAGTTTTCATGGTACACGTCCTTCACATTTTGTCAGATTTATCCTTAACTATTTTATAATTTATGATGCTATTGTAAATTTTTAAAATTTTAATTTCTGGCCTTGGCTGATGTGGCTCAGTGGATTGAATGCCAGCCTGTGAACTGAAAGGTCATCAGTTTGATTCCTAGTCAGGGCCCATGCCTGGGTTATAGGCAAGATCCCCAGTTGGGGGTGTGGGAGAGGCAACCAATTCGATGTATCTTTCACACATCGATGTTTCTCTCCCCTCTCTATCTCCCTCTCTCTAAAAGTAAATAAATAAAATCTTAAAAAAATAAAATTTTAATTTCTGGTTATTTGTCACTAGTTTATGAAAATATAGTTTTACATACTGGTCTTGTATCCTACAGCTTTATTAAGCTCACTATTCTAGTACCTTTTAATGAGTTTCATAAGAAACATAGATGATCATATATTTTAAATGGTAATAAATAAGGTTTTTATTCTGTTACATTATAGTTTGAAAGTTTATAGTAATTATTTTTCATTTTAAAATATTTTATTTTCTAAAATTTTAAGCATGTAGAAAATAGAATAGTATAATGAACCCCTGTGTACCTGACATTCAGCCTCAACACATAGTCTATTTTTTTTTTGTACTATCTTGCTGGCCTCATAAAATGATTGGGAAGTATTCCTTCTTTCAATGGGATTGATATTTCTTCCTTAAATATTTGGTAGAATTTCATCTATGGTTTTCTTTGTTAGAAGGTTTTAACTACACAGTCAATTTCTTTAGTAGATAGTAATTATTATCTCTTTCTGAGTAAATTTTGATAGTTTCTATCTTTCAAAGGAACTGAACCATTTCATCTATGTTGTTGAATTTATGGGCATAGAGTTGTTCATAATAATCCTTTTTAATCATTTTTATATCTGTGAGTTCTGCAGTGATGACCCCTCTTTCATCTCTGCTTTTGTTAATGTCTTTTCTTGCCCTCTCTTTTTTCCTTTTTTAAAATTTTATTTATTGATCTTAGAGGGAGAGGAAGGGGGAGGAGGGGGGAACATCAATTTGTTGTCTCACTTATTTATGCATTCATTGGTTGATTCTTGTATGTGTTGGTGACCAGGGATTGAATCTACAGTTCTGGTGCATCGGGACAACACTAACCAACTGAGCTACCCAGCCAGGGCTTTTTTTTAAATTTGAATTTATTGAGGTGACTGGCTAGAAGTTTTGTTGATTAAAAGAAAACAGCTCATGATTTTATTGATTTGGTTTTCCACTTCATTGATTTTTGTTTAGTTTTTATTAATGTCTTTTTGGTTTATGTTGGACTTGCTCTTTTTCTAGATTCTTAAGGAGAAAACTCAGATTACAGATTTGATACCTTTCTTTTTTTTCTTAATATAAGCATATAGTGGTATAAATTTCCTTCTAAAGGTAACACTGAATCCCACAGTTTGGGGCTTAACAAAAGGAGCAACCTTTGTGGTGATAGAGAAGAAGGATCCTGATGCAGTCAATACATGCCCCTCCACAGAAACTGCTATTTCTCTTCCCCAGTTCTGCACCATCAGCGAGACTTTTTTAGGATTCTTGTCTTCTTTTCTGTGAGTGCCTGGTGGGATTCCTGAAGATAAGGCTGCAAAAAGTAAGGATTACCCTACATTTGCAGCACACCTCCTTCCCACCCCCCACAGGGGGGTGCTCCACGCTCTCTTACCAGTGCATCCTCAGTCTCCGCCAATTTTCCAACTGTGTGCACGTCTTATCCCTCTCTCACCAAATACCCATGTCTCCTTAGTTTGGGGGTCAGTTGATTATCATCTGACAGCAGCATTCTGATGGATTCTAGAAGAATTGGGAACTTGCTGTTTGTCTGGCTTCTTTGTTGGTGTAAAAAATACTCTTTACAGCTCTCTACATCCCCAAGCCTATAGCTTTATTTTAGAATTCTGCATTTTAGGTAATTAATAGTGTCAGTCCCCTAAGACGAAGTTAATTACCTCTTATTGTGATGTTAGTATTTAGTATATACTTATATTACTGTACTTTTCCCCCTATACTGTGGTTACTCATGAGTATGTCTGTCCTGTATGATCAGTTAGCACATTGCTTGAGACAAGCAAGATCTGTATCTTCTGTATTCCCAGTGCTTCCTGATCAATGGAAAGCATTCCCTACATGCGTATGGAATATAATTAGTACAATTAGATTTTATTTTAATTTTCATAGTACAGTCCTGGTACATTGTAAGATGCTGAGTATTTGTTGATTAATTCACAAGTAGAAGGGCTTCTTCAAATGGTATTTGTTATAGAAATTGAGTTAATGTATGTTTGTCCAAATTTACAGATAGTTAAAAAAGTGATTCATTGAGGTCTTATTTAATCATTCCAATAATTAATAATCTTGCTCTGATTCAAACAGGTGATTTAGTTGTATGAATTAATCATTAGTTCAACAAATATTAATACGGTTGAATCATTTTGTATTCCTCTTGACTTCTTGGGTAATATTATTTACCTGAGAACTTCAGAGCAGTGGGTAATAAATTACTGCATTGCCTATTTTGGGGGTGGAGGGTTGGTTCTAAAATTCAAGTTGAGCTAGTTGCATTGAATAAATGAAATAATATTACCTGAGTAATATTTAGAAAGCTTAAGAATAATTTTTTGTCCTTATGTCTTTAAGTGAACAAATAAGAGATGTTTTTTCAATCTAACTGCTTCTTTTCCAGATCAGATTTTCACCAGTAGCTAAAAAGTTGTTTGTGGTAACTGCAGTGACTACCGTATCTGTAATTTTTCTGGCCCATCACTTTAAAAGACGACGTGGAAAGAAAAAAGGAAAAATATTACCATGGGAACCAGAGCACCTCATACTTGAATACACTAAAAGAGCAGCATCAGATAAAGGTATGTAGAAATAGCTGAATTAGGTCTAGAAAGGAAATTTTATAGGTAAATCACAATTGGAATGCAGTGATTTCAGTAGTTTAGTCTCCAAAATTTCCTTAATATTTAATTTACAAGTGACGCAGATAAATTTTAGAAAATGCAGGTAAGCATACAAAAAAAATTAAAACCAATGGAAACTTGGCTACCCTAGAAATAACTACTGATAATACTTTGGTGTTTCTCTAGCCAATTATATTTCCATTTAAATATCATATTGAGACATAAAATTATATGCAATAGTCTTCTGTATCCATGGTTTTGCTTTCTGCAATTTTAGTTACCTGTGGTCGGCCTTAGAAAACATGAAATGGAAAGATCCAGAAATAAACATAAGTTTTACATTATGTGTCAGTCTGAGTACCGTGATGAAATCTCATGCTGTCCTGATTCATCCAGCCTGGGACAAGAATCATCCCTTTGTCCAGTGTATCCATGCTGTATACACTGCCCACCCATTAATCACTTGGTAGCCATCTCAGTTATCACATTGACTGTCATGGTATCACAGTGCTCGTGTCCAAGTAGCCCTTATTTTACTTAACAATGGCCCCAAAAGTACTAGAGTAATGATGCTGACAATTTGGATATGTCAAAGAGAAATCATAAAGTATTCAATATGTATGTATACATAGGAAAAAACAGTATATGTAGGGTTCAGTACTATTTGTGGTTTCAGGCATCTACTGGGTGTCTTGGAATGCATTCCAGGCAGATAAGGTGGCGGGGGTGGTGGGGTGGGAGGACTATTGTATTATATGCAAGAAAATGATTTATATATTTTAGGTAAAGTTCTGATCATACCTTTTGTAACAATTAAGAATGTCTTTCCAGGTCAATAAATATATCTGTATGCTATAATTTTCATTTTTACTTATTAATTTTTAGTTTTATCAAAAATAATTGACATATGTGCTATCACTTTTAATATGTACTTAGTGTTATATTTGTCCAAATAAATCTTAATTTATTTAACTAGTTCCCTATTGTTCCCTTTAGGATGTTTTTCTTGCTTTGCATATACTTGCCTATTTCCTTAGTATATAAACTTCTAGAAATACTACACCTTTAAAAGATATGTAGTTTTTGTTAGCAGTATAATACATATTGCTAAATTGTTTTAATAAAATTAATTTCTAGCCCTGGCTGGTGTGGCTCACTGGATTGAGTGCCAGCCTGTGAACCAAAAGGTTGCCAGTTTGGTTCTCCGTCAGGTCACATGCCTGGGTTGCAGCCCAGGTCCCTGGTTGGGGGCATATGGGAGGCCACTGATCAATACGTCTCTCCCTCCCTCCCTGCTCTCTAAAAATAAATAAATAAAATCTAAAAGAAAGAAAAATGAAATAAAATTTATTTCTTGAGGATGCTGGATTTCTTATTTTCTTAATTTTGAAATGATTTTTAAATTTAGGATTTAGTGTGTTATATATTTTTGTGATTCATTTGCACAAGAAATAATTAACGAGTGACTATTTTCTACCAAATACAGTGAAAATTATAATAATGACAACCCCTACTAAAATTTTATTAGATCTCAGGTGCAGTGCTAAATGCTATATATTCACTGTGTTATTTGACCTTTATAACAATCCTATAGTCCTATGAATTAGGACTCTAATTTATGTTATTATTCCCATTTTATACATAAAGAAAATTGAGATATGGAAAAGGTAAGTAACTTGTTCAAGTTCATATAACTAATAAATGCCAGCATTTGAATTGAAGAGTGTCTTAGCTGCTGCATTAAGATAAACTAAGACACAATGTCTGCCCTAGATGAATGAACGATAGTTAAGGGAGACAGATGTATGAAAAAATAATCACAATATAATGCAATATGGATAAGGTTTATATATGATTCAGGAAAGGCAGTGCTTATATAGTTAAATTTATAATTTAAAGATTCGTAGTTATCAGTATTTTATACTGATTACAATAGACCACCCTGTAATTAGATGAATATTTTATTATTTATTTCAGAAGCACATTTTAGCAGTGTAAAAACATTGTATAGAGAAGTAGATTTTAATAGTATATGTTTAATAATTTAGACAATTGAATGAAATGTGTTTTAAAATTAGGTTTCTGAATGAATATAACATAATTTTGAAATTTGTCATTGGATCTGTTGATAGTTATAACATTTATATGTTTGTTTGATAGGTTCAAGTTGTTCCAGTAGTAGACAGAATTTGACTTTATCTTTAAGTTCTGTCAAAGACAAAGGATCTCAGTCTTGTAACTATGTTAATGGAGGACTTTTCAGTAAATACTCAGGTTCTGCACAGAGTTTGGCCTCTGTAAGTAAAGAAAAAAGTTTATTATACTTTTAAGTTTGTTTATATACCTATTGTTATCTATTGGTTTAAATGTTATTCAATTATAGATAGCTCTTAATAAGGTAAAAACCTTAAGAAATCTGGTTGAGGAAGTAAAATGATCATTTTGCTAAATATGCAGTCAGTTCGCTTCCAGGGTTTTTGAGTAAGTAATGTGGTCCCATGGGGCCCTCTGAAAATGGTGGTAATATGGAAATGTTGCTTTGAAGCTGAATGCTCTGCAAAAAGCTGGAAGATTCACCCAGACTTCGTACTAGGTCACAAAATTCACTTGATGAGCCTGCTTAGGAAAAAATGTTTGGCTGGCTGAAGCCAAGTATGGAGTTCCTCACTTCTGTGTTTGGAGCATTAATGGAGTATTGATTGATAAGTGAGGAATGAAGTTACTGTTTAAATCTAATATAATTTTGAAATTATTTTTAAAAATACATAGTATATACACTTGCTACTAAATAAAGAAGCAAGAAATGTACAGTGAAAGATGTGTTCATGATGCATTCAATTCCCTTCCTTGAGACAAACACTGACAGTTTCCTATGTTCTTCCAGGGTGTGCATGCCTCTACCAACATGTATGTTCATTTTAAAAAGTAGTTTATACATGTCTAAGATATATTTAGCATGGAAAGAAAACTTGATGTTGAAAGCAGTATGTATTGAAAAGGGAAGTGAGAGGGGATGCATATACTCCAGAAGCTGTGAACAGAGGTTTCCTGTACTGAATGACACTGGGCCCAGGAAGGTGTAAGAGGATTGGTAGTTTACTTTTTCTGTTAGACTCATTACTCTAAGCAGGTTTAATGCTTTCTAGCTAGGTCACCTATTATTTTATATTATAAATGTAGCTAATAAAAGTTAGTGGGGGGAAAAAAAGTAGTTTACAGAGCCCTGGCCTGTGTGGCTCAGTTGGTTGGAGCGTCATCAGTCGAAGGGCTGTGGGTTCGATTCATGGTCAGGGCACATACGTAGGTTGCAGGTCATATCCCTAGATCTGGGTGCATATAATCCCCAGTCCAGGCACATGTGAGAGGCAACCAATTGATGCTTCTCCTTCACATCAGTGTTTCTCTCTGTCCCTTCCTCTCTCCTTCTAAAAAATAGCAATGAAAAAATGTCCTCAGGTAAGGATTAAAACATTTAAAAAAAATAATTTATAGAACACCATATTTTGTTCTGTGCCTTCTATACTTTGTTGAAATATATAGCTGCCCCATTCTTAAGTGCCTAAAAATATAATAATTTTTTAAAGGCTCTTCTGTGTCAGGAACAGCTATCAAAAGCTTGCAGACTTTCAATTCCTCTGTGAAACCGAGCAGGATAATGAAGTATATGGCCATTCTATAATTTGGACTTCTTTTATGTTAGAGAAGTGCCTCTGTTTTAAATTTTCTCAACTGAAAGTTGAAGCTGTTCTTGACAAGGAGGTAGAGAAAGTGAGTTTCATGATAATATTGTGAGTAACAAGTCTTCAGAATGACTTTACTATACTTGCCTCAACTGGCCTAGTGAGTCCATTGCCAGGTCTGTGAACTCAGATTTGTGCCTTAAAAAAAAAAAAAAAACCCTTTATTTATTTTTAGGAGTGGGGAGGGTGAAAGAGAGGTAGAGAAACATCAATGCACAAAATATACATTAATCTGTTGCCTCTCTCGTGCCCCCAGGTGGGGACCTAGTCTGCAACCCAGGTATGTGCCCTGACCAGGAATCAAACCAGCAACCTTTGGTCCACAAGCCAGTGCTTCGTCCACTGAGTCACACCAGCCAGGGCTGATTTGTGCCTTTTGATGATGCCTAAATGAGGGTCATGACAACAGGAGTGGAATGGAGGAAAGAGGGTCTGCAGAATTTGGTAACTGGATCTGACAGGTGTGGGAAGAGAAATTAAAGGTCACTTCTTGTTTTCTGTTTTGAGAAATTATAGGGATTGAAGTATGTACTACTAGTGAATGGGAGGAGGAAGAGTTTTTGTTGTACTTCTTTCATATAATCTGTTTGAGATGCCAGCAGAAGAGCCAAGTGGAGTCACCAAATGGCAGATGGAAATGTGGGTTTAGAGTTCTGAAAAGTGGACAGAACTGGCATTAGAGATTGGAGATCTCTGTTTCTGCACAGAGGTGACTGAAATGATTGCTAGAGAAGGGAAGATGATAGAGGATTTTTAATGTTAGTTATCATATAGTAGAGAATGAACATTGCAATAAATTCTAAAAGGAAAATAAACTAGTGTAAAAAATAATACAAATGGAGCCACTTTAAAATGGAGTCAGAGCTGCCATCCCAGAAGAACTGCCTTGCAAGCCTTATTATACCTCAAACCTTTGGCATGTTAAACCAGGGCAAAATATCCTTTGTACTAGGCCTAAAGCAGCATTACACCCCAAATAACTGTTTGCAAAGATAACAAGAAATCAGATATTATGACTACCAGCCTGATGACTGCCAGACTGAATTAGCATCACTAAGTTAGCTTATCTACACTTACAGAAATGCCTTCCTCATTGAGTAATTGGTCCCTTGCCTTCCTTTCCTGCTTGGAACGCTATTGGTATTTCTGCCTGAGTCAGTGCTGCCTAAATAGCTATTCTTATGGATCTCAAATAAATGCTTCTTGTCTGTCACTTCAGCCTTTTATTTTTAGGTTAACACTAGCTACCTCAAATCAAAGTAGATGTGAATAAAATTTATAAGTAAATACTTAATAAAATAGTAAACTAAAAAATTGCTTGATTTTTGATGGAAGTAACTGATTATGTTCAAAATACTGTTCTACTTGTGTATTTTTGAGCAAATAAAGGCTTAGAATTTTTAGGGTCTTCAGGTAGAAATTACATGGGTTGTTTTATCAGGAATAGGACATATATAAATAATTTATAAATATAAAAGGTCACAAAATACTATTAAAAAAGAGATTTTGAAGTAACTTTTGTCCATCTTAATTTTAGGTCCAGAGTGTCAATTCTTGTCATAGCTGTGCTTGTGGCAATTCTAATTCCTGGGACAAAGCAGATGAAGATGATATTAAACTTGTTAATATTCCTGTGACCACTCCTGAGAACTTGTACTTGATGGGTAGGAGTAACATAATAAAGTTTTAAGATAGACTCAACATTTAATGTAAAACTAAAGAACTAAGAATTATTCTAAGGGAAACAACTATAATTTAAAAATGTGCTTATATCTGTTGAATCTTGTGTATATAACCCAACCTATTGTATTTGATCCTGAGGGTACTATACCAAATTAACACTCGGTATGTTAAAACAGAAATTTATTCTCAGAGTTCTGGAGGCAAGAAGCCTGAAACCTTTACCACTGGGTTAACATCAAGTTGTCATCAAGGCCATGCTCCATATAGAGGATAGGAGAGAATGTGTTTCTTGTGTCTTCCAGCTTCTAGTGGCTTCTAGCTTGTGGTCTCCTGGTTTCAGTTTCTGCCTTTGTCTTTATTTTACCTCCTCTGTATATCACATCTCCCACTGCCTCTCTCTTACAAGTTGTGATTGAATTTCGGGCCCACAAGGTGGTCTAGGATAATCTCCCTGTGATAAGAATCTTAAGTTCATCACATCTTCAAGACCTCTTTTCCTTATAAGATAACATATACAAGTTTCAGAGACTAAGACCTGATACCTTTGGGTGACCATTACACTTACTTAACCTAATCTGTTGACTCTTATCTAATGAATCTACCAGAACCCACTAGCTATCATTTATATTCTTATATCCAGAGAAAATTTTAAATAGAAAGAAGGCCTTTGTTTTATATCTCAGTATTCCTCTTGCCTTGACCATGAGCATGTCTAGAAAGTCTCGACCTCAGAAAAAAAACCAGAGAATGTAACATAGAGTCAGATCAAATACTTTTTCAAATGGGTATCACCGTTCTTCTCCATTCTATTTCAGGCTGTATTCCATTTATTGGAAATGCATACTAATTAAAAAACCAAACCAAAAAACCATGATGCAACCTTGACCAATGAGCAGTAAAGGGGATAATGACTTAAAGAGGGACTGTGTGCATTTGAATGCATTCCCAAAATCTAGAATAGTTGAAGACTTATCATCTTCAGTAGTATCACAGTAGGTACTTCTGCCTATGGGGAAAGGTGTAGGAGTAGTTCTTTTGCAAACCTTTCCAAAGGTCTTCAGAGAATTAAGCTCATGTGCTTCTAGATAACTCTTAACTATGTGTAGTAAACCTATCTCACAGCATGTTGGAACATTAATGAGAAATAGAGCAAAACTAGAGAAGCTGGTAGGAGTTAGAGTATGATAGAATCAGGATTGGTAAGAGCTCTGTGGATCACCTCAGCACCCACCATTGTTTCGATTCCCTGTGCAAGACTGATGACATAAAAAGATTGGTGACATACTAGGATGGCTAAGAAGTTTGTTTAGTTTTTTCCATAAAATAAAAGATACATTTTTTAATTTTCACCAATAACTTTGTTGATTTTGGATATTTTGAATATGTCTGCTATCTCCCACGTGGTACAACATTGAACGTTCTCAATTAATGTCTCAATTTAATTATTATCAACTTCAAATTATCTACCCAACTGTGGAGCATCACACAGGGAGAAATCTCCAGCTGGAAACTTCACAAATCACTTTTGACATGTTCAGTCAGTTACAGCACCTTCTCCACACACTGCACAAATCCTTTTGTTTTTTGTATTTCAGTTGCATTTTCTTGAAATAGTAAAGCATAATATGCCAAAACTGTTGTGTATTTTCTTCCATTTTCAATATTAAAATGGCTATACAAAGATTCACCAGTTTTGCTAAGTTTTTTTCAAGTGAACACTGAGATGACAGCTGTCACAATACAATCTAACAAAATTGTTTCAAATGAAGTTAAAGACAACTAAGTGCTACTAGAGCCATCTTACAGAAAAAACCAAATTAACTTTTTGGCCAATCCAATATGCTTAAATTCTGTTACAAAACTAATGATAATATGATAGTTTGGGCCATGTTCCTCTGTGAGGTAAGAAGCACCTAGTGCTTCCCAAGAGATAGCTCTGCAGTTGGATAATTCTTCCTTATGTTTATCCAAAATAATCAGATGGATAGAGAGTGCGTGGAGTGAAGAAAGGCTGAAGGAATTAGAATTGTATAGTTTGGAGAAATGAGAGTAGAGAGTGATGTACAATAATTGTCTTAAGTGCTTAAATTTCTCAGAAGGAAGATTTAGATGGTGATCCTTTGCTACAAAGAAACAAAGGCCTGAATTGCATTTAAAGAACATTTTATTTTTTTAGAGTTGTAGGTTCTCCAGGTAATTGAAATGATTTTAAAGGTGAGGTATTCTTTTAACTATCATATCTTAAAAACATCTTGACAATGACTTTCCTGGATACTTAAGCAACTTTTAAAGATCTTTTTCTTTTACCTGTTTTGAAAAATTAAGACTTTGAAATACTTTTGTTTTGGTAAGCTTTTTTTTTTAATTTGGAGAAAAAGAGGCACATTTCACCCATTTTCCCATATTGTCAGGAATATAAAATTCCTACTTGAACTATCCCTTCATGAGTTCTTCCTATAATCTTGAAGACTTTTAACTCTGGCCCAGCAATTTTTCCATCCAGATCAGCAAGTTTGGTATGTTACTTGTTTAAGACACCTGTTAGTGGGGAAAAAGGTAGAAGAAACTGTATTCTAGACTTCTTATGCTACTTTATTTCCTCTTAGCTTTACTCTTTCCTTCTGGGAACCTTTATAAACCTCATAGCTTCATATCAACTAGTTTCTTTTATTTACCCATCAGTTTTCTTTTTAACTTAGGGTGTTATTTTGAAAGGTAGTTGTGTGACTATAAAAATAGCTATTATTGTTGCGCTTTTGATAAATTCATGATATTGTTTTAGATAAATTCCAAACATCATATACATTAGAGTTACATTTTTTTTTAAAAATGAAAACATTAGTCATTTCTCTCTGATTTTTGGTTGACTGGAACTATAGGCCTGGAATACATTGGGGAATTAAGGATTCCACTGTCAAATGACATGAACATAAAATTATTCTTTAGTACCAAAACTACAGTCAGACTATTTGCTATTGATGATAACTGTATGAAAAACATTTCAGATGCCAAATGATTTTATTTTGGCATTTGTTTTGCTTATATACAATTGTTCTGTTCTTAATTTTTAGGTATGGAATTGTTTGAAGAGGCATTGCGCCGATGGGAACAAGCTCTAACCTTTCGAAATAGACAGGCTGAAGATGAAGCCTGTAGTTCCATTAAATTGGGTGCAGGAGATGCCATTGCTGAAGAAAGTGTAGATGTAAGGGTGATTTTTTTGAGAGCGGTATTCCTATTTGGAGGAATCAAACTACTTTAATGTTGATTCAGTGTACTTGCTTTCTATGGCATTTAAAAGAACTGTGTTTTCTCCCCTGGGATTATTTGGAACTCTTTCTTATTGGGCTCTTTCTGTTCAATTTTCTGATTTTCTAAGTGTATATACAATTAAGCAGATACGATTTTTCAAGGAATTTTTTAAGGTCTGTTTTGTGCTTTGGGTTTAATTAAGTTCCATTATAGTCACAAAAATCACATAAGAGTTAAAACTTCATTGGTACTCACTGATCATCTAAACTAGTGACTCTTAAATTTGGGCATGCATCAGAATCATCTGAAAGCTTGTGAAAACAGACTCAAGGACCCCACCCTCAGGTTTTTAATTCAGTGGAACGGAGGTGGGTCCTGAGAATTTGCATTTCTAACAAGTTCCTAGATAATATTGATGCTTCTGGTCCAGGGACCTTACTTTAAGAATCCCTGATCTAGTCCAGCTCAGTTTCACAGATAAAGAAACTGACTCCCTGAGAAATGAGATAATTTAGCCAAAGTAACCGCCAGAACCCAGGCCTCCTGACTTTTGTCACAGTACTCTCTGTACCCAGCAGGAGTATTTTTATGTCTTCCACTTTTTCTGCCTTTTATTTAAAAGTGGAAAATGTTTCAAAGTTTAACATTAGTATATAATATTTGCTGTGTGCACTTTTTCTCTCTTTGTAGGATATTATTAGTACTGAATTTATCCATAAACTTGAAGCTCTGCTGCAAAGAGCATACCGTCTCCAAGAGGAGTTTGAAGCTACCCTGGGGGCATCTGATCCTAATTCTCTTGCTAATGATATTGGTAAGATGGATATTTTACATGGTTTTTATTAAATGTGTGCTTTTAAAAATATTCTTGTGATCAGTTGTTTCAGTGTATTAATATGGTTACATATTTTTTATGAAATAGCAAAGAGCAAAACGTGCTTTCTATCATATTGTTTTTTTTCTTTCAGTTTTATTTTTCAAGTGAACTTAATGCTTTAAGTTATAAATTCAAGTGCTTATAATAAGTAGGGTTGTGACATTATTTTAAAATTACATTTTAAGTGAAAGAATTTCAGTCGAAGTCCTACAGAGAAGAAAACAATTAAAAATAATATAAACATAGGACATAGACACACCACCTCAGAAATGTGCATGTAATTCATGGTGTACATTTAAAATATTTTAAGTAATTATATTTCTTGGACCTTATTTTAGTCGCAGGCTTGATTATTTTATTTTATTTTTTTAAGAGAAAGAGGAAGGGAGGGAGAGAGCGAGGGAGAGAAACATTGATGTGAGAGAGAAACATCAATCAGTTGCCTCTTGCATGTGCCCCTAATGGGGACCTGATGTGCAGTTGAGGTATGTCCCTGACTGAGAATTGAACCTGCAATCTTTTTTGGTTTATGGGACGACACTCCAACCAACTGAGCCACACTGATCAGGGCGCAGGCTAGATTTTGATGTAAGTGGTCAGTACGTATGTTATTATATACCATTGCCTTTGTGTCCTATTTCTTTAAAATATTTTATTTATTTATTTAGAGAGGGGAAGGGAGGGAGAAAGAGAGGGAGAGAAACATCAATGTGTGGTTGCCTCTCTCATGGCTCCCATTGGGGACCTGGCCCGCAACCTAGGCATGTACCCTGACTGGGAATCCAGCCGGCGACCTTTTTGGTTTGCAGCCCGTGCTTAATCCACTGAGCTATACCAGCCAGGGCTGTTTCCTATTTTCAATGAAAAAAGAACTTTGAAGAGACTTATTAAGTGAAATCTCCCAAGGAAGAATGATTAAAATTGCTTCCTCAACTTCTGTAAATGCTCCAAAGAATGAAATAAGACAAAATTATGTTACATAGTTTTTGTAAAAATAATTTGAGTCTTTTAATTGAGGAGAATTATTGTTTTCTAGTAAAAAAACCACAAATACTTAAGGAGTGTTAAGTTTTTCCACATTTATTTCTAAACATAAAGTACTGAAAGTAGCTGCATTTTGAGTTGTTTACATGTCTATGTATTTTGAGTTTAGGTAACAGATTTCGTTTGTACGAGATAGGCAAGGTTGGGGAGTGGACATAGAGCTTTCATGCGCTCTCCAGACACACCACGTTCCCAGCACCTGGGTGTGTTCACCAACCTGGAAGTTTCTGCCCCTGTAGTTTATTATTCTTAGAGAAGCTTCATTACATAGGCATGATTCATTAAATCATGGCCATTGGTGTTTAATCTGTAGCCCCACCCGCCCCTCTGGAGTCAGAGATGGAGCTGAAGTTCCAATCTTCTAATCATATGGTAGGCTCCCTTGGCAGCCATTTCCCTTCCTCCAAGAGTCACCTAATTAGCATAAACTCAGGCGTGTTTGAAAGGGGCTTATTATGAATAATGAAAGATGCTCCTGTCACCCTCATCACTCAGGAGATTCCAGGGGTTTTAGGAGCTCTGTGTCGGAAAGCTGATAAATATATATTACTTACTATATTATAACATCACATCTTAAAGTAGATGGAGCCAGAATCAGAGATCTGCAGCATGACACTTTTGAGTGACCTTAGGTCACCAAGGATGATTATTTTTTTAAATGTTTAATTATCAATTACAGTTGATAACAATATTATACTAGATTCACCATGAATTATTAAAACATTTTGTTGTTCAACCATCCATAAATTAAACTGATTTTACTTTCACATTTTCTATCTTGACTATAAAGGTATCATGGGATACTTTACTATATATTATACTAAAATATATGTGTATTTATCTACTTCAGTAGTAACTTAAGAACATGTAAAAATTTTTTTAGAGAGAGGTTAATATCAACTCACATTTTATTTTGCAATACTGCCAATGCTGAGTTGTTTTGCAGGTGGGTATTTGCCCTAAGTATTCACAGCTGGTTTTATGCTTCCTTTCAAAGCATCTTAGTTTTGGAAGACACATGTGTCGGGTTCTATTGACAGTGGTAGAGCTGCAGTCAAACTTATTTCACTTATTGGAATTCAAATATAAACTGTACTTAATTTTACACTTGTACTGTCTATATTAGTTTGCCAAGTTAATGTTGTAGACAAGATTGTAGGAGGACAGTTTAAATCCTCCTCAGCATGATTCTTTTAGTATGTTTAAAATAGTCTTGGCATTTTTTAGATGTGTTCATTATCTAAAAAGTCAGTCGTATCTATTTTCTTTTTAAAAAATAGTGGAGCCAAAAAGCTTCTGAGTTATTAGTTGTAATGAGTTTCTTGGTTACTTTGGTAGGTGAAGTTAGTAACAGTTTGAAAATCATATGATATGATTCTAATGCTGAGTTATGGTGATGGTTGTACAACTCTGTACCTTTATTAAAATTCATTGCGTTTACACTTATAAAAGGGGAATATTATGGTATGTATATTATAATTTAATAAAGCTGTTAAAACAAAAAATAAAAAGGTAATGTTTTCTACCAGAAAAAAAAAGGCTGTTAAAAATGGAGTATGATTCTATTGAGCTAATCTTAAGTAATTGAAGTTTTGTGGGTTTGAAACAGGGCAAAAGAGTACTTTATGCTAAAAATTTTAAATAATGCAAATTCCCAGAATTAAAAAAAATCTCATCAAGAATCACACAGTTTCAGAGTTCATTAACTCTGGCCTAGGAATTATTAACCATGTTTGCTCTAGGTGGTACCACTTTAGCTGGTAACCAGAAATACTGAGCATCGTTTGTCAGTATCCTGTGAACTCTACTATTATTTACATGCATGGGAACTTCTGCAAGTGGTTTTGGTGCTTATTTTGTTGTTATTTTCAGTTTTCTTGTTAAATTTAGGATCTTCTGGCATCCTGGCTCTAAAATCACAACCACTCTAATGCACTCCTAAGCGAAGCTATCATCTGTGTTAAAGTAGGAAATAGTTTTGATATTTGGGAAGTTAAGTGATAGTGATACAAATACTTTACCACAAATACATTATGCTTTTAAAGCATTCTTAAAAACATATTTTATTATAGTCATTTGTTGTGCTGAACTAGCCTTGAAAAAGAAATACAATATAATACTTGTGATGTTCTTCAACTTCCCTTTACATTTATTCCTATAGAAAAAAAGATTTGGAAAAGGTAGGGTTCGAATTGTGTTATAAGACATAAATCCCTTGCATAAGATGTAACCATCCTGTATTCAAGAATTCATCTTTTGTCATTTTCTGTACTGATATTTCCTTAACCATTCTAATTAGTGAATAATCATTATTGGATATATTTCTGTATTTGGTCTTACATGCCAAAAGTTTGCTCCTGGCTTAAATAATAATTATTTATTGTGTTTATCTTATCATAAAGAGAAATGAAGATTTGAATTAGTTCTCTAATAATAAAAATTTTTTTCTTCTTAAGCGACTGTTCAGTGTTAAATGGGAGGTGCTGAAATCAGTAGAGGGCAGCACATTTTATCTATAATACATGTTAAATGCCTATGACTCATAAATGCCATTCTGGGCTGCTCCAAGCATTGGAAGTTACCGTATTTTACCATGTATAATGCACACATTTTTGCCCAAATTTTTGAGGGGAAAAAAGGGTGTTCATTATACATGGGCATAATGATTACATACCATAGGTATAATAATAGGTATAATAATCCTGTGCGTGATGTGCACAAAAATGTGGGTGCATGTTATACACAGGAGCACATTATACTTGGCAAATACGGTAAATTTAGGTCACCACTCTTTTTCTGGCATGTTTTGTATACACCTGCTACTGTAACTCAGAGTAAGACAGAGAGTGGCAGTTATGCAGAGACTTGACATGTCGTTGGTGTAAATTTCCATTAGTGTGCAAGCTCTTGCAGCTAACAACATCTAGGAGTGTTATGCTTATTTGTAGTTTCTGTTTTTCAAGGAAGTGTTAAATTGCCATTGTTAATTTATGATTTTGTTATTGTAATTTTTGAAGTCTCAACCAAAAAACTCAGATATGATTTGAATTATAGACAGTATGTTTAGTAGTTAAGAATGTGGGCTTCAGAATGAAAAAAAAAAAAAAAACATGGATTCAGGTCCTGGTTCTACCACTCTTACCAGCTATGAAACCTAAGCAAGCCTTGACCTTTCTTAGACTTGCCTTATTTAGCTATAAGATGCAGGACTGTATTAGGACCAACTATATAGAATTGTGAAGATTAAAGGAGATAACCTGTGAATCATATTTTAGAATAGACACGTGGTAAGCACTTGTTCTCTATTTATATTGTAGTTGTATTCTAGAATTTTTGCGAGGCCTGTTCTAATATTTTAAATTGCATGGTTGTAGGTAGATGGATGTCACATGTTCATAACTTGTTTTACAGTGATATTATTGTCATATTCTCTAGACAACATTCATTTTTTCTGTGAATTTTAAAATTTTTTCTCACAGTAATATAAATTTGCATTTTCTGAAACAAGGTGTTTAAGCCATGTGTAACATTATTTATGGTATTCAAGAGAGTAAATAGGATACTTTTATAAATCCGCTTTTTCCGTGTTAGAAAAGAAAATTCATCTGAAGGACAGACACTTTGCAGAACTGGTTTTTCTAGATGTAGCTAAGGTTATTGGCTTTCCTTAATCCCTGACTTTGCCATACGGACAGGAGGAAAACAAAAAATGTTAACAGGTATACTCCTTCTTGCCAGCACATCCAGTTCTTTAGCAAATTCTGTTGATTCCACCTCCATAATATAGTTCTCATTCATTCTCTTTCCTCTTCAACCTCATTATGTTTTGCTTGTGTTTAATGACCTCCTAATTGGGCGCCTGCCTCCATTCTCACTCTCCACTGGTGAGTTACTTTCTTGATACAGAGCTCTCATTTTAACATTGCCAGGTTCTCAGACCACTCTCCTAACCTATTTGTGTTACTTTGTCCTATATAAGCCAGCCAGTCTAAGTAAGATCTTTTCCAAAATGAAATTATTCTCTGAGATTTTAGTTGTATTATCAACTTCAGATTTTTAATAAATTTTTCTTAGTTTTCTTTTTTGCATTCTTCTGCCATTGCTGTTTCATTGAGTAATTCAACATGCTTTGAACCATTTTTCTGTTTATAGAACACAACTCTCTTCAAAGTTACTTCCTCTCTGCATTCTTCTTAGCTTTGCAAGCCAGACGGAAACTCTAATACCTTTCTCTGTTCCATAATAATGGAATTTTTTTTGTCTTATGGGTACCATTTAAAGATTCATCAGACTCTCTGGGTTCTGAATAAATTGAGAACACAAAAAGAGCCAGGTGTTGATTATAAAATAGTATTAACTTCATTTCGATTTTTTTTTTTTTTTTTGCTAATGGCTGTATTGGACAATGTGTGCAGACTTTCTATGCTTCCTCACTTGTTATCAGAAAAATTCTTTGGAGCCCCAGCTGGTGTGGCTCAGTGGATTGAGTGCTGGACTGTAAACCTAAAGGTTACTGGTTCAATTCCCAGTCAGGGCACATGCCTGGGTTGCGGGCCAGGTCCCCAGTTGGGTATATGTGAGAGGCAACTGATAGATGTATTTCTTGCACATTGATGTTTCTCTCCCTCGCTTCTCCCTTGCTTTCCCTCTCTCTGAAAATAAAGAAATAAAATCTTTTAAAAAATTCTTTGGAGACTTCCAGCCAAGATGGAGGCATAGGTAGACACACTGTGCCTCCTTGCACAACCAAGATAGGGACAACAGCAATTTAGAAACAGAATAATAACCAAAACTGACAGAAAATTGAACTGTATGGAAGTTGGACAACCAAGGAGTTAAAATAGACCTGTTCATCCAGACTGGTAGGAGGGGCGGAGTCAGGCAGCCGGGCACAGGTCGCTGTACAGAGAGCAGAGAGCATTGGGACCGGGCGTGTAAGGCATCCCGGGCGTGCAAGACCGCAGTGGGCGGACCCTGAGCTCACAAGCAGCAGCTGGCAGACCCCTGTCAAGGGGTGGCTACTAGCAGACTCAGCGAGGCGGTGATTGTGAAGCAAGGCACTGCACGCAACCCAGGATCCCAGCGCTGAGAAATAGAGCCTTCGGGCGCTGATTGAAAACACCTGTGGGGGTTGAGGCTCAGGGAGAGACTCCCAGCCTCACAGGAGAGGTCCTTGGAAAGTCCCACGGGGTGCACAAGCCCACCCACACGGGAATTGGTACCAGAGGGGCCCAGTTGGCTTGGGGGAAGCGGCAGAAGTGTCTGAGGTCTGACAGAGAGCGGAGCAAGTGCCATTGTTCCCTCTCAGACCTTGCCCCCACACACAACGTCACAACCCAGCGACTGGGGTGCCCTGCCCTGGTGAACACCTAAGGCTCCGCCCCTCAAAAGGTAACAGGTGCGACCAGACCGCCCCCCCCCAAAATGACTCAAACAGAACAAACCAAAGCCCCACAGCCAATACTTTTAAGTGACCGAGAGATAGCCAACCAACCTATCAGATGCACAGTTCAAGCACTGTTGATCAGGATGCTCACAGAATTGGTTGATTTTGGTCACAAATTAGATGAAAAAATGAAGGCTACAATAAGTGAAATGAAGAAAAATGCACAGGGAACCAACAGTGATGGAATGAAAGATGGGTCTCACATCAATGCAGTGGACCAGAAGGAAGAAAAAAACATACACCCATAAAAGAATGAAGAAGTAAGAATTTAAAGAAATGAGGAGAGGCTTAGGAACCTCCAGGACATCTTTAAACAATCCAACATCTGAATTATAGGGGTACCAGAAGGAGAAAAGGAAGAACAAGTGGAAAACTTATTTGAACAAATAATAAAGGAGAAGTTCCCCAATCTGGCAAAGGAAATAGACTTCCAGGAAGTCCAGGAAGCTCAGAGAGTCCAAAAGAATTTGGACCCAAGGAGGAATTCAGCAAGACACATCATAATTACATTAGCTGAGGTAAAAATGAAGGAGAGAATCCTAGAAGCAGCAAGAGATAAGGGGACAGTAACCTACAAAGGAGTTCCCATCAGACTGTCAGCTGATTTCTCAAAACAGACCTTGCAGGTGAGAAGGAGCTGGAAAGAAGTATTCCAAGTAAAGAAAGACAAGGACCTACAACCCAGATTGCTCTATCCAGCAAAGCTTTCATTTAGAATGG
>CM052542.1:52421139-52442224 GCA_028533065.1 Trachops cirrhosus
TTAGCAACAGGGGAGTGGGAGCAGGAGAGAGGAGGAAAAGGTACAGAGAATAAGTAGCATAGATGGTAGGTAGAAAATAGACAAGGGGAGGGCAAGAATAGTATGGGAAATGTAGAAGCTAAAGAACTTATGACACATGGACATGAACTAGAGGGGGTAATGTGGGTGGGAGAGGGTGTGCAGGGTGGAGGGGAATGAAGGGGGGGTAATGGGACAGCTAATAGCATCAATAAAATATATTTTAAAAATAAAAAATTTAAAAAATTCTTTGGAGAAGAGGTGAGAGTGCAGAGCCAACTCCTAATACACTTACCCCACTCACTGCAGAAGAATTCTCTGCCTGCCTTATAATCCCTGCCAGCATTTGTCCAGTTCAGGACAGGGAGATCCAGCACAAAAGTTACAGGTTTGCAGACCTAGCTAGACCTTTCTCTAGAAGATGTATGTGTGTGTGTGTGATGGAGGGAGAAAGAGAGAGGGTGGAGGGAGAGAGAGAGAGGGAGAGAGAGAGAGGGAGGGAGGGAGAGGAAGGGAAGGGAAGGGAAGGGAAGAGGGCACTAGCTAGTGCACATCAAGAATCAGGTAGTAAACAGTGATTCTATCATTTTATTTCTGCCCGATGAGTACTCAGGCTCTCAGTATTAGCTAACTTACTCTTCCCACAGGGAGGAGCAAATGAAAAGGTGAAGGGAGCAACTTTAAGTGTTAAACCACCATAGTTTCTTCCTGGAGTGGAAGTCTGATATGAAATACGAAGTTGTGGGAGGTTTAATAGTTTCCTCAATAGCATTGGCTACTTTTGACAGCACATTATAATTACATACATACCCAGTCCCTTATATTAGACCTTAAATACCTTGTGGGAAGATGGAATATTTAATTACATTCTTTTCAATGCCTGATACTTGTGGCTACACTGTAGTGGATGTTGATTAGGTCTGTGGGTCTCAACCAGTCCGAGTCATCTTTGTTAGCTTTTCAACAACATGGTTTCCTAGGCTTTGCTCCAAATCTACTGAATTTGAAATTTTGGGATTGGGATTGTGAAATACATTTGTATTTCATGATTAATCAGGTGATTCTCATGTGCATTTCTGGTTAAGAGGCCTTCAAGTAATATATGGATGATAGATGTATGGATAGATAGGTGAATTGATAAGATAGATGACATTAAGATTTTCTGCAATACGTTTAAGTAAATTGGTATTATTATTTTAGTATGTTATTGAATATAGAACTTTATTTTTAGTTAAGTGGAAATTTAATCAAAACTAATTTATTTAAAGGATATGAGAAAGACCCTGGCCAGATCACTCAGGTGGATGGAGCATTGTCCTGATATGCCAGGATTGTGGGTTCAATGCCTGGTCACAGCATATACAGGAGTCAACCAGTGAATGAATAAATAAGTTGAAAACAAATTGCTATTTCTCTTTCTCTCCCCCTCCCTCTCCCTTCCTCTCGCTCTAAAATCAATCAATAAAAATTAAAAGATTTAAAGGATATGAGGAAAATATAATGTATGATTCATAACTTTTCATTTTACCCTTAAATATATAGGTAAAGCATTGCTATCCATAAGTCTATTTCTCTATATAAAAAATTGCAGAAATTTCTGGTACTTTATTCCTTTTCCTCTCTATAGAGGATTCTCAAGCCTCTATAGCTGTAAGGTTTGTTGTTGTTATTCGTTTTAAGTTCCCATGTCTTTTTCTTCTCTACAAAATGAAAGACCAAGCATAAAAAGTGTAGAGAATATTTTTAAAGTTTTATCAAATACTAACATTTTGCCACACGAGCTTCAGATTGTTAAAATAATGAACTATAGGATTGCAGATATAGTTGAAGTGACCTATGAAACTTTTCCTGATTATGTTTCTCTCTTTTTCCAGAGTTACTTATTTGGTGTTATCATAAGCCTGTACCTACACTTACATACATCATGTCCCAGTGACCATGCTTGCATGTGTCTCTGTGCACATTTACAGGCATTCCTCTAGGAAAGTTTTTTAAACCTGTGGTTATGACCTATTATTGGTCATGAAATCAATTTAGTGGGTTACAGCCAACATTCCAGAAAATACATTGTATATATATGTACACATATTTGTGAGTGCATTATGTATGCACATACACATACCACATGCATACCTGTACAATACATGCACACATATGTTTGTGTATATATAGTAGTTTTATGAAACTTGTTATAAAACTTCTGTTTTGTTTATACTCATATATTTTTGTCTACTGGGTTTCAAAATGCATTTGTTACTTTAGATCATGGACAAACAAGAATGATAACCATTGCTATAGATATGAAATTGAGGGATAATCAATTATGCTTGTCCTTAGTTTTAGCAGATAGCACCAAATCACTCTCTAAATTATTTGTACCAATTTAATCTTCTGCCAGCAGTGTGTAAGAGTTCCTTCTTCTATCCTCATTCTGTTTAATGTCTCTCTGGTTGTACCAAGATTTTTAATTTTAATGTTACCACATTTATCAATCTTTCCTTTATGGCTTACATTTTTGTGTATTGTTTAGAAGATACAAAGAGAATTCCTTTGTATTTTCTTTAGAAAGTTTTGCTTTTCCTGTTTAGGTTTTTAATCTACCAGGAGCTGTTTTTTTAAATGTATATTATTACTGTTTTTTGACATGTGGATTACTAGTTGCCCCACACCATTCATTGGGTAACGTATCCTGTTCTCACTGATTTGAAATGCCCCTGTCATCTGTCAGGTTGTCTTATATGTGCATCTTTAGCCTGTCTGTTCCTGCACTGGCTTCAGTGTCTTAGTTCCTGTAGTTTTATGAGCCTTGCCATTGGCAGGGTGAGCCCATTCACTGTGCTCCTTTTTAAGCATTGCCTTGGCTCTTCTTTGCCCTTGCTTTTCTGTGTGAAATGTATGACAGCTTGCCAAGTTTCATGAAGACCCCTCTTGAGATTTTGATTATTACATTACATTTATAGTTCAGTCTGTGGGAGAATTTAGATTTTTATAACATTAATGTTTTAATCTGGCAACATGGTATGGTTCTTCATTTACTTAAATCTTTTATATCTTTCATAATGTTTTAAATTTTTCTCCATGGAGGTCTTACATATCTTTATTCCAAGGTCCCTTATAGTTTTGTTGTCATGGTATCTATCTTTATAAAATTTACATTTTTTAAGTTTTTGTTGCTAGTATCTAGAATGTTGATATTTAAATTTGAATATTATCACCAACCCTTCTGAATGCTTATTAGTTCTGCAACCAGGAGTTTGTCATAGGTTATTTTGTAATTTTTATCTAGACCACATATTTGCAGATGTTAACATGTTTATTTTTTATTTCTTTTCCAAACCTTATGCCGCTCCCTGCCATCACACTGTGTGCCTTACATGTGATAAACTAAGGGCTAAAACCCTTTCGGAAAGTTACTTCTGGTCTGACTGGACAATCAAAACTTACTTTTTTAAAGCAGTCAGAAAGCAATATGTTAGTATATACCTCATAAGACTCAGAGCCTAAGCTCCCTCCAAAAAGTAGAAGATCCTTCTTTCAATTTTTCCTTCCCATATCCATTCTTTCCCATACTTCCTAGTTGAAGTGCCCTCAGCCTGTTTAAGAGCCTAAGAACTTAAAAGTAACAGATCTTGTTTGGGACATGTGGTTAATCTGATTATCTGCTGCAGTGTTTTACTGAAATATCTTAATACCTGTGACTTCTTATAATTCATATGGAGATTCATATATCATGGGTATCAGGTAAAAAGAAGATTTTCTGTATGATTATATTATTTCTCATTTTAAGTAAATTTGTAAACTTTGGAAAAGTGGCTATTAATGAGTGGTAGATTCACAAATGTTTGTTTTAGTATTTTGATTAAAAAGACACATCCATGGTAAATATGTAATTTTTGTACATACCAAGTATTACACAATAAAAAGTATATTTGTCTTTCATATTAAATAGAAATTTGTGAATTATTTTGGTAAAAATTAAACTTTAGTAAGTGAGGGATTGGTAGGAAATGGATTAAAACCTAACATCAAGGAATGATTTGTACTCCAGTAGATTTCTGTTATCATTATATCATACAGGATATGTATAATTACATGGTTTGGTATTTTACTTCAATATTAGTACATTCAGAAATTAACATTATTCTTTACTCACTTTGGTTAGGCTATTAGGGCAGGATCAAATTGTTTAATTTAATACAAATGTAAAAATAGACCTGATTAACGACAAAGCTTGCTCACAGTTTCTTGGGAACATCATTTAATTGTTATGGTTTATACAAATAAAGTTCAGTTTTGTTAATCTGCACTTTCATTAGGTTTCTTCTAAAATTAATTGGGTTTCATAGTTTGTATGCTTATATTTTCTATAAAGAGTAGTATGTCTTTACAACAGCCATATTACCAGGAAATGTCTTAAGGCATAACTTTATAAATGTTGTTTTTCTGGCTGCAGCAAAGAACTTTGAGATTCTTTCATACTGATGTGTAGAAACAAATTTAGCCCTTAAAAACAAACTAGGAATTTTTGTAGTTCAACAACATTGCCTTGCATATTTAAGATATGTATTTAGGCCTCTTTATAATCTATTTTTTAACAGAATGAACTCATAGACTGTTCTGGATTATTTAGCAAACATTCGATTGTCTACTGTATGTCAAACATGGCATAAGACACTGGAGACAAGGATGAAGATGTCACCCTTGTTTGTAGGTGACTCAGCAGTTTTGGAGATAGGCATTAAAAAATTTCATAGCTCAGTGGAGTAAGTGCTGTAATAATGTGTTTAGAAAGTGCTATGGAAACACCAAACAAAAGCAATGATTATTCAGGGGGTGCTCAGGGAAGCCTTCACAAGTGTGATGTTTGAATAATGAAGGTCCATCAGGAAGACCATTGAGAAAACGCCATTCCAAGCCGAGGGAACTATCGTATGAAGGTATATGATAGAGCCTGTTTGGGGAACTATAAGTCATTTGTTATGTCTCGGGAACACAATGTATATAGGAAAGTAGTGGGAAAGAAATTGAGAAAGATGGACAAGAAATAAATCATGAAGGTCCTTGTTTTGTACCTTTGGGCAAAAGGGAACCACTGAGAAGTATAAGAAGTCTATCAAATTTATGTGTTATCAGGAGATTGTGGATGCGTTGCCCAGTGAAATTTAAATATTTTATCCATCCTTCTTTCTGCTTTTTTATGAAGAGGATTTCATTGAGATAGTGAGAAATCTTCTAAGGGAAAATTAAAGACTTTTATAGCCTCGTACTGATGCCACAAATTCTCTGGCAGAGAATAGGAAAAGCTGTAAAATGGGACCTCCTGACCACGAGAGACATTATTCTTCTTTTTTGGTAAGCATCCAGATAGAACATGTAGCAATATTGAAAGAGCTTGGCAGCAAGAGCAAATACCTCAACCTATCATCTTGAGTCAGATGTCAGACAGCCCAGAGTTTTTGCTCTAAGACCCTGTCCTTTGCCTTTTGTGCACAATCACTGTGGCCAGAGGATAAACTCTCTGAGGGTTTATTTTTAGGGAGTGACATGAATTACAGGCTTAACTTGTGTACTCAGACCTCTAAATATACAGAGTGCAATTGTAGAACATATGAGAAATTTGGCCTAGTAATTTTCTCCCATGCATTAAGGCTTATAATTATAATTTCAAAGTATTTAATAATACTACAAAGTGAGGTCTAATTGGTATTACATGCAAGTCAAAATAGGTTCAGAGATGAAAGCAGTAGGAAAATTGCTGGGGTGTCAGAAACAAGGGAAAAGCCTGCTGCTTGCCTTTGCCTCTTTTGTATTTAAGTTACATCTTACCAGCTTGGATTTCTAAGTCCAGGACCTTCACTCACCCATACAAGGCCTTTGTGTGATTTGGAAAAAGACCCATGTAGCCCCTCAGGAATGGCATGTTTGTGATAAGAAAAAAGGTTCAAGGTTCACTTTCCAAGAAAATGCAGGCCCAGGATATGGGCTGGATTTCTGCGGCCACTTGTCACATTGGCTAGGGACCTTTGTGTAGTGTACAGAGTGACCAGCTGTTCTGAGTAGCCCTGTCAAAGTCTCTATAACTGCCGACCTAACCTTGATTACTTTTTGCTATAATTTGGGTTATCCAGTCACTTCTTTTATCATCTGAAAAAAAAGGTAGTAAATGCTTTTAGTTCTTTCTCTTTCCTTCCATTGCTCATTTTGCATTGGCAGCTGTATTTCCCAGTTAAGAATCATAGTTATGTTGGCCAATCGTGGCATATATGAACTTGTGATAAATAGGGAAAGCCAGTTGTGACAAATTATCGAAAGTGCTTTTTGGGTAGGGCCATAGTAGCAGGCCATTATTGTATATGTATGATTTTACATGGGCAAAGTTGTGTAAGTAATAACACATCAAGAACTGATCGATTTTCTTTCTTTTGTTTCAGTTGATTTCATTGTTTTTTTCAATATTAAGGTACATTGAGAGGAAAATCAAGAAAATATATCTTAGGTCTTTTACTTTCTGAAAGTTCTGTTGTTTCTTATTTTTATATTCAACTTTTTTTGTCTCTCAGACTATACTGTAGCATTTTAAAACAAATCAGAATTTAAAAAAATATCCACAGTATAGGTGTGACAGATAGTCATATAAGATACACAAAACGCAGCAACAGTTTTCTAGATTTCTTAATTATTTTAACTGATTACAGCAGACTCTGTTTGGAAAATAGCTTATCTTGTGGGCAGCAGGAACTTTTCCATTTTTAATAAAATCATACAAAAGACAAGGTTCCAAATCACATTTAAGTTGCTAAAAATCATCTGGAGAATAGCTGCTGACATAGAAGTCAGATGATACTGAGACATTTGGCAGGCTTCCTCTTCTTGCTGGTGTTACAAAACCCACAGTGGACAGCCTAGATTTTAAAAGAGGAGTGGCATCTTTGGAATCTCCACTAGAATCTGCTGAGGTTAAAATAGACCTGATGTCTTCTGAGTGACAGAAAATAGAATGTGCCTAGTGATGGCAAAATGAAGCATGCAAAAAACCTGCTTGCATTGATTTAAAAAAAATAGATCTAGGCCCGAAGTTCCAATTCCAGGGCCAAAGTGTCTCCTAGTTGTTTTTTTTTTCTTTTTCCTTTTTTAACTTTCAAGCAAATTCTGCTTTGGAAAAAGTCTAAGTAGTATGTGAATTAGGAGACTGTGAAAAGGAGGAGGGTGGCTTGAATCCAGTCAGATTTTTGGCCTAAAATATGTAACTATTTAGTTAAAAGTACTCCTACTCTCAGTGTTCTTCTAAGGAAAAACATAGTTTATGTCTATGCATGAATGTTTTAAAGGTTCTGGGTGGCTGACACAGGTAAGTGTTTTTTAAGAATTTTAGGCTTACTTTTTAAAAAGGTTCGAGTTAAAAAAGCAACTCCACCAAGTGCCAATGTGGTAACTTATGGCACATTTTTTATATTTAATCGCACACGTATGAGGAAAGCTTTTTTTTGGTAATTGAATGCTAATGATAGGTCCTTAAGGGGCTTAAGCTGCATATTTTAGGTTTAGAAGATAGTATCATAAGTTCAATTAATTCAGGTCTGGGTATTAGAAACAAGAATTTTAACAGGGCTCTGAAAACAAGCCATATAACAGGCAAAATGACCTAGAGGAAATATATGAGAGGCTTTTTAAGTTAGGATTTCCATGTTTTGGAGATGGTCAGTTTATAATAACAAGTTTTATTTAGTTTATATGAATAGTTATTTAAGTATTTACATGCTCTATTGGGAACTGTAAAAACCATCAGAAAAAAAAAATGAAAGAAAAATAAATAGAATCTGAGAAAGTTCATCCATTTAAGTTGTGTCAGTCCAGCTGGACAGACGGGCTGTGTAATCAGGCAACAGTTAAATAAAAATTCAGATAGTATATTCAATGGTACATGCTTATCATTCACATAATAATATGAGTAGCTAACATGTATCGAATGCTTACTTTACATATAACTTGTTTAATCCTCACACAACTATATGAGGTAGATTTTCCCCCACATTTTATAAACAAGAACACTGAGGAACTAAGAAGATAAAAAATGTGCCCAAGGGTTACGCAGCTAATAAGTAGCAGAGTCAGAATTTGAATCTAACCGTATGACTCCAGACCTATGATTTTAACACTTTTGCTGTACTTCCTTACATGGAAGAAAAAAATAAAGCTAATTTTTGGAGGAAACTTACAGGGGATAGTACTTGAGCTGCAAATTATAAAGCAATATGTCTTCCTGGGTAGCGTGGGGCAAAGGATCAGAAGTGGGTAAATTTGTATTTTGGAGAAGATTCAGGAGGAACCAAAAGCTTGAGTGAAGAATTCACATGGCGATAATAATACTAGGAAAAAATTATTTAGCACTTACCATGTTAGCAAGGACAGTGCCTCCATAAATCTGTGATTTAATCCTCGCGATAACTCTGTGAAATCAATATGGTTATCCCCAGTTTACCCACATAGTGAACAGTAAAGCTAGGATTGGAATCCGAATGCTTGCTGGTTGACACCAGAGTCCAAGCTTTTAACCATTACAGTGCTCTATAGCAAGTGGGAGTATAGTAAGTGTACTCAGCTAAAGCTGAGGGCTCTTTTAGTAATTAATAGAAAACACGGTTAGATAGGTAGAGTGGACAGAGATTATAGAAAGCTTTGAAAACCAGACAAGGAGCCCTTGAAGATTTTGATTAGGAAATGGCCTTTTTGTTCTAGGTACAATAAAACATTCTTGTACATAATTAGACTAGTTTAACAGTTACAGATATTAAATGAAATAAATAGCCCATCAAAGCACTTAGCAGAATGCCTTGGGCACATAGTAGTCACTCAAAAAATATGAGTTGAATCTGAATCCTCTAAAGAATTTGTAAGCTCTTTGCCCTGAAGATAAGATATGAGCGAGGAGTGCTCTAATAGTGCTGTCTAATAGAAATACGAGTGAATGTGAACCACCAGCGTAACCTTAAATTTTCTAGTAGTCACATGAAAAGCTAAAATGAAAGTAGTGAAATTAACTTTAAAAATATATCTTCTTAAGCCCAGTATTTATTAATATTTTATGTATTTTGATACTAAGTTTTCAAAACCC
Organism: Trachops cirrhosus; assembly: GCA_028533065.1. Taxonomy (NCBI): domain Eukaryota; kingdom Metazoa; phylum Chordata; class Mammalia; order Chiroptera; family Phyllostomidae; genus Trachops; species Trachops cirrhosus. The sequence continues at coordinate 52,430,270 of CM052542.1, forward strand.
ATTGTATATTTTACACTTACAGCACCTCTCAGTTCTGACTAGCCACATTTCATGTGCTTGGTACACACATGGGCTAGCAGCTCCCATACTGGACACCACAACTCCATAATTTCATAGCATGGGACCTGGTGTCAGCTGACCTGGGTTTGAATCTTGCCATTCCATTCCTTAACTGTGTGAGTATGGACCAGTTACTTCACCTTTCTGTACCTTAGCCTCTTGATATATAAAATGAAAAAGAATAATATTACCTACTGCAAAGGATTACTGTGAGAGTTATGAAATAATATAAAACATATTACTTTGTTTCTGGCAAGTAGTAAGTGCAAAGTAAATGATTATTAATTTCATCACATTTTTATTATTATTAAATAGCCAGCATCTCTTATTTTCCATCTTTTTGCAGTCTTCTTACTGCAAATAATTGATTCTCCTCACCCAAACATTCCCATTTAAAATTCCAAATCAATCACTAAATAGCAAAAAAAAGATTGATGAGTTAGGAGATAAAAGGTTGTGAGTGGTATATGTGTGGCATTAGACTTCGCTACTACTACTGGTATTCCTTTATAGGGTACAGATAAATTATTTTCACTGTGCTCTTATATTTAACAGACTGGTCAGATCTTTTCACTTTTAACCTAGCATCATTATAGACACTTCATCTTCTAGGGTGTGAAATTCATGTCTAGTAATGTTTTACTGTCAGCATTGAAATACAGAAAGTATTTCATGGTCTTTTCTGCTTTTACCCATTTGTGGCCAAAATATATAGATTTATTGTTTTCTTTCCTTCTAAACCCTCAGAGGAAAATGCACAAAACAAAAAATACAGTAATTTATCACGCCCTGTTGTGTAACTATTATGTAGATCAAAAAATAAAACATTGCCAAATTCCTAAAAGATCCCCTTGTACCCTCTGGCAGTCAATAGCTCTTCCACTTACCCACCAAATTAACCACTGTTCTGTTGCTAGTGCTGTTTACTTGCTGGTTTTTCTTTATAGTTTTACCAACTTAGTAATCAAGTTAGTACAGTTTTGTCTGTTTTTGAATTTTAATATGAATGAAATCATACATATAATTCTTCACTCAACATATTGTGAAATTCATCCACATTCTTGCATGTAGTAGCAATTCATTCACTTTTATTGTTGTGTGGTATTTCCCTATATGAATGTACCACAGTTTGTGTATTCTGTGGTGATGGACATTGGTTTTTCTCCATTTTGGAGCTATTATAAATGCTGTTATGAACATTGTTACGCACATAAGCATGCGTTTCTGTAAAAAACACCCAAAGATAGAATTGCTAGGTCATATGGAAGGCAGTCTTGAAGTTTAATAGATAATGTCAGTATTTCCACCATGGTTCTTCCAGTTGACATTGCTACCAGTGGCATGTGAGAATTTCCATTGCTGTACATCCTTAACAACAAAAATGACCATTTTTTCCCAGTTCGGTAATTCTAGTAGGTGTGTAATGATATCTCATTGTGACTTCAGCATTTTTTTCTGCTAAGAAAAATTTGATAGGAAAATATTCCTGCAAATATTGATTAAGATGAAGGCTTCAGTTTCCAATTTTTCATGCTGTCCTTGCCTTTCAATACCACAATCAAGAGTTGATGATATTTTTTAGAAAGAGTATTTAATTTTTTTCAGTTTTATTTTTCAATTACAGTTTACATTCAGTATTATTTTGTATTAGGTTCAAAAAATATTTTAAATTTTAGTTTTTTCTTTTTTTCTTCTTTCTTTTATTCCCCTCCACCCTTTATCCCCCCACCAGCATTACCCCCCCTCGCCTTAGTTCATGTCCATGGGACATACGTACAAGTTCTTTGACTTCTCCATTTCCCATACTCTTCTTAACCTCCCCGTCTCTTTTGTACCTACCGTTTATGCTTCTTATTCCCTGTACCTTTTCCCCCATTCTTCCCCTCCCTCTCCCTGCTGATAACCCTCCATGTCGTCTCTATTTCTGTGAATCTGCTCCTGTTCTAGTTGTTTGCTTAGTTTGTTTTTGTTTTTGTTTTTTTTAGGTTTGGTTGTCAAAAGTTGTGAGTTTGTTTTCATTTTATTCGTATTTTTTATCTTCTTTTTCTTAGATAAGTCCTTTTAATATTTCATATGATAAGGGCTTAGTGATAAAAAGTATTTTAAATTTTAATTGGATGCATGAAAGCAGTAAGTTTGAGATATTGCCCAATGCTATTTCTTTATACTTTTTATTGGCTTATCTGAAAACAGATGTATTATTTCTCTTCATAATTATTAAGCTGCCACTCCAGGAAGCATAACTGTTGTTGAAATGAGAAGTATGATCTATGGTTTACAAAGCTGGATTCAATGAATAAACCTTTCCAGTTCTTCTGAGCCATTTTTTGTTAGATTTTTTTTTTAAATAAAATACAATCATGGTAACTGATTTGGATGATGTTGAGTGGCTGGTTTCTGTTGTGTGAAGTAAAACAGACTTTTAACAGCTCATGGGTAATGTCTGAAAGGTAAAGTGACATGAGATGAATGTCTGTGTTCCATTCTGAAAATAGCAAAAGGCATATGGAACCAAGATTTAACTTAATTGGCTAGTAATTTCATCCTGCTTTAAAAGTTCTTTGGCAAAATGAAAATTTTACTGTGATTTCTTTTTGTACAGTTAATACTAATAATGGAAAATTATTAGAAGTTAAAGGTTTGAAAGTTGTAAGTGCCAGTTCAGTTTTATAAATAATCAATGTCTCAGTTTGTGCAAGCATTTCAAAAGATCATATAGGCACTGAAAGGAGAATAATTGAAGTTTTTCTGGATAATTGAGTTTCCAGAAATACCGATTTTATAGCTATTTATAAATGTAAAACAATTGTGTTGTTTTGTTCCCAAATTTGATGAAAAATTAAAATTTCTAAAAGAACATGTATTTTTGAAAATAGAATAATTCAACCTCAGATTCCATTATTCATTTAGTAATTACAAGGATTTTAAGCTGACAAGATATTTTAAAAGGATTACTGTAAACTTCAGTTGAAAACAATTTTAATTTAAACTTAGAAGATAAATGGTTAAAATGTTAACTATGGTTTCATCAGATATAAAGTAGTAAAAACATATGCTATGTAAACAGTTATTTTTGATACTTAATAGAAATCAACCGTGTACCAATTATGGCTTACTTGCTTTTCTGCTTGGCTAGAGCTTAGAATGTAAATTGGTTTAAAAACTTTTGACTTTAAAAAAAATTAATGGTTTGGATCTTTAAAAAACGTAACACTTCCAGTGTAGAATCACAAAATGTCTGTTTTTTCTGGTACTTGGAACTTTAAAAGAGCCTGGGAAATTTCTGGTAAAGGTAATGAATTTTATTTTAGGAAAAATGATGCAGTAGAAATTTGAATGAATGAAAGCCAAAGAGAGTTCTGGTTTCTTTTTAAAGAAGATAAAGTATCTGACAAAGTTAGCAGATTGAGAATCAAAATAAGAAAAATCTGAATATATTTTGTTTTCTTTTTCATACTTGTGATAAATTTTGAAGCATATCAGTTTGCTACAATGTGGTCATTTGGTAAGCAAGTACAGTATTTGAAAGTTTAATGTTAATAGATTCCTGATGATAGTATGTGAAGATAGTGGCACCCACATTCAGAATGTTGTGTATTGGTAATAGGTAGCCTGTCAAGATAGATTAACTATTTGAAAATGTATTAAACTTTTCCAGACCTTTAAAATCATTGGAGCAGTTATATTTGACCCTCCAGTAGGGAGAGTAAGTGTGAAAGACCTAGATCTCTTCACTTTTGGACTTTTCAGTGTTTTAAACGGGCCTTAAAGACCAGAAGAACTGAGATACCTTCTTGAATTGTTATAATTGATCAGTGTATCACAACTGAGAGGCTGGATAACATTTTATGTTAATAATTCATTTAACTTGACTGAACCTACTATTTGTTCAGTATGAGCAAGGCCACTTGGAACTAAATTGCTCTGTTTCATACTGTCTTTGGTAATATTCTGATTTTACCATGGAGAGTAGATTATTTAATTCCAGTTATTATATACCAATTTAAGTTATTATCTACTCAAAAATGTTTTTAATCCAAAATGAAATTTAATCCCCCTTTAAAGCAAAAATGTCTACTTTATAGCACTTTCTTTTCTGGCAGTGTTTCACAATCAGTTAAACAAAGAATACACTTTGAGAGTCTTCTCAGATTAATCCCCATTGGTTTGTAGTGTTTTCCTTTTAGGCTGCAGTAGTCTGTATAAAGAAAGACTGGAATAAAAAGAAAAAGAAAACCAGCTATAGAGTATGAAATAATGGCAGTGATAAGGAATATCAGTTTCTAAACCTTCCATATTTGTTTTTAAGATAAAGATACAGATATCACTATGAAGGGGAATGTGGATGACTTTGGCCTGCGAGACACCTTGAGCGTTGCGTCAACTGATTCTTTTGCTTCAGCAGCAGAGGTAGGACATGTATGTTCCTAATGAGGATTCTTCATTCTTTTTCAGCTGGAGAGTACAGTTTTGCCATTGTGCTGTCATTTACTTCGGTAGCCATTTATTTAGCATGTGATATATATCAGGAGGCAAAGATGAATATACATGAATGTAAGTTCTCACAGGAACTCATAGTCTCTTGAGAGAGGTGGACATGTAAGCACATACTGTAAATGGTCACTTCTATACACTGTAGATTATGGGTGAGTCATGTCATTACCTTAATGGAGAGCAGGTAACCTTATATCAAAAGTCTTAAAAATTGTTCAGGTTTTTTTAGCTCAGAAATCTTACTTCTAGATGTTTTTTTCCAAGGAAGTGATCAGATTCAAAGATTTATATATAAAAATATTCACTTTGACATTTTAACAATAATGAAAAACTGGAAACAGTCTAATGCCACATTAGGTATGGTATATCCATAATTTGAAATACCATAATGCCATAAACATGTTTGTAATCGTTTTTAATAACATGGAAACATGTGTTAAGTGAAAAGAGTAGTATATAAAGCTGTATATAGAGAGTATATTGTGATTTTGTAATTGGAAAAGAAAGAAAAATATATATTTACGCACACACATTTATAACATATATTTAGGCAGAGAAAAAAGGCTAGGTATAAATACACTAATGTATAAACAGTGGTGATCACTGAATTATAAATTTATGGGTAATGTGTTTTCTCCTGAGAATTAAATTTTGTATCAAAAGAGACTGCTTACAAAGTGGTCATCTTTTCATATTTTTTCTACTTAAAACAGTTGTAAAAGTCACATATGGCCACTTTTACCTTAGAATAATTTCCTTTTTTGGGTAGATTTAGGATATTAATACTGTTTTTTAAATTATAAATAGTGTCACACATGTGTAATTGATGACTTGCCCTGATGTATGAATTCATGCTGCAGTGTGGAGAGCTTTAGGTATTCTAATACCCTGGACCTAAGCCTTGATTCTTCTTTTTTAAACACTTTAGTGACTAATTTTTCATCCTGTCAAGATTTTTCTTGTATGTATATTTGCTGTTGCTTACAGTATCATCTCCTAAATTGTGCATTTTCTTAAATTTTTATACTTGTATGTTTTCAACAGACAGAACATAACATCTTTTTTCATGGGAAAGCTATTTCCTCTTCCTTTTACTATTTGATGTAGACATTCTTTTCTTTTTTGTGTATGTTCTTTTCTGGCCTTATTAAGATATAATTGACATATAACATTGTATGAGTTTAAGGTGTACAGTGTGATGATTTGATACACATGTTTTGAAATAATTACTACAATAAGATCGGTTAACACTTCCATTACCTCACATAATAACCTTTTTTGTTGTTGTCGGAACAATTAAGATCTACTCTCTTAGCAACTTTTAAGTATTTAATACAATATTATTCACTATACTTGCCATACTACACATTGAGATCCCCAGAACTTATTTATTTTCTCACCAGAGGTTTACACCCTTTGATCAGCATCTCCCCATTTCCCCTTCCCCTCAGCCCTTTGCAGCCACCATTCTACTCTGTCTCTATGGGTTTGGCCTTTTTAGATTTCACATGTAAGGGATGCTGTATATTATTTGTCTTTCCTGTCTGATTTATTTCACTTAGCATATAGTGTCTGCATTCCATCCATATTGTCTCAAATGGCAGGACTTTCTTCTTTCTAATGGATGAAAAATATTTCATTATATATAAGTGTATTTATAAGTATATATGTATACATACACAAATATATGTGTGGTATACATATACACACATACACACCACATCTTCTTTATCCATTCCTCTGTTGATGGACACTTAAGTTGTTTCCATACCGTGGTTACTGTGAAAAATGCTGCAGCGAACATCGGAGTGCAGATGTCCCAAGACAGTGATTTTATTTCCTTTGGGTATATACCTAGAAGTGGGATTGCTGGATCATGTGGTAAATCTGTTTTTACTTTTTTGAGGAACCTCCATATTGTTTTCATAGTAGCTGCACTAATTTATATTCCCACCAACAGTGCACAAGTGTCCCCTTTTCTTCACATCTTCACCAACACCTGTTATCTCTTGTCTTTTTTGATAATAGGCATCGTGTCAGGTCTGAGGTAATATCTCATTGTGGTTTTAATTTACATTTCCCTATTAGTGATGCTGAGTAACTTTTCATGTACCAGTTTGCCATTTGTGTCTTCTCTGCGAAAATGTATTCAGGTCCTCTGTCCATTTTTCTTTTTCTTTTTTTTTTTAAAGATTTTATTTATTTATTTTTAGAGAGGGGAGGGGAGGGAGAAGGAGAGAGAGAGAAACATTAATGTGTGGTTGCCTCTCATGTGGTCCCCACCGGGGACCTGGCCTGCAACCCAGGCATGTGCCCTGATTGGGAATCGAACCTACGATGCTTTGGTTCGCAGCCCGCGCTCAATCCACTGAGCTACGCCAGCCAGGGCTCCATTTTTCAATTGGATTGTTTGGGTTTGTTTGTTGTTTTGCTATTCAGTTGTATGGATTCCTTATTTAATCCCTTATCAGATAGATGGTTTGTTAATATTTTTCCTCATTCTGTAAGTTGCCTTCTCATTTTGTTGTTTCTTTTGCTATGCAGAAGCATTTTAGTTTGATGTAATCTCACTTGTTTATTTTTGCTTTTGTTGCTTGTGCTTTTGTGATTGTATCCAAAAGATCGTTGTCAAGGAGCTTTTCTTGCCAATATCAACGAGCTTTTTTCCTATGTTTTCTTTTAGGAGTTTTATAGTTTCATGTCTTATGTTTAGTTTTTAATCCATTTTGAGTTAATAAATATTAACTCAATATGGTGTAAGATAGGGATCCAATTTGATTATTTTGCATGTGGTTCGCCAAATTTCCCACCACATTAAAGAAGCTATTCTTTTCCCACTGAGTATTCTTGGCTCCCTTGTCATATATTGATTGACTTGCCCTGGTTGGGTGAGTTGGTTGGAACATTGTCCTGTACACCAAAGAGTTGTGGATTCAATTCCAGGTCAGGGCACATATGTTCGTTGCAGGTTCAGTCCCTAGTTGGGGTGCTATGGGAGGCAACTGATTGATGTTTCTGTCTCTCTGTCTCCCTTTCTCTCCCTCTAAAATCAATAAACATACCCTTGGGTGAGGACTTAAAAAATTTATTTAAAAAATATTATTGCAAGGGTTTACATCTGGGTTCTCAATTCTGTTCTGTTTTTCTGTGTGTCTATTTTTATGCCAGTAGACTACTGTGTGATTACTATAGCTTTGTAATCCAGTTTGAAATCAGGAAGTGTGGTGCCTCAAGTTTGCTTCTGTCTCTGGATTACTTTGCCTCTTTGGGGTCTTTTGTAACTCCACATAAATTTTGTGATTGTTTTTTTCTGTTTCTGTGAAAAACACCATTGGAGTTTTTTTTCTTAAGATTTTATTTATTTATTTATTGTTAGACAGAGGGGAAGGGAGGGAGAAAGAGAGGGAGAGAAACATCAATGTGTGGTTGCCTCTGGTGTGCCTCACATTGGGGACCTGGCCTGCAACCCAGGCATGTGCCCTGACTGGGAATCGAACTGGCGACCCGTTGGTTCCCAGGCTGTCACTCAGTCCACTGAGCCACACCAGCCAAGGTGCCATAGGGATTACAGTGAATTTATAAATTACTTTAGGTAATACAGACATTTTGACAATATTAATTATTCCAGTCCATGAACATGGGATATCCTTCCGTTTATGTGTCTTTTTTCTGTTTTTTTCATCATATTACACAGTTTTCAGTGTACAGATTTTTTACCTCCTTAGTTAAATTTATTCCTAAGTATTTTATTCTTTTTTCATGCTATTATACATGAAATTGTTTTCTTAATTTCTCTTTCTGATTGTTGTTAGTGTATGGAGATTCAACTGATTCTTGTATATTGATTTTGTATGCTGTAACTTTACTGAATTTACTTATTAGTTCTAACTGGGGGTTTTTTTTGGTGTAGTCTTAAGGATTTTCTATATATAAGATCATATCATGTACAAACAGAGAGTTTTACTTCTTTCTCTTAGAGGGAAGGCTTTCAACCTTTCACCATTGACTAGCTGTGGGCTGGTCATCTATGGCTTTTACTGTGTTGGGGGTCCATTCCTTCTATACCCAATTTGTCAGGAGTTTTTATCGTAAAAGGATGTTGTATTTTGCTAAATGCTTTTTATCTTTCTGTTCTGTAGATGCTTATGTCCTAGATGGTTTATAGCGAGAATAATTGCTAATCATGTTGCATTTTTTCACTGTGAAGAACAATGTACCTAAATGCTCTAAAGTTCCTTTGTATTGTACAACTTAAAAAATACTTGCCAAGTGTTCGTGCTACTCACTTTGAATTTGTTATAAGTCACAAAATTTTGATAAATTTTTAAAGAATCCTTATGGAAAGCAAAATACATGAATACCACAGGAAGGACTCAATATCTGAGAAACAGCCTGGGAATGCTTCTAGGGTATAAATATATGATCTCAGAATGTGAATGTTCCAGGATAAATTCTTTTCTAAGAAGTGTTTGTTAAATTATTTTTAATTACACTTACTATATGCCAAGCCCATAAATTAGGGAAAACTATTTTAATGAAGAAAGGTATTAAGAAAATAAGATGAGAACTACTTGGGAACCTAAAGTTTGTGATTATTTGAAAGCTTTATTCAGAATTACCAGAAAGATTCCTTGCCTCTTTAGATTAAAACAAGTCCTGGTGAAGGCTTTTCTCTAAGCTAGGTCAGTCATTTGTGAAAGTGATTAACAGGATTTTCCTACAAAAGCTTTGCCAAACATTGGCTTGGGACCACAGCCTTTTTTTCTTGGAAAAGTCTGTTTTTTAAATAATAGCTTTATTTAGATTTAATTCACATACTATAAAATTCACTCTTTAATGTGTACAGTTCAGTGCTTTTCACATATTCACAGAATTGTACAACTAGTACCACTTTCTAAATCCAGAATATTTTTTATAACTGTTAAAAGAAAAAGAGCCCTGGCTGGTGTAGCTCAGTGAATTGAGCATGGGCCTGTGAACCAACGGGTTGCCAGTGCAATTCCCAGTCAGGGCACATGCCTGGGTTGTGGGCCAGGTCCCCAGTAGGGGGCGCTTGAGAGACAACCACAATTGATGTTTCTCTTCTTCTCTTTCTCCCTCCCTTCTCCTCTCTCTAAAAATAAAATAAAATTTAAAAGAAAAGAAAAAGAAACTCTAACTGTTGATCATTACTTCCTTTTCTTACCTACCCCTGCCCCCACCATCCCTTGGCAACTACTAATCTACCTTCTGTCTCTCTGAATTTGCCTGTTCAGGATAGTTCATATAAATAGAATTATACAATTTGTGATTCTTTTTGTGCTTGACATTCTTTTGCTTACCATGTTTTCAAATTCTGAAAAGATAATGTTAGGATACCACTGCATTAAGCACTTTTCCTAACTCTCCCCTGTTAAAGAGATTGCTATTTAATATTGCAGAGAGTAATTTTTAGCCTTAGATTTCATTTTCCTTAGAATGGCCCCTCTTTAAGGTACATGCGTTTAATATATAAATTGTAGGGTGCTCTTTGAAGTGAAAATTTTATTTCTCATAATTCAGATACATCTACTCATACTCAAGCTTGGAAAGTTTTTGCTACACCCACCTCTGACTTGCTAGCACGTACTTTGAGCAATTAAAAATAATACACTAGCAATAACATACAAAGAGACAAGGATAAACATGTAGAATAATCATAATCTGAAAAGGGAGGGCTATATTGGCCATTTAAAATTTCTTTCTCTTGAATTATCTTACTTCCTCTGGATCAATTTTGTCTGTCTTGGGCTTTCATTCTTGTGCTGATGGTTTTTTTCTCAGATTGAAAGTGTGATTAGTGACTGGATTTATTTTCTTTCCTGTTTTTAAAAGATTTTATTTATTTACTTATTTGTGTTAGAGAGAGGGGAAAGAAGGGAGAAAGAGGGAGAAAAACATTTATGCAAGAGAGAAACATGGACCAGTTGCTTCTCGTATGCACCCCATGCAGGGACCGAACCTGTAACCCAGGCATGTGCCCTGATGGAGAATCAAACTGGGGACCCTTCACTCTGTAGGTCGACACCTAACTAACTGAGCTATACCAGTCAGGGCTAGAATGATTTTCTTAGGTAGATTGTGTGAGTTTGCAGTGTCTTATTTGTTTCTCCCATGTAAAAGTGAACAGGAGAGCAAACTGAGCCCATTTACTTCTCTGTGGTATGTTGACTGGCAGGCTTTTCTTTAGGATTAATGTTCTGGAAATAGCCTAGTAGGCAGAGCGTACCTGGATACGGAATGAAGAGGGCCTTATTGTAGGAGGCCCATCACTCACCCTAGCTGACTTATCCTCTCCAGGCAGTTTAAGTACTTTTTAAAAAGAAGTATCCTCTGGTTGATTTTTTAAAAATGTTTTACAAGCTGCCTTCCTGTTCAGGAATGGACGGAAAGGAGCAGGGAGTAGAAATGAGATGGGGGACTGCTATAGGTATTTGGACACAGACTTTCATTTAACCTCCCATTTTCAATCCCTCTTTTTCAGTCTTGCTCTCATACTTGTGAACTCCAGGCCTGATGCTTTTAAGCTTCTGCTTAGCAAATGTCTTACTCTTAACAAATATGTCTCTCCTTGAATTTATTCTAGATTGTGGCTTCCTCATCAGTTTCATCTGTCCCGATTCCATACATTTCTATTTACTTTCTAGTTTGGGGAAATTTGTGTGTTTTTTTGTTGCTGTTAGTGTGGTTTGTACTATTATATTAGTTATCTGTTGTATAATAAATTACCCCAAATCTAGTGTCTTAATGATAGCCCTGGCTTGTGTGGCTCAGTGGATTGAGTGCTGGCCTGTGAACCAAAGGGTCACCGGTTCCATTCCCAGGCAGGGCACATGCCTGGGTAGTGGGCCAGGCCTCCAGCTGGGGGCGCATGAGAGGCAATCACACATTGATGTTTCTCTTCCTCTCTTTCTCTCTCCCTTTCCCTCTCTCTAAAAATAATAAAATCTTTAAAAAATAAAATAAAATTCAGGTGCAGGTTTGGGGCTGGTGCTGAGGCTGAGGTTCCTGCCCCGGGCCTCATAGATGTGTCTTTGATAGTGAGACCTTGCACCCCAGTTTGGAGATTGTCAGACAGAGGATACATGCCTTTGTGTTGATACAAATCCTGGGGGAGGGGGTGAAGGGGGGAAATGGGACAACTGTAATAGCATAAACAATATAACATTAAGACACTGAAATAAAGGACAGGTTGTCAGTGACCAGAGGGGAGAGGGGAGGGAATTTCAGGGGAATTTCAGGGGAGAAGGGAAGGGTTTACAGGAACAAATATAGAGGACACATGGACAAAACTAGGGGGGTTGGAAATGGGAGGGAGGAGGGGAGGGATGGGTGGGTGGGCTGGAATGGGAATAAAGGATAGAAACTGTACTGAATAAACTA
>CM052542.1:52442724-52536400 GCA_028533065.1 Trachops cirrhosus
ACAGGTTGTCAGTGACCAGAGGGGAGAGGGGAGGGAATTTCAGGGGAATTTCAGGGGAGAAGGGAAGGGTTTACAGGAACAAATATAGAGGACACATGGACAAAACTAGGGGGGTTGGAAATGGGAGGGAGGAGGGGAGGGATGGGTGGGTGGGCTGGAATGGGAATAAAGGATAGAAACTGTACTGAATAAACTAAAATAAAAATTTTTAAAAAACATTAAAAATTTATAAATCTTGAGGGATCCACACTTGGAATTTGACTGAAGCTCAAGCATTACAGGAATTGCCTTTGTAAACTTTAAGGTTTGTGGGCTGTTTTTCTGGAGGTCTTAGGCCTTACAGTTAGTCCTCTCAGAACTGAGTCATAGGGGTTAATCCAGGGAGCCTGTTGCTTTGGTATTTAATTCTGAAGCCACGTATATTAAATAAGAAGTGACTCCTAGACTGAGCATGCCTACCATAAGCGGCCCACCATCTTTCGAAATAAGAAGAGGGTCCCACCTGGAGAAAATAGTGAGATGAAGTTCTCTCAGTATTATAAGATCATTGGTCTGATCTTCAAGATGCCCAAGGAGGCCTTTGAGGGCATCTACACTGACAAGAATTGCCCTTATACCAGTTATGTCTCTATTTGAGAGTGGGTCCTGCCTGGTATGTTTACCAAGATGAAGCTGCAGAGGACCTCTGTCATCCACAGAGACTACCTCCACTACTACTAAAAGTATAGACACTTGGAGAAGTGCTATAAAATCATGTCCATGTGCCAGTCCTCCTATTTCAGGGATGTCCAGATGGGTGATATCTTGCTGTCCTTGAGCAAGACCATTTGCTTTGCTGTGTTCAGGGTCACCAAGGCCACCAGCGCCAAAAAGCGATTCCAGAAATTCTGAGACCTGCCCACTTCCTCAAACAAACTAAATTATTTTTCCATTCAAAAACAATAGCAATGAGTTTTTTAAATGCACCCTGTTGTGGCTAGAACCACTTAGAAATAAAGGACATTTCAAGTTTCGGCCAGCAAAAAAAAGAGAGAAAGAAAGGAAGGAAAGGAGGAAGGAAGGGAGGAAGGAAGAGAGGGAGGGAGGAAGGAAGGAGAAAGGAAGAGAGAAAGGAAGAAAGAGAGAGGGGAAAGGAAGGAAGGAAAGGGAAGGAAGGAAGGAAAGGAGAAAGAAAGAAAAAAGACAAGACAGGGAAGGGAAGGGGAGGAAAGAGGAGGGGAGGGCCCTTTTTCATGGTAAATTGCCCATTTTCATATGCTAGGATTAAACTGTTACTGACCTCTGCTTCTTAAATCACATCTCAACTCTCATAAAATGTTAATTTATTTTTTTCTGAAACCTTTAAAAAAAGTTTTGAAAATATTGTCAAAAAATTCTTCCTATAAACTATATTTTAAAATGAGAATTTAAGTCACTTTTTTAGTGATTTGCTTTTTGCTGTGAAAAACTTGATTCATTATTTAAATGTTTCTGTGTTGTCATCATCTCTTAAGAATAGTCGATGGTGTTAGCTAGCATCAAATCTTCAATATGATGTATTTTTCACAGCTGCAAACCTATTTTAAGAGATATATTTAAATGATCACCACAGCCAAACCAACAAATGAGCAAGCTAAACCAATTAATCAAGATTTGACTCTGGAATCTATCATTGTTGGAATTATTCACTTTTTATTAGTATAAATTATTTTATGAAGAGAGTTTAACTGGTGCTTCAGTTTCCTCCTTAGGATTTTTTCCTACCAGTAGGTGTACATAGATCCCATTTGTTTTGCCAGTGCTACAAACTTTAAACTATTTAATATCTAAAAATTTTCCATTATGTTATTTTTTTAAACCTTTTAAAAATAAAAGTGAAAATACTTTCCATTTGTATATTTTCCTTAAACTGTGAGGGGAAATACTTAAAGCAGAAAATATATGATGGCAGGTATTTTTATTTCTGTTTGCCTTTTTTTTTCTTTTGCTACTGGTCAAATAGACATTTATGCTATTTTAAATATTGTTGTTGCTTAAACTTCTTCCCCTTGGCCTTCTGGGTAAGACTGATAGGAGAGTTTAGTTTGATATTTAAAGGTTTGATATTTAAGGAATAACTGCCTGGAATTAACTTCTACTATTTAGTTGTGGGACTTGGGGCAAGTGCCAGCTAATCTAAATCCTTGTTTCTTTATTTGTAAAATGCAGATAATAGTAATACCTATTTTATGAGTTGTTGGATAGAGTAAATGAGGTATTTAAATTAAAACATTTAGCACAGTAATGGGTACCTATAAAGTGCCAAAACTAGAGCATGGAAAAACACTTCCAGAATAGTAGAGTAAAAACATCTAAAAATCTCCACAGAAGCACAAAAACACTAGCAAAATTTGTCAAAGTGAAATGTTTTAGCTCTAGCTGGGTTGGTCAGTTGGTTATAGCATTGTCCCAGTACACCAAGGTTGCAGGTTTCATCCCTGGTAGGACACATACAGGAATCAACCAATGAATGCATAAATAAGTGGAACAACTTGATCTCGATCTGTCTCTCAAATAAAAAAAAATTAGAACTCTGATCATTAATGAAAGACTTGTAAGAATTCAAAGAGCATTTATTCAAGAGAAACGGCTGAATCTCCTTAGGAATAGTGAACTTTATAGATATTTAACTTGCTCTATTTCCATCCCCTTCTCCACAGAAGTCTTAAAACCAACATCTAACAACTATGGTAACTGAAAACCAGAGGGCTAGCAGCCACTAGAAGAAACTTAGTGGCTTTGGAGCTTCTCAAAAGCCCCATCCCTAGAGAATTGTCACTGTTTGACCCGCAAAGCTCCATTCTCAGGGCTTGTCTTTATTTGACCTGACTTTGAGCTTGCTGTGTAGAAAGAGTTCTGTCCCTAGCACCTTTGTTGAAAACAATCAATGGTAATTGTTTAACATTGCAGCTGCCTGAGGTGGTAATACCAGCTGGAGCTAACAAGAGGTTGACCAAGAAACTTAATAGGAAAAATGGGGCAACGAGATGTTTATAGGGGCTTTTGAAAAGCACCAACATATTCCTGGAAATCTAGAAACCCACAGACACTGTGGGGCTATGCATGTGTCCAGGAAAAAATGTGTAAGTCCATGACCTTTCAACTCTGGCTGACCTTGATAGGTTTTTTTTTTCAAGAATTTGTTTTCAATTACAGTTGATGTACAATATTATATTAGTTGTAAGTGTACAACATACTGATTAGACATTTAAATAACTTACGAAGTGATCACCTCAATAAATCTAGTACCCATCTGACACCGTACATAGTTATTACATTAACTATATTCTCTATGCTGTACTTTACATTCCTATGACTATTCTCTACCTACTGATTTGTACTTCTAAAACCCTTTACCCTTTTCACCCATCTCCCTAACCCCCACCCCCATCTGGCAACCATTAAAATGTTCTCTGTATCTATGGGTCTGTTTCTGTTCTGCTTGATCATTTACCATATTTTTGTACTATAAGACGCATCCCCGCCCACCTACCGCAAATTTTGGAGGGAAAGTGGGGTGCATCTTACAGTCTGAATGTAGCTTACCTGGCTCGCTATTGGGGGGTAGTGGTGGAGCGGGATCACAGGTTATTAAATATTTTATCACATTTTTTGCTTCAAATTTTTTTTCCTATTTTCCTCCTCTAAAACCTAGGTGCGCCTTATAGTCCTAAAAATATGGTATTTTGTTTTTTAGATTAAATTGTTGACAGATATGCACTTATTGGCATTTTGTTGTTCATATTCTTAAAGAAGACCCTTTAACATTTTATATAATACTGGTTTGGTGGTGATGAACTCCTTTAGCTATTTCTTATCTGGAAAGCTCTGTCTGTTTCAGTTCTAAATGAATGCTTTCCTGGTTAGAATAATCTTGGTTGTAGGTCCTTGTATTTCATCACTTTGAATATTTCTTGCCACTCCCTTCTGGCTGCAAAGGTTCTGTTGAGAAATCAGTTGACAGTCTTATAGGAACTCCTTTGTAGGTAAAAGAGATTCTCTCTTTGTCTTTATCCTTTCGCATTTTACTTATGATGTGTCTTGGTGTGAGCCCCTTTGGGTTCATCTAGTTTGGGATTGTGTTTCCTGGACTTGTGCGTCTATTTCCTTTCCTTTCCTTTCCAGGTTAGGAAAGTTTTTCATCATTATTTTTTTCAAATAGATTTAAAAAAATTTATTGATTATGCTATTATAGTCCCATTTCCCCCCTTTATTTCCCTCTGCCCTGCACTCACCCTCCCACCTGTAATCCCCCCGGCCTTAGTTCATGTCCATGGGTCATACATATAAGTTCTTTGACTTCTCTATTTCCCATACTATTCTTAACCTCCCCCTGTCCATTTTGTGCCTACCATTTATGCTTTTTATTCCCTGTACCTTTTCCCCTATTCTCCTTTGTCCACCTCCCCACAGATAACCCTCCATGCAATATCCATTTCTATGATTCTGTTCCTTTTCTAGTTGTTTGCTTAGTTTGTTTTTGTTTTTGTTTTAGGTTCAGTTGTTGACAGTGGTGAGTTTGTTTTCACTTTACTGTTCATAGTTTTGATCTTCTTTTTCTTAGATAAGTCCCTTTAACATTTCATATAATAAGGGCTTGCTGATGATTAACTCCTTTAACTTGACCTTCTCTGGGAAGCACTTTATCTGCCCTTCCATTCTAAATGATAGCTTTGCTGGATAGAGTAATCTTGGATGTGTAGGTCCTTGCCTTTCATGACTTTGAATACTTTCCAGCCCCTTCTTGCCTGCAAGGTTTCTTTTCAGAAATCAGCTGATAGTCTTATGGGAACTCTTTTGTAGGTTCCCATAAGATTCCCATAGGTTCCCAAGACAGTACTGTCTGTTTTTCTCTAGCTGCTTTTAAGAGTCTCTCCTTATCTTTAGTCTTGGGTAGTGTAATTGTGATGTGCCTTGGTGTGTGCTTCCTTGGGTCCAACTTCTTCAGGACTCTCTGAGCTTCCTGGATGTCTATTCCCTTTGCCAGATTGGGGAAGTTCTCCTTTATTATATTTTCAAATAAATTTTCAATTTCTTGCTCTTCATCTTCTCCTGGCACCCCTCTGATTCGGATGTTGGAATGTTTAAAGCTGTCCCAGAGGTTCCTAAGCCTCTCCTCACTTTTTTTGAATTCTTGTTTCTTCATTCTGTTCTGGTTGAATGTTTATTTCTTCCTTCTGGTCCAAATCATTGATTTGAGTCTGGGTTTCCTTCCCTTCCTGTTGGTTCCCTCTGTACTTTTCTTTATTTCACCTTGTATAGTCTTCACTTCTTCCTCTATTTTGTGGCCATACTCAACCATTTCTGTGAGCATCCCAATTACTAGTATTTTGAACTGTGCATCTGATAGTTTGGCTATCTCTTCATCACTTAGTTCTATTTTTGGAGCTTTGATCTGTTCTTTCATTTGGGAAATATTTTTTTGTCTCAGTGCAGCTGTTACGTAGTAAGGGGTGGAACCTTAGGTGTTCTCCCAGGTGGGGCAACCCAGATCCATGCGTTGTGGTGCTGTATGTGGGGAAGGGGTCAGAGAGGGAATAATGCCATTTGCTTGGCTCTTGGCCGGCTTTCAGTCACTTCCTCCACTACCCACAAGCAAACTGGGCCCTTCTGGTGCTGATTCCTGGGTGGTGGGCTTGTGTACATTTTAGAACCCTGTGGGTCTCTTCAATCAACTCTCCTGTGTGGCTAGGAGTTTCTCCTGCTGCCACAACCCCCACAGGCTGTTACAGCCAACAGTTTTGAGGCTTTATTTCCCCACATTGGAACTCTGGGTTTCTCAGTCTGTCTCAGTCCCCAGTTGTTCCTCCCAGTTATCTGCACACATATGAGGGATCTCCCAGTCTGCTAGCTGCTGCCTCACCAGCTGGTCCTCCAGCCACTGGCTTGCCTCAAGTCCTCTCTGCCAAGGCTGCCCATCTCCGTCCCTCCTACTGGACTGAATGTTTCTTCTTTAACTCCTTGGTTGTCCGACTTCCATAAAGTTTGATTTTCTGACAGTTCTGGTTATTTTTTGTTTTTAAATTTGTTGTTGTTCTTCTTTCAGTTGTACATGGAGGCAATGTGTATCTACCTATGCCTCCATCTTGGCTGGCAGTTTTTTCATATAGGTTTACAATTTCTTGCTCTCTCTCTTCTCCTTTTAGCACTCTCATGATGCACATGTTGGTACACTTGAAGTTGTCCTGGGGCTCCTTACTCTCATTTTCTTGGATTCGTTTTCTTTTTGCTGTTCTGATCGGGTATTTTTTGCTTCCTTATATTCCAAATGACTGATGATTCTCAGCTTTATCTAAATTATTTTACATTTCAGCTAATGTGTCCTTCATTTTTGACGGGTCCTTTTTTATGCTGTTGAAGCTCTCACTAAGTACCACCCTATTACCAGTGTTTTGAACTCTGAATCTGGTAGGTTGGTTGTTTCCATTTTATTTTGCTTTTTTCCTGGAGTTCTTTTCTTTCATTTGGGCCATGTTTCTTTGCATTTTTATTTGGCAGCCTCCCTGTATTTGTTTCTTGTATTAAGTAGAGTTGCTATGTCTCCCAGTCTTGGTAGAGTGGCCTATTGTAGTAGGTGCTCTGTAGACTCCAGTGGCACAGCTTCCTGATTACCCAGGCTGGAACTTCAGGTGTGCCCCCTGTGTGGACTGTGTAACCCTCCTGTTGTAGTTGAGCCTTGATTGCTTTTGGCACATCAGTGGGAGGGATTTACCCCCAGGTCAATCAGCTATAATGACTGACTGCAACTACTCACCACTGACTGACCTCTGACCACTGTGGAGGATCAGCTGTGCAGGGGCCCACCCCATAGAGCAAGACTTACTTCAGCAGGGCTCTGGTACCCTCTGAGTCTGCCCCTTGAGTGTGTTCCTTGTGGAAGTGATTAGGTAGTGATGCTTCAGCGTGGTCTGAAGCTGTCCACTGGGTGTGCTGGGCTCGGGGAACCCTGGGAGGTGCAGGCCAAGTTCAGCCATATCCTGTGTTCTGCCTGGGGCCACCTGGCATGGACTACAAAGCAATGCAGATGGCTGCTACTTGTTCTGGGCTTAGAGGTGCCCAGGTGAGGCCAAGCTGTGAGCCTAGGCCAGCTGATGATATAGCCAGGCCCGGGGCCACGTAGTGAGAGGTACAGGGCCAACTGCTGCTTGTTTGAGAGATTTTATGACAACCTGAAGCATGAGCCAAGACAGGCTATTTGTTTGGAAAAGCCATTAGAAACAATTTGAATGAGTCCACAAGTTGAGTGGGATAGGGTCTCAGGGAATCACCAGAATAGGGCAAAGAGTGTGAGTCAGGTAAATGGAATCTCAGATATGAAGGCCACCTGCTGGCTCTGTGGGAGGAGGGCTCATCAAAGAAATGATGGCTTCTACCAGCAGCTCTGTCTGGGAGAAAGCTGTACCCTCCATCACTTGTTGTGATGCTGGACAATTCACTTTCTCCCTGTATGTCTCTCATGCCTTTCAAACTGCTGCCCCAGCTGGACCTGAGAAGGAGTGAGTCTGAGTAACTGAGCCTGGGCCCCTTAAGAGGAACTGTTTGGAACTTTAGAAACCCTCCATTTCCCTCTGCCTCAGTCCCTGCTGGTTTTTATAGCCAGAATTTATAGAGACTCACTTCCTGTCCCTGAAACCCTAGGCTGGAAGGCCTGGTATGTGGTTGGAACCCCTCACACCTCAGGGGGTTCCTCTACAGCCGAGTTATCCCTCCCAATTTTTATCACCATACATGGATGTGTGACCAGCCCATTCTGTGTCTCCACTCCTGCTGCCAATCTCAGTGTGGCTTCTTTAATTCCCTAGGTGCAGGACTTCCATTCAGTCAGATTTCAGGTGGCTCTATGTGATGGTTGTTCCGCAGTTTAGTTTTAATTTTGATGTGGTCGTGGGAGGATATGAATACCACATTTACATACCCACCATCTTGACCAGGGGCCTTCTGACCTTGATGTCTTGATGTTCTGCACAAGCAGGAAGTAAAAGTTAAGGAGTTCAGGCAGACAAAAGGAAAAAAAAGATTAATTGGAACTTGACAAATGTAAGGGATAATTCATGTTCAGAATAGGAAAGAGTGGGACAGTGTGAGATTTCACCATGATACTCAAAACAGCAAGCAACTTAAAATTTATGGCCTTGACTTGTGGCTCAGTTGGTTGGAGTATCACTCCATGAACCAAAAGGTTGCTGGTTCGATCCCCTGTCAGGGCACATGCCTAGGTTGAAGGTTCAATCCTCGGTTGGGGCGAATATGGGAGGCAGCCAATCAATGTTTCTCTCTCACATCAATGTCTCTCTCTCTCTCTCTTTTTTTCTCGCTCTCCTATCCTTTTTCCTCTCCTTCTCCCTCTTTCTCTCTAAAATCGGTGGAAACATGTTCCTAGGTGAAGATTAAAAAATTAAATAAAACTTATGAATTGTTTATATCTGGAATTTTCCATTTAATATCTTTGAACCACAGTTCACTGCAGGTAACAAACTGTGGAAAGTGAAACCATGGATGAGAGACTCCTGTACTAAAAACACTGGGTTGTACACATAAAAGGGTGAATTTTATGGTATGTTCATTATATCTCAATAAAATTGTTATTAAAAAGTTAAAAACCCTACTACGTGCCATTTAAATGTATCATATGGTATTGAAAAATAAATTATTCCAAAGAGTTCTTGCTTAGCTGGCTGCTCTGTAGTGTATGCAGTTGTTTTTTAATGAACTGTCAGAAGACGGGAACTGCATTTGTAGAGTTGTTATACTAGCCAGAGAGAGGTACATGACTATTTTTCAGTTGTGCAAAGGTGAGTCAAATAATATATAATAAAAATTATAATAATAAATTATAATTGTATATATAAATCAATAAATTATAATGTTCATAATTATTAAATTATAATAAAATTATAATGTATATAATAAAAATTCATTCAAATTAGCCAAATTGAGATGATTTCAGTGTTTTTGTAGAAAGTTTTACTTAATTTACAATATTGAGTTAAAATACTCTTAAGCAGCCCTGGCTGGTGTAGCTCAGTGGATTGAGCGCGGGCTGCAAACTGAAGGGTCATGGTTCAGTTCCTGGTCGGGGCACATGCCTGGGTTGCAGGCTGGGCCACCAGTGGGGGATGCTCAAGAGGTAGCCACGTATTGATGTTTCTCTCCCTCTCTTTCTCCTTCCCTTCTCCTCTCTACAAATAAATAAATAAAATCTTTAAAAAAATACTCTTAAGCATTCATTGGATAGATGATAAAATCTCTTTTTTCTAATGCTTCATCTTCAGTTATTTTTGTTGGTGAACTATAAGATTAAACTGCTTTTCTGTGCACCCTGTGGATTTAAGTAGTTGGATTTAAAATGAATTAAGCTTGTTATAAAGTTTTACTCTTTTTTACTACTAAATTTTGAAATAAAATGAATTCAGCTCATACTAGTTATAAAATCTTATTGTATGATTTTTGTGGTTTAATCAAATTGAATATATTTTGATGCTAGTGAAATCCTGTTTTGTATCTTCTATAGTTTTCTTTCTTTTATCTTTATAGTCTGTTCTGTCTAACCCACTGTAACGTTCAGCTTGCAGAACACAGGGACGTACGGCATACTTACAGTCTGGAGTCTCTCTGCCACTGCCCTTTCTATGAAGAAGCCATGCATTTAGTTGAGGAAGGAAAAATTTACTCAAGAGTGCTTAGGTACCATTTCAGTTTTGCTTATGTTTATGAAAAATGTTCAGGTGCTGTTGCCATGTTTGTATAATACTTATTGAAGGTGTTCATGAGAATAGAGGAAAGTATATTTTTAGGCTCAAAAAAGATTTTTAATGTGTTTTGTCAGTATTGAAAAGACATGTGTTTTTATTAATGTCCTGAGGTTAAGCCTTGTTTGAGTCCAAATTTGTAGAAGGCTTGCTCTTGAATGCAGTGTAACAGTTTTCTCCCCTTTTTATTACATAGAACTGAAATGCTGGAGTGCCTAGGAGACAGTGATTTTCTTGCCAAACTTCACTGTATTCGACAGGCTTTTCAGGTATTTTTTTTGTAACATTAAGTGACTTTACCCAGCCACTCATCTCCACCATCATGCTATAGAGTCTAGCTGCATATAAACAGGACAGCTCTTTGCTCTTTGTTATTCTTATTCCCAATGGCAAAATACAGTTTACCAAGTTTATTTTTCCTGCCTGCTATTTTCCTTCATTGGTTTCATTTGTCATTGTCCTCCCCCATGGCTTCCAGGTCCACCAAACTTTGTCAAAACAAAGTATTTTGATGCTGGAGATGTGTACAGATAGCTGTTTAAAATAAAAATTTTCTTTTTTTATTACCAATTAGTATGTGTTCTAGTTTTTTTATTTGCATCAATTGTAAAATCATTGATTTCCTAAAATGCAACAAGGTCATTAGGCAACAAAATTATCTTTATTTTCTTATGTTTTGGGGCTGTGTGCCATTTAATTTGGTCTTTCTAATATTAAATTGAACAGCATTTAAATTCAGATATATCTCCCTTTAATCTTTTTTGATTATAGGTTTCAAGAGCACATTTCATTTTAATAAATTAGAACTTTCTCTGTGGTCTGCCTGCTGAAATAGTGCCACATGCAGTGCATTGACTGCATTAGGGTTATTTGTGCATAGATATGCTATAAAGTTAAATGTCCATTCAAATTAACTTCAGGTCTCTTTTTTCTTTGCTTGGGGATGGATATTTTTTTTCAGGTCATTCTTTCAGAAAGAGCCAACAGGATATTCCTTGCTGAGAGTGGAAGGAAAATTTTATCAGCGTTAATTGTGAAAGCACGAAAGGTAACTTGTTTTGTTGGCAAGTTATTTTGTTATTATTTCCATTAAACTGAAGAATTTTTAATAGAAGAAATGGTTTTTGTAGATAGCTGCAAAAATTCACATATTGAAAATCAATAATCTAAAGAGCATTAATTTCTGCTTGGGCTGAATTACTTCTGTGTATAAAGCCCACTCTGTTTTGATCCCCTTGTTTCTCATAAATTATTCACAATTTGCCAGAAAGTCTGTGAGTGTCATGGTGAGCATCATCATTACATCTGCTAACAGTCACCACTGTTATTATTTCTAACACCTCTTCTCTTACCTCCCTTAATTCTGTTCAGTGACAAAGTTCCAGGAAATAGTATAGATCTCAGAAATCTGGAAATACAAATTGAGCTGCCTCTTACTCTTATTCACCTTCATGGGACTGAATGAGGCAGAAGCAATGAAAAGAACTTCATTAAGACTATGAGGAACCACTTTTCTGTATGCAAGGTGTGTTTGGATGATGAGGAAAATCAAAATAGAACAGGCTTTCCTTGAATCATTTCAACACCTGGTTTTCACGCCCAATCTATTTTAACCTCAATCCCATTATTTGTATAATAGAATTATGTTTATGGTATCCTATTTCAGAGAGTTCTAATGATTAAATAAATAATAAATGGGAAAGCAAATTTGTTTACCAAGTACAAAGTAAATGAAAGGTGATAGTAACTACTTGCCATTTCCAGTGTTAATTTTATGTTGCTTTCCCGGCCTTCCCATGGCAGATAAACCCAGTGATTTGAACTAGAGTTCCTCCTAAAGGAATAGAACTGCATCAAAAGCATCAGATGGTATCTTCTGTGACCAAGTTTTCATCTTAAGGACTGACCTAAATAAGCATTATAGCTGGGTAGTAGGCACTTCGCTTATGACATTTTACAAATATTCTTAGTCTTGGCTTCTTTAAAATGTTGGAACAACAAACTCTTAAACTGAGTGAATATGGCATACCTTGAAAATGTATTTTGATTCAGTAACCTAAGAGAATGAAGACCTAACAAATTTGTTTGAAGAGTAGCTCATTTACTTTGTAGGTTTAATCCTTGTTAAAAAGTTGAGTCTAACTATAGCAACAAGAAAAATAGAGTACCTAGGAATAAACTTAACCAAGCAGGTAAAAAGATCTGCACTTCGAAAACTATGGAACACTGAAGAAAGAAATTAAGACACAAATAAATGGAAGCGTATATCGTGTTCATGGACTGGAAGAATTAACATCATTAAAATGTCAGTACTACCCAGAGCAACCTGTAGATTCAATGTAATCCCTTTGAAAATACCAATGGCATATTTTACACACCTAGAACAAATATTTAAACTCTTTATATGGACCCCAAAATGACCCCAAATAGCCTCAGCAGTCTTGAGAAAGAAGAACAAAGTAGGAGAGATCACAATACCTGATATCGAACAGTAATACAAGACCACTGTAATCAATACAGTCTGGTACTAGCATAAAGAGCAGACATACAAACCAATGGAACAGAATAGAGAATGCAGAAATAAACCCATATCTCCATAGTCAGTTAATATTTGACAAAGGGGGCAGGAGCATACAAAGGAGTAAAAATAGCCTCTTCAATAAATGGTGTTGGGAAAATTGGGCTGGTACATGTAAAAAATTGAAACTAGGCCACACACTTATACCATACACCAGAATAAACTCAAGTGAATAAAAGACTTAATTATAAGGTGTGACACCATAAAAGCCCTAGAGGAAAACACAGGCAGTAAAATTTCAGATATCCCATGTAGCAATATTTTTGCCAATATATCTCCTAGGGAAAGGGAAATACAGGAAAAAATAAACAAATGGGAATACATCAAATTAAAAAGCTCCTGCTCGGCTAAAGAAACCATCATCAAAATGAAAAGGCAACCAAGTGTATGGGAGGGAATATTTGCCAATGACACTTTGGATAAGGTTTTGATCTCCAAAATATGTAAACAACTCATATGACTCCACACCAAGAAGTTAAACAATCCAATTAAAAAAAGGGCAAAGAACCTAAATAGACCCATCTCCAAGGATGTACAGATCACCCATAGGCACGTGAAAGGATGCTCAACGTCACCAGACATCAGAGACATGCAAATTAAAACCACAGTGAGATATCACCTCACACTTGTCAGAATGGTCATCATTAATAAATCAGCAAACAAGTGTTGGAGAGGATGTGGAGAAAAGGGAACCCTAGTACACTGTTGGTGGGAATGAAGACTGGTGCAGCCATGGTGGAAAACAGTATGGAATTTCCTCAGAAAACTAAAAATGGAACTGCCTGTTGACCCAGTGATTCTACTTCTTAGGGACTATACCCTATGAATCCTGAAACACCAATTCTAAAGTACTTAAGCACCCCTATGTTTATAGTAGTGCTATTTTCAATAGCCAAGTGCTGGAAACAGATTAAGTGCCCATCAGTAAGTGAGTGGATCAAAAAACTGTGGAACATTTACACAACGGAGTACTATGCAGCAAAAAGAAAGAAGGAACTCCTACCTTTTGTGACATCATGGATGGAACTGGAGAATCTTATGCCAAATGAAACAAGCCAGTCAGTGAAAGACAAATACCATGTTATCTCACTCATAAGAGGAACCTAATGAAAAAATAAACTAATGAGCAAAATAGAACCAGAGGCACGAAAACAAGGAACAGACTGACAGTGACCACAGGAGAGGGGTGAGGAGGATAATGGAGGAAAGAAGGGGAAGGGCCTGGTTAAAGAACAAGTATAAATGACCCATGGACATGGACAACAGGCTGGGGATTGACTGTGGGAGCGGAGGGGGGTTGGTGGGGCAGGGGAGAGCAACAGGGGAAAATTGGGAGAGCTGTAATAGAGCAACAATAAAATATTTAATTTTTATAAAAAGTTGAGTTTAGGATTAAAGTGTCTTTTCTTCTGCAGAGTCCAAAGAAGTTTGAAGATGTTTTTGATGAAATGATCTATTTTTTAGAGCAGACTGACCACTGGGATAGTACTGAAATGGAACTTGCTGCTAGAGGAGTAAGTTCAAATATTTTTATAATATTTACACATAATATTTACATAACTTGAAGCCACTGTTTCTTTACAGTAAATCCAAATGTGTGGTGGTGTTTATGACAGAGTCGTAAACAATAGCAACCACAGGCTTTGTACATTGGGGCAACAGCTGAAAATCATTGTTTATTAAAAAGTCTTTATGTTCCCCCTCTCCCTTCCGAAAGTCGAGAGCAGGCCCGAGCAGGGTAGAAATGGTGGCCTGTGCAGGCATGCTTTCAGATGGGCGGCAGCTCACTGGGACCAGGGCATTGACTGCATGTACGGGATTGAACAAACAAGTCTATGGAGAATAATTGGAGCCAGGCGTCTTACTGCTGGAGAGTGGAGGTATAAAAAACTAGGGTTGGATTTGGAGGTGTCAGTATAAATTCAGAGTTTCTGATAGATACAGAAATAAGTATAAAGTCTTGCATATACATACACATACATGTACTTCCCATCTCTGTTCATGGAGAGGGTCTGGGAGCAGCAGCACCTCGAAGAAATTACTCCTCCCGGGCACACACATCTTGGCTTCTAAGTACTGGTCCACACTAAAAGGAACTAGGACTCCTTGGGAAACTGGCTGATTTCAGCCCTGGGATAGGGAAAGTACGTGGTGAGCCTGGAACATTTTGCGGTCATGGAAGCTTAAAGACTGAGTTTGCAAGGGACTACAAGGCTTTCTAGGCAGGGAAAACAGCAGGTGCAGAGACACGAAGGCATAATCTTTCCTTTCCAGTGTCCCCCACTTGGTGAAGGCATCGGCTCCCATTCAGTTGTGCAGGCCAGAAACCTGGGTCTTTTCCTTTATACCTCCCTGGCCCTCACCTCCTTTATTGTATTCTTCTCTTAAGTTTGGTCATTTTAACTTCTAAATATCTTTCCATTTCTTCAACTTTTCTCTATTTCTGCCAGCCTCGCTGTTGTCGGAATAACTGTTGTCTTCTGTGGACTACCTCAGCGCCTTTACATTCCCTGATTCCCTGCCTACTCCTCCCCTCCCTGCATGCACTCTTATCCTCTGCATTCCACTTGCCACGTTGCTTCCCAAATCGTCTTTAAAAATACAAATCTGATCACCCATCTCCTTTCCACCACTACACCCCTAAAATACTGGGAAGATAAAATCTAAAATCATTAATAAGGGCTATAAACTCTGCAGGATCTGCGCCTTCAACCTAGTCTCGCCTCTGCATTCTCTGCTGTCATAAGCTACAGCACGCTTACCACAACTTTCTTCGATACACCACTCTTTCCCTTCTTACCTTAAAGTCCTAACATGGTATTTCCAGTACTTGGGTGCCTCACTCCCTGAAGAAAGTCTAGATGTCACTAGACTGTGACATCCAGTCTAGTTTAGAAGCCCACCACAAGCTCTCAGATTACCATGTACTTTTTCCTGTACTGTGCTTATCAGTTTGTAATTGTGTATTTGTGGGATTATTTATTGCTGTCTGTTTTCCCTGTGAAATTCGAAGCATCTAGTTTGCTTACTGTAGAAGTCTGAGCACCTGGTACAGCAAATAGTACAATAAAAGTATTCATGAATAAACAAAAGAGCAAGAGGTTCATGATGTGGTGGGGAAGACAGACAGCTGCACCAATAACTCAGTGACAAAGCAGAATGAGATTTGTGGATAATAGAAGCCCGAACAGAGGACTCCTGGAATAGAGTGAAGGGAGAGCTTAATTTCACCTGATGGGACAGAGGAAGGAACAGCTATCATGGGAATTGTAATTTCTGGGGTTGAGTTGTTTTCATATTTGTCTCTCCTCTTCCTCTTCTTTTTGTCAGAGATATAATCTGATTAAACTAAAAACACCCAGCTGTTATAAAGTATGAAGCCCTGGCTCAGACTTTATTTTAGCTCTATATAATAACAATTTCTGTTTTAACTCATACTTTAATGCAGGTGAATAATCTAAATTTTTATGATGTTGTTCTGGATTTTATATTAATGGATTCCTTTGAAGATTTAGAAAACCCACCCACATCCATACAGAATGTAGTAAATAATCGCTGGCTAAACTCCTCCTTCAAAGAAACCGTAAGTGGTGGTTTATCTTCCTCAACCATGTAAATGTAATGAAAATGGTCAGAAATGGGAATATTAGTAAGATATATGTGTACATCGCCTATAGTATGACTAGTGTGGACACTGAGGATCAGATATGTATAATGTATAACGTCTTCTGATGAAATTTCCTTTTTGGCTCTTCTATCAGTCCTTGTCTTGACCTGAAATATTCAATATTTCTTTAGATCTAAAAACAACAACAACTACAAAACAAAACACCTTAGGCCTCACACTAGTTCAGGCCTCACAAAAAATTGTCCATAACTGAAATGGCTCCATGTCTAAACAGAAATATAGGCCCTGGCTGGTGAGGCTCAGTGGATTGAGTGTGGGCTGTGAATTGAAGGGTCACCGGTTCGATTCCCAGTCAGGGCACATGCCTGGGTTGTGGACCAGGTCCCTAGTGGGGGCCACGTGAGAGGCAGCCACACACTGATGTTTCTCTCCCTCTCTTTCTCCCTCCTTTCCTCTCCCTCTAAAAATAAATAAATAATCAATTAAAATAAATAAATAAATAAAATAAACTGAAATGTAGCAGTTGCAGTTAAAAGACGATATATATTTTTAGAGAGAAATATGGGGATTCATGTTCCTGAATACTATCAAAAATTAGAGGCGAACATAATGAGCACGTGTCCCTCTCTCACCGAAAACAGGTTTAAACTGTATTCTGCACTTCCAATGTTTTCAGTTTCTGTTGGTTTTTGTACTCAATTCTCTAGTGGATATTTCTTGGAGGGGGGGCTTTAAATGTGTACCTGGAAGTAGGTGGGATAGATATTCATGATGAAGTTTGACTACTTATATTAGAAATGTTCCAATGGGTTGTTTCACAATTATTTTGCAAATTTCTACTATTAAATTTTACAACAGTTTTAATAAATCCACTTTTCCTTCAAAGTATGTTTTCACCCTAAAAGGTACATGTTATCTCCATTTCCATTACTAATTTGGTAAATTGACCTTGATTAAAGTTGGGTCATGTCAGAGTAGGGTCAGATTTCTTCAGGATCCACTTGGGTACATTGTCCCTATCATTATGGTTATATTTTATTACTTCTTTATTTGGATGAAACTTAGCTTTACCCACAATTATTTCCAGTAGTAGTGTTCTTGGTGGGGAGAGTGGTTAGTCTTTACTGTTATGCATAAAACCTTTATTGTGTGTGAGCATCTATGTATATAGATTTTTACTCCTTTCCCATAGGAACAGAATTTAAAAACTCTGAGAGTTGAATTCTAATTGCAAGTTCTTTAGTATCAGAGTTCAGCTTTTTCTCTAGAAACTTTATACTTAATTTTAAAATTTATAAAAACAAAATACCTTCTCATTAATATTCACAAACAATAGAAGGAACCTGGGCTTGTTCTTATTAGTAGTTAATGTTTTAAACATTTAGACCCATCAACTTTGAATTTCTAATAAATTCAAACTCTTTTCTAAATGGAAAGTTTATATAGCTATAAATTTAAGTCTTGCTTTTTCTCCTCTGCATATATTTAGGCTGTGGCTTCAAGTTGTTGGTCAGTGCTGAAACAGAAAAGGCAACAGATGAAGGTAAAGTACTGTGGACTTCTTCCTTGGGTAATTTGAGGTTCCTGTGAAAGACATGTCTGAGTCAGTTCTCAAGCGGAATGGCAGGTCATAAAGACTGTTCCTCAAGCTAGAGGAGTGACTTACTGGTACATGATTGACTTCCCCTGTTTTGAATTCTCTTTCTCTTTTCCTTAACATTATGTAGAGTTTAGTATAGCAAGTCTTGAGGCATGTGTGGGATTTCTACTAAGTGGGAGAGGGTTTAGGGTTGGAAACAGCCCTAAGAGGATTTTGATTTTTGTTTTTTCGCTTAATGATGTTTTAAGATTTTAGACAGTTGTTTAATATAGTGCTTTGCACTTTGTGTAATCCAGGTGAAAAATAATGATTTGATCCTTTGGTTCACAGGCCCATGCTCAATCCACTGAGCTACACCAGCCAGGGCTGGTTTGATTGTAATAGCTGTTTTATTCAAATGAGAGGCTCTACAAAAAGAAGTCTCAAAATTTATATCCTGCCTCCATGTTGTACATCCTTCAGTCCATCTTACCCACTACTTACTGCTCTTACCTTTCATTTCCATAGTCAATGGCATGGATTCTGGAGTGAGAGTGCCTGGTTTTGAATGCCACTTACTAGCCATGACCTCTAGTAAGTTGCTTAACCTCTTCACCGGAATTATTCCTTGGTGAAGCATGTCTCCTCTACTTCAACCCGTAACTTCTTACCTGTCTGAACTTCTGATACAGTTAGAGTCTGTAAAAGGTTTAGAATTTTAATTTTTGGAGAACATCTCTTATACTAGAGGAATAACTTCAGTGCATCCCTGATAACGTTTTGTCCTTCACTGACTAGCTATGGGTGATTTAGGACCGGTTACTTAATCCCTCTGAAGTGTCACTTCTTACATATTAAAATGTTGACGTGACCTACTTTTCCAGGAACGTTTTATTAAATTAAATAAACTCTAGCACATTATCTGGAATATAATGAGTACTCCTTAAAATGGCAATTGCTGCTGTAATATATTTCTTAAATTGAGGCTTAGGAGATATCTTAGCACCTGTTAAATACAAAACTTTTTTCCCTCCAAGGGAAAATATCTTAAGGCATAGTTATCCCCAGTTGATGCTGTGTGACAAATCCCACATGATCTTATTTAACCAGGAACATTCAGAAAGTTATTGACAAACTAGAGAGTTTCCTAAATCACAACTGTATGTATTACTATTTCACAAGAAGAGGCAATTACACAATTAAATGCTTCACTAATATCTCATTTCTTAACTAAAAGGATTCTAGTGAGCACAGTTTTATACTTAATCATTTAAAATTTGTTTCAGTCCTTTTCAGATAATGTAATTAAGTGATGGAGTAGAATTTTTTAATAGCTGAAACCATGTCAGTCTCACTAATCCTAAAAACTTTGCTGCTAAGGAACACTGTGCCACTCTCATTTTTGCTTGGTTATAACACTGATACGATTGCTTTTTTACAAAGTATACTTATAAAGTGAAAATGTCTTTAAGAAATAATGTTTCTCAGCGTATTTGACACTATTGGCTAGGTTATGAAATTACAGAAAACATTCTGTGACTAAAGCCACTTGTAAGTTTGTTAACTTTCTTACTAGGCTGGCACATCATTGACCCTGGTCTTCCCTCGTAAAGAGCTGGTCACATGATGGGCAGCAATTTAAGTTCCTAAAGAGAAAGCACATTCAAAAAAGTAAAAATAACTCGATTCTCCTTTACCTCCCAACAGATCCCAGATGGATTTTTTGCCCATTTTTATGCCATCTGTGAGCATATCAGCCCTGTCCTGGCCTGGGGCTTTTTGGGTCCTAGGAATTCTCTCTATGATTTATGTTGCTTCTTTAAGGTATGTCCAGTAATTGAATCATCTCTTTTTTTCTAAATCGAAAAGCCAGTAAGGTATTATTCTGTTTTGTTTTGTGTGTTTGTAGAAGAAAGAATGGTCTTTAAAGGTAAAGTTAGAAAATTGACCTAAATTCGGTGTTCAAATGCCCATGGATCAGTATTATGTTGACGTGGCGCTGTACCCTGGAATAGATGCAAGTCCGTCACCTTCTCAGTTCCCTCTGTGATGGATGCATGTTCTTGGACAGGGTTATGATGTTCTAGTCAAATAGCTGTAGACAGTTTGTTCTTCATGCCTGGATGCTTTTGAAATTTATGAAATAAATATTTGCCTTTATTGCTCATGTGGCAATTTAGAAAGAAGTTCTGGTTCAAGGCAATGTGAATGATAAAATCCCAGTTGTGAGAAATAACATGAGAGTCTGAAGTGGTATCCCAATGTCAGCAGTTTGGGTTTGCCAAAACACACATTATATAGGTCATTGCAGCTTTCTGCTTGACGTAGTGCCAAGAAAAGCCTCACTCTTTTAATAGTCTTGATTTCAGGCAGAGTTTTAAGGAGTAAATAAAAAAGCAAATAGAAGCAAGTATGAATTTGAAAGTTTTTATGTTTGAAAGTTTGGATGTTTCACTATTCCTCTCATTAAAAAGTACATTTTTTTTAGTGTGCTGTTAAGGTAGCACTTACGTACATGTTTATTTTACTATCATTCAAAACTCATTATTTTTTGACTAGTTTACTCAACCTCCCAAATAAAAGTTAAAGTATGCATTTAGTAGGAAAAATTTGCACTGGAGATTAAGTCTATCTTTAATAAACAGTCTGACTCTGGGTAAATCATGCTCTGTCCTCCTGCATCTGTAAAATGAGGGAGCTTGGCGGGTTGATTGTTAATGACCCTCCAGGTACAAAATCCAGTGAGCCTAAGAGGCATGTCTTCTTGGTACTTCTTAACACTTGATTTCTCTAGGACAGAAATTAAATATTCCTCTTTTTTACTCTTTAAAATTACTTTTATTTTCATGATGGCATTAACAGCCTGAGACTAGATACAACCTGTTTAAAATGAGTGGGGGCATAAGTATTAACTTAGTAAAATGAATAGTCTTCATTCTTTCACTGATTTAGGACCTGAAGTTATTTTTCATGTATCTTAAGTTTTTTTATATACAGTAAAACATATACTTAAAACTTGTAAGTCATAATTATTAGAAACGGTTTACTGTTCTGTCCTGAAGTAGTACTGCTGCTCATAGTTAACATTGAAAACTTCAGTTATTGGGAAAGCAATAATACCAGTCCCTTAATTTATATAGCGCTTTAGGGTTTTCAGGCATTTCCTATAGATTTTTTTTTATTATAACATCAGCCCTGAGTAGTAAAAAAAGGACAAGAAGTATTGCCCCTTATTTTACAGAAAAAGAAAATAGACTCCAAAGAGATTTAATCACTTCCTCAATGGCCCTTTTCCAGTGAGATAGGAAACTAGCACTGCAGCCCTGGCCTGGTAGCTCAGTTGGTTACAGCATCGTCCCCATAGACCAAGGTTGTAGGTTCCATCCCCGGTCAGGGCACATGCAAGAATCAAGATCAACCAATGAATGCATAAATAAGTGGAACAACAAATCGATCTCTTGATCTCTCTCCTTTCCCTTCTCCCTCTCCCCCTCCCGCTTTCTCCCTTTCTTCTCTTTAAAATCAATAAATTTAAAATAATTTTTTTAAACAAATAGCACTGGAACTCAGGCCTTCTGACTCCTAATGTAATGCATGTTACAACATTAGTAACTATTTAGATTTAATATAATTTTGATATGATAAGTGCCAGTTTGTTTTGTGTTTATTTTCCAGAATCAGGTTCTTTTCTTTCTCAAAGACATATTTGACTTCGAGAAAGTACGCTATTCCAGTATAGAGACTTTGGCTGAAGACCTCATGCAGCTACTTATTCGCCGCACTGAACTTTTAATGGCCTATCTTGGAGCTGATGCGCTGAGACACACCAGTGGTTGTACAAGTAGTCATGGTCATGTCATGTCCAGTGGCCTAGTGGAAGCCAAAGTGCAATAAGTGTCATGAAAATCAGACAATTTGAGTGTGCTGTGAACTGTTTTAAGGTATAACTTGATTCTGTAACATGACACAGACTTGGTGGATATGGACTCAGGGAGGGAAAGCAATCTAGAAAAGAGTGAGTGACCGCACTGTACTTACACAGAAGTTCTGTCATTGAATCCCTGTGTAGTGTATCCAAAGCAGCTTTTTGTAGTCTTTAGGTAATAATTGAAGTTGTGAAATGTTGCATATTTTACAGAAATATTGCTTGAATTGAAGCCAGTACTTGGGAGTTGATTTGTCATCTTGAAGCTGTCTGGAGTGTCCAGTATCATTCTCAAAAGCTCTGTTTCTATGCTTTGCACCTTGAAATTAAACCCTTTAGCTAAGACCTGTGTGGCCCACACATACAAGAATGCATTACTCCCAGTGTTGGCAAGCTTAACTTTGCCTGAAAATGTATTTTTAAGTGTAAAGTTATTCATTTGTTTAATCACGTTTAGACAATAGCGGTGTTTAATATGTACTGCTTACATTATTGCTTGTGTATTTGCTTATGAACTTGAATCAAAGAAATTGTAATGGTTGAGTATTGTTATAAAACATTTAAATGAATTGACATGGAAATGTTTACAAGTTATAAGTTTATATTAGATTTATTATTTCCAAAATATATTACTGTTGGTCCTATAAGTTACAATAGAGACACTAAAGAAATTTCTTTTATCTTTTCATAGATTAGAGCATTTTTCTCTTAAATGAATATTGATTAAAAGATAACATTTATTAACTATGACAGGCAATTAAAATATTTTCTCTGTAGTTTTTAGACTATCTCCCCACATCTGCAGTTATTAATCTTGGTACAGTAAAATGATTTCTCCTTACTCCTACAAAACTGGTTTTTGGTTATTCTCACAGAGAACTTAGTGCATTTTGTCATATTATGTCCATATTTTTTAAATATTCATACTTTCAATCTTCATGAAGTTTTAAAGAAGGGGTTTTTCCCCTGTGAATGTAGAACAAAATACTTTCATTGACTTTATTGGGGCGACACTGGTCCGTGGGGTCACCGAGGGTCCAAGTGCCGACTTCCGAGGTCCATGCTCCGTGTGCTGCACTGTGTGCCTACCCCCGTCAGACCGTCTTCGTCAGCACATACTCGGCCCCCTTTCACTCTCTTCTAATCTCCCACCCCCTTTGCGCTGGTAACCAGCATGCTGCTGTCTGTGTCTGTGTCTGTGAGTGTCAGTTTTATACCCTACGTTTGAGTGAAGTCATATGGTTCTCAGCCTTTCCTCAGTGACTTATTTCACTTAGCATAATGTTCTCAAGGTCCCTCTGTGTTGTCGCAAATGTCAGTATTTCATCTTTTCTTATGACTGAGTAATATTCCTTAGAATATATGTGCCATATCCTCTTTATCCAGTCTTCCATCAAAGGACACTGAGACAAATTATTTTTAATGGTATAGAAGTATATTTCATGTCCTTTATGATAAATATGTGAACAAATGGTTTGTTCACATAAGTAAGGCTCTTTAGAGTATATTAGATACTTTCAAAGTTGTATTAACTTTGTGTCTAAATCATATACCACTTATTAGGAGTGGCTGACACAGTATGTCAATGGATTGGATTTGTTGATTTTGTTTTTAAAGTGGGCTTTATTCATTTTAGGAGTGAGTTACCCAGAAGGATTTAAATATATTTTTAAATGCATTTTTAGATTTAAGTATCTAGTTTCTGATTAATGAATAGAAAGTGAAAAGTAGGGGGGAAGCATAATCTTTTAAGGTTTTAAATGTATGCATATGCCACATTTAGGTAATAGTAGTTACAAAATACGAGATTCAACACCTTCATGCTGTTGGCATGTTCTGTGTTCCATACTGTACAGGTTATAGCACCAAATAATAAGACATTGTTCTTATAATTTTTGAGCATATAGCTCTTTGACTTTTCTTATATACATTTTTAATTTAAAGGTCAGCTATTTATAATTCTTATTATTGATGGAGGAATATCATTAGAAGTATCAAAGCTAAAAATTCCATTATGTAATGTTCTAGTTTTTAACTTATACCTTGTATTTTTAGCTTCTTGTTGAGGTACCACTGGCCTTGAATGAATCACACACATATACACTTATGTACACACACATTCCCATTATCATGTAGGCAAGACAGTGATTGTTTATATTAATTTTCCTGTTTGGGGGGGCTAAATATTTTAAACTGTGGTTTTATAAACAGAGCTATAAGTAAACTTTTATTTGAGGAAGATACTGTTTGGAATCTATTTTGAAGAATTGCACTATTTAATAATGCTGCTACTACATAAAATAAGTGAAGAATTTATTTCACTAGGTAAGATGAATGGCTTCCCAGAAGGTATTTTTCTTTTTTCTTTTTTATTTCACCTTTAAAAAAAAGTTGGCCATATTCAAGAAGTTGGTTTGTCTAATTAAGGACTTGAGTTTGATTAGTTTCTGGTTAGTTCAGTAGCTACTACTTGGGGAAGTGCTTTCTTTGTGGCCTTTAATGAAAGAGTCAAGAGTGACCAAATAGAATTTCAGGGTAATAAGTATAGGAAAAAAAATTCTCTATTGTAAGAGAAGAAATGACTTTTTTAAAAGAACTATCTCTTTAAAATATTTTTGACCACAGAAGAGCACTTAAGACATATATATACCAATTGCAATTTTCCTTGAAATTGGGTTAAACAGTTAATGTTTTTAAAAATAAAAGAAAATGATTTAAACTAGTTTAAAATCTTTTGGGTTAAAACCCTGTTTAACATTTATTCACGGTAGTATTACCAGAAAATTGCCATTGCCACATGAGTCCTACTATCCACTTTTGTATGTAAATTTTAAAAGGGCCCTGAATTAGTCCTGAGAAAATGGATTTTTCCCCCTTCTGTTTTCTGGGAGAAAAAAGATGAGTGTTCAGGTGATTTATATTTGGCATTTTTTTTCTATTTTGGTTTCTCTAAATTTTTAACTAAAAGGCTAGTTATTTCTTCTCTAAGACTTATGTTTATTCAATGTCAAAATGAGATTATCTTTTCAAAAAGAAGTCAGGTTTTTCATTCTGTTATAGTCAGCTCTGAAGAACTTTCTCTCCTATATTCTGTGTTTGCATCCATTTACTGTGATTATATTAGTTTGTTAAATTAATTGACTTTATAAAAATATTTACAAACTTTTTCTTGCCTTAAAGATGTAACATTTTGTACTTAAATGATTAGCTAAGGAGTGATTATTTGCATTACAAAAGAATGCTTTATCTCCTTTAAACATATGAAATAGGAATGCCAAAGTAACATTTAATATACTTCTCTGTGACCTTTCATAATCAGAAGTTTTAAATTATGTTTGTAACATAATTTGATTATATTTCAGTGTGAACACATTATGGAATTATTTGGAATATACATTTCAAAGTATTTTACAAATTAGGCTGAATTCAAAATTTTGGTTATTTGCTTATATTAATCAAATTTAGAAATATCTCTGTATGTGAGACTTAGGAATTTGTATAATCTACAATTAATGGAAATAAGGGCATCCTGTTTTTTGTTCCTAATGATTATATTGTGCTGTGTTTTGCTTAGTTTGAGAAAAACCATGTATTAGCTTTACTTGGCTGATATCATCAGTAAATGTACCTATTTCCTAAATGTAAGGACTGCACTAACTAGTTTATGTAAAAGTGAAACACTATAGTAGCAAAAAACAAACAAACAGCACTGGCTGTTTATCCAAAATAAGCACTATAATAACATGGATGTATTTCTACTACTGCCAAATAAAAAAGTGATGGTGTATCTTGCTGGTGTATTGAGTGTCTCATACAGTGCTTATGTATTGCAAGGGCATACTTGTACTTACAGTCTCCATAAAAGACTCACATACAAACAGAGAATGCAGACAACTGCAGAAGCACTGAAATCAAGTGTAAATGTGTTCTTTATGTACTAACCAGGAGAAAAGACAGTTTTATAATGAATAAAGTCAAAGTAACTTGCTAAAGTAACATCTTTAATAATTTAAAATGTTTTGATTAATAATGCCATCAAACACAATATAAATTTATCCTTTTGGTGTACATGCATCCATCCCTATTCAGACATAGCCCTTTCCCACCACTGCTCCGTTAGTATTCAGACACGTTTAGTCAATGAGAGCGATGCTTCCCAGATACCACTGTAGACACCTGATGATGAGAGGGGTTTACTTCGACGTAAAAATAGTACTCTTGATTTGGGGCTTTTAATAAAGAAGTGTATTTTAGGATAATTAAATATGTACAGTATAGAAAATGCACATAATTATATTTTAAGCTATTAAATATATAATTTAATAAGCAAACCATACAAATATGAGTGGAATCTCTTCCTAGCTAAGGTTATTGGGTTGGAGATAGACTGAGAAACCAGATCCGAATCTCAATCTCATCCCTGTTTTCTTTGTCATCTGCCACACTCTGTTGTCTCATGCCACCCTCTTAGATTCCACCGCATGAACTTAATGTTTTGCACTTGAAACATCTCTCTCTGCCCCTGGCTGGTATGGCTCAGTGGGTTGAATGTTGGCTTGGCCTGCAAACCGAAAGGTCACTGGTTTGATTCCTGGTCAGGGCACATGCCCGGGTTGAGGGCCAGGTCCTTGGTTGAGGGTGTGCGAGAGGCAACCAATTGTTTCTCTCTTTCTCTTTCTCCCTCCCTTCTCCCCACCTCTGAAAATAAATAAAATATTTGTTAAAAAGTAAACATCTCTCTCTGTATGTTTAAAATACTTCAATACAAGCATCTCAGTGTCCTGTTGTTACAATATTTGTAGGACTTTTCAGGAAATCTTTATAAACTCACTTAGTTTATCCACTATCATTCTTACTGTTCTTATGTCACTTTTGACTCCTATTTTTGACATAGTGTTTATTCCTATACCCTGTATGCTGTAATACTTTCCTCTGCCACTTCACCTTTAATCTCTTTCTCTCCTATGCTACTGACATCTTTGATCAGGCTGCACAGTTCTTTTGCTGAGGTTCTTTTTTGTTTTTTTCTACACCTGCACAGTCAGAACCTTTAGTTATCCTTCATCTTTTGGGCAGGAAAGAACTGATTTCAGTACAGAAAAAAAAGCAAACTTTTCTTCTATGACACTTTATTTTTTACTTAAAAGTCACAGCAAAGCAACTGATACATCAAACACCACCACTCAGTGTTTTGCTTTTAACTGTCTCTTATGTGTGCTGCAAAGCCTTTCACAATGCACATTTATATATAGGAAATTCAAGAACTTTTGTAATTTGCTATGTTTGAAATAATACTTGAATATAGAGGAGCATGTTGACATTTGAAAGCACTTTAAATATATGAATTCCAGGACTTTGCTAATTCTTTTATTTAATATCACTCTGTGAGAGAAAAGGCCCAGGGACTTTAAACAGGACTGAGTGTTTAATGTGACAGAAGATGAATAATTTTTAAAAATAGGTTAAAGCAGGTGTATTTGTTATCTATTGCTGCATAACAAATTATCCCCAAATTTAGCAGCTTGAAACAACAAATACACCTCTTTATTAAAACACTTCTTACACCATTTCTGAGGGTTGGGAATCCAGAAGTGGCTGGTTTGGGTGGTTCTAGCTTAGGGTTTCTCCTGAGATTGCAGTCATCCGAAGGTTTGACTAGGGCTGGAGGATTTACTTCCCAGCTTTGCTTACTCACGTGGCTGTTGTCAGGGAACTGTCTTTGCCAAATGAGCCTCTTAACAGCCGCCTGAATATCTTTAAAACATGGTGGCTGCCCTGGCCAGGTGTCTCAGCTGGGTGGAGTGTCATCCTATATACCAAAAGTTTGCTGTGTTTGATTCCTGATTGGGCACATACGGGAGGCAACCGATTAATGTTTCTCCCTCACGTTGATGTTTCTCTCTCTCTTGCAAATCAATAAACATATCCTGGGGTGAGGATAAATAAATAATAAATAAAATATGGCAGCTGGCTTTCCCCAGAGTGAATAATCCAAGGGAAATCAAGGCAAAAAACAGTATCTTTTATAACCTAGCCTTGGCAGTGACATACCATCTCTTGTGCCTGATTCTATTAGTTACACAGACCAACCCTGACACATGGTGAGAGGAGATTACACAAGGGCATGAATACTAGGAGGCAAAATCCTTTGGGGTCATCTTGGGTGGTTACCACAGCAGGGAATCATAATGAATTATACATAGGTAGTGTAGACATTTTAATTTTAAATTAATAAGTGTACATTCTTTGGCTGATCTTTTGATGTAAGGTCAAGGTCTTTACTTGGAATATGGATCCATTTGATATTCTGAAACATCTTTGTTGCATAAATTACATCTGTAAATCATCACCTATGATTTATACTTTCCCTTTTTAAGGAGAAAAAAATTTACTTGAAAGAAATAAATGCCAATTCCCCTTGATTTTTATAATTTTGTACCCAATCTTTTAAATTTGTCTTCCCCACACCTAGTTTGATGGCAAGTTTTGTAAACTATTTGCCTTTATCATTCATCTTCAGAGCCTTCAACTTAGCTTTTAGAAAAAACTCTCTTATTTAGCTTTTATATTCTTTTGTAACATTTATATGATGTAATTTCAATAAGATGCACCTTATATAATCAAGTTTGAGAACAAAAACAACTGATTTGTGATAAATATGTAAGGAATGTTTATATAAATTGGCAGATCTTGGATTTCTAATAGTGGTCTGGAACTTAGTGTGTTTAAACTGTGCTCCTGACCACACCCACCTCAGCCTCCTCTTTCCAATCTTCCTCAGCCCAGTAAATGACAATATTATCCTTTCAGATCCTCAGACCAAAAACTTCTTTTCTGCGCACCTCATATTCAGTGGTACCAGCTTCCTACTAGTTCTACTTTTGAAAACATGTGCCAAGAAAAAAAAAGTGCCTTGCATTTCTTAACTGTCTTCACAGCTATCACCTTAATCCAGTCTCTCATTACCTGTCATCTTGATTATTTTGAAAGCCTCTTAGCTGGCCTCCCTGCTTCATTTAGTGTACTTGTAACACATCAGCCAGAGTGAGAGTGATAAAAATGTCAGCTCATGCCACTACCGTGTTCAAAATCCACCAGTGGCAACCCATCTTACTCTAGAGCAAAAAATGGGTTCTCCACAGGCCCCTTCCTCCCCGCTCCACTTCCTATTAGCTCACCCTCTGCCTACTCAGCTCCACACACACAAGCCACCTTGCTCTTCCTAGAACAAGTCAGATAGGCTCCTCCTTGGGACCTTCATACCTCTCTCTGGACTGCGCTTCCCCCAGATATCGTGATATTTACATAGCTCACTGCCCCACTGTCCTCAAGACGTTTACTCATATGTGACTTCCCTCGCCACTCTACCTGAAAGCACAAAATCCACCCACCCCGTTCCCAGCATTCTCTGTTTGGGTCTTATCCATATCCCATATCATTAAGTACTGCATAATTTTGCTTATTTGCTTGTTATTGCCTGCCTTCTTCCACTAGAATGTATGTTCCATGATGGCAGGGCTCTTTATTTGTTTTGTCAGTACTGTGTCCTCGGCACCTAGAATTGAATATTTGTTGAATGAATGATGAATTGATTGGACAAGAAGTAGGCCTTGCATGCTGTGGGTAACTGCCAGTTTTATAGTTAGAATGGAGAGCTTTGTTTAATTTGGTGAATCTGGTGAGAGGAAATCAGTTAAGGGGGCTTCTATCATTTAAATCATAAAATAAATGTATAATTATTAATTGATAAGTTTTGTAATCAGAGAAAGGGTGGAATGACTTTATAACAGAGCACACATACAGACTGGGGTGAAAGGCCTCTCTGAGAAAGCAACACTTACGAAGGCAGCCAAAGCCTGTGTTGAAGTTTGCCAGGTAAAGAGCGGGGGAAAGAGGATTTCACACAGAGGGAGCAGCCTGTGCCAAGGTCCTGAGCCAGAATGACCATGTAAAGTTCCATGAACTGAAGGTCAAGGTGATGGTATTGAAGGGCGCAAGGGGGTGAGGGAGATCATTCAGGCCACCTATTGCTATATTAGACTAAGCTTAAATAGCTGTTTTAATTACCATTCTAGGACTTTCATTGAAGAAGGAATGGCTTACACAAAAGAATTTTCATTTTGAGTAAATAGTGAGTGGGAATGGAGTGGAGATGGGAAGTTATAGTTAAGAACAGAAGGTTTTTTTTTTTCAACGTCCCTGAAAATATAGCCTGAGCACTAGTGTTTGCTTGGCGCTGGAAGTTGGATACGGTTGTCCCTGGTTTATCTGTGTGGATGCTAGTTCAATTTTTAAGTTACTTAGTTTGTTTATATTCATTTTCTGCATGGAGTGAACAATTGATCTGTCCCACCAGAATAATGCCCTCCCTGGATGAGCGTTTCAGGTTTTCATACTGACAACCTGGTGGGTATAATTGACAGGCTTGTGGTCCAGGTTGAAATGTTCTGTGGGTGCTAAGACTCCCAGATGCCTTTTGCGTTCAGTTAAAGAAAGGTGGAAGATTATACAATTATTTCCTTTTATTCCTCTTCCCCGTCTCCCTCCTCCTCTTCTTCCACGTTTCTCTATCGACCGCTCTCTTTAGATGAAAGACCCGAATCAAGAAAATGAGCAACGGACAGATAAGGTGGACCCCAGACTGCTGCCCTACACTCTGGGCAGTAAGAGAAAAGTTGGCGAGGTCAGTCAAAGCTTAGAAACCTGGGCTGGTGGAGTAGCTGAGAGAAGGGGGCCCCAGGGTAAACCGGCTGTGGGTAGCTGGGAGCCAGTTCAGCCTATTTATCAATTCCTTTCCAGGATCTCCCCTTTCCCACAGAGGAGGACCTAGAGCCGTGAGACTGGCAGGGTCTAGCGGAAAGTTAGCAGCCACCGCCCCCCTCGCCTGCCTTCCTCCTCGACTCTCCACCCCTCTCCCAGCGATACGGCGGAGGTGGGGGGCGGGAGGGGGGTGGTTGGCGGGGACTGGCCTTGTGTTTTGGAACAGCTGCAGCCGGCGCTGGGCCCGCCTGGAATGCGGGAACAGTCTGCGCACCAGGACTTTTATGGAAACTTGCTGCTGGAGACATCGGCGGCGACAGCCAGAGGGCTCCCAGCGGCTAGAGCAGCAGAGGCGGAGGCGCCCAGACCCCTGCCCACACCCAGGCGTAGGACGCGCACAGCCTCTCCACGCGCCACGAGGGCATTCGCTTGTCGAGGTCTCCAAGAGGGTGAGAAGAGTCGCGGGCGGGGGGGGGGAGAGCGTGGGCCGGGGGGTGGCGGAGGT
Source organism: Trachops cirrhosus (assembly GCA_028533065.1). Lineage (NCBI taxonomy): Eukaryota > Metazoa > Chordata > Mammalia > Chiroptera > Phyllostomidae > Trachops > Trachops cirrhosus. The sequence goes on from CM052542.1 coordinate 52,473,467, forward strand.
GTCGGGTCTCCCAGCGCTGGTGGGGGCTGCAGGGAGACGCTCCCCGCCTCGGCTCCGGGCCCGCCTCCCCGTGGCACCCGAGCGCACCGACCTCTCTCCGGCTGTGGCTACGCGCAGGACCGCGGCCTCGGCGGAGTGCAGAGCTGGGTCAGCCTTGCTGTCTCCGAGTCCACTGGCCTCAGGCTCTGGTGGCGATTTCCTTGCCCCGCTGCCCTGATTCAGCTTCTCTTGAGCCCTGTCCGTTGAGTTTCGGGTGCTTTCTCCACTCCTGCAGGGGAAGAGTCCTCCGTGAGCGGAGTGGGTGCTAGTACTTGAGTTCTACACTGGGGGTCCAGGCAGGTAAATTCAGTGTCGTCCCCACCGCGTGCCCCAGGCACTGTCTCGGTCTCCGCCAGCTGTGCCTATAATTTTTAAGACAAATTATTCCTGATCCGTCCCTATGGAGGCTGGGGAGTGAAATGTGATTTAATAGCCTATCACCCACCCCCTTCCTTCCAAACTGTTCTTTTGCGATTCTCTCTGAGGTGGGGTGTTGAGGGCTATGCTAGTAGAACTGGAAGTTGAAGTGAATCATGTAGTTACTTCTTGAAACCTCCGTTGTCTCTATTTTTTTAAAACGCCAAGCCATTCCAACTGTGTAAACTGTGAAATGCTCTACAAATGCTAAAAATGTATTATTGTTGTCATTTGTAAAGAAAATAAGTTGAGAGGTGAGTTCGTTATTGCAATGGCTTCGAGATCTTTATTTTATATTTATTAAAGGCCCATAACTAGAACGGGGAGGGGGTTGGGGAGAGAGAGAGAGAAAGAGAGAACAAGGTAAAAATAGCATAAGGCTATGTCCTAACAAAATGTCTGTCCTTGGGAAAGAGGCAGGTAGAGAAAAGCAGTAAGTCATTTATAAGAAAGAAATTGGTTCCATGAGCAAAGCAATGGGAGCATCATTCATCAGCTAAATTTTGTTAATGAATTCATGTAACAGGCCCATTGGCCTGCGAGTCACAACATAACTATGTGTTGGGTAGTGTGTTTAAATAAGGTTAAGTATTTATATCATCTTAGTCACCCAACGTTGACTGAACCACATTTATTTCTCCCCCTAATCCTTTCACAGGTTAAATTGCTGCCTTAAAAAAAACTCAGAATACATATAAGTCTCTGAAATATTTTTGAGTTTTGAAGTATGGTAAGGTGGAAAAAAGGCATAATTAATCAAATTTAGGGACAGGGTTTTTTTGGGGGAACATATTTAGTATAAATGAACTTTGATTATTTTATGTAGTTAGTTCAGATTTTTTCTCACAGATAGTAGGTCCCTCCTTTTTCAAGACATTTTATATTTGACTGGAACAATTTGAATAAAAATATGTACAATTCTGTAATTTACTTGCAACAACCTCCTCAAAGAGGTCTAAGCAAAAGCCACAAAAGAATTGTTTAAATCCAATTTTTGTTCATACAGTATTGATATAATTCAGTTTTAACAGAGAATTCACACATTCAGATCCATTTAAGAGTGAAATGTGGTGAATAGTAATTTTTCCTGCTCAGCTTACAATGGAATCTGTGCCATTTTTAAAAATCTGATATGTAAGACTGATCATTGTCAAAATGTATGTCACCTTCAGGTGACTATATTTAGTATCGACAAAGGAATGCATTATCTAGGTTTTTGAAGAGTATTTTTCCCCTGAAATTACACTTGAAGTATTTAGGTTATGGTTTCATTTGTGAACAAAATGAAAACTGAATATATGTGTGTGTACATATATATGATTAATTGGGGATTTATTCCTTAGAAAACAAGTGGATGGGAATGACATAGTTCGTGTAGAAAAAAAAGTCAAATGTGCTGTTATCTTTGAAACTCCCTAAAGGCAAAAAAAAACTATTGTTTAAATAAAAATACATGCCTAAAAGAAAGAAAACAATGCAGTAAATGTAGAAAAGTATGTAACAAATGTGCAATGTCTAAAAGATTTTACAAAAGAGAGGACTCAGTACATTTAATAGTATGTAGGCTGTACACACACACACACAAATCTTGGTAGTCTGTAATTTCAAGGGAAAATAATCTACAACATTCTTAACAATTTCACACATTTCTGTTCTTATTTAATCAGTCTGAGATCTACATCACCTGTGTAGTTTCTTTCACACTCTCTTTCGGTTTTATAATTGCAAAATTATATACTATATATACTTGGAATTGCTGCATTTTCTTTTCCTATTTAAATATTCAGGGCATAGTTTGGTTTGACTTGAGGTACTATACTTTCTATGCTCCAGAATGGGTGGATCTAAACCCAGAAATTTAACTAAAATGTTTAAGTTTTAGTCAAATTTGTTTTTCATTATAAATACAACCATACTGTCTGTATGCTTATGAACAACGGAAGGGGAGTGTCTCAAAACCTGACACAACTACTGTTACTATTTTAATATATTGCCCTCTTTTCCCCATGACTATGGTTTTTTTTCTTGCATCCCTCTATGTGAAAGCATCCGATACAATATCCTTCATCTAGTAACTGTTCAATAGCTGGTTCTTTTGCTTCCCCTCCCACTCCCCATTTTTTCCTCGTTATCTCTTCCTTTTTGCTGTCAGACTACAAGACAGACTGGGGCTCCCGGGTCATGGTTTGAGGTTGGTAGAATTTGATTTCCACCTTCTTTTCTGCGCCTCTTTCCTATCCTTTTCTCCTCTTTGACTGTGCCTCCCTCTTTCTGGCCAAAATTGGCCTCTCCTTTGTCTTCATTTTCTTAGTGCTGCCTGTTTATTTAGATCGGGGCCACAAATTGGCAGTCCAAAAGCCACTTTCAGCCACAGACATGCTTAAAAATTGGTACATTTTATATTAAAATATGGATTCCCACCCTCTCTTGAAAAATTGGAAGAGCTTGGCAAAACAAGGTCCACATTTCTGCATAGAAACAATTCCCTGGAACTGAGCAGTGCTTGGGTGCTCCCAGCACACACTCTCCTTTTCACATAGCCCCCAGCATTCCCTGTTTTACCAGTGCACCTCGCCACCACTGGTTTACCTGTCAATTCCACCACATAGTATCAACTTGCATTACCTGATCCTAGACACGTGAGTATGAGGTCCCTGGTCTAAGTGTTAGGGCATGTCTGAAGTTATGATAGGATGGAAAGTCTGCTGGAGTTGGCATTAGGAATCTGGACTTTAAATGTCGCAGATATATTTAGGTTAGCAATCCTTCTCCTAAAACAATGTGATCATAGGGGTGGGAAGAAGTTAACATTTATTGACACTAATTGCTAGTGTCAATTTGAGTTGGAAAAGACCATGTATCATTAACTAAAACAAAAATATTTTAACTGGTGGGATTTTAGAAAGCTTGGAGGAGATATTTTTGGGAAAGAAATTTTTCCTAGAAACTCTTAAATAATCCTACTCCTTCCCAACCAAACATGTTTTTTTAAATTTTTATTGTATTTTTTTCCACTACCATTTAGTCCTCTCATATGCCTTCTCTCCTAGAAATGTTTAGAAGGGTTTAGAGGATGGCCATAAGGGTGTTAGCTACCCATCTGCCTCCCCACAGCACCCATCCCCAGCTCTGTCCTTCACTGAAAGGCCATCCTCCATTGCAGAGAGGGTGAGCAGGCACAGTCTCCTTCACAGGCTACCACAGCCATTTGCTTGGGAAGCCAACTTCCTGAAGCCCCAACTTTTGTTTTTTTATGATGTCTAGCTTGATGTAAATTCAATTTTTTCTTTTCTATTATTTCATTCATTCATTCATTCATTCATTTATGTAAATTTGTCATAGGCCCTCCTATTGGAGCTATCAATCATAAGTTTTATTTGGGTTGATTTTGGATCGGACAGTTGTCCTGTTATTTCTTTGTCATCCATCCACTCACTCGAGTATGAATTGAGTTTGTACTTACTGTGTCCTAGTTGTGTGAGACACTAAGGACAAAGAACGGAGTAGAGCACAGTTTTGACCTTTCAGGGGCTCATAGTATGGTGAATGCCCTTTGAAAAATATCACATACACTCATATGAATGCAAAGTATTATATATTATTAGTACAGAACACTGTCAAGGCAGGTTGAAAGCAAGATTCTTGGTTATCAGTAATGAATTATGTATCAGTAAGGAAAAAACTTTCATTATGTCAAGCAGGTAAAACTAAGATCTAATTTCATATTTTGAATTGTGATGAGGTTTATGGTAGGTTTTATAATATAATTTTTAAAGTATAAGTTTATATCTTTATTTATTAAATTTAATAAAGTTGCATTATATTTAAGTTTGTATTTCTTATTCAAGTGAAAAATGATAAAAAGTTAGGCTCACATTTTGTGAAGCTCACAACAATGTTGTTATTTGTTCCAAAGACTATAAAGAGGTAGGTTTTAACAGTTACTTGTAGCTAGGTGTTCTGTGTAAAACCTTAAAAGCTGAAACAAGTCATAGATGTGATATAGATTTAAAGCTGTCACTGTCTTGACAATTCTGTTCTCCTTGAGAAAGCAAATAATACATTATTAACACAGCAAAACAGTTATTGTAAATTACAGAGCTGTGATTTAAAATTCTTTTGATTCCTGCTTTATTTGCTCTTGAAATGTTTGAATTGCATGTCAGAAATCAAGGAATTACATGTAATGTAAATTTAATTACATTCAGACAATTGAGAGGTCTAACATAGGTTCAGTGAAATTCTATAACAAGAACATCAGCATACATATAGTTTTTAAATTTTTTAAATTTTTTTTCCTTTTTCTTTTTTTACTTTTTCAACTTTTCTTTTACTGTTGTTCAAGTACATTTGTCTCCATTTTCCCCTTACCACTCTCCCCACCCAAGCCGTTCCCACTTCCCACCCTTGATCCTACCCCCTTTGGTTTTAGCATACATATTTTTAGATAGATCTCTTGTACCTAATATTATATTCTGTTATGGGGCTTACATATTGTCTCACAGCTTGAACTTCATACTTGAATACTGAACCTGGAAATTATTTTATTACAGCCTAAAAAGTATACTGTATTGTTGAAACATTTTATCAGGACACTAAGTCATTTTCAAAAACTTTTTAAAGCCTATCTCACTAATTGCTGTGCCAATTTATAGTAATTAGTATTACTGTTGGAGATTTTGTATATATACATATATACACACATACATTTATTGTTTCAGGTACTTAAATTAGGTACAAATGGAGAATAACGGGGGAAATGAGTAGTTGACTAAGTCAGGAAACCTAGAGTCTAGTTCTTTGTTCTGCTACTGTACAGCCTGCAACCTTGGATAAGTTACTGAGTCTCTCTGTGCCTCCCATTTTTTCATTTGGTAAATGAGATGATTGAACTAAATGATCTTTAAGGTCTTAGATAATAAGCTCTAAAAATACATGTTTCTTAATCCAGGTATAACCAGACCCCAAATATAATTCCAACAGGTAGTAAAACATGTTTAAAACTGAACTCATTTTCTGATCCCTCATATATACTTTTAAATTTAATCTCAATTAATGGTAGTTGTGTCTCCCCATTTGCTTAAACTAAAAACCTTGAGTTAATTCCTTGAAGAATTTCTGTCCTCCCCTCTCCCTGTCCAAATCTAATCGGCCAATGTTCTTTAATAATGCCCCCACTGCAGTGTAAGTGCCATGGGCACAGGGATTTGTCTTTTTGTTCGCTTTCATCTCCCCACAGCCTAATATCCTGCTACTTTACTGAATTCACTTATTAGTTCTAGTAGTTTGGGTGGAATCTTTAGGGTTCTCTGTATATAGTATCATGTTATCTGCAAATGACGGTTTTACTTCTTCATTTCCAATTTAGATACCTTTTCTTTTTTCTTGTTTGATTGCCATGGCTGGGACTTTCAGTACTACATTGACTAAGAGAAATGAAAGTGGTCCTTCCTGTCTTGTTCCCAGTTTGTAGTTTTTGCCCATTAAGTATGATGCTGGCGGTGGGTTTGTCATATATGTTCTTTATTACATGTAGGTATATTCCCTCTAATCCCACTTTGCTGAGAGTTTTTGTCATAAATGGGTGCTGGATTTTATTGAATGCTTTTTCTGCATCTATTGATGTGATCATGTGGTTTTTATCCTTCATTTTGTTTATGTGGTGAATCACACTTACTGATTTGCAGATATTGTATCAACCTTGCATCCCTGGAATAAATCCCATTTGATCAAGTTGTACGATATTTTTAATGTAGTCCTGGGTACTTTTTGCTAATATTTTGTTTGATTTTAGCATGTATGTTTTCAGGGATATTGGCCTATAATTTTCTTTCTTTGTAGTGTCTATCTGGTTTTGGAATTAGGATAATGCTGGCCTTGTAAAATGAGCTTGGGAGTCTTTTTTCCTCTTGAATTTTTTGAATAGTTTGAGAAGGATAGGATACAAAATGTATGAGATAGACTGAAATCAAGTAGCTTTGTTGGGAACAAAAGCCCCAAGGCACCCTGAGAGTGCCTTCCCCTGTCTCTGCCTGTCAGCTGCCTATTAGGCTCAGTCACTGAAAGCACCTGGGGCGGCAGTTTAGTTGCATGAGGTCAGTTCTCACTGTGTCACCAGGTAGGCACGAATGGTATTCATCAGATTGATATGGGTTCAAACTCAGTGCCTGTGCTGGGTCTGAGGCCACTCAGCAAATATCCCAGGGTATAGCAATTCTAGCTGCCCCCACCCACCCACTGGATGTCCACAGACTTTTGTGGTGGGGCAGGGACTCAGGGAGTCATCAGGGTGAGGCCAGCAGAGTTTATCAGGCTCAGACAGACCAAGAAGTTTTGGCTATGTGAAGGGAAGGCTCTGCACTGGTTGGGCACTCAGGGGAAAATGTTCCCATCCTAAAGCCCCAAAACTCAGTATGTCTCAGATTCTGCCAGGAGACAGATCTCGACAGGGTGGAGCTGCTGGGAGTCAGGAGGGTGGGGCTAGTAAATCTCCTATGAGGAGGAGGTACCTGTCAGGCTTCGGGAAAGTGGGGTGAGTGACCCCCTCCCCAGAGCCACATGACTCAGTCTGTCCTGGATTCTGCCCAGACCTTGGCAGAAGCCACCAGGACTCTGAAGGGTGGGGCCACTGGGAACCCTCATGATGGATCTACCATGAAGAGGAGGCACCAGTCAGGTTCACAGGAAGGTGAGGGGAATAGCTCCTACCTCAAAGCCACACAACTCATTCACTGAGTCTGCCCAGACCTCTACACGTTCGCCAAAGCAACTGACTTATCAGTGGTACACAAGCTTTGTAGGGTGGGGCAAGGAGTCTGGAGGGGGCTGGAGGCGGGGGGCGGGGAACTATTGCTTTCCCCCCGGCTGATGCCTTATGGAGAGAAGTGCTCCTCTACCTGAGAAAGATAGTGTCTGGGGTATCAGAGAATAAGTCAGCACAGGGATCCTGGGGGTTGTCCCTTCAGCTCTCTCCCCAGAGCCACAAACCCCAGTGTTTGCTCATGAGACTCTAGTCCACTCCACCTTCCCTCCACCAGAGTCCAGGGTGAGTGACTGCAAATGAAATTTTGTGCATCAGCCCTTTAAGAGGGCACTTATGTCTCTACCAGACTTTTGTCTCTTTCTGGCAGACAGAAACCCCACCAATCTTCACAGCCATATGTTATGTGGGCACTTCTTCCTGGCTCTGGTACTCTGGGCTGGGGAGCATGACTTGGGGTTGAGACCCATACTTCTCAGGGAACCCCTGCAGCTGAGATATCCCTCTGGAAACTCAGCTACTGCCTGTGGGAGGAGGGCCAGCCTATTTTATGCCTCTGCCCTTCCTCCCAGTCTTGATGTGGTTTCTTCTGTAAATCCTTGCTATAAGACTTTTCTTCAGCTAGTCTTCAATTGGTTATTCAGGTTGCTTGCTCTATATTTTAATTGTAATTCCAGTTTGGTCCTGGAGGAGGTGAGTGTAACATCCACCTACTTCTCCCAATCTTGAATACTCTCTGTAATCATTCTTGATAATATCTCAACTGGCTTGCCTGAGATTTTAGACATTTAGAAAAGTGAAACGGGGCTGAATTGTATTGCTGCTGCTCCTTTAAGGTGGCCACGGACATTGCATCTGCCTGCTCAGACAGAAAAGTCACTTAATACTAGATTAAGAAAAGTCTGAGATCCCAGATCTTGGAATCCCCAAGATCCTTTAGGGGCCCATGAAGTCCTTCTATTTCCAATTTCATATCTGTGTGAGGCCATGTTTTCTTTATATACTTCAGTTAAAACAACAAATCACAGTAATTCTGATGAAAAAGTATGAGAATGTACCTGTCTTTTATTAAGCCAGATATTAAAAAGATGAACAAAGGAAAAAAACACAAAAAATAAGTAAAAAACATTTTAAAAAGATGTACAAAAATGTTATTGCTTTCCTTTATTCAGTACAGACATTCCAGGTCTTTCCTCTAATATATTGTAGCTTTTAAAAAAATCTTTACATTTTATTTATATATGTAAGTTAATTTTATTAAAAACTTCATCAAGTGAGAACTTAACAGTTTTGGTTTTTTTGAGTGGTTACTTTAAAGTCTTCCCAAGAGAGAATAAAAGACAAGAGATTGCTCTGATCAGTGTGGCTTAGTTGGTTGGGTGTCACTGGTTCAGTCCCCAGCCAGGACATATACCCAGGTTGCAGGTTCAGTCCCATCAGGGTACATGCAAGAGGCAACCAATTAATGTTTCTCTCTCACACTGATGTTTCTTTTCCTCTCTTTTCCCCTTTCTTCTCCTCTCTCTAGAGATAGATACAATCTTTAAAGAAAAGAAAAGGCAAGAGGTAATGGGGCTTGCTTCTGGACATAATTATGAGGGGATAGGAGGATCTACTGCACAGTGCCTAGGATGTGGTTGTTGCAGCTGGAATAGGATTTAAAGCATCAGAAAGTACTTGTGTATTATGCTGAAATAGATGTTGTACAAAATAAAGAAACAGACCTTGTATTGTTGAAGACCATGGAAAACACTGATAATTGTTGAAGCTTGGTGATGGGTACATGGGGGTTACTAATTATAGTAGTCTTTCTAATTTTGTATATGTCTGAAATTTCATAGTAAAATGTTAAATGAAGAAATTAGGATTGATACATCTGAGATATTTAATGATACAAAAATATTTTACATCTATGCCAGATACATTTAGAAGACTAAGTATATTTAGAGGTGTCAGAGACTGAAGGAGAAAACAGATCCATGCTTAAGTGGAGAAAACCACCATAACTATTGTAATTAGTTTGGGAACATACATCACTGGTGAAGATGCGGCTTAAGAATTGTTTTGGAGGTGGAAAAAGTCTGTCGAATATATTTTTCTTTTTTTTTAAAGATTTTATTTATTTCTTTTTAGACAGAGAGGTAGGGAGGGAGAAAGAGAGGGAGAGAAACATCAATGTGTGGTTGCCTCTCATGCTCCCCATGCTGGGGAACCTGGACTGCAACCCAGGCATATGCCCTGACTGGGAATTGAACCAGCGACACTCTGCTTCATAGTCCGGCGCTCAATCCACTGAGCCACACCAGCCAGGGCTGAATATATTTTTCTATGTGAGGTTTTCCGGTCAAGATGGAGGTATAAGTAGACACACTTTACCTCCTCGCACAACCACAAAAAAGAATTACAACTAAATCTGCAAACAAGTAATACCCAGAACTGTCAGAAAGTTGAACTGTATGGAAGTCCGACAACCAAGGATTTAAAGAAGCCACGTTCATCCAAATGGGTAGGAAGGGTGGAGAAGTGGAGATGGGGTGGAGAGACACAGAGATGCGGTGTGGCATGGAGAGGCAGTGGCAGTGGCAAAACAGGCATGGGCAGTCCCACATTAACTTGTGGTGGATAAAAATCTGGAGGGATGCCTTGGGAGCCAGCAATCCCAGCCCCAGGCCAGACCACACAGCCTAGGGTCCCAGTGCTGGGGAGATAAATTCCCATCACTTCTGGCTATAAAATCCATGCAGGTTGGGGCAGTGGAAGAAATTGTTGGATTTTCAGGAAATGTCTCTTAAAGGGCCCGCACCATATTAAAATGTATGTAAACCCACCCACTCTGGGATTTAACACTAGGACAACAGCTGAAAGGGTGCCAGTTGCATATGGGGAGTGGGTGAAGTGACTAGAAACAGGACGAGTGCTTGGCAAATCCCAGAAGCCAAGCAGTGGCTCAGTCCCCTCTCCAAGCCCTCCCCACAAACAGAGCCACAAAGAGTGAATCGGGTTGCCCCACCCTGGCGATCTAAGGCTCTGCCCTACACAATTTATAGGTGCCTTTTACAGGGAGTCAAAGCAGTTCTACCTAATACACAAAAACAAACACAGGGAGGCTGCCAAAATGAGGAGACAAAGAAATATGGCTCAAATGAAAAAAGAGATGAAAACCTCAGAAAAAGAACTAAACAAAAAGGAGATAGCCAACCTATCAGATGCAGAGTTCAAAACACTGGTGATCAGGGTGCTCAAAAAACTTACTGAGTACAGCAACAGCATAATGGAAGAAATGAAGGCTACACTAACTGAAATAAAGAAAAACCTACAGGGAACCGATAACAAAGGGAAGGAAGCCAAGATTCAAATGAATGATTTGGATCATAAGGAATAAATAAACATTTAACCAGAACAGAGAGAAAAAACAAGAATTCAAAAAAAACGAGGATGGTATAAGAAGACTCTGGGACATCTCCAAATGTGCCAAAAACCAAATCATAGGGGTGTCAGAAGGAGAAGAGGAAGAGCAAGAAATTGAAAACTTACTTGAAAAAGTAATGAAAGAATACTAATACTAATTTGGCAAAGGAAATAGAGAGTCCCAACTAAGTTGGACCCAAAGAGGACCACACCAAGACACATCATAATTAAAATGCCAAAGGTAAAATATAAAGAGAGAATCTTAAAAGCAGCTAGAGAAAAGCAGAGAGTTATCTTCAAAAGAGTAACAATAAGACTGTCAGCTGATTTCTCATAAGAAACTTTGCAGGCACGAAGGAACTGGAAAGAAATATTCAAAGTCAGGAAAAGCAAGGACCTCCATCCAAGATTACTCGATCCAGCAAAGCTATCATTTAGAACTGAAAGGCAGGTAAAGTGCTCCCCAGGCAAGGTAAAGCTAAAGGAGTTCATTACCACCAAGCCATTATTACATGATATTTTAAAGGGACTAATTTAAGAAAAAGAAGATCAAAACTGTGAACATGAAAAAGGCAACAAGTTCACAACTACCAATACCTGAATCCAAAAAAGAAACAACTAGAACCAGAACAGAATCATAGGTATCATAGGTATGGAGATCACTTGGAGGGTTACCAACTGGGAGGGGGGAGGGGGAGAATAGGAGAAAAGGTTCAGGGATTAAAAAGCTTAATTGGTAGGTACAAAATGGACAGGGAATGTTAAGAATAATATAGGAAATGGAGAAACCAAAGAACTTATATACAAGACCCATGGACATAAACTAAAGGGGGCGTTGCTGAAGGAAAGGGAGGTACTAGGCAGGGGTGGGGAAAGGGGGAAAATTGGACAACTGTAATAACATAATCAATAAAATATACTTATATATACATATATATTTTTTTCTACATGAGAGATTGAAGGAATGGGAGGAGACAAAGGAAATCGGAGAATTTGCAGGAACATGCAGAAAGCCTAACAAGCCCAGATGAGAATTTTAGTTCTGATCCATGATACACTGTACAGTTCATATCCTCAGACCTGGAGTGTAGACTAGAGTTAAGGAGCACAGAGAGGTAGAGAGGGCAGTGGTTGACTAGATAGCCTAGTGGGCCTGGTGAAGGCAGAAAGAATGATGAACTGTTTACTCTGTAAGAAGATACTAAAAGAATCATGGCTAAAAGTTACTCTGGAACTTTTAAAACCTCATTTTACTAATAATATATACTTAAAATCATTATTCTGATCATATTTATCAGTTAAGAACTTTGAAGCAACTGCATTAAAACAGCTTCCCTTACAGCTACTGAAGTAACTTCGTCCTCACCACACTTGGATTCTGGTACCTAGTGAAAAGGTTGCATAATTCAACAATGTTTATCAGAATTCTGAAGAAAACTATTAAAGTTAATACTTTGAATTTTATGGCTTCTCATTTTGTAAGTTTATTAAACTGATAGTGATACAAATGAATATACATACGAGTATTTCTTCCAGCATAATTGTGAAATTGGAGGAGGGGATAGGGCCTGTGTGCTCAGTAAAACAGCAAATTCTACATGAGTTTACAGACTCGTAAGTTAGGTGCTAATGTTTGTAAAAGTATGAAAGTGGGAGGACATGATATAAGGAGTGAAAGATTGAATATTTGGAAATTGAGAGTTTCCAAAAGATTAACTTTAAAAATTTCTGTAAATGTCCAATAGCAGATTTAAAAGTAGAGTATAGACAGTTTATTAAGGGAATAAAAGTTGAGTCAAAGGAATGGGATCTTTCAGACTTCTCAGTTCTGATAATTACTATGTGGATATTGAAAATCTTTCCATGATGGTTTTTGGGTTTGTAATTTAACGGGCGTTGAGCTAGCACTGGAAAGGAACCAATCCCCTGCAATCTGGGAAGGGAGCATAGAGTCCACCAGATGTACAGATGAAAGTCTGGGTGGAAGTAAGAGAAGTGCACAATGTGAACTGAGAATGGAAGTCGTTATGTTAGGCTTCTAACTGGAAGGTTGGGGTATGGTGCATGCTGCCTTCTGGTCTGTATCAGGTGTGGTTGGTATTAGAACCCTCCCTGCGTTTGCAGATAGCAAAGCAGGCTGGACCAGTACAAATCCTATTCCAAGGCTTTTGTTGAAAGTTTTTGTCAAGATGCTATTAACATAAGAATAGGGATCTTGTCTGTCTATTCAGTGCTGTATCTCTCCATGCTTAGCAGAGTGCCTCGCACAAAGTTGATGCTTAATAAATATTTGTGTAATGCATGGTATATTCTATGTCATATTCCTGCATAGTGATAATTATAATAGTCATACATTATATCCAGACACTCCTTAACTGTTTATAAATTGCTTCACCTTGAAACTGGTGGTATTTACTTATTCAGTAAACAATTATTATATATGAGTCTTCTACATGTCAGACACATGGTAAGTGCCGTGGATACAGAGGTGTACAAAATACGGTCTCTGCTCTCAAATAACTCACATTCTGGTAAAGGAGATGTCATTACCATACACTGTGGTACATGCTACAATCAGGGTAAGCATGGGGTGCTATAAGAAACACACAGGGGAAGCACCTAACCTAGTCTTGTAAAGTCAGAGAAGGCTTCCTGGAGAAAAGGACCACTCATCTAAGGTCTAAAGGATGAGTCGGAGCTAGCTAAGGGATTAAGGGAATGGGCAGGACATTAAGCTGGGGGAGCCAGCTGTGCCAAATTTCAGGTGTGCCAGTATTTCAGTATGGGTGGTCGAGTGGGAGGGATGTACGGAGAGAGATGAGCATAAAGAAGTAATTTAAATTGCTAAGGTGTATTGAATCACTGAAGAAAAAGTATAGAGTGAGGAGAAAAGAGCCAAGACTAAAGCCTGGGGCAAACACATGTAAGAAGTGAGAGAGGCAAAGAAGCCCTCCAAGGAGACGGGGAAGGAATGGTCAGAGACGTGAGAGCACAGGGAGGGAATGGAGCCACGAGTGAGGAGGATTTCAGGGATGGAGGAGTAACAGAGTCAGATGTAGCAGTGAAGCTCAGAGGGAGGGAACTGTCCATTTTATTTGGCAAGTAATGAGAAAATCCTTAATATGCCTATTTTACATATAAAACTGAAGTTCACAGAAGTTACCTGGCTTGTCCAAGACGATACAACTAATAAATGACCTAAACAGCAACTCTAATTCAAGTTTTCAGGCTGTAAATCATCGCTTCTTAATGTGTTTGAAAAATCAACAATTAGTGGAAAATTATTATTAGGCTATATTTATAATTCTATAAGTAGCAATAGTTTGCCACAAAGGTCCTTAAAGCAACAAGAGTTGGACAACTTCAAATTATTTTGAATTATTTTTTTATTAAATTGAAAAATGCAAAAGACTAAATTTTTGTATGAGGATTTATGAAAAGTTATGACAAGATTGAACCTGTATATGTCATTTGTTCTGAATTTTTACTTCAAAATACACATCCTACCACTAATAACTATGATCATTTATATGTTAAGCAGCTGTTATTTAGTCCAAGGCATGGTCCCTTGTTGGCTGGTGTAAGAAAGGGGGACTCTGCCCTGGCCGGTGGGGCTCAGTGGATTGAGCACTGGCCTGTGAACCGAAAGGCTGCCAGTTTGGTTCCTTGTCAGGGCACATGCCTGGGTTGTGGTCCAGGTACCTCGTTGTTCAAGAGGCAGTCAATCGATGTTTCTCTCCCTCTGTCTTTCCATCCCTTCCTCTCTCTCTAAAAATAAATAAATAAAAACTTTTTGAAAAGAGAGAGGGAGATATCTTTGGCAGTGTAGAAGTTGAGCGTACCCTTCTGGGAGGAAAGACATCAGTATTTAGGGCATTGCAGAGTGAGGCTGGAGAGAGGGTAGGAGGAGATGGAAAGCAGAGGATTTAAGGGAACTGAAAATTTTCAGCTGCAGTTTAGAGAGCATTATGGCTTCATTCCTTGACTAAAGGACTTCCACCATGGATTTATGATTTAGTGTTGAGATTCACTAAAATGTATGACATTCAACTAATGTTTGAACATTTCAGAGTCTATGTCGTGACTTTCTTGGAATCAATTAATACAGTAAAAAGCCTTCATAAAACTAAAAGTCTCACTGCTGTTATACAACTAAAAGTGAATTTGGTTGCTGTAGGAGTACCGAATGTTAATGTTAAATCATGTTCTGTTCTGTTCTGTGAAATAATGTTCTGTTAGATAAGAAATTCAGAAGCTTTCTGTACTTTTCACATCATTAGCAGAATGATGAACTATATCAATATTCTTCTTAGTCAAAAGAATGCCAGATGTGTGAATACTGTTACTTAATTCTTCATTGTCATTATTTACAATAGTAAGAGTGCTACTTGCATGTCACTGACGTGGGCACTTTAATAATCAGAGACGAAACAGCCTCTGACTTGATTGAGCATGAGTTCACTAAATGAATTCTAAACCACAACCATCTGAGATAGCTGCATTGCATTTAGTACCTGAGAATCATTTGAAAACCTAACTGTGTTCTGCTTAACTCCAAGTAATTCCAAGAGATTAACTGCCAGCATGTACCAATTTAAAAAGAAATAAAGTAGTGCTCACATGGGGCAAATCTCTCTTTCTCAGTTACCCATCACCATGTTCTCCTGCTTGTTGCCAGCTAAAGATGACAAATCACTGAATATAGAGAATACTATCAGGCACGCTCTTTTGGGCTTCCAACATATTTCTACTGCTCAGAATTGTGATTCTCAAGTAATTGTATTAAAGGTTCCATCACGTACACCCGTAGGTAAAACCTGATAAACTAGTTGGTGTTCCCCCACTGCCCCCTTCCCCACCAGACACTCCAGTTGTGCTTTCTCGGCATCAGCATAATGCAATGGGTAAGAATGCGATGCTGTAGACAGACTGCCTGTTGTTATGCTATGTCCACCACTCATTAATGATGTGATCTTAGGCAAGTCCCTTGATTTTTCTAAGTCTCCATTTTCCCAACTGTAATAATTTACAGAAGACTTCAAATCCTATTAGATAAACTCCAAAATATTAGTCTTGTCCTAATATTTTAATAAATTTTAAGTTACCAGGCTTGGATTTTTTTTTTTTTTGAGAGAGGGTTTGATAATAGAATTTTCTTAAAGGGTTATTGTGTAGAGTAAATGAAATAATGCTTGTCAACTATTTGGCACATTACCTGGCATACAATAAAGACTTAATAAATGTTAGCTTGGATTATTTTCATCATTCATTTTTTTCATGTTGTGATCAAGAAGTGTGTTAGGGAGATGGTGGGCTTAGGTCAGACCATGCGACCTGTACCGTCAACCTTGGCTTGCACAGAAAGACCACTGAGTTAACAACGGAAATATACTGTTGTTTCTACCGGGCAGAGTCACACCTTCTAAAAATTGTCTCTAAAGGAATCCTATAAGTATTTATCTGCCTTATTGTGAAATTATTTTCTTCAACATAAAACTATGTAAGAGATGTGAGTCCTATTAGTTTGCAATTTACACCTTAAAAAACAATTCCATAATACAAAAAGCAAATAAACTTATTTTGCTAAAACTTTTTATCCTCAAAAGATAGAACAGAGCAAACTGTTGGCAAAGGATCACTTGCTTGTATTTTAACCAAAAAAGTTAAGGGTTAATACTGTTCAAATTTTCACTGACTTTCAAAACAAGAGCTCAGAATACTGAAATGACATTTAAAGAACTATTCTAAGTGGTTTTAGTTAGTAAACTTCTAAAAGGTAATCTCATTTTATTCTAATTCTATAAATAAGTCAAGATATAATTTGAAGATTTTGTTTAAAAAATTATGTGAAGAGAGCTGGCTGATTCATTTATTTTCCCGACTATTCTTGACAGGCTGATTCTTCACTGTCACCAAGGCACACGGTTTTCTTTCATTTCACCAGAAAAAAAAAGTCTTCTTGAAGTTCACTCTGGCCAATTAATTTGGCTAAAATTACCAGTCCCTATAATCCCATGTGAGATTACTTAAATTTTCTTCATACCCTTTGGTATTACTTTCTCAAATTACACAAACAATATGCCCGTGTATGCTCACTTGCAGGGAAATGGAGGGTTTTACTGAAGAGGATACATTGTAGTGCGGGAGACCACGAGTAATGAAATGAATCAAAATTATTGGTGCTTCCTAATGTTAGGTATGTTTCTAGAGTCTTTACGTACGTTATCTCATCGAATCCTAACTAGGAAGCAACAGAACTGGAACTTGGATTTAGGTCTGATTATCCAATTGTGGTAACCAAAATGTGAGGTGAAGGCTTGCATTAGTATGGGGGCAATGGAAGTAGTGAAGTACTAAATAAGAACAGATTTGAAAGAAACATTCACAAATCTTGACAATCTATTAAAATTCAGGAGATACAGAAAAGAAACCAGGAATAACTCTGAGGTTTGAGAAATGATGAGAATTAAGAGTAGAGTCTCTTGGTTATACAAGAAGAAACATCTAATAGGTAACTAGATAGGAGTGAGTGGCTCAGCTAAGCAAATAGGACTGGAGCTATTGTTATTTTTATCTCGGGCACATAAAATTAGATTGTTTATAAACGTTGGTTAGTGAAAAACGCTCATCCATGTATGGCCTGCTTTTATTAGTTAATTGTTGTTAATAGAGTGTAAGCACCCACAGACCCATTAAACAACAGCAGTTAGGGTCCTGTTAATAGTTACATGGAACCAAGACCCACTCACTCCCATCATCTTGTCTCCTCCCACAAAGAAAACTGTAGCCCCAGATGGCTTCACTGAAAACATTTAAGGGAAAAAATAATACCAATTCTGCATGGACTGTTACAGAAAATTAAAAAAGAGAAAATACTTCCCAACTCATTCTGTGAGAGAAGTATTACTCTGTTAACAAAAGTAGGTATTACCAGAAAATAAAACTACAAACCAATATCCCTTGAAAACATGGATACAAAACTTTTTTTAACTTCGTTGTTTATTTTTTTAAAAGATTTCATTTATTTATTTTTAGACAGAGGGGAAGGGAGGGAGAAAGAGAGGGAAACATCAGTGTGTGGTTGCCTCTCATGTGCCCTGTACTGGGGACCTGGCATGCACCCCAGGCATGTGCCATGCCTGGGATTCAAACCCACGACCCTTTAGTTTGCAAGCCAGTGCTCAATCCATTGAGCCATACTAGCCAGGGCTAGTAGTTTACTTTTTAAAGATTTTATTTATTTATTTTTAGAGAGAGGTGAAGGGAAGTAGAAAGAGAGGGAGAGAAAGTTGCCTCTTGCACTCCCCAAATCAAGGACCTGGAATGCAAACTGGGCATGTGCCCTGATAGGAATCGAACCAGTGACCTTTCCATCTGCCCAACCCACTGAGCCATAACAGTCAGGGCAGAAGCAAAATTTCTTAACAAAATTTTATCAAATTGAATCTATCAGTATATCAGAAGGATAATGCATCATGACCAAGTGAAGTGGATCTTAGAAATGGAAAATTGATTTAACATTTGAAAATAAATTAATTAATTCACCATAATAAAGATAAAAACCATATGATTATCTTAATAAACATAGAAAAGACATTAGATTAAGTTCAACATCCATTCCTGAAATTATGCCAGCACAATAGGAATAGAAAGGAACTTAGTCTGATATAGGGAATACAAGGAGAAATCTATAGCTTAAGGAGAAATCTACAGTTAATGGTGAAAGAACACTTCCCCTAAAATTGGGAACAAGGTAAAAAGCCTGTTGTCATTCTTCCATTTGACACTGTACTGGAAGTTCTAACTAGTACAATCAGCCCAGAAAAAGATATAAAAGATACATATATTGGAAAGGAAAAAAATGTTCAAAGGTGATGTAATTGTCTATGTAGAAAATCTGATGGAATCTAAAAAAATTCCCCAATAGAATTAATAATTTACTTTAACAAAGTAGCAAGATATAAGATCACAATAAAAATGAATTATATTTTATTATATACTAGCAATAAATAATTATCTGTTGAAACCTAAAAATGATACCTTTCACAACAGCATCAACGAATGTGGAATTATTTAGGGATAGATCACACAGAAGATATGGAAGACTTGCAAGCTGAACACTACAAAACATTTCTGAAAAAATGTAGATGTAAATAAATGGAGAGATATACCGTATTCATGGAACAGAAGACTCAGTGTTATCAAGATGTCAGTTCTTCCCAAATTTATCTACATATTCAATCCCAATAAACATCTCAGCAGGTATTTTTACAGAAATTGCAAATATGATTTTAAAATTTATATGTAAATGCAAAAGACCTAGAATAGCCAAAACAACTTTGAAGAAGAACGAAGTCAGAGTTACCTACCTTTTTCAAGGCTCATTATAAAGTTTACTAATCAAGACTATAAGGTTCACTAATCAATTACACTAAAAAAGGCATAGTGATGAAAGCTCAAAAAAAGAAAGAAAGAAACAATGTGGTATTGGCATCAAGAGAGCCAGACAGATTAATGGGACAGAATGAAGCATCCAGAAACAGACCTACACACACATGATTAATTGATTTTCAACAAAGATGCAAAAGCATGGCAGTGGAGAACTGATACATTTTTTTCAGTAAATCATCCTGAAAAATTGTTATCCATATGAACTTGCACCATATACACAAATTAACTCAAAATGGATCAAAGACTTAAATGCATAAACCTAAAACTATAAAACTTCTGGAAAAAAATGTAAGATCAGTTCTTTGTGATTGCAGGTCAGGCCAGTGCAACACTAAAAGCACAAACCATCTAAGTAAATATTGATCTAATGGACTTATCAAAATGAAGAACTACTACTCTTCAGAGACCCTGTTAAGAAAATTTGGAAGTCCTATATCTGATACAGGTCTTGTATCCAGAATATATAAAATATTTTCAAAACTTAAAATAGAAAAATATATAACCCAGGGATAAGATGGGCAAAAGATTTGAATAGATGAGCCACCAGAGAATTTTTATAGATAGAAAAGGAACACATGAAAAGATGTTCAATACCATTAATTATAAGGGAACTGTAGATTAAACCCATAATGTGTTGTCAGTACACACCTTTAGAATGTCTGATATTAAGAAGGCCATACCGAGTGCTGGTGAGGATGCAGAGAAAGTGGAACTCTCATACATTGCTGGTAGGAAAACAAAATGCTACAAGCACTTTGAAAACAATTTAGCAGTTCCTTAAAAAGTTAAACCTATACCTACTACAAGTCCTAGCCAACACACTTTATTTGCCCAAGAGAAATAAAAAAGCACATATCCACAGAAAGACTTGTATGTGGATATTCATAACAGCTTTATTGTAACAGTGCCTGGAAACAACCTAACTGTTCATCAACAGATGAATGATTAATAAATTGTGGTGTATGACAATAGGGAATGAACTATTGGTTTATGTAACAACATGGATGAACCTCAGAATAGTTATGCTAGGAGTAAGAAGGCAGGCAATAGAATACACACTATATAATTCCATTCATAGAAAACTTAAACTAATCTACAGTGACAGAAAGCATATCTGCCTGGTGATGGGGGTGGGAGAGACAAGAAGAGGGGGAGGTCGGTAGTGTGAGAAAATGTTGGGCAGTGAGGTATGGATTCATTATTTTGATTGTGCTGATGGTGTCATGGATACATGCATATGTCAGAACTTATCAAATTGTGCACCTTTAAAAAGTGTAGCTTATTGTAAGTCAACTATATTTTAGTAAAGCTGTTTTTTAAAAAATTTAAAGCCAATAAATAAATTATAATAAAACTCTAAAAACTATTCAACTAATCCAGAACTAGGCAGGAAAAGAGTAATAGAGGAACAAAAAAAGAGGGGGCAAATAGGAAACAAATAGTAAATGGTAGTCTATTCATATAAATAATTACATTAAATATTACTAGACTGAACACTGTGGTTAAAATCAATTCTGATATTATCAGAATTTTAAAAAGCCGAGTTCAATTACATGCTGTATCCAAGAGATGTACTCTATATGTAAAGACAGAGGTGGGTTGAAAAGAAATGTCTAGAAAATTATATACCATGTCAACTAAACTTAAGAAAATTGATGTGGCCATTTTAATGTATCTGATAAGTTCAAGGCAATGAGGTAAGAAGAGGGAAATTTCATACTGATGAAAGGGTCAATTAAAACAGAAGATGTTATAATCATAATGTTTATGCACTTAAAAGAGTATGAAATTACATGAGACACAAATGACAGAATTAAAACAAGAAATAGACAGTTCCACATGGTTGAAGATTGATAAAGCTAGGCAAAAAAAATGAAGACATAGAGATTTAAATAACATAATTGACTACCTTGACCTGGTTGATATTCACAGAATAATACACCTAATAACTACAGAGCATAAATTCTTTGCAATTGCACTAGATACATTCAGGAAGCTATTTTGGGTCATAAACTGATGCAGACTTGGGCCAGCCGGGTCCGTGTGTTGTGGCTGCAATGAACAAATTCACAGGGACTACAGAAGTCCTGTGGAGAAAAAGGGATGTCATGGCTGCTCTCTAAGTGAGAGACGACCTTGACCCTTGCCTGGACAGAATTTTATTGCTTTTCTGGGCACATTACATGGAGGATGGTCCTCATTTACTATGCACAGGTTCACTTTAGGTGATTACCTTTTACAGGTAACAAAGAAAAGAATGTTGCTAATTACTTCAAAGAAAATGATGTTGCAAATCGGGGAAAAGTGTACACTCCATACTTAGGAGGTTTAGCACAGACTTTAGGAAGCTACTTTAAAGATATGCAGTAAACATTTGCTGCAATTCAGGGTGAGGGAGTTTTAGCAAAAAGCAAGCCTCAAAGCAGCCTAGGTACAATGCAGGCCTGATTCTGCATGGGAAAACCAATCCATGGGCTCGGTTCCTATGTGCTGACTTACTCCCTCCAGTTTTCTGAATCAGGGGCTGGGCTACATTCACCACTGCCACGTGCTCCAGTTCCCTATAATAAACTTACAAAGATCTTTTAATACCATGCATATTGTACCTTCTGTACCCTAAATACTAGGGAAAGAAACTGAGGGTTATCACAATTTAGTACTTGCCTGGATCATGTCAGTATTTCTTAAGGGGCAATTAACATAGTATTACTGTTTACAAAAATGCATGGCATATTTTTTAAATTAAGTCATTACAAATTCTTAATAACAATATTTTTTTCAGGTGCAGAAATATACAAAGTGTTAAAATCACCTCAAAACCACATAGAGCGAACATGAATGACATTTCCCAAAAGGCTGAGGTAAGACTCAAAAGTTAAAGCAGAATGGGGGGACCAAGGCTAACCATAGAACTGCTGACAGGGCAGCTGTGAGTGGAGAGGTCATACTGAGAAGTCATAGGAACACTGCCAAGATATAAACATACAAAGAGGTAACACTCATAGGCCAGTCTTGGGCCCAGCATTTTCCCTTGGGTTTTTTTTTTTAATTTTATTTATTTTTATAGAGAGGAGAAGGAAAGGAGAGAGGGAGAGAAACATCATTGTGTGGTTGTGTCTCGCACATCCCCTACTGGGGACCTGGCCCACAACCCAGGCATGTGCCCTGACTGGGAATCGAACCAGCAACCCTTTGGTTTGCAGGTCCACACTCAGTCCACTGAGCTACATACACCAGCCAGTGCTTCCCTTGGGTTTTAATCTAGGAATGGTGATTATTAAATTCATGAATGTGAATGTGAAGTGGATATAATGGGCAGCATTTTGAGTACAGTTTTAATGTCTTGGTAAGTCTTAGAAGTATTTTTTTTCCAGAATTAAGAAAATGGGTTTAATATATAATCTTAGGAGAAAGCAGTAATTCACTGTCAAGTGTGGGTCTTTCTGAGCATTGCCCCCAGCAGCTGCAATAAATCTTCTCACAGCCATTTTCTGATTCTTGGCTGAAGTTGAAGAGAGTTGTAGTAAGAAAAGCTCATCCCCAAATTTGGTGACACCCCAAAATTATAAACTTGAAAAACCTTAAATGGCCAAGGATACCATAAGTGGATAAAACAGAGGCTGGGTAAGCCACAGATTAATTAAGCAATTTGCCATTATTACTAGGAGAAAGGGTTTGGTGTCCTGAGACACTGAAGTTTTATTTACTGAAACTTCTTTTAGAGATCAGCTTAATTTTCAGGAATGATGAAAATAATTTGCTTTCCTGGTTTCATAGTGGAGGAAAATCTTTTCTCCAGTCTTTTACCAGATGCCTCCTTCTTTGGGGCACTCTTTTGCCATTTGGGAATTTTCCTCTTAGAGCTCATTCAACTTGGAATGATACAGCTTTCTTGTTTCATATTGGTTTGTAGAAGTTCTGGGTGGGCATTGCAGCAGTAACAATGTAAGTCACTGCTTGTGCACAAAGACCCTGACACACTTAAGCCAGAAATGAGGAATAAAGGACTGGCCTTCAGCTTTGCCCATATTAGACATGGAGACAAATAAGAATATTAATATGTGAATTAGGCTTTAAACTTTAAAGCCCACACTTTGGTTTATTTTCAACTTTATCTAATTTATTGAAATTAGTCTCAGTATCTATTAAGTGATGGGAGTAGGATGATAAAATATAGCTTGTTTAAAATTAAAACTCAGTATTCCATTTTTATATTTTACTAGCCTTCAGCTTTAGTGGAATGCACTTACAAAATGTAACTTTTGTACTATATATTAATAAAATTTTAATCTCATATTTTCTATAATTTCTGTTTTTATACGTAGACTCAGAAAGTATCTAATCAGATTTTAATGATTCAAATAAAAGTTTCAAACTCATTTCTATTTTCTGTTTCAACAAGTATTTCTTATATTGCTTATTCTGATCTATCTTTACCTAATTTCTATCTTATTTTTTTAACTTTCTTCTCTTTATCTTCCTCTAATGAAGATTCTGCTTTCTTCATCTAAACCTGTCCCAAAAACCTATGTGCCAAAACTTGGCAAAGGTGATGTAAAGGATAAGTTTGAAGCCATGCAGAGGGCCAGGGAAGAAAGGAATCAAAGGAGATCTAGAGACGAAAAGCAAAGAAGAAAAGAACAATATATTAGAGAGAGAGAATGGAACAGGAGAAAGCAGGAGGTTATTATATTTTATTCTTGTGCAAATAATCACTTTCATCTTTTAAACTTACATTTTATTATTCACATTAACCACATTTCATATTAACTATACTTAAAGTGATTTTATGTATTTAAAAACTAATTTCAAACTCTGCGTATAATGTGGTTTAGTCTAAGTTGTGACATTCATATAATTTATTTAACCATCTAGATTAAAGAAATGCTTGCTTCAGATGATGAGGAAGAGGTATCTTCTAAAGTAGAAAAAGCTTATGTTCCAAAGCTAACAGGTAAGAAACCTGAAGGGTAATTTGTCAATGAAATTGCAAAAAAGGAAAACAGCAAAATGTCAAGCACGTTTCATATATTTTCAGGAACTGTTAAAGGTAGATTTGCTGAAATGGAGAAACACAGACAAGAGGAACAACGGAAGAGAACAGAGGAGGAACGAAAACGCAGAATTCAACAGGATATGCTGGAAAAGAGGAAGATACAACGTGAATTAGCCAAAAGGGCTGAGCAGGTATACACTAAATATTAAGTTGGTATTTGCTTTAGAAACTAATCTTACAGAGTAAAACTAATCGTTACTTTGACTAATTTTCATGTAACGTGAACTTGTTAATTAGGAGATAAGTTGAAAACAAGATCTTAAGCACAAATATTTAATATCAAATGCCCAGAAAATCAGAATGTGCCTACACAAAGATTGAATACTGAGATGGCTTTTGTTATATACCATCTTGTCATCCTATCCACATTCCTAGCACTGTCCACATTGTTTATTTTTCTTGATATATTAAAGGTTTTATAAAGATGTAAAGCAATTTCACATATAAACTATCCACAAACAATAAAATGCTGGTCTTTTAATAGCAATCAATGAATACTTAGTTATTATCAAACACTAAGGCATAATTAGCATATCTTTCTACTCAAGACTTTGAGACCAGTTAAATCACATTTTATTTAATAATGGTATTATTAACTAGTTTTAACCTTTTTAAGTTGGGGATGGTAATAGGAGAGGGGAGCAGATGTGTGGCAGCTGTTTCCTTTATGTAACTGATGCCCGTAGACAAATTAGATAAAGTGTTATTACTGTGATTTTAGAGTATCTTAATGAACTTTGAATCCCCATATATTTTAGCTCAGAGCATGAGAACTAAGAGGCTGGTAAGTATTTTTGAAATACTCAAGAATCTGATAGCCAGAAAGAGCTAATCTCTCAAATAAGTACATGCAGTTCTAATAGTCATAATTATATTTTCAATAAAGAACTGATTGATTCACAAAATGTGTTTAATATATTGATATTTGTCTTACATTATAAGTAACCTGTACTCATAGAGTCGAAAAAATGACAGAAGACAGTTATACTATTTATGTACTTCATTGGGAAATAAAAGAGATGATCAATGTATTGAATTTTATAAGATAATAGTAGTATTTACCATATTTTGCTGTGTATAGTATGCACTTTTTTGTCCAAATTTTTGACGGGAAAAATAAGAATGTGCATTATACATGGGTATCACTAATTCCATATCTATATAAATGTTTTCAATTCTTTTATTTATGCTTATGCATCAAAAGTGTAACTCTAGAAAGCAATAATGATATCTGTATGTAAAATAATACCCTGGAATACAATAATTGGTTTTGTTTCTAAATATAAAGAAATAAAATTGAATTAAAACAAAAGTTTTTTCCTGAAAGTTCGGGCCAAAAACGTGGGTGCACATTGTACATGGCAAAATATGGTAACTCCTAGAATTGTAAATAAGGTTACGTGAGTTAATAAATGCAGAGCACTTAGGACAGTGCCTGGTACAAAGTATGGGGGCAATAAGTATTCAGTGTTTCACCTAAATGATAATATATAGAGATAAATGTTATGCAACCATTTGAGTTTCCTCTCCTTCTCTTGTCAATACTTTAACAAATATTGTAACATAGTCTTCACAGTATATTGTCTCTTTAAAAAAATTTTATTGTGAGATTGCATTTGCCTTTTTTTGCCTACTCTTTAAGTGCATTAAACCTATTTGCTGTGCTTCTTTCAGCTTCTGCTACCTTTCTAAAAAGAAAAGTGACAAAGAAAGCAAAGCATTTGCCATAGTTGCATGTCCGAGACATTTATTTACCCAGACATCGCAAATAACCACTTCTGTGGCACCAGTAACCACTTGCATGGTGGCAAATAGTGACATATGCCAAATGAATTATAGGCAGCAATTGAAAATTCCTTTATTTTATGACTATGTACCACTTTATCTGAGGAAAGGGTGCTATATACTTTACCTCTGCCACCTCCAGTCATCAAAGATTAGTATACATTTTGTAATGAAATATCACAAGGGAATAAAATTATAATAAATTAGCATTATAAATTATAAATGTAAAATATATAACTACATGTAATTTTATTTATAACCTAAATTATAAAATAAGGTAGTAAAAATATAATTAAAATACATAGTACTTGGCAGCATGTAGTGGATTGCATGTGGGCTTTCTCTACTTCTTGTTAGTCTTCTGTCCTTTCTCCAAAAGCACTGATTACTCACTAGACTTTAAAACTCATCACAATCCCAACCACTGAATATGTAGATAGTGGTTTCTCAAAAAAAAAAAAACAAAGACAAAAACTAGTATATGTTGGAGAGGTGAGTTTGCACAGGATAAATACCTAGGATATTCAGAGGAAGATGGAAATAAAATATTACATAATCATTGCAAAGAACCACTTTGGTAACCCTCGATACCACATGGCAGGGAGCCATAGAATCTTCGTTAATGAAATTTTTGGTCTGTTAAATTATTTGAGAATTTTTTTTAGGTAGAACAAAACAAACTATTAATAGCAATTTCATCTTGCAAATATAGAAAGCCTAGTTTTAAATCCTGACTAAGTACATTTTCTGCTCAAATCTAATAAAATTAATCTATCTGTGAATATAAGAAGTAAAGTAATACATGGGTAGTCAAGAAGAGCCTTCCTGTGTGTTTGAAGAGTCCACTTGCACAAGCCCATATTCCAAGATGCTGCAGAAGGGATTCCTGCGTTAGGAGGGGACTGAGTGAAATTCTTCCCTGTACTGTCAGTGTCTGCCTCCTCACCATTATCTCCTAGAAGTTTTTATCGAGATTAATGTGATTTGTAGAGGAATTGTTAACATCCTTTAGAAGGGAAATGATTTTGTAGTTATTTTAATATAAATCAGTTAAACTTTTTCTTAGTACAATACATCCTTTAATAAAACTGCCACCATTTACACAGCAAATCAGTGATAAATAATTCTGTAACAAAGCAAATTATTCTGAACAAAACTGTTAAAAATAAACTATTAAAATATAAAACAGATTTATTTTTAATAATTTGTTCAGGGTAATTTATTTTTCAAGAAATTTGGTATCTTAATAAAGCGTATTATTTCTTCCTTGACAGAGAACATAGAAAATTGGGATGATGTCAGAACAGGGACTTAGCCAGCCCAGTTCCTAGTGTGCTTGAAGGTACAATAGAATTCCCTTAGGCTGTGTGAGAAACAAACTACTTCCAGACTCTTTCACTGGTGTTAAAAATCAAACTAAAACAATAAAAAAATCTGAGTTTTTACTTTATAACTTTTCCCATTGCTTATGTTTCATTTTCCTGAGGTTTCAAACATTGCATTATTTAAATCACCTATCTTCTTTCATTTCTGCTTTGTACATTAGCCTGCCTTTCAGGCTAACAATGATGTTTCTGATGAGCGATGGCCAAATTCAGCTCCCTCCCTTTGATCAAGGACCTTTCCTACCTAGATTTGTTCAAAATATAAACAATTATGACCTTCAGTTTTTTTCCCTTTGTAAACTGGTCCTGTGAAACCCTATAGCTTTCACCGCACTTTATTGTTGTCAGTTATATTTTTGCCATATATTTCTCTTGTAAAATAGAGTCATCACGGTTACTTGATTGCTAATGATAGGTTTTCCTTTTGTTGGGGCGGGGAAACAAAGAATGGAAAAACACTTCTGTATCTCAGTTTAAGTGGATAATTTCATTAATAATTGCTACTTATATAAGCTCACTGCCAGGTCTTAAGTGTTTGGTCAGTTATCCAAATTCCAGAATTTCAAAGATAGGCTTTATTTTGTTTTTTTCTTAATATATTGTTCCCTTGGATCTTGATATCAATATCAAAATGCAAAAACCAATATAAGGTTAATCTTCATTTAAAGGGATATAATTGACTAATTTGAAACAAAATAGAAATATGTCAAAAATTATAAATTGAAAATGTACCATAAGTCACAACTAAATTATTCTTCCATTGTATGTTTAAAAGCAAAAAACAGAAATCTGATATAATGTAATGACATGAAATTCTCATTCAATAGATTGAGGACATAAACAATACGGGAACTGAATCAGCATCAGAGGTAAATAGACATTTACTTTAATGAAACATTCACCTAAAATTATCTGATTCACAAATAATCTTTTAATTAAAATTAAGTTTATATTCTTTTTTATTATAAATACAGCAGTGACAACAAAAAGTACAAAAATATTTTGCAAAGCAGGATCATATTTTTGCACTTCCAAACACTATAGCTTAGATTTTTAAAGAAAAATGTGTTTTTGCTTTCATGGTTAGAAAGAATGTAAGTCTCAGTTTGAGATACTCTGCCAAGATTACATATTTCTTGAACTGTGACTAATAGTTGAGATTGTTGAAAGCTAACAGATTAAAAAGACAATTTTCTTTTCATTATTTGTCTTCTTTCTTCAGAGTTCTTGATTGTTTTAGTTATCACATATTAGTAGAGAGTGCAGTATTATCTGTTACCATGCAGAAATGTTTAACAGTCACAAAAATTTTAGTTACCTTTTTTATCTAACAGAAAGTTGAAAACCAATCAATTTGATGGTGTGCCTAAAACTATAGCCACATAAATTGGAAGCAATTTTATTTTAGGGGCATGTGCTACACATTGTAACATTTCACTTTATTTTTGAAAAAAGTTCAGAGGCAACAACAGATCATGTAATAGAAGAAATTAAAATACATTAAAAAACACATTTAACAATGTTTTAATAAGATCAAATGCCAAAGAGCTTGTTTATAATATAAAAATGTTTTGTAAATAACTTGAAAATACTGTTTTTCCTCACTAAATATTAGTTTTACTAAGTATCTTAAAACTTGCATGGAGAGAAAAATCATTTGGAGAAACCTTTTGCAAGTGTTTAAACTGAATCCACCCACCATCAGATTGATTCGGAGTGCACTTACACGCACAGTACCTTTTGTGGGAATAGTGCACTGACAACTAAGTCCAGATAATGCCATGCTGTAGTATGCTCCTTGTACCTTATCAGCGGTGGATTTGCATGAAACTAACGCATACATAATGACTTAGGAAGAAGTGCTATTTAATAGAAATCTGTAAAAATTGTATAAATGTCTGTTCCTCATAACATTGATGGCAATACAATGAAATTCACCAATGATGGAGGTAAAGTCCCATGAAACCTAAATTGTGATTTGGAAGAACTATGCTAATTATCTATTTTATAAATTAGGAAGGAGATGATTCACTACTTATAACAGTGGTACCTGTCAAGTCACATAAAACATCTGGAAAAATAAAGAATTTTGAGGATCTAGAAAAAGAAAGAGAAGAAAGAGAAAGGGACAAGTGTGAAGAAGATAAAAGAATAAGCTATGAGGAACAACGACGGTCTCTCAAGGAAGCACAGTGTCTTTCACTGGTCATGGTAATATTGTTTTTAAGGAACAAGTCAAAGCACTTGAGTTGGTTAGCAGTGTTTCCCTCTGTGATTAAAAGATGGGTTTCATGATGTTTTCTTAGGATGATGAACTGGATAACGAGGTAAAAAAAGAATCAGTTTCTCCTGGAAAGCTGAAACTAACTTTTGAAGAATTAGAAAGGCAAAGACAAGAAAACCGAAGGAAGCAAGCTGAAGAGGAAGCAAGACAACGTTTAGAAGAAGAAAAGCGTGCTTTTGAAGAAGCAAGGAGGCAGATGGTAAAACAAGTAGATATATATGTATATATACATATAAATACATATAAACACATTTATATATAATGATATGTATAATTATATTTGTATATTTCTATATTTAGTTACATATAACTTAATGTTATCATTAATTATAATGTATAATTGCATATAAATATAAAATAGAAATTATATATAAATGTTATATATAAAACATTTAATATTAGGGAAGGTAGCTGGCTTTAGATAAGGTTCATTCCTATGAATTCAAAAAGATTTTTCTATGTAAAAGGCTCTGAGCCAGACTGCCTGGATTCAGATATCTACCATTGAAGTGTGTAACTGTGAACAAGTTATTTACCTTTTCTATGTCTTAGTTTCCTTATTTACAAAGTTGTGAACATAATTGTGCCTACTTCTTAATTGTTAGGAGTTAATACAGAAAGCAGTTAAAGTAGTATCCGGCATATAGTAAATGCTTTAAAATGTTAACTATTACTATATTAACAGAATTATCAATGAAAAATAAAATTGAAATAAGAAAACACTGATTCAAGATTTAGTATAAGAATTTTAAAATGGCCCTGACCAGTGTGGCTCAGTTGGTTGGGAGTCATCTCACAAACCAAAGGGTCACCAGTTAGCTTCCTGGTCAGAGCACATGCCTGGGTTGTGGGTTTGGTCCCCAGCAGGTGTGTGTGAGAGGCCACTGATCAATGTCTCTCCCTCACATCGATGTTTCTGTCTATCTCTCCTCCCCTTCCCCACTCTCCTAAATAAATTAATTAATTAAAAAATGAAACTTCCATAATTTTTTTCAAGCTTTCAGAATTTTTCGAACAACTTTTATTTATGATGTTCTGGGACTTTACCTCTGAAATTTTAATTTTCTTGACTGTTGTTTGAAAATGTTAGGGAAGAGAGGGAGAACGAAAGGGAGAGAAACAATTGATGTGGGAGAGACACATTGATCAGTTGCCTGTCGTCCCCAACTGGGGACCTGATCCACAACCCAGGCTTGTGCCCTGACTAGGACTAGAACCAGCAACCTTTCACTTTATGGGATGACGCTCAATCCACTGAGCCACACCAGTCAGGGTAACACCTACAAATTTGAGATATCATTGGTAGTCAGTTTAATGAACTGAAATAGAAATATCATCAAGTAATAAATTATAAAATTTTAAAAATATAGTTTATTGATTATGCTATTACAGCTATCCCACTTTTTCCCCCTTTGCCCCTCTCCACACAGTGCCCCCATTCCCTCCAGCAATTCCCCCTCTTAGTTCATGTCCATGGGTCATGCATATAAGTTCTTTGGTTACTCCATTTCCTATACTGTTAACCTCCCCCTTTCTATTTTGAACCCACTGATTTGCGCTTCGTAATCCCTGCACCTTTTCCCCCATTCTCCCCCACCCCCTCCCAACTGATAACCCTCCAAATAATCTCCATATCTAGGATTCTGTTCCTGTTCTGCTTGTTTGCTTACTTTGTTGTTTGGATTCAATTATTAATAGTTGTGAATTTATTGCCATTTTATTGTTCATTATTTTGATCTTCTTATATACTTCCCTTTAGCAGTCCATATACTAATGGCTTGGTGATGATGAACTCCTTTAGTTTTACCTTGTCTGGGAAGCATTTCACCTGCTCTTCAATTCTAAATGATAGCTTTGCTGGATAGAGTAATCTTGGATGTAGGTCCTTGCTTTTCATCACTCTGAATACTCCTTACCAGTCCCTTCTAGCCTGCAGGGTTTCTTTTGAGAAATCAGCTGACAGTCTTATAGGAACTCCTTGGTAGGTAACTCTGTGCTCTTCTCTTGCTCTTTTTAGGTTTCTCTCTTTTTCTTTAACTTGTGGCATTTTAATTATGATGTGTCTTGGTGTGGGCCTCTTTGGGTCCATCTTGTTTGGGACTCTGTGTGCTTCCTGGACTTGTATGTCTATTTCCTTCACCAAATTAAGGAAGTTTTCTTTCATTACTTTTTTCAGATAAGTTTTCAATTTCTTGCTCTTCCTCTTCTCCTTTTGGCACCCCTCTAATTTAGATGTTGGTACCTTTAAAGATGTCCCAGAGGTTCCTAAGCCTGTCCTCGCTGTTTTTGAATTATTTTTCTTGCTGTTCTGGTTGAATGCTTTTTCCTTCCTTGTGTTCCAAGTTCATTTGATTCTTGGCTTCATACCCTCCACTGTTGGTTCCCTGTAGATTTTTCTTTATTTCACTTAATGTAACTCTCATTTTTGCCAAGCTCTTTTTTATGCTCTTAAAGTACCCAGTGAGTTTCTGGAATATCCTCATAACCAGTGTTTTGAACTGTGCATCTGACAGATTGTTTATCTCCATTTCATTTAGTTCTTTTTCTGGAGTTTTGTTCTGTTCTTTCATTTGGGCCATATTTCTTTGTCTTCTCATTTTGGCAGCCTCACTGTGTGTGTTTCTGTGTATTTGGTAGAGCTGCTTGACTCCCTGTCTTAGCAGTGTGGCCTATTGCAGAAAAGCACACCTGTTAAATTATACTGGGTGGAACCTTAGGTTATCTCCAGGATGGGGTAACCTGTGTCACTACTCTGTTGCTCTGTGTTGGGGAGGGCTCAGTGAGAAGACAGTGCTGCTGCCTGGCCTCTGGAGTTTTGCCAGGAGGAAGCTGTCTCCCGGCACTCATACTTCACTTTCTCCCCGTGTGCCACTGGTGCCCTTCCAGCTGTTGCACTGGTGCTGAATCCTAGAGGAAGTGGGTCTGTGTGAGTCCTAAGTCCATTGTGAGCCCTTTAAGAGGAGTCTCTTGAGAATTCCAGTGTTTACCGCTGTCCCAACCCCCACTGGTTTTTACAGCCAGAAGTTATGGGGACCTCTCTTCCTGGCACTAGAACTCTGGGCTGGGTGGTCTGGTGTGGGGCTGAGATCCTTTGCTCCCAAGGTATCCTTCCCATTTTTTGTCCACCTCATGTGGATATGGAACTGCCTATTCCCCTTTCTGCACCTCTCTGCACCACCATGCATCCTTATGCCTTTCTGTACCTCTCCACGTCTCTGCCCCTCCTACCTGTTTGGATGAATGTGGCTTCTTTAAATCATTGGCTGTAAGACTTCCACACAACTCAGTTTTTTGACAATTCTGAGTGATATCTGTTTTGCCTTCTAGTCGTATTTTTTTTTTTTACTTTAGTTGTACATGGAAGCAAGGCATATTTATCTACACCTCCATCATGACCGGAAGTCAAATTACAAATTTTAATGAATGTTATTAATTTAATATTAAATTAGAATTTTAATTATGAAACTGTAAATTTTGAATTTTATATAAAATTGTTCCAATTAATAATCCTTAATCTGGTTAGTATAATGAAAAGTACCATAGTTCATAATAAAAGATTCATGAAAATTATAAAATAAGAAGTTTATTTTACTACCAAATAGACTCTGTATAGGTAAATTTGAACCTCAATTTAAGTATACAAACACATGTGTTATATTTGTTCTGGAAAAGTTAATGTTTAATAACTCTTAAATGATTCCTTAAAAAGTTTAAATGTTTTATCTGATTTATTTAAAAAGTTTACTTGTTTGAGAATTTTTATTTAACTTGAGTTTATATTTATTTGGAATTTCTTCAACTTTGAATATGTTATCATATAAGATCTTATAAAAGAAGGGGATTTGATGAAGTATGTTAAGAGCAAAGAAACATTCCCATGTGGGGTGGCTGATTCTGTGCCTTTTGATTCATAATTCATTCCTGTCTTTGATGAATCTCAGTTTTCAGTAGTGAGTTGTTTCTTGGCTAGGTAAATGAAGAGGAAGAAAACCAAGACTCAGGAAAAATTTTTAAAGGGTACCGCCCTGGTAAACTCAAACTCAGTTTTGAAGAAATGGAAAGACAAAGGAGAGAAGATGAAAAAAGGAAAGCAGAAGAAGAGGCCAGAAGAAGAATAGAAGAAGAAAAGAAGGCATTTGCTGAAGCAAGGAGAAGCATGGTAAGACAGAATGTAACTAGCGAATTCCAGTAGGATTAATTCAGATTTTTAGAGTATGTTAAGAGAAACCATGAAACTTTGGGGTACACCCTATCACTTCTGAAATCTGTGCCAAGAGGAGGAATGTCAAATATCCAGAGTTTAAAAATCTGGGTACAACACCTGTCAGTTAAATGGGTTTGCTTGAATGTAGTGTTGAGAAGGTTCTGATGAAATCTTTATGCTGGCATAGAGGGTTGAATATTGTCTTCCTTCTCTGCGAAGGCATGTTTTCCAGAACTAAGTATTTAAAATGAAGTTTCCTACTCTTACCTTTCTTTCCCTTCTCTCCATTCTCCTCTCCCCTTCCTTCCTCTCCTTCCCTTCTTTCTTCCTCTCTCCCTTCCTCCCTTCCTTCCCTCCTTCCTCTCCTCCTTTCTCTCTTTTCAGTTTCCATCCCATCCAGTTTACAGTAAATAACCAAAGCCACTTCATCATAATTCTGTAACTCCAAAATGCTCACCCATCACAACTGGATGTTGCTACCAAAATTAACTCTCACAAAGTTATGCTTCTTATACCATTTAAATGTTTGTAAAATATACAGTTACCTGACAAACTATTTCAAGACAGTTGACATGTGAACATTGCATGTCCTTCTTAAAACATTTTAATTGGCTTCAGTAACCTGGCTTTCTTCCTATGTCTGGGTGAGCTTCTGACACATATATCAAAGTGTTTATCTGGCTTTATTACCCATCTAGATACGCAAATCAGAAACTTTGGAGCCTTAAACACTTCTACCTTCTCATTCATGCCTCAACTCCAATCATTCACTAAGTCTCATTTATTCTACCTCCTAAATCACTCTAATATGTGTTTTTCCTCATTTCCCCCTTCCACCACTGTAATCCAGGTTACTGTTATTCCTTGCCTTGGGCCAAATCCTAATTAACTTGCTTTGTTGCCTATTCTTCCCTGAAAAGCTAGGAGTGATCTTTCTTCCACCTCTACCCACTGCCCTTTTTAAATGCTCACCTGAGGATATGTTTATTGATTTTAGAAATTGAGGAAGGGAGAGAGAGGAACATGTTTGTGAGAGAGAAACATGGATGTGAGAGAGAAACATTGATCTGTTTCCTCAGGTATGTATCCCCACCGGGGATTGAACCTGCAATTTAGGCATGTGCCTGACTGGGAATCAAACCTGCAACCTTTTGGTGTATGGGATGATGCTCCAAATAACTGAGCCACCTAAGCAGTGCAGGAGTAACCTTAAAAAAAAAAAAGTAAATTTAATCATGTTCAAATCTTTCCACTTTCCTTGAGCAAAAATACAACTCTTTAAAGCAAATTTCTTTTTCATCTTGCCCTAGTATATTTCTTGTTTCATTTCTGGATTATTCTTTAATCTGCCAGACATACTAAATTTCTTTCCAGTTCTTCCAAATGCTATGGTCTTGTAAATGCTGTGTGAAGCAGGTCCCTCTGACTTTTCCTTATGCTCCGCTATCTGCTATTCATATATTCCATCTTCTTTGGGAAGCCTTTCTTGCTAACACAAGTTCCAGAGAGATGTTCCTTTTATGTATTCTTAAAACATTTAGGGCTCTCCTGGCATAACACAGATGCTGTATTGTTGTTGCTCAGGGTCATCTCTCAGCAAGGCTGAGACAGTTTATCAAGCATGGAGAATAATGCATTCCAGCATTAAAAACTTCCTATAAATTTTTGTGGAATAAGTGATACTAAAGCTATTTTATGTGTATTATAGGTAATCCTTGCTTCACAAATGGTTTCTATACAAAAACCCTGCAAACGTTGTGAAAGCACTTAATCTTTGTAGAATGAGCGGGCTCAGAAGTAAGGAACAGGCAAGTGAGGAGTAGCTGTGAGGATCAGGAGATCTAATCTTGGGCACAGATTTTTAGGCTAAAACTGATTTTTTACCATGATTCACTAGTGGAAAAGTGCAGGGAAGAAAAACTGTATTGAACCAAGTCTAGTTTCCTAGAGACAGGTCTACATAAGGGAAGAAAAGATAAAGTTTTCCCTTTATTTATATTTTCTTATCCAGGGCCAAGAATCACTTTAAATTATGGATCAGTTAGTTCATATATCAATAAACATTTTTTGGCAATCTTTGGATTGTAATACCATATAAATTTTGTTTCTGAGTTGAACTGGTTCTTTGGTGAAGACTGTCATATATACATGTAAATCTTAGAATAAATAATATCCTTTGCCTCTCTTATGGTAAAATGTATTTCAAGTCAACGATTTCAAAGCAAAATTTCTAACTGCAATTTAAAGATTGCCTATATACTGGGAATGATAATGTAATAATAAAACTGCCATTTTATTATTACCATGGTGTCAGGCACACTGCTAAGTGTTTCCAAACTTTATTTAGTTCTCATGACAACTCTGTGGAAGTTGTTGCAGATTAGTAAATTCAGCCTTTGGCTAGATAACTTGCTCAAGGTCACCTCTAAATGGCAACAGTATGGTGACTACCAGAGGGAAAAGGGGGTGGGGGGAAGTAGGGGAGGGCATAGGAGGGATACATGGTGATGGAAGGAAACTTGACTGGGGATAATGAACATACAATATCCAGATGGTATATTATAGAATTGTACCCCTAAAACCTGTATGATTTCATTAACCAATGTTACTCCAATAAATTCAGTTTTACAGTTTTACAGTTTTTTTCTGAAAAAAAAGGCAGACAAGAAATTCATTAGATTTAAAAAGTTTAAATCATTATTTATAATTTTATTATAGAAATACTCTTGAGTTTTGAGTCCCACCTTTGCCACTTAGTTATTTGTGTTAACTTAGAACAATTTACTTTTTAGTGCCTCAGTTTCTGTAAAATGGGGATGTTAATAATTCCTATTTAGTAGGGTTACAGGATAAAATAAGTCAAAACATGTAAAGTGCTTAGAATTGCACCTGGAAGATTAAGTATTAACTATTACTATTTATTTTTTTAATTAGCCTGAATGTAAATATATCAGTACGATCAAGTCATAGCATTGAGTGGTTTTGCCCTGATTATGAAGGGATCATGATGTGTTATCTAATTCATTCAGACAAAATGTGATTGAACTGAAATGCTCTATTTTAATTACTGGAGGTTCATTTTAATCCAATGAAAAAGTGTTCACTATTAGAAAATCTTAATGTTTAATTCAAATTATCCATAGTATAAAATCAAAGTACTGGCTATTTCTTTGTATTCATTGGAATGGAGAATAGATAGTCATCATTTCCTCTGGAATCACAAAATACACTAGTCCTAAATTTTCTAATAATTCCTCCCTTGTTTATTGTTTCATACATTTGAAGAGAATTTAGGTCTCCTGGTTTTTAGTTCAATGAGAAACCTTTGTACTCCAGTAATCACAGTTCCTACAAAAAAAGATTCCCTTTTTAATATGTATAATTCTGGCAAGAGTGATAAAAGAATTATTTCAAATAGGTAGTAGATGATGACTCCCCAGAGATGTATAAAACAATCTCTCAAGAATCTCTTACACCGGGAAAACTGGAAATTAATTTTGAAGAATTATTAAAACAAAAAATGGAAGAAGAAAAACGACGAACAGAGGAGGAACGGAAGCACAAGCTAGAAATGGAAAAACAGGAATTTGAACAACTGAGACAAGAAATGGGAGAGGTAAGATTTTAAAAAATATCCATTGATATTCCACAAATGTTCATTAATCTAAGTGTTTTACATGTATTACCTTACAACGATTTTATTAGTATTATTCACATAAAGGACATGCAACATATTCAAATGAGGCACTTGATACAAGTTTCAACATAGTTATGTGCACTTTCTAGCCTGCCTTAACTGTACTTTCTTGCTAGTTTAAAAAATATAGAAGACTGTGAGTGACTGAGACATTACTACAGTACCTTAAGTAAATACATATTCCTACAGACCTTACTTACAATTATCTGTGGTTACGGCGTGATTGAGCACTGTTGTTCTAGAGCAGTGATTTTCAACATTCTGCATCTCATGGCATGTATAAACTGACTAAAATTATGCAGCACACCAAAAATACATATTTTTGCAGGTCTGACAAAAGCAGAAATAATTTGGATTCATTCACACCGGCTGGCTGTTGTCATTTTTTTATTTGACAATCTAAGAGAAAAGAGGTCAGTGCTCAACTAAATAGTCAGGTATTGCCAGTTTTAAGAATTGTGGCACACCGCTTGAAAATTGCTGTTTTAGAGTACTTAATATACCCATTGGAGTACTTAACATACCCATACTTGCTACTGTCTTTAAAACAAATAGAAACTGTTAAATTTAATCAAAATGAGATGAAACTAGAGAGGTATCATGGATACTAATAGGAACTTCAGTTTGGCAAGATTTTATTTTATTTAAGACAGAACTTTGACGCTGTTACATATTTTAGTATGACTTCTCTAGTATTGAAATGAAATGCACACACACACACAGACTGTACAGGGCCCCTCTGCATGGGCATACAGCTTGTGCCCTCCCAGGACCCCATGCTCAGAAGGGTCGTGCTTAGTGGTTTAATGCTCTCTGGTTGCCATCTTGAGGTGTTTAATACCTTTATCTTTGCATTTGTGTGTTGTTAAGTGAAAGCTGATGGGACAGTTAAGCATGTGTTTGAGCCTTGGAGCCTTGGCTCAAACACATATCCTGCTGTCTCCTTGCCTCCCCAGGGTGGGTTCTCAGCAGTCCTCTCCCCACCTCCTGATGCCCCTGAGGTTCTTTCTCCTTTCCACCCCTGGATGCTACAGCTCTCCATCTGGATGGCCAACCAGATGCATAGGAAAGAGGGAGGCCAGCATCCCACCGTCTCCCTTGGCCACTAGTGGAGAGAGTGGGGGCTGGTAGCAACAAGAGCAGGGGTGGGGAACAGCACACTGCCTGACTTGGGGCAAGGGGAGCAGTGGCTATCCCAGCCTCTGACTAGCAGTGACATGGTATGCTTGGCAGGTGATTTGGTGGGAACCTTGCCAACTCCTGATCTAGGGACTGGGTGGGTTCCTATGCAGAGGTTGCAATCTCCTAAAAGTTTCCCGTCATGGGTTGCAGCATTGGGCTAGTGAATATACTTACTTCCTTGCCCTCACTGACCAAGAGACTATAAATGCTGTATAAATATATAGGTTGTAATAGAACATAAATATGCCGTTGGAAAAATTCCAAGGTTTAGCCTTAGAAACATAATTGCATTTATTTTATAAAGGAAGTTGAAAATTGTCTAGAAAAAATTCTAAATTAGAGTGTATTTTAGTATATTATTGAGATGTAATCTGTATAGGGTGGGCAAAAGGTTTGTAATTGTATGGAAAATAATAAATAATAATACAAGAATAAACTCTGGCAGAATGTAACTGTCACACATTCTGATGATATTGAGTGACTTACCTCACTATGGGAATTTTCCAGCAAGTAGCACACAAGATCACCTAGACTGTAGCTGATTAGTTCAATCATTTTGATCAGAATGATTTGGGGAACCACTGTGCTATGTTGTATATCATAAACTTGTTAGTTTCTGGGATTTTAAGGGTTGCTTGTTTTTATACCTAGATGAAAGTCAAGGTAGTATTAAAAAAATGTTCCTCCCCACCTTGGTTGAACCAAGAAATTAAGTCATGTCGTATCATCTACTGTGACTACCGCCCCCCTGCTTTCCCACCCTCAACCGAGAACTCTAGGTCTTCCCCAGGAAAAGTATACCCGGAATAGTTGCAGTATTTTACCACTCCACTTAGTGAGATTAGGGTTTAGTGTTAAATATAAAAAAAAGTAGCAATAATAAATTGTGATAAGCCAAGGGAGAGGAACCTGAAGAGGTATTCAAGATAAAATGGTATAAAAAATTAGACCCCAATTTTGGTTGACTCCTTTTCTATCTTGGCAAAATATAAAATTGAGAATACAAGTGATATGTAGAGAAGTTGTAGGGATTTTTACCAGACTATATCTGTAGAAGTGCTTCATTCAATTAACTTGAGTATTAAGAGTAATATATAACTTTATTAGTCTATCATCAAATATAAGACAGAAAGAACTTTAGAAATACTCTGATCCTATAGAGATTAAAAAGTCCTGTACAGTGGGTAAAGTGATTAAAGAAGAGGCTGCACAGTATGAGGGACAGAACTAGAACTTTTGTCTCCTAGCCCAGTGTTCTTTCAATTCCATTTCTTCACCTACCCCTACAGTTCCTACTAAGGGCTAATTTTGATATGCATATTTTAAGTTTAGCAGGTTACAATGAAATGTAAAATGAGGTTTTAAGCCACACTCCCTAATAAAAAATATTTTAAATGAAATAAGATCTTACCTAAAGTCTTAAATTTGTGGCACTTTTAATTAGTAAATTTAGTATTGTGTTTAGGGGGGTTATTTAACCTTTATTTTTTGTTTCAAATAGGAAATGATGAACACTTTTGGGATGGTTTATTGTACAAACTAATTTTCTAGTATTTAATATATAAAAATATCAATTTTTTGAAGGAAGAGGAAGAAACTGAAACCTTTGAATTGAGCAAGGAATATGAAGAATTAATCAAATTGAAAAGGAGTGGCTCTATTCAAGCTAAAAATCTAAAAAGCAAGTTTGAAAAAATTGGACAATTGTCTGAAAAAGAAATACAGAAAAAGATAGAAGAAGAACGAGCAAGAAGGAGAGCCATTGACCTTGAAATTAAACAGCGAGAAGCAGAAAACTTTCATGAGGTATTCTATTTTACATTTAACGTAGTCATGGTACAGTAATAATGACTCAACAAAAATATCAACTTTGAAATAAGTTTTGGTAAAGTTAACCATAGGTGTATGTAATCATTTGGGAAATAAGTAGCAAAGGCACATTAAGATCTGAAGAGATTGAAATATTCCCCATTTTAGCAGCATTTCAGACTTTTATTAGAATTACAGACAACTGAGCGCCAAAAATGTTCCGCTCCAGAAAAAAAAATAGTTCAAAAGTGTTTACTGGACCCTGGCTGGTGTGGCTCAGTGGATTAAGTCCCAGCCTGCGAACCAAAGGGTTACCCGTTCAATTCCCACTCAGTGCATATGCCTGGGTTGTGGGCTAGGCCCCCCGTGGAGGGGCACATGAGAGGCAACCACACATTGTTTCTCTCCCTTTCTCTCTAAAAAAATAAGTAAATAAAATATTAAAAATAAAACCTTATTTAAAAAAATTTACTACCACAAGTTTTCGTTTGAATCAGTAGAACCAGTGTATATTTGTGTTAAACCCTCAGATATTATTCACACTTTCTTATTTAAAGATGAGGCCAATAAACCCTATATGACTTGCTCAGTAATTCAGTGGCAGAGCCTAAATCAAAATTCAGATAACATGAATTTAAAGTACCTCCAAATGTAAAATGAGGCAATCACTGAATGACCTATAATGTCCCTTCCAGTTTGAGGACTAGTTCCATGGTTATGAATATTGTTTTAAATAAGGTCTGGAAATATTTTTCCGCCAGAATTGCCATGTTGTAATATTTAACAGCATTTAATCAATATTCTTCTAAAAATGCATTTTTATCAACTATTCAACTAGTAAAACAGGTTTGGGGAGTTAGGAGGGCCTTCAGAGGAGATTGTGAATAAAAAAGAAATTATGTTCAGGTTCTCAACTCTAAGCTATTCTTTATAAATTGAGACAAGCAGAGGGCAAAAACAGCAAATGAATATGCAAGTACAGGTGAGTTGACCACGTTGTAGATGCCGTATTAAGGATCTGTTTTATTGGGGTGCATTGAAGGGATTTAAAAAACATGGAATACTATCAAGTTGGCATCTTTATAGCTAGACCATGCTGAATGTAAAGATGGCTTTAGATTCATGCACTAAAAACAAGGTAGTGAGGTTAGGTGAGAGGCAGGACCTATGGATTTTAACTTCTATGGATAGTGTTTGAAAAGTATATAAATAGATAAAGCCATCTTCAGAGTTAATAGTTTGAAGATGAATAAAACTCTGGAGAATATGAACATTTAATAGATATTTGGCCACAAGATCTGGTGATTCCTTAGAAAGGAATAGTATAATTTTCCTTAGAAAAGTTATAGTAGGTAAAGCAAAGTTCCATAAGCATGCACTTGATTCCCTGTCGCCTCCCCACCTTTTTGGTTAAAGATAGTGAAACCTCAGAGCAGTAATACTTAGTCCTATAATATACAGAAGATAGGAATAAATGAGGTGGTGACCTGTTCTATTGCTATTATTTGGCCCTCTTTTGTGTAAAAGGATATGAGAATAGGACACGGTTGATCTATAACCTGCGAGGATGT
This sequence comes from Trachops cirrhosus, assembly GCA_028533065.1. Classification (NCBI taxonomy): domain Eukaryota; kingdom Metazoa; phylum Chordata; class Mammalia; order Chiroptera; family Phyllostomidae; genus Trachops; species Trachops cirrhosus. The sequence continues at coordinate 52,515,515 of CM052542.1, forward strand.
CCTGAACAGTTTCTTGTGATGGATATTGGCATTCCTCTGGTCATATTCCTCTAGATTAAGAGTCATTGAGATATCCTTTAAAAACTTGTCGGCAGTTTTGACATTGAGTGCAATTGACTTCTAGAATAGGACCCTCACCCATCCCATCTTACCATGTCTACTTTTGTTAGAAAATGTGTCTTCTGTTTATATTCCAGACATCTTTCAAGAACTTATTCATGTTACATTCCCTTTTATCTCCTTGTAGCCCTTAACCTGTACCACTCATTTGGTACTTACTGCTTATACTGTCTTTAATATTCATGTGCCAGGGCTATCAATGCCCTATTAAGAATGCACCTAGAGAACATGTTATTTTTACTATGATCTTAAGGAGATTCATTTCCTGTAAAACTTTTTAACCTGGCTCTTCAGGGACTGGAAACAATTGTACTTACAGAAACTGTTCATACCCCCCCAATTAACATAAGAGGAAGTCTTATCATTAACATGTATTTTTTTAGCCTATTTATGGCATACATAATAAAGTTTACCCACTGGGTACCTGGTTGTGTCTGATTTTAGGGTTTTCCAACACCAAATAAAAATCTGATTATAGGGAAACTATTCAACTTACTCTAATTCCTTCTACATGCATTGGAACGGAGATGCAATACCTCAAACTGATGTAAAACATTCATGAATTAATATTTTTGTTATAATAAGCAACTACTTTACGGCTTGTTTCAAAATTTAGCTGGATGTGGTGCCCTGAATCCCTCATTCCGTACTATAGAAATGGTGGTATCTTCAGGTAGACCCACAGAAAAGCCTATGTAGTTTTGAAACTGTCAAGTATGACTAATGTACTTTAGAAACCATGAATTACCTACAGTAGCCTACTCTACTAAAACTCTTAAGGCCATCAGTGATCTCACTGAATTGATTTTACAAACACTCTTTGATAGTTGAAACCCTGCTCTTTACTCTCAATTTTATTTTCAATTCCCAACTCTTATCCCTAAATAGATTAATCACAACCACTCATCTCAGTGATTTCCTCAAGTTCATCACTGCCTCTCAAATTACCCTCCCATTTGTTCTATCTGCACTTTTCTGCCATTTGATCAATAAATTAGATGGAATTCATCTGAAAGACACAATTATTAACTAAATAAGGTGATGAATAAAATAACAAGTGGGTCCTGGCTGGTTGGCTCAGTGGATTGAGCACTGGCGTGCAAACCAAAGGGTTGCCAGTTTAATTCACAGTCTAGGGCACATGCCTAAGTTGTGGGCCAGGTCCCTGGTAGGGGGGTGCAGAGGCAGCCACCCATTGACATTTCTCTCCCTTCCTCTAAGAATAAATAGAACCTTAAAAAAAGGAAAAGAAAATCATGCAGTGGGAAGTTAAGGGAGTACTGTTACAGTATGTAGTACCTCCACCCCTTTCTGTTACTCAGTACTGTCAAGTTCTGATGCTTGGGCAAATGAAGTCAAGGGGACTCCACTGATACTGTAAGATCTTTACATTGGGATCGTTTCACAAATAAAACTTTCATCTTTCCCAAACTGAGGGATAGTAAAAAATCTCAGTCTGTAGTGTGGCACAAATGTGCATACAGCATGAATTATTTTGTGCCTATAAATGACAAGTTCAGAACTCTTAACACTTTTAGTTCTTGGTGGTTTGGGGAAAACAAGTTTCTTTTTCTTGCCCACTTTCACAAAGGAAGAAGATGTTGACGTCAAGCCTGCAAAAAGAAGTGAGGCTCCCTTTACTCATAAAGTGAATATGAAAGCCAGATTTGAACAAATGGCTAAGGCAAGAGAAGAAGAAGAACAAAGAAGAATCGAAGAACAAAAGTTACTACGTATGCAGTTTGAACAAAAGGAAATTGATGCAGCACTACAGAAGGTACCAAACATATACTTTATTTTTCAAAAATGCTCTAAAAACCATACTCTCATGTGAAGGGTAAAAATAACCCATTTTTTGCCCTGGCTGGTGTAGCTCAATGGATTGGGCGCAGGCCTGCAAACCATGGGATTGCTGGTTCAATTCCAGGTCAGGGAACATGCCTAGGTTGCGGACCAAGTCAGGTCCCCACCGGAGGGTGGGGGGTGCACAAGAGGCAACCACACACAGTTTCTTTCTCGCCCTCTCTTTCTCCTTCCCTTCCTACCTCTCTAAAAATTAAACAAGCATTGTAATGAATTGTCACTGAAACATTTTGTAAACATTTCATACTGTATTTTTACTGTACCTTTCCTATGTTTAGATGTTTACATAGTCAAATACCACTGTTATAACCACCTACAGTATTCAGTACAGTAACATGTTATACAGGCCTGTAGCTTAGAAGCCATAGGCTGTACCATCTAGGTTTGTGTAAGTGAACTCGAAGAATATTTTACACAATGACCAGATCACTTAATAATGCATTTTTCACAAGATACCCTGATGTGAAGTGGGTCACAATCATACTTACATGTTCTTTACTCTGGGGGAAAAAGAAACACATTTACCTTCAAGACGGTCACTAAACCACTGTCCTGAGATGCTATACTATAAATTATAACTTAAATGCATTTATTTTAATACAGAAAAGAGAAGAGGAGGAAGAAGATGAGGGTAGTATCATGAATGGCTCCACTAATGAAGATGAAGAGCAAACCAGATCAGGAGCTCCGTGGTTCAAGAAGCCACTAAAAAACACATCAGTTGTAGATAGTGAGCCTGTTAGATTTACGGTTAAAGTAACAGGAGAACCCAAACCAGAAATTACATGGTGGTTTGAAGGAGAAATGTTGCAGGATGGAGAAGACTATCAATATATTGAAAGAGGAGAAACTTACTGCCTTTATTTACCAGAAACGTTCCCAGAAGATGAAGGAGAGTATATGTGCAAAGCAGTCAACAGTAAAGGCTCTGCAGCTAGTACCTGTATTCTTACAATTGAAAGTAAGAATTAATCACTCTTTTAATATAATACCTATATTGTATTTAACTTTTTTCTTTAAAAAGAATCCCTTTTCTTCTTTTTTAGCTGACGACTACTAGCTTCCTTTCCCTCTGCCTGGACCTCTGTCTCTCTCTCCGATTTTCTTACTACATCCATCTTTTATGTGGCGGGGCCAAAAAAGGAAACCAGTTGACTTCTTACTACTTTTCATAACAATCTTCAAAACACAAGCTCATCTAAAGAATACTTTTTCCTTTCCAAATGAGCACCAGACTCATCATCATAATATGCAGAAGTTAATGTGTATTTAACTAGGAAAGTGGGAAATGTACTTAAATATTGTATCAGAACCTATTTTAAAAGCTGTGCATTTCCTGTAAGTTCACAGCAGTATATTTAAAAACCATAAATAACACATTATTTTGCATGAAAGAATGCCATTTATGAGCTATCTACACTTGAAATTAGTCTGAAATAGCTGAGACAATGAATTAAAAATTAGTCTGAAATAGCTGAGACAATGAATTGGAACCTATCAATTTGGGAGTTTTCCCATTATTTTGGTTGTTGTAGTTTCAGAGTCTTTTTGAAGCAGATGTATGAGGGGGATGGAGTATATCATTCACGGAGAAAAACACAAAAATTAAAAGATTTTAAAGAAACAAATGCCAGAGAAAATTGGACGAAAACCACTGTCAATACAGAGTTCTGAGTGCTGAACATATTACAAGTACTTTTCAAATGTATGTAACTTATATTCAAGCTTATAGAACAAATTTATGTTGTGACGTTGCCTGAACACTTATATTTCAATGAGAAAGTTTTGTCAGTAGCCATACAGGAGAAAACAATTTCAACTAAATGGAAGGTTTCAAGATCTAAAAGGATTAGATTAAGGGGAGGGGGGGAAGGCACAATCTTTAATTCTGGCCTTTTAAATGAGTTTGTAAATAATTAGCTACCATGTTCTATTATCAGGTTGTTTTATATTTTAATTTTCTGGAAGATGATTTTATTTTACAATGTAAACCCATAATAAAGTAACTTCTATATTTAAAAGTCTCAGATTTTAGAAAAAAGACAAAGCACTCCCTTATAATATTAATCAATGTACATTTATTTTTTTTATTGAGTAAACCATAATACAAAATTACAGCAACCATGTGTCCTTTTACATACAATGTCATTAAAGCAAACTCTAAACCACAGTTTGTAAAGTATTCAATTTACCTCAAGTCCAAGCTGCATCTCCCTAAGACACTGTTCCCATCACAGTAGCCATTTTAAGCCAATCTTCTTTTTACACACGGGTAGTTTCTGTAGAGAACACTTTTCTCAGGACGAAAATGCATTGAGCATGCATAAGAAAAAAAATATATATATATGCGCAAGTACATTTAAGAGTTTCTATAGGGGTATCAATGAAGAAAATAAAACCCTGGGATTTATTTGCTTCCTAGAAGCACCAATTTAAAAAATCCTCAGAAGTTTATACTGTGGCAATAAAACTCAAATGACTGAACAAAAAATAAGGTTATTTTCAGAGTCAAAATTAAGTAAGTATTGTTAAAATATATTTTAAAATGAGGCAGAATTTTCAGAAATTAAAAATACATCCTCACTGATTAGCAATTTCTACACCCCTATTCTAGACATAGGTAACTTTGCAGATAGAACTGATTCTTCTGGCAGAGTATTCACACAAATGAAGTGTCATCCATATGCATATATTCCTATTTCCCTCTTAAGGAACTCTGCTACTCCTATCCAAACCCACCCACCATATGAATTAACTACCAAGGTATTTGTCTAAGGATATATTTTACAATGTTTATAAACAACTAATATTAAATAACTAGTTTCAGTATTAAAAACATTTTCATTAATTAAAAGCACACTTCTCATTTCTAAAAGCAACATCAAGACATAAGAATTGTAAGCACCACCACACTAAGGTAGCTTAAAAAAAAAAAACCGACACACTGTCAAATTTTTAAGTGCTAAATAAAATAAATCAGTTCAATTTCAATCTAAACTAAACATTGTTTCTACCACTCCTAACATCCATTGCATTCAAAACCAGCTCACCTTTTCTGCTTTCCATTTATTTTAAGGTTAAGATTAGCGCCATTAAAAAAATGCTTGCATTATCAGTGAAGGCTTATGGTAATGATAAAAAATTCTCGTAAGACAGAAACAATGCCCCAATATCTATTAGCATTCATCTATATATTCTTTTGTAAAAATGCAAACTACAGCTAACCACAACGTGACAAGCTCTTAAAAGTTCAAAGAGCTCCTCTATATTATCAATCTTAACATACCTATCATTGACTATCAAAACACACACACACACACACACACACACACACACACACACACACACACGGTGCAATAACTACATAACTTATGAAATTTAATAGTTCATGGAACATTTAAGAGCAAGTGAATAGCACTTTAAAATGAAGTGATCAAAAGCAGGTACATCACACCCTATATCATATTATGTATGGGAATACATTTCATATTTCTCAGTTATGATTCGCCAATTTTACCTTCTACATTGAGCCCTTCTATGGTCCATGCTCATCGGCTCACCAATGGCATACACTCAAAGGATTCCTCTTTATGGGTAACTATCTCAGGACCTGATTTTATGAGCTATGATTTGGTGCTTGCAGCATCTTCAGCACTGTGTGTGAAAATGAAGGCAGTATTTTTGAATATTTTTCTTTGTTGTAGAGATAAGCAGGAGTTTTAAAAGGATCAGCACATTTTAGAAACTGAATAAACAAAACTGATATGATGCTGCTTTAAAACATTCATCTTAACTCAAAATATGTACCAGTTAAAATCATCTATAAGAACACACAAACATTTTAAACTGGCAAAAAAAAAAAAAAGAAAAAAAAATAAATTCAGCGTCAGTTATTAAAGTATTATAAATCAGAAAAATATTGGTTGCTATACAGATTATGAAAGGTTATTTGCTATACAGTTAACATTTCACTGATGCACATGCCTTTTATCAAAACATACTGCCAGTATTCTTTATAATTTTCTTTTCAGTGTATATAAAAGTTATAAAACCCAAATTGTCTAAAAAGGAGTCACAATAAAACTCTCACCCATAAAGTCCTTACTGAATGAATTGCTATTAAGAAAAAAACAAAGACTCCATTGGCTTTGGAGGGAGAAGAAAATGTCCTGTCAATCTTAAAACAGACTGTGAAGGCTGTTGAAGTTTCTGACCAAGTGACTTCCTAAATCTTAACATCTATGTAATTGTCCTCTCTCAATTTTAACAATTCTATATTTGGAAAAAGATTACAAAAAGTTTGGATGTAATTCAATTACAGCAGCAATCTACTCATCATTCCTTTCATTTTAATAAAAAAAATAAAATAAAAAAAACATTACCCAGAAATGTAAACAGTTGTTTGAACAACTTACAGACTTTCCACTGAAATAGTAGCATAAATAACAAAATACATTTTGGGGAAGCAGTAGCAGATTGCTTTTGAATACACAACCACAAAAACCTCACAGGGACAACATTAATGTACTGAAATATTTATTTATATATGTCCTTAGGTTGTGCTTACCTGTTGCTTTTTGCAGCAGAACCTAAGGTGGAAGGTCTGGGAAGGCACTGTGAAGCATAAATAATTGCACTGTTTGCAATTAATAAAGATTTTAAACCTTAAATGAATCAAAATCAACAGCCTCCAATTTGTGAGTTATGATACTGAATCCAACTGAACTATTTCTTCAGTTTAATTAATAAACGTACCACTTTCCTAAAAGGTTATCTATAAAACAGTATCATGCAAAATACTGAAACAATTCATGTCAATACCCTACTCTTACAGATAACAGATAACTCCTTAACTATTAAGCTTCAAACTAGAACTACATATCCATATCTACATAAGGGTAAGGGAAGTCACTCTAAGTTCTACAGAACAATCAAAAACATTTCAAAATATCCACAATGAACTGTACTGCTCATTTTCTACTCTAGGTAATCTCAGCATTAATCTTGTACATTTTCCTTTATAGTATATTCAAAACAACAAATGGTGCTCCCCACCAATGAAAGAACTAATATATATTTATGAAATGGTGTTATAACTGCTACATTGCTTTATATAATTGCAAACTGAAAACCACTTCTGTCTGATACATTTCAACTCTTTCATTATTAACATATAAAATATACATATCTTACACTGAAAAACAATATATTTAAGGAGCACCAATGAGTAATATTATTCAACTTTTTTAAGATCAATTTTCTTTAGCTATAGCTAAAGCATATAAAAAATACTTACCCATTAAGCTCACTTTAAAAAAAATACAGACCTATGTATTATTCTATGTTAAATTAAGAAGCAGTTATGGTTTTCCAAGATATCAGCACTGTATTCCAACATAATATTCACACAAAGTATGGCATTTACATTATGTGGAACATTGACAAAAAGATACTGTTGCAGTTCATCAATTTGTCATTCTGATGTACTTACAGTGCAATGCTCCTTGAAGGAACACAATCAAGGATGATACACAGCACAGTCCTCCTCACCCCTACAGAGCTAGTTCTATACTGGCTGGATCAAACCTGCACTTCAACAGACAATGGCAAGACAGACTGTATTTGCATGTAGTCTAATAATTAATATGCAAAGAGCCAACAAATATGCAGAGTAAAACAATGGATTTCAACAAAATATCAGAACTTCAGCATGAGTGTTAGAGTAATAAAATGATTTCAAATACATAAAAAAATTAAGTTGATTCAATGACTGGACTTGTGCATTTACAAAACAAAGCTTATCTATACTGCAAAAAGAAAAATAAAGAAAAGAAAAAAGCTCAAACATTTCCGTACGCCAATAATACTTCAATGGCAGATGCATTGTAGCTATTATAGTTTTTGCATACTATTCACTTTTCTACCCTAAATTTAGGAAGAAACACACTAATATCGTATACATTGAAAGAGTTGCTTTACATGAAAGAACTATTCTTATTAAACTACTCATATTCACTATCTGAAAACTGTTTAAAATTAGTTATGCTGAAACAGTCTTGGAAATCAAGTAATTATCAAATTAAGAACAGAAAGGTTAACTGTTATAGCAGCTGTACAGGTCTGAAACAGTGGTCATGTATAAAAGGAAATTTCACTGTTAATGCAATGGAAGTATGCCAAAAGATCATTGTACACACATGCAGTTTTTAATCAAACAGAAGGAAAAAAATGAAGATATCAGGATTACTTGTGCTGAAACAGCCAAATATAATAAATGGAAAAGTCTCCAATCTATTTCTATACTGCAAGGGGGAAAAAACATGCCAGTGTTTAAAAATTCAATTAATAGTTCATGGGGAAAGCTTATATATTTGTGTATATGTATCTTATCACTGCTAAGAAATTATGAATCCTTTAAATACCCACATATCCAACTTACCGACACAGGAGGTTTCATATCATTTATTGTAAAGCACAAAACAGGCATTTTAAAAGTGAAAGTATACATTGAAAAAGTACATTTATATCACAAAGCATTGACCACATAATAGTTGCAAATACATTTGCTGGAATGTGTACATCTACACTAAATACTAAAAACAAACCAATTTTCATTTCTACACAGAAATATTAACCTCCTATCAGTAGTGATAGATATTTGTACATTTTCAAAAAAAAAAAAAAAACCACTATTTTAAACCAAAAACAAAATTAAGATCTTCATCAAGTCGTCTGCATCCATATATTTAACAAAGGTATTTTTCCCCCACACAATGAAGCAAATACTGTATTGTCCACTTCTTATTATTGGCCCTGTGCAGAAGAGATACATAAGAAATACACAAAAAGTTAAAGAAAATCCTTTAAATGGAGCTAACTCAGGAGTGAATCCTTTAAGAAAGAAAAACTGGTTAATATAAATGATGGTGGCTTCTTGCATGATTTGCAAATCCCTGGGGGAAAAAAATTTATTTTTAAAATGAAAGACATTATAGAAATATTCAGCACTCAGATGCCAGAAAGCATTATTAAAAAAACAAAACAAAAACCCAAACAGTACACAACAGTCTTTCATTTAGTTATACTTTGCCATATAAAAATTAAAAAGGCAAACATAATCCCAAACAGACAAAACAAACATGCAGAAAACATGACTGGAGTTTTTAACGTATCAGCAAATTTATTATACCTGAGGTGCTGGAGGATGCTGTGGCATTCCCTGGGGACTTGTCTGGGCATAGTAGGCTGCTTGCTGTCTATAGTACTCAGCCCAGGCTGCACTATAATCTGGCTGACCGCCTGGTGGAGCACCAGTAGGAGCAGGAACTGCTTGACCTTTGAGAAAACATAATACTTTGTTGCTGTAACCACAATTGAAAGCCCAAAAGAATCTCATTTCTAATAAAGACAATACCTTGCTTCTTGTAATATTCCTCCCAAGCCTTTGAATAATCCTGTGTCTGCCCTTGTTGACCTAAAAAAAACCCCTTCAATTTTAATACAAAATTATATCCACTATAAGTACAGCTTATAAAGACAAAAGCAGAGGATCAGAATGGCTTTTGTTATAAGTATTCACCAGTGACAGAAAACTACTGTAATTTAAAAAATTTAGAATGTTATTTTTTTTGCCTTATCACTATTAAAAAACACTAACAAAATTGTCCACACAGTTTTAACTAAGAAAGGTAAAAATGTAGGCCTAATATAACTATTAATGTTCTAAATTTGAGTTTGAAAGGTAAGCAGTCTATGGTTCCCAGGTAGTGACTGGTGGACTGGGGTGCACTATAGTTTTGGTCTCTTATACATTTGGATATGCTACATTACAGATTTTATATAAAATGCAAATCCTCAATAGTGAGAAAAAAAATGTTTTTGATACACCAAAAAATCCACTTAAAAGTTATTATTTAAAGACCATTATTTTAATCTGGCCAAGACTTGTATCCTTATTAGTAACCTATAAACTATGTATATAAAGACTAACTTTTAAGACACCCTTTAATAACCTGATGAAGGAGATCAAGAACAATTACCAAAGAGGTCCTAAGCAACAAGATCAAAGACACAAAATTAACGAGTTTTCATGAGCAGGTCTTTTTACTAGGTAGGGCAACTTCTCTGAATTAAGAGACTGAAGGACGTAACAATCAAACATAATGCACGAACTTCAAACGGATTCCAGATTAAAACAAAACTACACACTGATAGCTACAAAAGACATTTTTCTGACAACCAGAAAAATTTAAATATGGTCTGTACGTTGCTATTATTGAAGTAAATTATTTAGAGCAAATAGTCTGCAACTTACTTTGAACTCAGGAACAAAAAACATGTATACACACAAAATACTTATGGCAGACTTTAAAAAAATGATGAATCTGGTAGACAATATAAATATGAGTATTTACTATTCTATTTTCCCAGTTTCTTTGAAAGGCATAAAAATTTTGAAATAAGTTGAGGAAAAAGAAAACACTTTCTTATTTAGCTCTTCTATTTGAAGAGAATTTTATTTAGTTTGTAATTCACATGGCTGTATAATGTTGCAGCTAAACAAAAAATACTGAAGCACAGACAAAGAAAGCTGCTTTTGTTTGCTGAATGTTTCTAATGAGGCAACCTTAAACAGGCACCACAGGGTGTATGTATGCAACAACATACAGCACGTGCAATGGTGGTATACTGACAGTATAACCTGGGTAAGTGCACTCTTACGATGTTCATACAAAGGAATCACCCTTTAAGGATAAATTTCTCAGCAAGTATCCCTGTTAAGTGACACATGACAGTAGTTTTAAGTAGTCTATTACCATTACAAAACTGAAATCTGGTCAAATAAAAGTAACTGAGTGTTGTAAAAGTTAAAGATTTATGATTATCTTTAAAAATGCTTGAAAAAACCTGCTTCTATGGGCAACAACACAGAAATCCCATATAATATAAACAAAAGTGTCAATTTCTATTTTCCATATTTCTTTACAAAAAGGATCTGAGTTTTAACATTTTGCTCTTATGAGAAAAAACACTTCAGGCAAATTTGAAACAGGTTTTCGTTATTTACACAACTGCCCAATATGCTGGTACCAACAGTAATAAAACCACACAAGGTCTCTTATAAAATACACATTTGAAAACCTGCTGACCCGAAGTCAAACCTGGTTAAGGAAGCAACAATTTCCACTTTGGGTTTATAGAGGCAACTAAATGTCATTATTAAGAGATACTCATTTTATACACAAAATACCAACATAAGATGGTAGAAACAGGGAGGCACATCAAGAAAATACATCAAATGCAAATGTTCCCTAAAAAAAACCCAACCCTCCAAACTCAACCACATGAAAAATAAACACGTGGTAGGTCATCAAAAATCTGACATTCTAATGAAGTTACCTAAAGAAAAACTCCTTGCATTCCTCCAATCTGAAGGGTACATGTGATATATTTTGTCCTGACGAAAAGTAGGAAAAGAACTCTTCCTATCTAACCTACTTATATTTTTTTAAAGATTGTATTTATTTTATTTTTAGACAGAGGGGAAGGTAGGAAGAAAGCGAGGAAGAAAAAAGAAACATCAATGTGTGGTTGCCTCTCATATGCCCCCTACTGGGGACCTGGCCTGCAACCTAAGCATGTGCCCTGACTGGGAATCAACCGTAGCAGCAGGCAACCCTGTGGTTTGCAGGCCAGCACTCAATCCACTGAGTTACACCAGCCAGGGCCTCTAATCTGCTTATGATTTGGCTGTCCCCTAGCCTCCTGCACCCCTCTACCCTTTTCTGGACATGTCCTTAACTTGTTCCCCCTTTATTCTTTTTTTTTTTTTTTTAAGGATTTTATTTATTTATCTTTAGAGGGGAAGGGAAGGAGAGAGGGAGAGAAATATCAATGTGTGGTTGCTTCCTGTGCATTCCCTGCTGGGAACTGGCCTGCAACCCAGGCATGTGCCCTGACTGGGAATCGAACCGTGATCTCTTGGTTCACAGGCCTGCGCTTAATCCACTAAGCTACACCAGCCAGGGCTCCCCCTTTATTCTTTTCCTCAGTTCAAAAAATATTTTGATGCCAGGTAGTGTAGTTTATCACTTAACATTCACATATAGCTTCACAGTATACAAAGTTTTATTTTAACTTAATTTCATTGTAACAGGTAAGACTTGCTCTATAGTTCATATCTAACATTCTATTATAGCCCAAGAGCCAGCCATGCTTGAATAGATTTTTCACTCTCACTTATCTCTATAGACCAGCAATATTCCCACAACCACTCTCTTCACTTTTAAGCTTAAGATACCACATACTAAAGGTTAAAGTCCACCATATCAGTGTTTAATATTATAAGGGCCTTTCTCAAGTCAAACTTTTTCCCAAAATGCCTTCACTTACCATCTCCCAAATAGGAACTGACTGTGTCTACTTTTAAAATGTTTGTTCTCTTTAGAGTGTTGTTATTTAAAGAGTTTCCTTCATTCTAGCTTCAAAAATATCTACCCCAATCCCTCAAATGCTGCCACTGCTTAAAGGGGAATTATAATTCCCTTCCTTAACTCTCTAGAACCTCACTAAGAATTTCTCTTCTGAATGCTCTCAAGAGTTAATCCTCTTAACTCTTAAAAATTGTTTCAGAAAACAAAACTAATTAAAAAACTTAACCTGCATGTTTCGACAGAGGTTTCTTTTACTCAGAAGCAAACAATGACAAATTCACAGTGTTAGTGTGGATTTTCTGTTCTTGACAAGAAAAGGTGAAATTAGTCTTAACAGATGGAAGCACCTGCCTCACTTGGTGAAAAGGGCACTGAACTGGGTATCCGGATGTGCAGGTTCCTAGGAAATCCTAGCCATGGCACTGGAAGAGTGAAACTTAGCTTTTCCAAATAAAGGAACTAGATTTGGAGATAAATATCTTTGTCTCCCTGATATTTTATTACTCCTTTTCATTTAAAAAGCTCGAGAAACTGTTATTAGTTTAATGCTTTAAGGACTCTTATTTGTGGTTACTCTAAAAAGGTCTTAAGGACAAGCAATGAACATTATTATTAGAGTAGTGAAGCAACCAATCATTTACAAAAAGAACTTCAATAGGAAAAAAAATCAATTAACCTTGTATCTCTCATTAAAAACCCAACAACCTAACATTCTTTCCTTTAAGATAACAGAATCACTCCATTAGTCCACTTTATTCATAAAATTAACAGCCTGAAATAAGCTTGGTCAAAGACACATTAAATTAATGAATAATATGCAGCATGACTTTCCTAAAGTCATTCTAACAATAACCATTATTTTTCTTTCTTTAAAATCAGCTGTGTAAAAAATCCTTATCACGAGGTATATGTACTTTATTTTTTTAAAGATTTTATTTATTTATCTTCAGAGGGGAAGGGAAGGAGAGAGGGAGAGAACTATCATGTATGGTTGCTTCCTGTGCATTCCCTGCTGGGAACTGGCCTGCAATCCAGGCATGTGCCCTGACTGGGAATCGAACCATGATCTCTTGGTTCACAGGCCCGCGCTTAATCCACTAAGCTACACCAGCCAGGGCTATCACCAGGTATATGTACTTGTATACAAAGATTAATATAATCACCCTTTTGGGAGTATTTTTCTGTGGAAAATGATATTTTTTGATAAAGAAAACATTAAAATTTACATTGAGGATCACAAGTAGATTGTATCTTAAGAAAAAATTCTATTATCTGTATACTTTCTTTCTATACCAGTGAAGCATGGGCAAGTTTATCTGTTAGCTTTCATTTATGAACACTGGCTATGGTATAAGTTGTGTTATTTGTAAATGACTAAGAGCATAAGCATGTGAAAAACAAAACAAAGCAAAACAAACCCCCCCACTTGTCTGGAAGTAAAATATCAGATTCTAAATGGTCCCCAAGAAAGGCAAATTTTGGAGACAGACTTGGGACTTAGATCCTCTTAGGGGTCAAAGTCTGATTCCACCTCTTAGTTGTGACCTCTGTTTCTCAGCCTGTACATGTAAAGTGTCAGTAAAGATTCAGTTCTTTTCATTCACAGCAGTCTATATTAGTGTATTTGCAAAATATCTGATTAACAACTATACCCTCCATTAGAATATAATAACCAGAAGAGCAGGGTTCCTAGCTGTTATTCCTGCAATTGCATTCTAAGCATCTATCACTATGTCCTCTACATTTACTGAAAGAAAATGGCCTTTCTAGGTGACTGATTGTCCTATTCCATATATGCAAATGTTATTTAAGTAACTTCCTCTGTCACTGTAGGTTACTTCTTATCTGCTTATTTTGGAGCAAAAATCAATAGTCTTCCCCTCATCTACAGTCAACCACGGTCAGAAATATTAAATGGAAAATTCCAGAAATAAACAATTTATGTTTTAAATTGCACACTGTTCTGGGTAGCATGATGAAATCTGGAGCCATCCCACTCCTCCCCAGAATGTGAGTCATACCCCTTTATCTAGCATACCCACAGTCTATGGTCCCTGCACCTGAAGTCACTTATAGCCATTTTGGTTATGACATCAATTGTCACAGTATTATAAGTGACTGTATTTAAGGAACCCCTATTTTACTTATATTGTCCTAATTTTTCTACTTTATAATTATTGTTGTTAATCTCATATGGTGCCTAATTTATAAATTAATTTTATCACAGGTATGTATGTATAGTAGTAAATAGTATATATATGGTTCAGTACTATCTCTGATTTCAGGCATCCACTGAGGGTCTTGGAATATAGTGTATCCCCTGTGGATAAGGGGATACTACTGTAATACCACAACCGATTTTCTCTGCAACTCTCAAATTTAACCTTTGCCATTTTGGCTATTATCATACATCTAATTAGTTGTCTTTGACAAAAATATTGGTAATATTCAATATTGTATGTGCCAGTATGGAAATTTTGATTTTCAGTTAGTTAAGTGGGTTAACAAATGGATTTAGAAATAAAAATGTTTCCTTGCTACGAATCACAAATTTAACAATTATCATTTATAATGACCTTGAAATGCATGTAAGTTCAGTGATTCTGGAATGCATTCTTGCTCAACTATTCTTTAAAGATTTTTTAAAATTTTTATTTATTTATTTTTAGAGAGAGGGGAAGGAAGAGAGAAAAAGAGGGAAAGAAATATCAACGAGCAAGAGATACATCGACTGGTTGCCTCTCACATGCCCCCAACTGGGGCCCTGGCCTGTAACCCAGGCATGTACCCTGACTGGGAATCAAACCAATAACCTTTTGTTTCCCAGGCTGGCACTCAATCCACTGAGCCACATCAGCCAGGGCAGGACTATTCTCTTAAGATTTTAAAATTAATCAATGAAAGAAAAGGTAATAAAAACATGACACAAACATGCTTTTATCGAAATCTTTAAGCTTCCAGGGTAATATTTACTAAATGCTTCAACTTAATTAAATGTATAAAAAAAAGAAATGTAGAACATACCCATTTTCTTATAGTATTCTTCCCAAGCCTTGGTATAATCAACCGGTCCAGCTGGAGCTGGATTCTGTTGATCTCCTTGTTCAAGGGGGAAAAAAGAAAAAAGAAAAAAGAAAAAAAAAAGATGATCAACATTTTAAAAGATAATTTTGACCTTTTCCTTCTGTTCCTTGGATGGAAAAGTTGGAAGTGGCCTGCCATAGGGAAGAAGGGGGGAGGGAGAAGGGCTGCGGTGAGTAGTATCCCTGCTGGTGTACCCTGAGGTATCGAGCTGGTTGACAGAGAAGATGACCTGTGTATTTGGAAGAGTAGTTACACTGAACATGTAAGTAGATTCACTTGTCAAATGAGAAAACATACCAAGGACACCAGGCCCTTCACCATTTATAAACATGAAAAGGGGAAAAACTAGAAAGAAACATGAAGAACAAGAATGTAACTGCAGGTGATATGAATGTACAGTATAAAATACATATCATACATGGATATTTGTGTTTATGTACGTATGCATGTATATAAATTACATAGCTATGTATGCTAAAAGGAGCTAGAAGCAATGACACCTCACTAATAATGAACATGCTGAATTTGGTTTTAAATACCATCATCTACTAAAAGGAATCACGGCTTCTTGGAAAAGAGGCTGATCTTAGGGGTGGAGACCAGAAAGCACAAAATGAGCATCTTATTATGCAAGAAAGCGCTTAAAGAATGACAGGGATGTCAAAAGGATACAGGAGCCATCTTGAAGGTAGCCCTGACTGGCCAAATCTAGGACAATTTAATAATTAAAATAACGATAGTCTAAAATACAATATACTGAAGGTGAAGGGATTAGCCAAAGAACATATATGCACAACCCATATACACAGACAACTGTGTGGTGATGGCCAGAGGAAAGGAGGGAGGATGGAAAAACCTGTAATAGTGTAAACAATAAAAATAAAGTAAAAAATAAAATAAAATACAACCCACTGAGTAAGAATCCATACTGACAGAAGTAGGAAGGAAAAAAAACACCCCTTCCTCATAGTAAAATATCAAGTAATAATGTAAAATAAATGAGGGAAACATATTACCATCACAACTGTAGCTGAATGAAGCAGGTGTTATTCAATGAAGGTGAGCCAAATGGGTAGAAGTGCAATGAGCTACAGAACAGTGGTCTACTCTCACTATAACTCCACAAAAAAAAATTTTAATTTCAAAGAAATAGGGTAATTTTACGACATAGAAACCTAGCAGACACCAATATGACCAAATTATAGTTACCATCTCGATGGATGAAACAGGTCAACATTCTATGACCCTTGATGTAATACACTAAACAGTAGCACACACCATAATTCCTGAGGTATTCTTGCCATACCATAAATAGGACCTTGTAAGCATGACCTTGTCTTCATGACAAAAGGTTCAAGGAACCTAGATTGATTATCATCCCACCAAACAAAATGTCTACACTCTTTCTAACAGGGAAAGACAATATTCCTGATTGGTGAGACTGAATAGACCTGACAACTAATAAAAATATGTTACCAGATGGGATCCTGGATCAGAATAAAAATTGTTGGGACAAGTGGTGAAATCTGAATTAAGGACTGTGCACTGAGATGGTAATAAACTTATCAGTGTTGATTAACTGATGTGGAGGGTTGATGATGGTTATGGGCTTTTATAGTAATATAGAAAGGTGTATTTAAGTGATACAGAAAGGTGTATGGTTCTGACAAAGTCTAATGATAATTAACATGGTCACATGATAGAGAGGTTTATACAGAAAATGGGGGTGTCAGTCGTAGATGAAAGAGTAATAATTAGGTTATCTGGGTATTCTTGTTCTCTAATATATCTTACAACTTTTATGCAAAGCTTGAGATTATTTCAAAGTAACTTATTTTCTAAAAGAAAGTCTGCTTACTGAAGTGGTAACTGAGTATTAGGAATTTTTAAGTATTGTACATGCACTTTATATATCATTCCAAACACAAGTTTTCATGTTTACATATAAAAAATAAATTGTTTAGTTACCATAGTTACCTTGTCCATTGGTTTGGGTTGTAGTTGGTGCACCAGCAGGAGCTGCAGGTGGTGGCTGTGCTTGCTGTTGGTAATAGTGAGCATAATATGCAGCCCAAGCTGCTGAATTTGGATCAGTTCCTGTCTTAGCTAGAATAAACAAAAGTTCAAAGTTTGCATCTAAAGTCCATTATCTATCTATCTATCTACCTACCTACCTACCTACCTACCTATCCATCCATCCATCCATCCATCCATCCATCCATCCACCCACCCACCCACCCACCCACCCCAACACATCCACTACCCATCCAACCATCCTATCTCCCCCCTTCTCCCACCCAACCCTCTGGTAAATATATAGACCCCAAAATTAACTAGACATAAAAAATTGTAAATGGAAACTTTCAAATTCTGTTTTCATTGTTAACCTTAGCTTTTACAGAAAACTGAGGTTCAGAGATTAAGTGGCATTCCTAGGTCCTAGAAAACTAGTTGGTGGCAAAAATGGGATAGGAATAAAGATCTTTTGGCTCCAAATCTAGTGCTTTGTCTCAAAACATCCTGTGTTTTTTCTTAACCAGTTTTGCCTCAAGCACAGCAACAGTTCTCTGCGGCAAATGACTAAAGGAAGAGATTTCTAGGGTCTAACCTGTACAAGGAAGAAACAGTTATTACACAACTATGAACTCTGTCCTGTCTTGTTTTCAATAAAAAGGCAACTTAAAAATCTTCAAAAAGGAGATTAGCTGTATTTCATCTCATATTTCGTAATGATTATCCTAAACATAAAGCTGATGTCATAACCCTATTTGAAGTTCTTCATTTATTCCCTAGAGTCTTCAGGACTGTCAAAAGCTCTTAAGTACAGCGTATCATTCAATATCTTTAATGATCTGGACCACCTGGATTATCCTTTCCATTCCAGCCTCATCTTTCCTCTTTATTTTTCTAACACATGTTCTGGCCACAATAAACTGCTTGTACTTTTCAGAAGTTACCATGCTCCTGTCTGGGCTTTTGAGCATATTATGCTTCCTCTGTACTTGACTCATCGTCACAAAAATCAACTAAGGCATTAACAATTTGAGACCTCTCAGTCAGAAACAGAAATCCTCTTGTGGATTCTGTCCTTCATACTAGGAATATCATATGGTATTACAGGTCTATCTTTATTAATTTAAATCCTCAAAAAGAATGTATTTCCTTAGCCAGAGTTAACATCTATAATGTAATCTGTTTATAGCCTTTATCCCAAATAGGCTGCAATTCTCGACTGCTTAATTAAAGTGAATAAAGTCTGAGGGAGAAAAAAGGAGCAAGGATTGTTAGTGTGATATAAATCTAATGTGATACAATTCTAAGACATTACACCACTCTCCTAACCTTTCAGGTAAGGAACGTATTAATTATTGCTTTTCGATGATGGATACTTATGTCTCAATAATTACATTACCTGTATAGTAATTAATAAAAATATTTTCACTTGACACCAAGTCTGGACAGAGAAAGTGAGATAAAAGACTTTAGGAAGTGATACTGGTACTCCTGAATGAATGTTATGTATAAGAAAAACAGCCTTAAAGTCCATTAAAGCATAATAAAGAAAACAAAAAAATGCTATACAAGAAAAGAAAACGGGCCTCGTATTTACATATAACTAAGACACTGTGAGAACTGCCAATATTCCTTCATCATAACACTCATTCATGTATCACCATTTTATACATAAGAAAAGAGATTTTAGAAAGGTTCAAGAATTTGTTATATACCACAATTAGTAAGTTTAAGATTAGGGTTTATTTAGGTATGTTCCATTTTGAAGTCTAAGTTCTTGACTACTACATAAATCCTTAACAGCCCATTAAATTTTTAGTAGAAACAGATTTTAGTTCAGAACACTGACTTTTACTGTTAATGTTAAACCAGAATGTTTAATCAAATTCACTATAACAATTTCATTTAGGGATTCTGGTCAAGATGGAGGCATAGGTAGATGCACTGTGCCCCCTCGCACAACCAAGATAGGGACAACAACAATATAGAAACAAAATAACAACCAGAACTGACAGAAAATTGAACTGTATGGAAGTCGGACACCCAAGGAGGTCAAATTAGACACGTTCATCCAGACCAGTAGGAGGGGTGGAGTTGGGCCTGGCAAGGGACGTGGAGGAGAGAGCTGAGCAACCAGGGCAGTGTGCAAGACTACAGCAGGCAGACCCTGGGCGCACAAGCAGCAGTGGCTGGTGGGCCCCGGCCAGGGGGTGGCGACGGGCAGACCCAGCGAGGCGGCCATTGTGAAGCAAGGCACTGCACGCAACACAGGGTCCCAGCACCGGGAAGTGGAGCTTTGGGTCACTGACTGAGGAGGAAGGTCCCTCGGGGTGCACAGGCCCACCCACACCAGAATTGGTGCCAGAGGGGCCCAGTTAGCTCAAGGAAAGCGGTGGAAGGGTCTGAGGTCCTACGGAGAACAGAGCAAGCATCATGGTTCCTTCTCAGACCCTGCCCCCTCATACAACATCACAACCCAGCAAATGACTGGGGTGCCCCGCCCTGGTGGACACCTAAGGCCCCACCCCTCACTACAGGAGCTCAACAAAACAACAACAACAAAAAAAACCAGCAAAGAGATGGCTCAAACGGAAGAAGAAAGTTCCAGAACCCATCCTTTTAAGCAACCAAGAGATAGCCAACCTATCAAGGTGCACAGTTCAAAGCACTGGTGATCAGGATGCTCATAGAACTGGTTGATTTTGGTCACAAACTAGATGAAAAAATGAAGGCTACAATAAGTGAAATGAAGAAAAGTGCACAGGGAACCAACAGTGATGGAATGAAAGATGGGTCTCACATCAATGGAGTGGACCAGAAGGAAGAAAAAAAACAACCAAACAGAAAGGAATGAAGAAATAAGAATTCAAAAAAGTGAGGAGAGGCTTAGGAACCTCCAGGACATCTTTAAAGGTTCCTATATCCGAATTATAGGGGTACCAGAAGGATAAGAGGAAGAACAACAGGTGGAGAAGATACTTGAACAAATAATAAAGGAGAACTTCCCCAATCTGGCAAAGGAAATAGACTTTCAGAAAGTCCAGGAAGCTCAGAGAGTCCCAAAGAAGTTGGTCCCAAGGAGGAATACACCAAGACACATCATAATTACATTACCCAAGATTAAAGTGAAGGAGAGAATCCTAGAAGCAGCGAGAGATAAGGGGATAGTCACCTACAAAGGAGTTCCCAACAGACTGTCAGCTGATTTCTCAAAACAGACCTTACAGGCAAGAAGGGGCTGGAAAGAAGTATCCCAAGTCATGAAAGGCAAGGACCTACATCTAAGATTGCTGTATCCAGCACAGCTTTCATTTAGAATGGAAGGGCAGATCAAGTGCTTCTCAGATAAGGTCAAGTTAAAGGAGTTCATCAT